>CM046441.1:19412119-20612119 GCA_025506515.1 Flaveria trinervia
GATGTGGGCTTAGTTGATGAAAAGTCTTAGTTAGTACACGTTGGGTAAAAAGTTGGTCTACCGGTTGTTTTGAAATATGACTAAGTTGGTAGTTTTCTGTAGTATTTTGTTGCTATTATAATGTTCCCACATTCTCTTTGTATGGCTATATATAGCGCATTTATATGAATGAAGTCGTGAGCTTTTTTATAAGTTTTGTGTTCTACGATTTACTTTCAAATATATACGTGAGAGTTTGTGTGTGTGTTTACTTGGGGCCTAAACCAACATTTGGTATTAGAGCGAAGGTTGAGAAGAGGGCTTGTTTGAGAGGTCATTTTTCGCGAATAGGTGAATCCCTTAGCTACAGGGGAAAAACACAGCAGTAGGAAAAACGAGGCTGAAGACGTAGCAGGATCACTACACCGTTATCATACATGTTCCGACTACAAGAAAATAGAAGACTAGGAAGGCAAGTGATCTGGGAGTTCATGTAACGAACACGCAAGAAAGAAGTTGATAGAGTATATCAACAAGAAAGACAAGAATGGTAAAAAAGAATGAGCAAGCATCAATCAAAAGGTAGAAAGAAAGCCAATGGAATGAGAAAGAAGAAAGATTATGTCGTTGATTAGGGAGAAAATATTGAGATTGAAGACCGAGTTATCGGAAATTCAGTGCAGGTGTAAGAAAGAAAGGCCAACGAGGAGAGACCGAAGTCGTAATAGACCAAATGGCTTTAAAGAAAGACCGAACAACTCGTTGTTGACGAGAAGAGAGAAAGACCATGACTGGAAAAGATAATTACCAGATCAAAAGTGAAGTTTCGATGTGAAACCAAAACGACGAGCAAAGCTCAAGGACCGGTGACTTAAAGAGACCGAATGGTATTTTCATGTAGTAGTAGACCGAATGGTGTGATAGAAAGTTGAAAAAATAAGGTAAGAAGCAAATTCGTGATATTATTGTTGGTTCATTTGATCTATTTGCAGTACAAATGAGTTGTTGATTTGTTCAATATTAGATACAATTATGAGATAACAAAGATGAATAACAATAAGAACAATCTCAAAGTCACCAATTAAGAATAATAATGATCAATAATAACAAAGCACAAATATATATCATTGAATAACTACTTACAATCAGGCTCTTGTAACAATGATTAACGATTAGGGTTTTTGCAAGGATGCCCAACAAAGAACAAGTTCAAATCTATATATACCAGTCCTAGATTCGCAGACAGTTTCACTATCAGCGAAACTATGCTGCCGAAACTATAATTTCGCTCAGCAAAATTGTAGTTTCGCTCATAGTTTCGCTAGACTAAAAAACAAAAAAAATAAACAACATTCAAAAGTAAATGAACAATAGACCTATTACAAAGCAATATAAATATAATCTAATCTAAAGTGAGTCCAATCTATACAAGATCTTCAATACTCTCCCTAGGTTGGACCTCACTTCTTTCACTTGTCTTGATTTGAATAGTGAGCTCAAGTCTCCCCCCGCTGCCTCTGTTATATCTTCATATGCTCCTACAACTTCTTCTTCGAGAACTTCAACAACTCATTCACTCTTGTCACCTCCTGCTTCATTAGCTCTCTCGGGACAAGCACTAGCTTGCTCAAACTGTCTTGTTAAGTCCCTCACATCCATATCTAGCTCACCCTGAGATCTCACCTTCCTAGCCAGCTCCTTCACGTCTCACCTCACACCTCTAAACTTATTAGCCACAGTCATAAACAGACTGGCTTCTTTCCTTGTCTCTCCCCTACCCTGCTTTGGATGTGATTTTCACAAAGAACTAGCAGGTCTTCACAACAGAATCCAAACAATTCCATAGGATCAAACAATCTGAACTTAACCCCGCCTTTTATCCTAATCACAGTCTCCCCTATGTTGTTATCATAGAACCACTTTTCAATGTTTTGTAATTGCTGGGGGAGGGGATGTGACAATCTAACCCTGGTCACTGTCTTTAGGGGTTTCACCCTCAGCATAATCTTTCCTTTTCCGGTCTCTTAATCCTTATCCTATTTGGATCTTCTCCTCTCTGCCTTCATAAACCTAAATGATTGAAAATTATCATTCATTCCATTCTTGATCTTCTTCTCCAACAACATGGCTCTCTCACTCAGATGAGGATTAAGCAATGGTAGCACAGCGACCCGTCTCAAGTCTCACTTAGGCAAGGTCTTGAATGCCTTCCTCTTATGGAGATAAGAAATTCTTCCCCTCTCCTCTTTATCATAAACATTTGAGGCTAGGGTTATACTTCCAACTTATGATTCTTTTATTAGCCTCAGATTTACTCAACCCTTCCAAGTTTTGGAATAGGGGAGTTAGCTCTTCAGTCCCTTTCTCCCTAAGCAAACTAGTCTTCCGTCTCCATCTCAGACACATCTCCAACATCATCACCCTTCTTAGAAACATAGGTTAAAGGTCTCTTATCAACGTCATAATATTCGGGTTCAGAATCATAGTCAACCAACTGCTCATCATCTTCATCATCATCAATTAATCTTTTCTCAGCAGTTTTCTCAACATTTTCTTCAGGATTCTCTCACACCACCTTTTCACCAACCAGGTCTTTCTCTAAATTGAACTGCATGTTCACTAAACCAGCCTCCAATATCTCATAAACATTCTCCACATTCTAATCTCCTGCCTTACTCCAGAATCTCCTGCTTTCTTAGCCGCTGCACCAGATTTGCCCTCTCCTGCCCAAGAGAAAGTAAGCACATTTAAAAATGACTACTTGGAAATGTCAATCAAAACAGTTAACTCAGTTTGAGTTAGCTGATTGGGCAGGCCGGCTACAACCTTCAACTCATTTACCTCCTCAAGCAATCTCTTAATCAACTTATTCTAATCTATCAACATCTTGGTCATTCCATCAATCACTTCATCCTTCTGCTTTTCTGTTATCTCCTGATTGTAAGTTTGGTTTTGATCATGCTCAGCTCGTTTGCCAGAGATATATTGAGGTTTCTATCACATCCTCATCCAATCTGGCTCTGTCCTCCCTTCTTGAAGACTCATTGAAAAATTATTGCTTATGTTATGTCCTTCTCTTAGCGTTTCCTCATCAACCTTTTTCTTTGACCTCTTTTCTTTCTCAACCCTAGCCTCCTCTGCCATGTGATTCACTTCCTCCTCAAAATCATAATCCTTTTGTTTTGCATATTGTTCCTCTTCTTAACCACATCACCTTGTTTCACCCTTGTCTCCCTAGCCCTTTTGTTTTTAGACTTGTTGACCCTCCTTAGTGTATATGTTTTCCTAGAGATGAGTAATCTTTCCACTAAAATCATGGCGGATAGCACAATAGTCTGCAAAAATACGGGTATTCATCTATACTAGTCTTTTAACCTCTCTATGTTTGGGAATGTTAGGAATGAGGACATGAATAATCACCTGAAGGAATCGAGGATAAAGAAACCACTTATCCTTATTCAAAGCCATTACATTCTCTGCCATACAATCAAAAAACAAACGTGCAATGTTGGCCTTCTACACTCTGCAACATATCACCATCGTATTAGCCCAATCCAAATTCAGCCCATCTGATCCAACTTATGTTGATCAAGCACATAATAAATGATGAGATATATATCTCCATTCTTGAAAACTCAAGAACTCTCGTTCTGTTTCACTGGACTACCGGTACTTTTGTAGTAAGAACCGTGAAGGTACCAAAGAGTCTCAATAAAATAAAATCACAATGTTGCCATTAAACCTAAATAATCTTTGGTGTTTAGTGCAAAACTCACTTGGGAACAAGAATCACCAGTCATACATTCAACAAAAGTACAAAAACTCAAAGTCGCATGAAATGCAATAGAAAACCCTAGAATGGTCAGACAACCGAATGTGGGAAAATTAGGAATCAATTACGCATAATGACTGGGTTAAGTAAGAATTGACTGGGTTAAGTAAGAATGAGATTCTTACTGTGAATCGAATATGGTAATCAAGTCAGTGATTGAATGGCGGAAACAAATAATCAAAGAACATTCAATGCAAGAAAATTACTCATAAACACTTTGGTATTGTATATATGAAAGTTGATAAATTACCTAGAATAATTACAACAAAAATTCTCTATCTATCAGCCGTCCCCTCAAGTACGAGGTTATCTTTTCTATTTATATGCAGACAAGATGCCTTTTACAAAATGACTAAACTACCCCTGAACTATAACATCATAACTAGTCTAACTCTTCATCCCCATCTTTGCTTGTTCATCCACATTGACAAATGTGGATGAGTTAACTTGATTAGCATTTCTTCATTTTATTATCCGCATTAGTATGTTGGTTATCTGCATTGGTTAATACGGATGAACAAATACTTATACGCATTTGTTCCGTCATCTGCATTTGCTTAATGCAGATGAGCAAAGTCTTGTCCGCATTAACTTGTAGTCTTCCGCATTTGTCAATGCGGAAGATCAAATACTTGTCCGTATTTGTTTTACGTCTTCCGCATTGACAAATGCAGAAGACAACACTTGTTATTTTTCTTAGCAAGATTTTCATCTGCATTTCTTCTTGGACTTAAGGGATTCCAGCAGAGCAATCATCAACTCACCCATTGAGTTGGCATGTATGATCCTTTCAGGGTGCAACAATACTACCCCTAAGGATTATACAACCTAGTTTTCTTCAATTTGGGAGGTAGTTGATGTTGTGATGATTCTGCTGGGTCTTCTGGTGGTGTAAAAGGTGTTGCTTGACTTGGATCTAAATTGCCTTGATGTTAACAAAATCTTGAGCATTTGACATTTTATCCTTGCATAGTACATGAATCTTCATTCTGCTCATATTATGAATGGCTTCAAGTCGTAGTTTCTTTAGTGATATTGGTTCCCAAATAGACACTGTAGATAGCCCATCCCTGTGAATCAAAAGTGAACCATGTACATCAACTTCAAGTTTGACAATGTTGCCCAACTGTAAAGGTGTCTTCTTCTTCTTCCTTTTCTCCCTCTTTGCACTAATTTGATCATAAGCCATCTTCAATATTTTGATACACTTTAGAAAGAAATGTAGATCTTCTTGACCTAATTTGTTTGATATCTCTCTAAAGTGCCTTGTGTATATGTATTGAATGTATGATTGATCCAGTAGTCTCACTTCATAGCCATGAACAATCTAATTTCAGCACCTTCTTTGCCTCCCTACTTCCTCTCATCACCAATCATAGGTTCTTCTCATCATAATAAACATTTGAGATTGGTGTTGAGGAATGTGTACCAGCCACCATTTTTCTTTTCAATATCCAGTAGGTTTCACTCTAAGTTCTGGAACCACTACTTCTCAGTTGGTTTGTCTGTTCATCTCAAGGGTTGTTGAAAGTTTTGTCTTTTATCATACATGTGCTTATAATGAATTGAAGTGTTGGTTCTCTTGAACATTTAAGTAGCCTCAAATCATTCCTCTAAAAATGGAATATGGTGATCAGCTCCAGATGTCACACCCCGGGCCCAGGGAGGTGGGACGTCACAGACTGGGTTAATATGGCAGCGGAAACAAACCATAATATGAGCACAACAAGGAAAGGAAATACATGGCATTACATCAAATACATGTCTCGGGTTACAAAAGTTAACCCATAAAAGATACATAGTTCAATACACAACGTATTCAAAAGATTTAATTATTTAGCAAACATCAAGAAAAGTCATTTCTTAAAATTAAAGCCAATGTAATGCCATCAAGGTCTCGGTTCTAAGTCCTCTACTTGAAGTCCTTTAGTTCTTCAAGTTATCCATGCTAGATACCTGAAACATGCTCAATAGAAATTTTGGGTCAACATAATGTTGGTGAGTCAGTGTTTAAAGTTCAAAAAATAGGAGGTTTTTAAAGACTGCACTTTAAAAGAATTAGTTCAATTTTATTATCAACATGATAGTATAGCGGTTGTGGAGGTCACAATCAAACCTACACTCAGCCCCGACTAGCCTCTCAAGAGTAAAGTGTTGTCGGTTAACATTAGAGGATAGCTGAGCCTCATATAGGTGCACCCTACTAATGAGGGGTACACCATAGTATCATACAAGTACCTGTTACATGCCGCAACGACCCCGTAGGATCTCAGTGTGGTCCCCTTCCCTTAGGAAGGCACTGTGCGTGGGGATACCCCAAGTAGATCTACCCATATAGACAAGCGGTTCACCAAGAATTAATGATTGTGAAAAAGTATAAACAAGGCAGGTTCAATTAATCCACAACATTCAAGCATCATAAGTTATAACACATAAAGATTTAACAGTCAAAACAATGCATGTTCCATCCACAAAACATTTAAAAGAGGAAAAGGGGGAAACACTAATCTCACCTTAGGTGTTTAAGCAAAATGAAACTTCGCGTGCTGGGAATGTCTCAAGTCTAGCACCCTAACATGAATATAGTAAGTGATAAGCTACTTCTCTAAACTTATTTATGGTGCAACAAGTGTGTCAAAGGATTAGTTGTCGGGTTCGGCTTTGATTCGATTAGGGTTTGCGTAAAAAGTTTCCTTTTATGGAAAGTCAAGGTTTTTCATTTAATCAAGGATTTTAACACCATTTAGTTAAGAATATAGGGTAATTAAGTTGTTCAAGTGATTATAAGTCTCGTAAGAGCTGGTTATAAGTTTGGCAAAATTTTACACTTAGCCCCTCAAGTTTCAAAATTGACAGTTTCTACCCTCAAGTTTGATTTCTTGTATAAAATGACATTATGACCAAAAATCAGGTTTTTAAAGTTAAATTGACTTATTATTAAGTAATTGTACACACATTTTTAGATAATGGGTTCGGTTTAAAACCTATGCGTTTAACGTTCCCGGTTACGGTGAAACCGAAGAGTTTTAACGGTTAAACAAAGGTCTCCATAAATTGGTGACTTAGACCAGTAGGTAACACCTTAAGAAATTTTATAAATTCTGTTCCTTTTAATCACAAAAATTTGCCTTTAAAGGTTGAAAGACCCGTTTTTACGTTTAACCCGTTAAATCGTGTTTTTAACCGAATTTGACCATTTAAAAACTCGTTTGACCAACTTTTCTACTTATAAGTTATTTTCTCCCTTAATCTTCTGGAATAACATGGTTTTTATAATTTTTAACCTTATACTCATTTTTCTTAGATTTTTCTCAAAAACGTCATTCGGTTGGTACCCGTTTTCACTTAAAAATCCATTTAAATTACCTTTTTACCACTAAACTTCCCATAACTCCAGAACCCTTTTATTAATAATTTTGAGCTTGGAATACTTTTTAAGATGGTTAACATCCATGATTTATTATTTTACCA
This sequence comes from Flaveria trinervia, assembly GCA_025506515.1. Taxonomy (NCBI): domain Eukaryota; kingdom Viridiplantae; phylum Streptophyta; class Magnoliopsida; order Asterales; family Asteraceae; genus Flaveria; species Flaveria trinervia. The sequence goes on from CM046441.1 coordinate 19,419,402, forward strand.
TTGTTTTACCATGTTTCGGTTCCCAAAAGTGACTATAAGGGGGGGTGGGGTCTAATCACAACATGTCCTTATTCCAGAGATTAAACATTGTTAACACTCTTAATATTCATCAAAGCCTACTGAAATTTCAGTCCTAAAACGTGGCCTAGTTGTTCTACACATCCATAGACATCAAATATGTAGAAAATGTCATAATCGACCATAACACATGTGTAAATCATCCTAACTTGAGCTTAAACATTACCAACACTTTATTTAACTTTAGAAACAGATTATTAAGGTGTCCCAAAGTCGTTCATGAGCAGGTTATGAGTGTAGGTTGAGAGGGTTTTTCAAACAAATGTTTAAAGGGTGTTGTTACATGTAGAAAGAAGGATTTTCAAGGTGTAATCCATGTAATAACCATGGGTTCGAGTTATGTAACCTTTTGTAACTTTTAAAACAGGTTCTTGGGAGTCCATTAATCCGTTAACATGCAGGTACAAGTTTGGTTTACAAGAGTTGCAACATTCATAAGTTAGATGATGCAAAACACCCAAAAAGAGGGGTTTCATAGTGGAAATCGGTTTCCACCTCAAGAATGACTATCATATCATGTGATTTACCTTCAAGAACATTGGGAACTCCTTAAGAACAAAGTGATGGTGAGAAGTTTCTGCTACAACTAGAAAAAGCAAGGTTTTTAGGAGAAAAATGAAGAAAACATGAGAAATGTCCAAAACCGACAACATGGAGCTTACACTTGATGTAACTCACGGTTTGGAAGGTATTGATGGTCGTGGATGGCTAGAATCTCCTTGGACTTGGCTGTAGAACCTCGAAAAAAGGCTGGAAAAGTCGGACAAAGTGCAGGTGTGTGTCCAAGACTCACGAATGTGGCCACCTTCTTGCGGTTTGAGCTTGGCCGATGCTTGCTTGGTGTTGTGGTTCACTGTTTTGGAGCTGGAGTAGAGAGGATTTGCGAAAGTTTGAGTGTGTGTGTGTAATTCTCAGCTGAGAATTCGAACAAAGAGAGAGAGGGAGAGGATTGAGAGAGGGTTGCATGAAATGGGATTGGAGAGTGAGGGTGGTGGTGTTTTAGTGGAGAAGGGAAGTGTAGATTGGGGAAGGTGGGGGCGGCCGAGATGCTCTCCAATGGGCAATTCTCCTTAATTTTAATTGTTAAATAATAATTTGTAGTATTAATTGTAGTATTGGGTAGTATTTTAGGTGTAAGGTTTAGTTAATTCTTAGTGTTATGCATGCACATGCATGTCTCTTAGCCGAAAATTACAAGTGTGTTTGTATACACACATTTTAATTGTTTTTACTAATAAATTGGTTTCAATTAGGGTTTTTTAATTCTAGCTAGGGTAGCTAATTAACATTCCCGGGCACTAAGTTCTAATTGGTAGAGACTCAATTTGACTAAATAGTCACAAAATCACATAGAATCATAAAAATGGAACAAATAGCAATAGATGAAACTACAATCACCAATAGGGTTTGATTGTTTCTATTAATTGCATTTATAAGACGGATAGTGATGCAAGTAGATTAGGGTTGGAATTACAACCTGGAGGTCGGTTGTTACATTCTCCCACCGTTTAGGAAATTTCATCCCGAAATTTTATTTTCGATTGGAGTCTGAACGGGTGGGTTTGAAGAGGTGTGGATAATTCTTCCTCATTTCATCTTCACGTTCCCAAGTGAATTCAGGTCCTCTTCTAGAGTTACATCTAACCTTAACCTTGGGTATGCGGCTACGCCTTAGCCTTTGGACAAGCTTATCGGTGATTTCCAACGGTTCCTCAATGAAGTTTAGTTTACTATCGATTTGGGCTTCCTTCAAGGGTATCACTAGGCTTTCGTCAGCCAGGCACTTCTTGAGGTTAGACACATGGAAAGTGTCATGAATGTAGCTTATCTCCTCAGGTAGTTTCAATCGGTATGCTATTGGACCGACCCTTGTTATGATCTCGAACGGTCCAATGTACCTCGGGCTCAACTTGACCTTTTTACCAAATCTGATCGCACCTTTCCATGGTGCCACTTTTAACATCACCTTATCACCAATCTGGAACTCCAAGGGCTTCCGCCTTCTATTTGCATACTTCTCTTGACGGTCCCTTGCAATTCTCAATCGCTCTTTTATTTTGAAGATTTTGTCAGTGGTTTCCATCACGATGTCGGGTCCTGCTACTTGGCTATCACCAACCTTGTTCCAACTCAGGGGAGACCGACATTTTCTACCATATATAGCTTCATAGGGAGCTGCTTTGATGCTCACGTGATAACTATTGTTGTAGGAAAAGTCCACCAGGGGAAGGTGAGTGTCCCAACTTCCGCCAAAGTCTATCACGCAGGATCTCAGCATATCCTCTAGGGTTTGGATTGTACGCTCGCTTTGACCATCAGTTTGGGGATGGTACGCGGTGCTCAAGTCAAGTCGAGTACCTAGCGCTTGCTGGAGTGACCTCCATAATCGTGAGGTGAAACGACTATCTCGGTTGGAAATGATTGGTAATGGGACTCCATGTCTCGACACTATTTCATTAATGTATAATCGGGCCAATTCGGTCAAGTTGTAGTCCTCTCGGATGGGTAGGAAATGTGCCGACTTGGTCAGTCTAACCACGATGACCCAAATAGCATCGTGGCCACGAGGTGTTCTCGACAGTTTTGTGATGAAGTCCATGGTGATATTATCCCATTTCCACTCCAGGATCTCTGGTTGTTGTAATGTTCGGATGGTTTCTGGTGTTCGGCCTTGACCATTGAACAGGTCAAGCATTTTCCGACATAGGTGGCTATGGATTGCTTTAGCCCAGGCTGCCAAATAGGGATTTTAGGTCTTGGTACATCTTGTCGCTACCTGGGTGAACAGAGTACTTGGTTTTGTGAGCCTCGTCCAAAAAGATCTCTCTAAGTCCCCCATGCCTAGGTACCCACGTCTTACCTTCACATTTGTAGACGTTATCGCTTCCCAGCACAAGATGTTTCTCCATTCCCGTCAACATCTCTCGGACAAATTTCCTCCTTCAAGGCCTCTTTCTGTGCTTCTCTTATGCTGGTGAGGAGATTGGAGTAGACACTTATCCTTAGCGCACAAACTCGTAGGGGTTTTTCTCTTTCCTTTCGGCTCAAGGCATCTGCTACTACATTCGCCTTGCCAGGATGGTACCGAATTTCGCACTCATAATCGCTTAGTAGCTCTACCCATCTTCTTGATGCATATTTAACATTATCTATTCAAGGATGTGCTGCAAGCTCTTGTGATCGGTGTATATGACACATCTGGTACCATATAAGTAGTGTCTCCACATCTTGAGTGCAAACACCACGGCACCTAGTTCAAGATCATGGGTAGTATACTTCTGTTCGTGCTCATTCAGAAGTCGAGATGCGTAGGCGATGACTTTGTCTCGTTGCATTAGCACGCACCCTAACCCTTGTTGCGAGGCGTCACAGTAGAAGACAAAATCCTCTACGCCTTCCAGCAAAGCAAGGATGGGCGCACTACACAACCTTTCTTTGAGCAGCTCAAAGGCTTCGTGCTATTCTTTTCCCCATATGTACACCACGTTCTTCCTTGTCAAGGATGTCAGCAGCTGCACGATTTGTGAAAAGTCCTTTATGAATCTTCGGTAGTAACCGGCCAATCCAAGGAATTGCCTGATCTCGGTGGGTGTCTGAGGAACTTTCCAGTTCTTAACGGCCTCAATTTTGGAGGGGTCTACTTGGATTCCGTCTTCGTTTACTATATGCCCTAGGAACTGAATCTCACGCATCCAGAATTTGCATTTGGAAAACTTCGTGTATAGCTTCTCATTCTTTAGTAGTTCAAGGATTAGCCTTAGGTGTTTCTCGTGTTCATCCTTGCTTCGAGAGTAGATTAGGATATCATCGATAAACACGATTACGAATTTTTCTAGATATGGGCCGCAGACTCGGTTCATGAGATCCATGAACACCGCAGGTGCATTGTTTAGTCCGAAGGGCATCACCAGGTATTCGTAATGCTCGTATCTATTTCGGAATGCTGTCTTGGGTACATCTTCATCCCTTATCTTTAGTTGATGATACCCAAACCTTAAGTCTATTTTGGAAAAATAGCTCGCTCCTTGGAGTTGATCGAATAGATCGTCAATCCTCGGAAGTGGGTAACGGTTTTTCACCGTGAGCTTGTTCAAATCTCGATAGTCTATGCACATTCGTAGGGTCCCGTCCTTCTTTCTCACAAATAACACGGGAGCACCCCACGGAGAAACACTCGGTCGAATGAAACCCTTATCTAAGAGTTCCTGAATTTGAACCATCAGTTCTTTCATCTCAGGTGGGGCGAGTCGATATGGCGCCTTGGCCACTGGGGCCACACCAGGAACTAATTCAATTTGGAATTCAACTTGTCTTGGTTGAGGGAGTCCGGGCAATTCAAGGGGAATACTTCCGAGTATTCAGACACTATTGATATTTCCTCAATCTTCTTCTCTTCCTTAGGGCTCATTACATAGACAATGTATGCCGTACGCCCTTTATTGAGACATTTGGTTGCCTTCAGGTGGGACATCATAGGGCATAACGTGCCACTATTATCCCCGTAAATCGTAAGAATTTTATTGTCGGCTAAGGGTATTCTTAAGAGTGGCTCGTCGCATACGATTTCAACCTTATTTTCGGCCAACCAATCCATTCCTACTACTATATCAAATCCTCCTAGGGTTATCGGCATCAAATCTATTTTAAACAAATTACCCCTTAATTCAATGGTGCAACCTTTGATTATTTCATTAGTTTCTATTATTTTTCCGTCAGCTAATTCTACGGTGTAAGCATCAGTTAAGGTATGAGTATCTAGTTCAATCAAAGGTCTAAAGGTGGTAGAAATGAAGCTACCCGTTGCACCAGTATCGAATAAGACAGTAGCAGGATGGTTATTTACGAGGAACGTACCATTGACCACATCAGGCTCTTTCTTGGCTAGCTTGGGGTCCATCACAAAGGCTCTCCCTTTTGGTTTGTTGGGCTTAATGTCCTTGTCTCTCGCTAGCTTCGGGCATGTGTTCCTCCTGTGCCCCGGATCCCCACATTCATAGCACTGCTTCCCCGGCTCATACTTACAGTCCTTGATTAGGTGCCCAGCTTTCTTGCACCTAAAGCAGGGAATTGGGTTACATTCCCCTTGGTGATGTAGCTTGCACTTGTTACAAAATGGATTGATGCCCAGATACAACTTCCTAGATTTCCCTCCACGATCATCACGCCTCAAATTTTCACCGGGCCTCTTGCTTGAGCTACTACTCCCACTGTCAAACCTCTTGGTATCAAACCACCTCTTCTTCTCATCAACTTGCTTCTTTCCATCTTCAATCCATCCCCGCTCAGTCCAGCCTGCCCTAACCAAGTCATCGGTTATGCTACCGGTGAAATCAACCGCATCTTGCAAGGTCATAGGCTTCGATGATCAGACCATGCCCCTAACTCTAGGGTGTAGGCCCCAGATGAAGCGCGCTATCCCTTTCGACTCAGGGTTCACCAGGTATGGCACCAGTCGGGATAGAGCAAGAAACCTGTTGGTGTACTCGGTGTAATTCGGACCATTCATCTCTAGGCTTAGGAATTCAGCCTTGAGCTTCTCTAATTGGTTGATTGGGCAGTACTTGTTGGTTATCAACTCCCTAAACTCAGACCATCTCATGCGGCCTGCAACACTTCTTCCTCGAGGTAGGATTATGGTTTTCCACCATTCAAGTGCCGGGCCCTTTAGAGACTGGGAGGCAAACCTTACCATGTGCTTAATTTTGCACTCACTGATGTCCAGTACCGCTTCCATCTCATCTAGTCACCTTAGTGATTCAATGGCACCCTCAGTTCCACGAAAATCTCTCGGTTTGCACGCCATAAAAGTTTTGTAGGAACACCCGTTCCTCAATTCTTCCATATCATCGTCAGCTTCTTCTCTTGGTCTAGGCCCACCACTACGGGTTTCAAGTACCCAATGTGCGTTAATTTGAGCGATGATCGTTGGGATGGCGTTGGCTATTTGCTGTGCCACTAAGTTCGCAATCCTTTCGTCATCATTCGCACCTCTGGGCACCTCATGGTGATCTCGGTGGAGTGGGTGGCGGAGGTTGGTCGCCACCGTGTCCCCTAGTACGTGGAGCTTGGCGTCCCCCTCTTCGGTTCCTCCGGCCCCGACACCGCCTCCACGATTAACTACGATCCTCCCACCACGGGCTCTTGTCATCGACCGCATTCTGGTTTCAATATTAACAACCATTTAGTATCTCAATATTTTAGTATCAAATATTACCATACAATGCTATCTCTATAATTCATATATTTCAACTCAAAATATCTTTCATTCCTAACAAGCGATGCCTATGTACGTGTAAAGTTAGATATAAATAAAAATATCTTGATGCGCATGCATCAAGAAGATAGCTATACTATGACAAGTACCTGTGACTATCAATTGAAATATGCCATCGCATATTTCCCTGCATAAAATGGTTAGTTTATAACAGAGATTAATTCAAACAAAACCATAAATAGTTCCAATCACACACATAATTAAAGTCCACAGTTTGCATAGCATAGTACCAAGTAGTATCAGAAATAACAAGTTGGAAGGTGCTTACACCCCCATAGTAATAATAAGTTTAGTCTCATGAAATAGAAATACTAATAATGCTTCTCCACCCTTGCTCACTTCCTCCAAGGCCACTTGAACCACCCGTTCTTCTCCCTTCGCCTCTCCTCTTCGACCGTTTGGACGCCATGAGTAGCCATTATTGCCTAAAAGCGGGAGGACTGTGAGTCCCGCGCCACCAACTGTATTGCTATCTCATGGCGCCGGAGGACCCTGATGATGTCCTCCAGCTCAGCGTCACTAGCCTGGCGGCTGGACTGCGCGTAGGGATCTCGAGGTAGTATGCTCGGGCCAGCATATGATGTGTGACGGGCAGGCTCCCAATGAGTGCTATGCCTCCGGGGATCGATCTCCGGGGGTACCGGGACCGGCCAATAGCCGAGGGAGGAGGAGGAGGAGGCATCCGAAATGACACGGATGTTCCTGGTCGAACGCTTTTGCGAGGGCGTGTAATAACCCTCGCACCTCTCCCACTATGGGGGATCGCTGGCTCGACCGGTACAGGGACCTGAGGGGAACGAGAACGGGTTCAGCTCCTCCACATACGTGGCGACGTATCCTCAGATGGATCCGTGCCATCCGAAGGAACCGAAACCCATCCCGGGTGATAATCCCCCATTGGTGGGTCCTCATACTGAGATGGACTCTCGTTCTCCTCAACCTACCCACTGGGGCGGTCTCGTCAATAGGGAATGCAGGCGTCTTACCTTTTTCTGCCATAAGAACCTGTCGCCTGCACATAGTATCTCAAAAGTGGGTTGGCAAAGGCTATAATAATATAAATAGCAATAATAGTAATAATAGTCCGATGTATTGTGGTTATATAGTTTCTAGGATTTGACCGTGAGTTTTTCAAATAATGGTTAGTCTTTATCATTATCTATTGTTACCGGATGACTTTTCCTAGAATTCATGTGTCCAGTAAGTTCATGGTTACGTTGATCAAGTGTAACCATCAACTTACCTAACCCACTCACTCTAGTCCATTTCATCGTCAGAAGGACAGTCCTAAGGTCTTGGGTTGTAGCCTAGGGTCCACTAAGGTATTCCTGATTTCCCTACAACCTTTGGCTATGATACCAATCTCTCACACCCCGGGCCCAGGAGGTGGGACGTCACAGACTGGCATAATATGGCAATGGAAAGAAACCATAATATGAGCACAACAAGGAAAGGAATACACGGCATTACATCAAATACATGTCTCGGTTACAAAATTTAACACATTAAAAGATACATAGTTCAAATACCCAACGTATTCAAAAGATTTAATTGTTTAGCAAACATCCAACAAAAGTCATTTCTTAAAATTAAAGCCAATGTAATGCCATCAAGGTCTCGGATCTAAGTCCTCTACTTGAAGTCCTTTAGGTCTTCAAGTTATCCATGCTAGATACCTGAAACATGCTCAAAAGAAATTTTGGGTCAACATAATGTTGGTGAGTTTAGTGTTTAAAGTTCAAAATAGGAGGTTTTTAAAGACTTCACTTTAAAAGAATTAGTTCACTTTTATTGTCAACATGATAGTATAGCGGTTGTGGAGGTCACAATCAACCCTACACTCAGCCCCGACTAGCCTCTTCAAGAGTAAAGTGTTGTCGGTTAACATTAGAGGATAGCTGAGCCTTATATAGGTGCACCCTACTTGCTGAGGGTACACCATAGTATCATACAAGTCCCTGTTACATGCCGCAATGACCCCGCAGGATCTGAGTGTGGTCCCCTTCCCTTAGGAAGTCACTGTGCGTGGGGATACCCCAAGTAGATCTACCCATATAGACAAGCGGTTCACAAGAATTAATGATTGTGAAAAAGTATAAACAAGGAAGGTTCAATTAATCACAACATTCAGCATCATAAGTTATAACACATAGAGATTTAACAATCAAAACAATCGCATGTTCCATCTCCAAAACATTTAAAAGAGAAAAAGGGGAAACACTAAACTCACCTTAGGTGTTTAAGCAAAATGAAACTTCTCGTGCCAGGAATGTCTCAAGTCTAGCACCCTAACATGAATATAGTAAGTGATAAGCTACTGCTCTAAACTTATTGTTGGTGCAACAAGTGTGTCAAAGGATTTGTTGTCGGGTTGGGCTTTGATTCGATTAGGGTTTGCGTAAAAAGTTTCCTTTTAAGGAAAGTCAAGGTTTTTATTTAATCAAGGATTTTAACACTATTTAGTTAAGAATATAGGGTAATTAAGTTGTTCAAGTGATTATAAGTCTCATAAGAGCTGGTGAATAAAGTTGGCAAAATTTTACAGTTTAGCCCCTCAAGTTTCAAAATTGACAGTTTCTACCCTCAAGTTTGATTTCTTGTATAAAATGACATTTATGACCAAAAATCAGGTTTTTAAAGTTAATTTGAATTATTATTAAGTAAGTGTACACAAATTTTTAGATAATGGGTTCGGTTTAAAACCTATGTGTTTAACGTTCCTGGTAACGGTGAAACCAAAGAGTTTTAACGGTTAAACAAAGGTCTCCATAAATCAGTGACTTAGACCAGTAGGTAACACCTTAAGACATTTTTATAAGTTTCTATTCCTTTTAATCACAAAAATTTGCCTTTAAAGGTTGAAAGACCCGTTTTTACGTTTAACCTGTTAAATCGCGTCGAATTTGACCATTTAAAAACTCGTTTGACCAACTTTTCTACTTATAATTTATTTTCTCACTTAATCTTCTGGAATAACATGGTTTTTATAATTTGTAACCTTATACTCATTTTTCTTAGATTTTTCTCAAAAACGTCATTCGGTTGGTACCCGTTTTCACTTAAAAATCCATTTAAATTGCCTTTTTACCACTAAACTTTCCCATTGACTCCAGAACCCTTTTATTAATCATTTTGAGCCTACAATACTTTTTATGATGGTTAACATCCATGCTTTATTATTTTACCATTGTTTTACCATGTTTCGGTTCCCAAAAGTGACTATAAGGGGGGGGGGGTCTAATCACAACATGTCCTTTATTCCAGAGATTAAACATTGTTAACACTCTTAATATTCATCAAAGCCTACTGAAATTTCAGTCCAAAAACGTGGCCTAGTTGTTCTACACATCCATAGACTTCAAAGATGTAGAAAATGTCATAACCGACCATAACACATGTGTAAATCATCTTAACTTGAGCTTAAACATTACCAACACTTTATTTAACTTTATAAATAGATTATTAAGGTGTCCCAAAGTCGTTCATGAGCAGGTTATGAGTGTTGGTTGAGAGGGTTTTTCAAACCAATGTTTAAAGGGTGTTGTTACATGTAGAAAGAAGGATTTTCAAGGTGTAATCCATGTAATAACCATGGGTTCGAGTTATGTAACCTTTTGTAACTTTTAAAACAGATTCTTGGGAGTCCATTAAGCCATTAACATGCAGGTTACAAGTTTGGTTTACAAGAGTTGCAACATTCATAAGTTAGATGATGCAAAACACCCAAAAAGAGGGTTTTCATGGTAGAAATCGGTTTCCACCTCAAGAATGACTATCATATCATGTGATTACCTTCAAGAACGTTGGGAACTCCTTAAGAACAAAGTGATGGTGAGACGTTTCTGCTACAACTAGAAAAAGCAAGGTTTTTAGGTGAAAAATGAAGAAAACATGAGAAATGTCCAAAACCGACAACATGGAGCTTACACTTGATGTAACTCACGGTTTGGAAGGTGTTGATGGTCGTGGATGGCTAGAAACTCCTTGGACTTGGCTGTAGAACCTCGAACAAAGGCTGGAAAAGTTGGACAAAGTGCAGGTGTGTGTCCAAGACTCGCGAATATGGCCACCTTCTTACGGTTTGAGCTTGGCCGATGCTTGCTTGGTGTTGTGGTTCACGGTTTTGGAGCTGGAGTAGAGAGGATTCGAGAGAGTTTGAGTGTGTGTGTATAATTCTCAGCAGAGAAATCGAACAAAGAGAGGAGAGGGAGAGGATTGAGAGAGGGTTGCATGAAATGGGATTGGAGAGTGAGGGTGGTGGTGTTTTAGTGGAGAAAGGCAGCATGGATTGGGGAAGGTGGGGGTGGCCGAGATGCTCTCCAATGGGCAATTCCCCTTTAATTTTAATTGTTAAATAATAATGTGTAGTATTAATTTGTAGTATTGGGTAGTATTTTAGGTGGTAAGGTTTAGTTAATTGTTAAGTGTTATGCATGCACATGCATGTCTCTTAGCCGAAAATTACAAGTGTGTTTGTATACACACATTTTAATTGTTTTCACTAATAAATTGGTTTCAATTAGGGTTTTTAAATTCTAGCTAGGGTAGCTAATTTACATTCCCGGGCACTAAGTTCTAATTGGTAGAGACTCAATTTGACTAAATAGTCACAAAATCACATAGAATCACAAAAATGGAACAAATAGCAATAGATGACACTAAAATCACCAATAGGGTTGGATTGTTTCTATTAATGGCATTTATAAGACGGATAGTTATGCAAGTAGATTAGGGTTATAATTACAACCTGGAGGTCGGTTGTTACACCAGATTAGCAAGTTCTTTCAGGTCATGAATCTCAAGTGCATTTACCAGAGCAGAGTACTCTGTAAAAAATTGCACTAGACGAGAGATCCTTTTAACCATAAACATATTCCATGAACTATCATACTTTCAAGCAATAATTTTCTGGTCCATTTTGCCTCTTGGAGTGGATACACGTCTGATAATCTCAGCAGTGGTCAACCCTTCTTGAAGTTTTAGTTGGGAGGGTTCAGCAAACCACTCTAGATATTTATGAATAACAGGTGCTAGATAGTCTTGATCTTTATGAGTAAGATTCATGTCTTGTGTAGATACTCTTGATCTTGGCTTTTGATTGAGCACTTCTTCTTCTAACTTCTTTAACTTTTCTTTTTATTCATTTTCAACCTAAGTGTTGCAGCTTTTAGTGAGTTAGTCTTCATGTTTGCCAATTTTCTTTTGGTGAAGCCTTGACCGATGAGGTAATCCTTCATTTCGTTATGTGACATAATATAAGGATCAGGAAATAGTGGTGTCATGAGTTAGGGATGATTTCTTCATTGAAGATAGTTTGGGTAGGGGAACCTTTCTTGACAATGGTCTTTCATACCCATTTGGTTTATTCATAGAAGACTCTTTATGCATTGGAACATCTTTGGTGATTGCTTTCTCATATTCTGTTTCAACATTTGGATTTAGTAGCTTTTTCACTTTCTCTTCCTCTTCCTTCATTCCTTCATAGGTCTTCCTAAATACTTCATCTGGATGATACCCTTGATTGATCAAAAACATTGCTTTGATCATTAAGTCATTAGTTTGGGCTTTTGACACCATTTCTTCCACTGCTTGTTCTGTTTTCAATGGACTGTCCATATGAACATCCTTTTTAGCATCATATCCACCAGCCATCTCTCCTTCTTCCAGATTAATGGTAACAACTGTTTCTTTAATTGAGCTTCAGCCTGCTCATTTTCTTCAAGAAATTCAGCAATTGCTGCCAGGCTTCTTGGATCATCTTTTTGTTTCTTAACACTTTCTTCTTCAATCACTGGTCTTTTACCCTTAGCCTTTTTAGCTAGATATTTTCCTTTTCTTGAATTTGTTTGAAGTTGTGGACTTGAAGTGTCAGCCTTTTCAATCACTTTAGACATTTTCTTAGGTGTGGTTTGTTCTTGAACATTCACTTCTATTTTCTCCTTCCCTTTTCCTTTTTCCTTTTTTTGTTTTCATCTCACACATTTCCCTTATCTTTTCTTTTTGTTCTTCAGTCAGTGAAATAGCAGGGACAATCTGCATGCTTAACTCTTTCTCCAAAGGAACTGGAGATTTGGGGATGAATACAATAGGGTCAGAATCAGTCCTTTGATTGTTCACAAATTCCCAAAAATCATCATCTACACTGAATTCTTGAGATGTAAAGCTGCCTAAAGCACTAAAAAGTTCCTCAAATTTAGCTTTCTCAGTGTGAACAACATCTATTTTTCGAGAGTAAATCACCATCTCTAGACTTTGTTCCTCATGCTTTGATTGACTTGTATCTTCTTCTTGTTCTTCATTGTCACTGACAGACTAGTTTTCATCATTATCTGCCTTTTCTTGTTCTTCATTATCATCCTTTTCTTGTTTATCTTTCCTTTCATCATCGTCTGCACTTTTTTGAATCTCAATTATCAGCTCAAGTTCAGAGATCCTTTTGTTTTTGCTATGAATTACATTCTCAAGTGTAGAGATGATTTCAGCTTGTTCTTCTATAATGTTCTCTTGTTCTTCGATTGCTATGGTTTGAATCGTCGCAAGAGTGTCAGCATGGCCACTCTCTTCTCTTGAATGATTGAGTGCAGCTTTTAAAGTTTCCATTTCTTTCTCTTTCTCCTTCCTTTCAGCTTCATGTTTTTCTTAAGCTCTTTTAACTCCTGCTCCTTTTCATCAAGCTCTAGAATTCTATCATCAATGATTCTGGCCTTTCTATTTAAAATCCTTTCCGTCCTTTCCACCTTTTGTAGGAGCTCAGATATAAGTTCATCTTTTTCATCAGTCCTGTCTTCAATGGATTCAACAAAGCTTTTTGAGGGAGCAGTCTCAGAAGTTGCTCTCTTTGCAGGCATTTGAGTATGATAATCCTCCTCATCAGAAGATGATTTGGATGCTTTAGAAGCACTAGTTGATCCTCCAACTTCAGCAGGGTAATCATGGGTTGGCAAAGGATGGTATGGTGATGTTGGTGATTGATGAGATGGTAATATTGGAGATTGATGAGGAGGTAATATTGGTGAGTGATGATGTGGTGATATTGGAGAGTGATGATGAGGTGATATTGATGAGTGATGATGTGGTGATATTGGAGAGTGATGATGAGGTGATATTGGTGAGTGATGATGTAGTGATATTGGAGAGTGATGATGAGGTGATATTGGTGATGGTTGTGGGGTTGTTTGAGATGTTGGTTGTGGTGTTGTTGGTGGTGTTGGTTATGGTGTTGGTTGTGGTTTTGGTTGTGGTGTTGGTTGTGGTGTTAGTTATGGTGTGGTTGTGGTGTTGGTTATGGTGTTGGTTATGGTGTTGGTTATGGTGTTGGTTGTGCAGCAACTTGTTCTTGTGCTTGAACTTCTTGATTTATTTGCTGAATCATCAATGGAAGAAGAGGTGAGTGAGCCCCACTATAAAAGTTTCTTGGATCCCTTTTCTTAATGTATTTGTAAGATATTTCATCATAGGGAGGAATATCAAGCACCGGTCCCTCATTAGCAATATCAGGGAGTGATTCATTGATCAGGTATTGAAGGAATATTGGATACATCAAGAACCTGTATCTTCCCCTTTCTTGAATGTTTGATATCAGGCCATTGAAAACATAGGCAAACATATTCAATGGCCAGTTAGTGCAGAGAGCATAGATTGCTAAGGATGTGATGACCGGAATGTCATTCCATCCTGTCTTTCTCTTGGATAGATAGTGCTAAAACATATGAATTAGGAATCTCCAAGGTAGATCAACCAATCCTTTAACAATTTGTTTTGCTTCATATCCTCCTTCATTACCAATTTCAGCAAAAAAATGTGGTATTTCTTCATCATCTAGCTGATGGGTTTGTTAGAACATAAAACCAAGTTTAACCTCTTAAACTTTCTGAAAAAGGCAGCGGACATATATTTTAAAACATGAATATAAAGCTGAAATTTCATGTTTTTATGGGGACATATATATGTATAAAATAAACCCAAAACAAAAGGATCATTATATGTGAATAAGCAAGCTATGAACATATGTAAATGTACATAAAATCACAGCTACAATGAGCTGTGAAAAACTACCTTTCAGCAGCTCAAAAGGGTCGAAACTTTGAGGATGATGATGGATTTTGAGCAGCAATCCTTCAAGGAAGAAGGCCTCAAGTTGTAATACCCACAAGCTTCTTCCAAACACTTGCTTTGTTAGGGAGTTTTACACCAAAACAATCTTTCAAAGCTACTATCTAAATCCGAATTTTCAGCCCCAAATTTCAGCCACAAAATCCGAATTTTTAGAGGTTTAGAGTGTTCTTGCTTTAGTGAAAAGAAGAGAGAAGTATGAAATGATGGAAGAGTGTGAAAGTGTTTAAGTCTTGCATCAAACAAGACATAATGTGGTGTTTTCAAGGCCCCCTTTGGGCGGCCGAAATACCCTTTTAAAATGGTTTCCCACCATTAGTAATTTTATTAAAATAAACACTCTACCATGCATTTAGGTTACAAAATTAAAGCATAGTCTAATTTTATAACATGACACACTTTTATTTGACATTACTTAACCAACTTAAGTAATGAAACAAATAAATATCTCATGAACAAATCATCCATATAATGTTGTTCTATCACAAAAGCAATATTTAGAAAACCAATTTTCTAAATAGGTGTCAATAATTTGTATGATCTTATGAACAACTAATTATTTATTGGTGTTTGTATAGCTTGTTATTGGGTATGACCCGACTTGTATCATAACGTACTAACCACATCAATCTTGTATGCGTCTTGGGCGTATAAGAACCGACAATCTCCCACTTGCATAAGATTGATAGAAGATTTATGCAAGCAGTAAATGCTGCCTAACAATGGTTTACTACCCTTAATACGTATGACTAAGTGCCATTCAATAACATCATCCCCTTCAAGTACCATACTTGAAATGTTTTAGGTGAGACAATTATCTATCCCTTTGTCGCAGATGTCATGTTAAATCTTAGAGACACAGAGTGATCATTCTCCATTGATTTAACTTTATCAGGACTTAGACATCTAATTCTCAACGAATAAGAGGGACAAATCCCTTCTTGACTACATACGTCTCTCACAATTACCTTATATCATACCTGAACTCAGACTTATGTACTGCCATATTTCAGAACAGTGAAGAACTGAGTCAAAGTATAATATTTGATAAATATTAAGACCCGATATGTATCTCAGGTAAGAGGATACCAAATGATGTTTGCCTTTACTCAAAATTACTTATGATCAATCAGGAAGATCCCATGTAGTAATATTTGAGATGCAGGTCAGTCCAATATTTGCATCCCACAAATATGTATGAACCTTGGCAGCAACCTTTTGCTCTATATTCATCCATATGAATATCTACCAATCCAAGTTCATAATAAACTTACCCTTATACTTGTTCCCACAAGTCTGAATGATTACGGACATTTAGAGTAAACAATTTACTCATGGATTAAACATGCTAAACTGGAATATTAATTTAAACATTATAACCAAATAATTTTATTCAAATAATAAAAGTTTCACATATCCAAATACAAAATTACAGATCAAATCCAATCACTAGAATATCGAAGTCCCATGGCACAAGTATGACCTTCATGCTTTGCCTTTTCAAGAAGCTTCGTGAGAGGATCCGCAATGTTTTGATCCGTGTGAACTTTGCGAATACATATCTTTCCCTTTTCAACTTCATCTCGTATGTAGTTGAATCTCCCCTCAATGTGCCTAGTCTTTTGATGAGCATGAGGTTCCTTGATTTGAGCAATCGCACCCTCCTTATCACAAAAGATCTCTAGGGGGTCCTGAATGGAAGGGACAACCACTAGATCGGCAATGAATTTCTTCAACCATGCAGCTTCTTGAGCTGCCAATGAGGCGGTGAAGTATTCTGATTGTGTAGTTGATAGAGCCACCACATCCTGTTTGGAGCTCTTCCAAGAGACTGCTCCTCCATTCAGAATGAAAAATATCTTGATTGTGACCGTGAATCATCACGATCGGTTTGGAAACTCGCATCCGTGTAACCTTTTGCAACGAGTTCCTCATCACCAGATCCATAGGTTAGGAACATATCTTTTGTCCTCCTTAGGTACTTAAGTATGTTCTTAACAACCATCCAATGACTGTTTCCAGGATTTTGCTGGTATCGGCTTGTCATGCTTAAGGCGCATGACACGTCCGGTCTAGTGCACATCATTGCATACATGATGGATCCAATAGCAGATGCGTAAGGGATTGTCTTCATTTTATCTTGCTCCTCCTTTGAGCTAGGACATTGAGTCGTACTCAATATCGTTCCTCTTTGAATAGGTACCGTACCTTTCTTAGAGTTCTCCATCTTGAACCTTTTCAAGATTTTATCAATGTATGCACTTTGATTTAAACCAATTAGCCGCCTTGATCTATCCCTATAGATCTTTATTCCCAGAATATAGGCGGCCTCACCAAGATCCTTGATGGAAAAACAACTTCCAAGTCAGGTTTTTACACCTTCCAAGGTTGGAATGTCATTTCCAAATAGTAGTATGTCATCAACATATAATACTAGGAAAGTGATGATGCTCCCACTAGCTTTCTTATATACACAAGCTTCGTCAGCGTTTTTGATGAATCCGAATTTAATTATTTCTTCATCAAAACGGTGATTCCAACTTCTCGATGCTTGTTTCAATCCATAGATTGATTTCTTTAACTTGCATACTTTATCAGGATGTTTTGGATGGACAAAAACTTCAGGCTGAGCCATATAGACATCTTCCTCAAGATATCCATTTAGGAAAGCGGTTTTGACATCCACTTGCCAAATCACATAATCATAATGAGCAGCTACGGCAAACAATATCCTTATAGACTTTAGCATCGCAACAGGTGAGAAGGTTTCATCATAATCAACCCCTTGAGTTTGAGTGATACCCTTTGCTACAAGTCTAGCCTTATAAGTATCCAAGTTTCCATGCATATCGGTTTTCTTCTTGAAAACCCACTTGCTTCCAACTACTTTGGAGTTAAGAGGTGGTACAACCAAGTCCCATACTTGATTGTCATGCATGGATTGCATCTCACACTCATGGCCTCGAGCCATTTGTCACAATCCGAATTGGACACTGCATCATGGTATGTGGTTGGTTCATCTGAATCTACCACATAGCATCCATCCATGAAAAATCCGTATCTTTCAGGTGGATTACTAGTTCTACCACTTCTGCGAATGTTTTGTGTGTATTGATCAACCACTTGATCATCTTCAATATCCTCATGTTGAGTGCTAGTTTCAACCAAACGTGCATCAGGTTGTGGTTCTTGATCCTCCTCAAGATCCACTGTTCTACTGTTAGTTCCTTCCATAAGGAACTTTGCTTCTAAGAACTCACCCTTTCTGGCAACAAAAACCTTTTGTTCGAGTGGATCATAGAAATAATATCCCATAGAATCTCTAGGATATCCAACAAAGATGCACTTGGTGGATCGGACTTCCAATTTGTTTGGGGTGGGAGTCTTAGATAAGCCTCACAGCCCCAGACCCTTAAGTATGACAGGGATGGAACTCTTCCATGCCATTTCTCAAAAGGTGTCCTTTCCACCTTTTTGGTTGGGGCCATATTTAGAATACGGGCCGTGAGAGCAAAGTGAAACCCCAAAATGATAGAGGTAATGTGCTTCTAGCCATCATAGATCGAACCATATCCAATAAGGTTCGATTCCTCCTCTCATACACACCATTATGTTGTGGTGTTCCAGGTGGAGTGAGTTGTGAGACAATCCCACAACTCCTAAGATGATCTTGAAAAGCATCACTTAGGTATTCACCTCCTCTATCGGTGCAGAGAACTTTAATTGACTTGTTGAGTTGATTTTCTACTTCATTCTTGAAGAATTTGAACATTTTAAAAGCTTCATCTTTGTGCCTTAATAAGTACACATACCCATAGCGACTATAATCATCGGTAAAGGTAATGAAGTATCTTTCACCATTCCTAGTCATTGGCTTAAAAGGATGTTGGACCAAACGAACCAATAAGCCGGATAAGAAAAACCTTTAAGTCCCACAGACGTCACAACAACTACTGAAGACCACAACAGCTGATTACAAAGTCTGAAGACAAGTGCTGAAGACAAAGTCTGAAGACAAGTGCTGAAGACAAACTCTGAAGACAAGTGCTGAAGACAAAGTCTGAAGACAAGTGCTGAAGACAAAGTCTGAAGACAAGTGCTGAAGACAAAGTCTGAAGACAAGTGCTGAAGACAAAGTCCGAAGACACAAGTGCTGAAGACAAAGTCTGAAGACAAGTGCTGAAGACAAAGTCTTAAGACACAAGTGCTGAAGACAAAGTCTGAAGACACAAGTGCTGAAGACCAAAGTATCTGACGTTGTCACAACAGCTGAAGAGGTCTTCTTCAGTAGTTGTGACGGTTTACCTTTCAGTAGTTTTATGTTTTATCTTTTTAGTAGTTTGACACAACAGCTGAAGAATACTTCTTTAGTTGTTGTGCTCATCAGTAGTTTTATATTTATCAGTAGTTTTGTAAAACGACTAAAGAGCTTGTTCTTCAGTCGTTGTAGTTTCAGTAGTTTCTTATCAGTAGTTTCTTATTTTGTACTTAACACTCTGATATGTTCTCAGTAGTTATGAACATTTCAGTAGTTTGTTAAGAGTTAGTTATTTTTGTAATAGATCTGCCAGTTGTCACTTTCCCGTGATAACAGCAGCGATTGCACTCTATATAAGGAGTGTCAACCTATTGGAATAAATGAATGATTTGATCAGAAATATTCGATATTATTGAAACATTCCTTGTTACAGAAATCTATTCTCTCGTTATAACCGTATTTGTTCTTAATGCATACAAGTATCAAATTCTTGCTACAATTTGTCTAATTCTTGTTCTTATTCCGTTGTGCTACGCTCCATTACATCAAACTTGTGATCACTGATCCTGACAAATGGTATCAGAGCAGGTTAATCATTGATCGATATAATAATTGATCATTGAAACTGCTATTCAAGATCCAAGTTTGATTGAATTAGCATTTTTGTGTTTTGCAAGAAACGGTTATAGAGATTGAATTTTCTGTGTTTTCTGGTCATTCATCCTGAGATTTTCTCTTGGTTTTCATTGAGTCTGTTGTGGTCTTTATAAAAACGTTTAAAAGCTTTAATTAAATTGTATTTGGACTCAAAATGACTACTCCTTCCAATGATCCTCACAATACTGGTTCCTCAACCAAGCCTCCAATGCTGGTTAGGAATGAGTATAACATATGGCAACGACGAATGCTCCATCACCTGTCTGTTAACAGCGCAGGTTGTTGGACATCAGTGGTACATGGTCCACACAAGCCTATGGTGAATAACCCGGAAACCAATCAAATGGTTCTGAAGAGGAGGGAGCAATACTCAGATGAGGATAAGAAGTTGTTTGAAATTGATGCAAAAGCCCATGGAATTCTGGCCATGGCACTGCCTAATGAAATCTATTCTGGGCTAATGCATCATGAAACTGCCCATGACCTCTGGAATGCCTTGAAAGAACAATTTGGAGGAACAGATGAGGTCTTGGCAAATAATAGAGAAATCCTTGCCCAACAATATGAGACATTCTCTCATAGGAAGGGTGAGACACTGACTCAACAGTTCGAGTGGTTCTCTTGTTTGATCTCTGAATTAAAAATGGTCAAACATGAGTACACCAATGGCCAGATGAATAACAGATTTCTCAGATCACTGCCTGAGAGATGGGACACATATACTATTGTCCTACGCTCCAGTGCAAATTTGGACAAACTATCTCTCACCCAACTCCATGGGAAATTGCTCACATTTGAGAGAGAGATAGAACAGAAACGAAAACTGTCTTCATCTAGAAAGCTCACTGAAGACTTTGTACCAGGCAACACTGCCTTGGTTGGTCATGAGTTAGAATATGCTTCATCTGAATGCCAGTATGATGAGCATATTGATTTCTCTTCAAACACTTCGGATTCTGCATTTGTGAGTGTTGATAGTCAGTTTACTGGATGTAATAATGACAATCTATGCTTCATCATGGATGATCTCAAGGGGATTGCTGATGATGACTTAGAAGAGATGGATATTTTGAGCCAAATGGCCTTGATAAATATCAGATCTCAGAAGTTCTACAAATGAACTGGAAGAAAGTTCCCAGGACTCTCTGGCAAAACCAAAGTTGTTTTGACAAGAGTAAGTTGAAGTGTCACAAATGCCACAGGCTTGGACACTTTGCTAGAGAATGCAGATCATCTGGATCTAATTCCTCTGCACCTTTTGTGACTTTCCCTGGCAATAGTCAACAACACAGAGGGCAACATCCTGTCAATTCTAGTCATCATTCTCAACCACAATCTCCTGCATATTTTGTTCCTCAGGGTCAAATGCCATATCCTTATCCTTGTTATTACATGCCACAGTCAAATCAAGTTCAAGTTCCTATAGTACCACAACCTCATGCAGTACCAGAACCACAACCATCTCAATCTCATCAACCTCCTCAACCTCAACAACACAGCTTCTTCACCCCTGGAGGTGTTGACTGGAGCAGTTTACCGGATGACATGTCTGGTCATGAACAACTGTTCACAGACGCTGGTCAACATGGTGGTGACAGTCCTTTTGGGAATCTAGCTCTCATGGCCCTGGAGTCTACTGAGGGTTCCTGCTCAAATGCAACATCTTCACAGGTAACTCAGGTATCTTCAGAGGCTAAAGCCAAGTTATGTTCTGTATCATGCATTGCTGCCTTTGTCTCCATTAGAGAGGCAAATGTAGCATTAATAAATCAAAAACTTGAGCTTGAGAAAACCATTTCCAAAAGAAAAGCTGAGTTTGAGTCTGCTCTTAATAGTAAAAATGATGAGATTTATAAGCTTAAATGCTAATTAAATGATGAAAAGGCTAAGCTAGAGGTTATTCTGGATGACCAGAGAAGTCTCAAAGAAACCCTTGCAGTCACCCAGGTAGAGTGTGATCGATGGGTACAATCATGCAAAGGTTTTGAAATGCTTCTTAGTAAGAAATTTGCTTCCAATGTGAAGTTTGGTATTGGTTACAATCACACTGCTCCTCCTACAGATTTTGCTTCAAGAGCAGAAGTGAAATCTGATGGAGAAAGCAATAACCAATCCACCTCATCATGTGATTCACTTTTTGATAGAGCATCATCAAAAGTTGAAGTCAGCACTAAGCCCTCTCAGAACCCTTCAGCTGATATTGATGGTTCTATTGCTGACACTCACATGATAAAAGAGATGATCAACTCAGAGTTATTTCTCAAAGTCCTGAAAGGACTGGAGCAAGATTTAACACCTGAAGTTCAAACTCCAACTACTGTCAGCACTGAAGAGAAGAAAACTGTCAGTAGAAAGAGTTTGAAGACTACTAAAGAGGAAGTCAAGAAAGCAAATAATGCTTCCAAAGTACCAAAGAGCAAGTCTTCAGTAGTTTCATCCTCTTTAGTTGATGATCATCATAAGATGAAGAAGAAACCACGTGAAGTATGTGGTTTGTTCAATCATCTTACAGATGATTGTTGGTACAAAAGGGGATCCAAACTCAAACATAAAGAAGAAATTCAAGAGAAAATGGTAAAAATGAAAACTGAGTTTGGAGCCACATTTGTACCAGCAACATCAAATCCTGTAACCCTCAAGTCCAAACAGAAATCCAAAAAGGAAGGGGTAAACAGGTAACAGCTGAGATTGCTCAAAAGAAGAAGGTGCAACATAGGAACTTATCAAACTCCAATGCCAATGTGTCTGAAGAGCTGAAAGCCTTATCCCAAAATCAGACACAGCTGGTTATGATGGTTCAAAATCTATTGGGAAGATTTAACCAATTAGATGTTCCTATGTTGAAACCACAGAAAAGGGGGTCCAAGCCAAAGGATTCCTTTTTCTTCACCAGCTTCTTCCTCTCAGGCTGTTGGTTTCCAACAAACATGTTAGTTTACCATCTGTTGATGAGAACAGGCCCAAGACCAAAAAGGTTTAGGTCTCAAAATCTAACTAATTTGTTGTATTTTGCAGGGTTCTTCAACATACCTCAGAGGCATCTGGTATGTAGACATTGGAGGATCCATGCATATGACAGGAAACATATCACTTCTTAATGACTACTCTCAAGGAAGGAAGGGGTTTGTGTCATTTGGCAATGATGCAAAGGGTTACATCATTGGCAAAGGCTTTGTTTCCAATGGGAAATAAAGTTTGATGATGTTAACCATGTGGAAAATCTCAAGTACAACCTCTTGAGTGTCAGTCAAATGTGTGACAAAGGCCATGTTGCTCTTTTCACCAGTCAGAACTGTCGGATTCTGTCATCCAAAGTTCTAAATTTGATTGATAAGGTGTTGGATGAACACACTCTCCTAAAGGCCAACAGGACAGGAAGAGTGTATGCCTTAGATCTTTCCAAGAAAATAGTTCTCAAAGGCCATCCTTGCCTATTTTCCAAGGCTTCCCCCAAGAATCTATTCTATGGCATAGAAGGCTGGGTCATGTTATCTCAAAAACATGAATCAGCTGATAAACCATGGTTTAGTAAGGGACTGGGGGACTGCCTATGAAGAGTTCAAGTGTGAAGATAACTGCACTGCTTGTTTAAAAGGAAAACAACACAAAGCTTCATTTCCCTCCATAGAAGAACCTAAGTCCACTGCCTGCTTACAGCTTCTTCACATGGATCTCTTTGGTCCTGTGAAAGTGATGAGTATGGCTAAGAAAAAATACTGTCTGGTAATTGTGGATGATTACTCCAGATTTGTATGGACTTTCTTTTGCATTCAAAGGATGAGGCTGCACAGTCCATTATGAACTTTGTGTTACACGTTGAGAAAGTATTCCCTACCAGTTAAGTGTGTGAGGAGTGATAATGGTACTGAATTTAGAAACCACACTTGATGAGTTTTACTTATCAAAGGGAATCAAGAGGCAGTATAGCATCCCAAGAACTCCTGAGCAAAATGGAGTAGTGGGGAGAAAGAACAGGACCCTTATTGAAGCTGCAAGGTCCATGTTGGCTGACTCTGGACTGCCAATGACTTTTTGGGCTGAAGCTGTCAATACAGCTTGCTATGTATAGAATAGAGTTCTAGTAAATCAGAGGTTGATGAAGACTCCATATGAAGTTCTTCATCATTTGCCCTTCTAATTTCATTCTTCAGAGCATTTGGGTGTCCTTGTTTCATTCTCAACACACGGGATCAACTCCAAAAATTTGATCCTAAGGTGGATGCAGGTTACTTTGTTGGTTATTCATCAACTTGCAAAGCATACAGAGTCTTCAACTGCAGAACAAAGATGGTTGAAGAGACTCTACATGTTAAGTTTAATGAATCTCCTAAGGACAAGATTCCACAAAGCCCTGTGGAGCTATTTGATTTGGACATACTGCAATATGTTCCTTATCAAACTCCTGCTGTTGCTCCTGTGAACAGTTCACCACCTGGTGGTACTGCTGGTGCTGATGATGATGATGATAGCAGTACTCACCTCTTCAGGTTTAGTGATCAACTGCCTGATTCAGCTAGACCTGATGTTCCTGTAGCTCCAGTAGCACCATCCACAACAAATGCTGATGAGATTTCTTCAAATTCAACTTCCTTTGAATTACCATCCACTGATTGGTTTCAAGGAAATGATTCACCATCACCATCTGTTACTGCTGAACCTGCTACAAACACTTGCACAGATCTCATTGTGTATCAAGATCTGAAGAATCACCCTATGTCTCAAATCATTGGTGATATCACTGCTGGCGTATCAACAGAAGTCAATTGTCAAATTTCTTCTTCTATGCTCTCTTCATCAGTCAGCAAGAGCCAAAGAATATCACATTGCTTTAAAGGACAATGGATGGGTTGATGCCATGCAGCTTGAGCTTCTTCAGTTCAAGAAACATCAAGTGTGGAACTGGTTCCTCTACCTCCGGTAAGTGTGCAATATGCACTAAATGGTGTTTAGGAACAAAATGATGAAAATGGGCTCATTGTTAAGAACAAGGTCAGACTGGTTGTTCAGGGGTTTGCACAAGAAGAAGGTATTGATTATGATGAAACCTTTGCCCCTGTAGCCAGACTGGAAGCAATTAGATTGTTTTTAGCTTGCTGCTTATCAAAAACTTAAAGTTTTTCAAATGGATGTCAAAGCAAAAGTGCATTTTTGTATGGGAAAATTAAAGAGAGGTTTATGTATGTCAACCACCAGACATAAGGACAATAAACATCCTAATTGGGTGTATAAGCTTGATAAGGCTCTTTATGGGTTGAAACAAGCTCCTAGAGCCTGGTATGAGACATTATCAAACTTTCTTTTGGAAAATGATTTCACTAGAGGCTCCATTGATAAGACTTTATTCATTAAGAAAGCTGGGCAGCATAATCTACTTGTTCAAATTTATTTAGATGATATTATTTTTGCATCCTCTGATCCTCAGTTGTGTGATGCCTTTACAAAGTTGATGCAACAGAAGTTTGAAATGAGTGCCATGGGAGAATTACAGTTCTTTCTGGGTTTGCAAATCAAAAAAAGGCTGATGGAATTTTCATTCATCAGTCCAAATACACAAAAGATCTTTTGGAAAATTTGATTTACAAAACTGTAAGCCCTGTTCTACCCCATGTGCAGCACCACAACACTGGATACATATCAGAAAGGTAAAGTGGTTGATGAAACACTTTACAGATGTATGATTGGGTCCTTGATGTACTAACAGCTTCTAGACCAGATATTATGTTTGGTACATGTGTTTGTGCTAGATTTCAGGCTGCACCTAAAGAGTCTCATCTGATTGCAGTCAAGAGGATCTTTAGATATTTGCAAGGTACACAATCTCTAGGTTTATGGTATTCCACTGGGCACTTTTGTAAATTACTTGCTTCTCTGATAGTGACTATGCAGGGTGTAAGTTGACCAGGAAATCAACTTCTGGTGGATGTCAATTCCTAGGCAACTGTTGATTTCTTGGCAGAGTAAGAAACAAACATCTGTTGGTACATCCACTGCTGAAGCCGAGTACATTACTGCTGCAAGTTGTACATCCCAAGTACTCTGTGCTTCAGAATCAACTTTTGGACTATGGCATTACAGAGACTAAGACTCCGTTATTAATGGATAGTGCTTTAGCTCTTTGCATTGTCAAAATCCAGTCCAACACTCTAGGACCAAACATATAGAATTAGACATCATTTTATAAGAGATTGTTTTGAAAAGAGACTAATTAATCCTATGTTTGTGCCTAGTGCTGATGAGCTTGCAGACATTTTTACTAAGCCTTTGGATAGTTCAACTTTCCACAACCTGGTGTTAAGGCTTGGTATGCTACAGCTAGAATAAGTGACAACTACTGATGATCTCAGTAATAAGTACTGGTGATCATTGGTAACCATGTCATATATAAGTACTGATGAGTTCTTTCACCCTCAGTAGTTTTTATAACTACTGAAGGCTAAATGCCTCACAAGTACTGAAGTACTTATCTGTTCTAAACTACTGATGCAGTTACAACTACTGATGTAGTTACAACTACTGAAATCAGTACAAACAGATAAGTACTGACGTCCTATGAAACACCTGAAAAGCAGATGCAAAGTCTGATGAGTAAGTGTTGAGGACAGTATGAAACAGCTGAAAAGCTAAGAATTGACGAAAACAGCTGATGAGTATTTCTCTTCAGTTGTTTCTACAATTGCTGTTTCAAAACAACTGAAGCCAAAACATGTCTTCAGTAGTTTACAACTACTGAAGACTAACACCAAGTCTTCACCTGTTTACAACAACTGCTGACAAACCACTGTCTTCAGTAGTTTCACAACTACTGATGACTAATACCAAGTCTTCAGTTGTTTCATCACCTGAAGTCAAAACTGTCTTCAGTAGTTTTTATAACTACTGATGACTAAATCAGAGACTTCAGTTGTTTCAACGTCTGACAGTTAATACCACGTCATAGTAGTTTCAACAACTGATGACTCACACCAAAACCTTCAGTCGTTTTCTAACCCGACCCTTTAAATTCCTTATCCCACCTTCAGAGTTTTTATCTTCTCTTCCCAAACCTAACGTTCAAAAACTCTCTACCCTCTCTTCATCAATGCGACCATGCAACTAAAACCACGACACAACTGTGTCGCACATCTCACCAAATCGCCATACTGGACCAAGTTTCACAACGCCATTGATTTAATGGTTCATCACCCTACAAAACGGCGTTTCTGGTAAATCCTACCATATATGCCGCATCCCTTAACCAATTCTGACAAACTTCACTTTGGTCTCTGAGGAGAACGACACAGAGTCTCTTCAATCGTTTGTCCATGGCCAAAAAGTGGTCATCACTCCAGACACTCTTCGCCAAACCCTTAATCTGGATGATGCGACTTTCCAACTGGTTATCCAAAGGGCACAACAGATCTCATTTGCCCACCATGGATACCAGGGTAACCTGAGTGCATCTATCTTACTGAAGAAACATTTCCCGGATGCCGAACGTCTCATATTTCATATGGTAAATGTATGCCTTGCCTCCAAGACTTCATCATCGGATCAAATGTCCATAAGGTGGCAATAGGTAATGTACTCCATCCTTGAGCAACAACCTTGAAATTTTTGTGAAATACTATTTTTGGAGCTCAAGGATATGGCCAAAAACAAACTGCTAAACGTTGGATATTATATCCTCGGTTCATAATGGCCATAATTGAAAACCAGCTTCAAACTGAGGGACTGTTGCCTGCCGGAGTCCCTGCTATGGCTGTATTGCCTGAAGTATACTCCCGGCACAACTCTGACCAATCACGCAAAATGGCTGCCAAGCTGCGCAAACCCACGCAGCTGGAACCCACAGCCACCACCTCAAATCCAAAGTCCCCACCAACCCACTAAAAAGAAGACCAAAAAGGCTACTCAGGGAATGAGTCCCCTGAGGATGCCCTGCAACACAAACGCAGGCTATATCCACTGGTTATAACCCCCTAGTGGATACAAGGACTCTCCCAGCCACAGCCGCTCAGGATTCTCTTAAAAGCCTGCAGCAACCACAGAAGGGGTACCACCAATCTGGATCTTCCTCATTTGAGGAGATTGCCATTGAAGAGCACCATTCTCCCCAGGTGCACACTGCTTTTACCCCATCTCCCCATGCAACCGCCCCCCAAAGTCCAACCATTATCATTGCAAACGTGCTGACTCAGCTGCATGCCTCTCCTCCTCCAACAACCACCAACAAAGGGGAGAACCACAAGCTATTGAGGACGAGGATCACCATGCTTCTGATAAACCATAACACCGGGGTTTACACGTTCTATCTCCTGGTGTGGATATGGAGATTAGAACATCTAGTGAGGCTGCCACCTCTTCTGAATCAGCACATGATCAGAATGAGGCTGGTACATAGCTAAGACCTCACTAGAGGCAACAGCTGATGAAGGACATAGTCCTGAGGCTTGGAAGTCCCCAGTTCCACAAAAAAAGGGGCACATGCTAAAACTGGTCTACACCCAGTGCATGTACATCCTGCTACAAGCAGGAGGTCAGGTGATTCAGCATCTGCTGATGATGACCTGGGCTTCTTTTATGATGTTCTGGCCCAGAACACAATTCTTGAGGAAGAAGTCAGTAGACTACAAAGACTACTTGACCAATTCTCTCAAGAAGCAAGTCCATCTGCCACCAACATAAACCCACAGATGGCACCTTCACCTGAAGGTCTCCCATACACTCAGCCACTCAAAACTTCAAGCCACCAGCTTCTGTTTTGGCACTGCTTCTCAGGGACAGAACCCCTCTGAGCAAAAAGTTGCTATCTTTCAGCAAACTCTACCTCTCATCACCCCAATGATCACAGACATTGTGATCAAAACCATGGATGAGAGGCTTCCCTCAATCATACAACCCCTGGTGGAGGAGATTGTGAGCACAAGGCTTTCTGCTACTCAAACCCTTGCAACCAATGCAACCAAAAAAGGGGGAGAGTCAGTCAGTGAAAGCAAAGAGGAAGAGCAAACTGAAAGAAAAGGAAACTGAGAAGGAAGAGGAGTCTGTGAAGGGAACCAAAATGATCAAGTGAGTGAAAGTCACAAAGACTTTCATGTCACATATAAGAAGAGGAAGGTGAAGGAAAAAGAGAAGAGCTCCAACTCGATGAGATGATCAAAATGGCAGATGCTACTCATAGTAAATCAATGGATGCCATTATTGATCAACTCTATAGACAAGGGTTCGATACTGCACAACTTGACTCAGAGATCAGGAGACTTGAAGTTGAGAAATTAACTCAAGATGGGCAAGTTATGATGCATTAGAAAGAGAGAGACTAGAGATCATGATCAGATTCATTGCAAAATATCTTGGGAGATCATTGATCGAGATTAAATCATGGACCAGGGACAAGTATCTTGGCCATAACCTCCAAGATCTGTTGTCTGAGGCATACACTAAGGGGTTAGTAGTCGAAGCTTTGAATGAAGCAGGAGCAAGGGCAGGACTGAGCTAGCCAAATACTCAAAAGCAACACTCACCTCCAAAATGCTAACTCAGCCTGTCAACATTCCCTCTCCAAAACAACCACAATCACAACCCACAAAACCAACTCCCTACCCTCTAACCAACAGCCGATGATGCACCTAAGAAGAAGAAGAGAGGGTGTTGAGGCTAGAAGAAGAAGAAGAAGAGGATGATGTGGAAGAAGATAGGTTGCCTCTGTCTGCAGTCCTAACATTGGCTTAAGCCAAACCCATGCCCATCACTCCCACCTCACGATGGAAGCTGTGAGAGTAAAGATTGAAGAAGAACAGCAGCAAAGGCTTCATGATGATGAAATGTTGAAAAGAATCGACAAAACTTATGCTGCTTCGTCATCAATAATAAGTATGAAGAAAGAAGCTCTGAGGTTGTACACCCTTGCCAACACATTTCAATATCAGAAGGAAAAGGTGAGAGTATGGCCTGATCCTAGGGTGGCTCACAGGATTGTAAAGAAAGACATTCCTTCGAGATACAAGGGCCAAGTAAAAAGGATCGTAGATGAAGAGATCACAGTGGTCCTTGTAGTATCACCCTGGGATATTGTAGAAGATTTCAAGAAGGCCTATGAGACTAAACAGCCACCCCAAAAGATGTTAGAGAACAGAATTATTAAAAAGGGGTTAGTCTACAAGAGGCTTGAGAACTTCAAACAAAATGAGCTTAGTCTGTTACTTGAAGGGACTCATCCTGATGAGTTTGCATACAGACAGATTACAACAGTTGAGCTCAAAAATGGTAAACAGGCCAAGTACATCTGAGAGCTGTATGGGCGTGAAGGATTGTTTCATGGTGAAGCTGAGAACCTGACCATGGAAGAACAAATTATGTTTCTCAGAGCATACACCAGAGAATCCTATAGGCTTATACATGGGAACTGAGTCTCATGGATGGGGGAACAGCTCAGTGTCCAATTCCCCAATACAGAGCTCCCATCCATACATTGCCAACCAAATCATCAGAGACTCAATTCCAGGCCAGTGCTTATATGGGTCATCTTCTCAACTGATCAAGAAGGAAAAAGACCAACCATTCTGCCAACAATAAGTGGGACGTCAATAAAGTTAAAGGTTTTGGCTGCATTGGTTCAGGGGGAGTTTGTTGGACCAAAAGAACCAATGAGCCGGATCAGAAAAACCTTTAAGTCCCACAGACGTCACAACAACTACTGAAGACCACAGCAGCTGAAGACAACAGCTGATTACAAAGTATGAAGACAAGTGCTGAAGACAAAGTCTGAAGACAAGTGCTGAAGACAAGTGCTGAAGACAAAGTCTGAAGACAAGTGCTGAAGACAAAGTCTGAAGACAAGTGCTGAAGACAAAGTCTGAAGACACAAGTGCTGAAGACAAAGTCTGAAGGCAAGTGCTGAAGACAAAGTCTGAAGACACAAGTGCTGAAGACAAAGTCTGAAGACACAAGTGCTGAAGACCAAAGTATCTGACGTTGTCACAACAGCTGAAGAGGTCTTCTTCAGTAGTTGTGACGGTTTACCTTTCAGTAGTTTTATGTTTTATCTTTTCAGTAGTTTGACACAACAGTTGAACAATACTTCTTCAGTTGTTGTGCTCATCAGTAGTTTTGTAAAACGACTGAAGAGCTTGTTCTTCAGTCGTTGTAGTTTCAGTAGTTTCTTATCAGTAGTTTCTTATTTTGTACTTAACACTCTGATATGTTCTCAGTAGTTGTGAACATTTCAGTAGTTTGTTAAGAGTTAGTTATTTTTGTAATAGATCTGCCAGTTGTCACTTTCCCATGATAACAACAGCGATTGCACTCTATATAAGGAGTGTCAACCTATTGTAATAAATGAATGATTTGATCAGAAATATTCGATATTATTGAAACATTCCTTGTTACAGAAATATATTCTCTCGTTATAACCGTATTTGTTCTTAATGCATACAAGTATCAAATTCTTGCTATAATTTGTCTAATTCTTGTTCTTATTCCGCTGTGCTACGCTCCATTACATCAAACTTGTGATCACTGATCCTGACAAAGGACCACATACATCCGAATGTATGATTCCTAGTAAATCTTTTGCCCTTTCGTTAGTTCCACAAAGGTTGCCTTAGTCATTTTTTCTTGTAAACAAGATTCACATACATCAAATGAATCACATTCATTTGTCTTTAAAAGATCATTCTTTTGAAGTGTTTGTATAGTTTCTGTTTATATGACCAAGACGACAATGCCAAAGATAGGATCACTCAATTCCAACTTGAGTTTCTTGGTGCTAGTTTGGTACAATCAACTATTAAAGTATTTTCATGAACCAATTCATAAATACCATTAATGGGAATAGCTTTAAAGTAGAACATATCATTTAAAGAAACATGAATATCTTTTTCAACAAATGATAATATATATCCAAATTGTTTTATAGGGCTACAGAAATAATATTCCTACTCAAACTAGGAGCATACAAATCATTGTTCAAAATTACTTCCAAACCATTTGGAAGTTTCAAGATGTAGCCACCACGGGCTTCAACTTGAACTTTAGCCCCATTGCCCATGTAGAGGCTAACATCCCCTTTCTTGAAGTCACTACTTCTTTTGAACCCCTGCAACAAATTGCAAATGTGAGTTCCACATCCGGTATCTAATACCCATGTGTTAGAGGATATCATGTTTAAATCAATATGGATCATGTATATTGTACCTGAGGTTTGCCTAGCATCCCTCTTTGCTTTTAACTCTTGGAGATGGACAGGAAAATTTCTTGCCTAGTGTCCAATCTCCCCACACTTGAAGCATGGGTCATTAGTAGCAACCTTTTGCTTCTTCTCTTGTGGTTTGGGGGGCACCCTTACCACCCCTTTCCCTTTTCCCCATACGGATCCCTTACCCTTGGTAACCTTTGCCTTGGGTGTGGGATGAGGCCTTTTCCTGTTCCCACCTTCATTGATGGTGAGAACTCGTAAAACCCTTTTACCCATGGCCGCCTCGGCCGTTTTGAGCATTGAGTGAAGCTCACCAATGATTTTGTCCCAAGCATTCATGTTGTAGTTCTACACGAATGTCTCGAACTTCTTGGTAAGGCCATTGAGGATCAAATCCATGGCTAATTCCTTCGAGACTAACAATTAAGCCTTCCGAGGGGTCAATGTGGCTCTTCATCTTAAGTACATAAGATGAAACGATTGGTTATCGTCCATACGACATGCATGGAGTGCTCGAACCGTTTCGAAGCGCTCAACCTTGCTTGCTGTTGGAACGTTTCCTTGAGCTGGGTTATCATGTCATAAGCTCCGTGATGTTCATACTCCTTTTGGAGATCCAGAGTCATGCTCGCCAGCATGAGACAAGACACTTGGACGGAGTCCTCAGTGTACTTAAGCCAATCGTTATAGGCCTCCTCATCATCCTCAGCACGTTGATCAGGGATAGGGTCGTCTAAAATATATGATCGTTCTCTTGCTTGAGAACAATTCTCAAGTTTCGATACCAATCAATGAAATTGTTATGATTTAGACGTTCCTTTTGGAGAATCGTTGGCAATGATTGGGCGGACGTGGATGAATTATCATGATTATCATTATTGGTGGCCATCTACAAAATTTAACAAAGATCTATTTTAGTATTTTCGATATTGCTATTTTAAATAATTAATACCTTTTAAGGTCATTTTTATACTAAAATCTAGAACCCCACATTACATTTAAATTGTGGTTAGGTGACCTTTATCCCACGATTTAAATTAATAAGGTTGTCAACGACTGACCGTTGCAACCATATGCAACTTCTAGAGGTATGGGATCGACTTTAAACATCATACGTAAAGTCGGCATGTTAATCCCATCAACACCATTTGGAAGCCATATTTTAGGTGATCCATTTAACATGGTTTGCAAATCAAGTTACCCTACTTGCACACACATGTGAGTTTACCAACATAAGTGGTTAGATGACCTTTATCCCACAAATGTGGTATCCCCACCTTAAGTCACAAGTTTCCTCTAAATGGTTAAGTTACCTTTATCCCGTTAAGAGTTTCCAAATGACTCAAGTGTTGTGCAAAAGGACGGTGTTAAACTTGTTTGAAAATATTTAGAGATTTCATAATTCTAGTTTAGAAAACTCTATGTACTTGTACTTGCATGCTTTCAAATACAATATACCCTATGATCCTTTGATTAAAACCCATTTTAATCTTTAAATCATTAAATTATTTTAATAACCTCTTATTACCTTTTAATGATTAAGAACCATTTAATTAGATTGTTAAGTTCATAGAAAGGTTTGTTAAAGCAAATATTACATACATGCTATCAACCACAATAATATAAACAAAACAACATAGCATATGTGCATAACCATAGCATCTAAAGTGGTCCACACTTGTTTGCCATCACAAGTGTGGTCCATAGGCATTCCTAAGGATCATAACAAAAACACATAGGAAGCTTCCAAAAGCCTCCCACTTGAAACCGCATCCAAAATGCTCCATGTTTCTCCTTTGTGCTTCCAATGCATACGTCTTCATATTACAAGATATAAAGTCCTAATACAAGATATCTAGTAAAATGAAAATGCACCTAATCTATTTATTACAACCCAATAATAAATAAAATACATTCTAAACAAAGCACAAATAAATAAATATACAACCCCATTGAATAAATAAATACAACCATTGCAATCATCCAATCAACACAAGGCCAAAGGCTAGGTTATGCACCAATATAAACATTCATCATATCATCCAAATATAACAATGAATCCCCTCAAAACCGACGAAATTTCAGCCAACATAAACTGAAATTTCGGGTTTTAAACATTGTCCAAACAACATACATATCAACATACATATCTTTCAAGGTTTAACCACAAGCATGTGTAATATAACCTTGAAAGTTGGGGATTCAAAATACAAGAATATGCAGCCCTTAAAGGGTTATAAAGTCCCATAAAATAAATTTAAAGGACAAGAACAAGCAAGCTATCCACATAACCGGCTCTTGATGCCATTGATGGGTTTGTTAGAACATAAAACCAAGTTTAACCTCTTAAACTTTCTGAAAAATGCAGCGGACATATATTTTAAAACATGATTATAAAGCTGAAATTTCATGTTTTTATGGGGACATATATATGTATAAAACAAACTCAAAACAAAAGGATCATTATATGTTAATAAGCAAGCTATGAACATATGAAAATGTACATAAAATCACAGCTACAATGAGCTGTGAAAAACTACCTTTCAGCAGCTCAAAAGGGTGGAACTTTGAGGATGATGATGGGTTTTGAGCAGCAATCCTTCAAGGAAGAAGGCCTCAAGTTGTAATACCCACAAGCTTCTTCCAAACCTTGATTTGTTAGGGAGCTTTACACCAAAACAATCTTTCAAAGCTACTATCCAAGTCCGAATTTTCAGCCCCAAATTTCAGCCACAAAATCCGAATTTTTAGAGGTTTAGAGTGTTCTTGTTTTAGTGAAAAGAAGAGAGAAGAAGTATGAAATGATGGAAGAGTGTGAAAGTGTTTAAGTCTTGCATCAAACAAGACATAATGTGGTGTTTTCAAGGCCCCCTTTGGGCGGCCGAAATACCCTTTTAAAATGGTTTCCGACCATTAGTAATTTTATTAAAATAAACACTCTTCCATGCATTTAGGTTATAAAATTAAAGCATAGTCTAATTTTATAACATGAAACACTTTTATTTGACATTACTTAACCAACTTAAATAATGAAACAAATCAATGTCTCATCAACAAATCATCCATATAATGTTGTTCTATCACAAAAGCAATATTTAGAAAACCAATTTTCTAAATAGGTGTCAATAATTTGTATGATCTTATCAACAATAGTTATTTATTGGTGTTTGTATAGCTTGTTATTAGGTATGACCCGACTTGGATCATAACGTACTAACCACATCAATCTTGTATTTTCTTGGGCATATAAGAACCAACACTAGCTCCAGGGGAGCATTAGCATCATCACTGAATTGTAAGCGTGTTCTAACAGAATCTTCAGTGATGATCAGAGTGTGATCATTGTTATTCTCCCAGTTAATGTTCTAACACCATCAGCTTCAACTACCTCAGCTGCGTTCGAGAAAGACCAGATGAGATTCTCATAGATGGTGGGTCTAACAGTGATAGCATAGGCACCCTTGTGGTAGATAAGAATCTGATCATATCTCTAAGTCCTTCAGCTTCAGGAACACTAGTGTTTAAATAACCCCTCACATTACAGAGCTTGCTTCATGAAAGATTTACCATGTAATCTGCACAAGAGACATGTGTGTCAGTTTAATTGGAAACTCATGAGTGTCATTTATCAGTTTGACATTAAATGGTCACAAATGAACTTTTGACATTACTGTGTCATTATTTTCATAGCAAATGGTGAGTTTGTTATTCAATAATCACAGTTTCTAGGTTTGAACCATTAATGAGATGTTGTTTCATTGATTTGTTACACATTTTTCATTTTTCATCAAGCTCTGTTCTTACAACCAACATGAATGTCAAGGTTTTCATGATGAGAAGAATTTTTGTTGGTTTGCATGCTCATTGAAGTCGAAAAGGTATATTATGTTACATCAATAAGACATGTTTTTATGTTCTTCATTATCAGTTGGTTCATTGTTTGATTTAGG
Organism: Flaveria trinervia; assembly: GCA_025506515.1. Taxonomy (NCBI): domain Eukaryota; kingdom Viridiplantae; phylum Streptophyta; class Magnoliopsida; order Asterales; family Asteraceae; genus Flaveria; species Flaveria trinervia. The sequence goes on from CM046441.1 coordinate 19,454,906, forward strand.
TTTAACAGTTTGAAACTTAGGTCTTGATTGAATTTTTATGGAAATTTCCTTGTTTCCTATGCAAATGTGGTTTCAAAATCGATAACAAGAGCATATTGAGTATAATCACATGAAAATCGTTGATTGTTTATGATGAAAATGATCGAAGATGGTGTACAGTGTATTTGCGCTCGTCTCACTATAAAGTCTCTCAAATTTGAAAAGTATTAAATGACCCGTTTAAATTCCTTTAAATAGTCAAATAATGCATTTTGAAAGATTTCACAAGTTTACAGTAAATGCGGTCACCACTGTATCAAATGCGGAAGGGTAAATTTTTTGACTTTTAGTCATCTGCATTTGTTAGCTGTAGCAAATACGGAAGACAAACTCTTGACTTTGACTATCCGCATTTGGCTACTGTTATAAATGCTGAGGTTTTGTTACTTTTGATTTATTCTAGCCGCATTTGTGTATTGTTGCAAATGCGGAAGTTAAAATTTGAGAATATTGACGATCCGCCTTTGTGTTGTAGTAAATGCGGAAGAATAACTTGTGATATTGTTCATCAGCATTAACACACTGTAGAAAATGTGGTAGTGTTGTTACTTATTTCATCCTATCCGTATTTGTACTGTGGCAAATGCGATAGAACCAAGTCAATCAGCATTTGTGCGACTGCACCAAATGCGGTTGACAACACTGGTAAGCATTGCACTGTAGCAGATGCGAGAGAGAGATATTCATTAGCATTTGACTACTGTAGCAAATGCGGTAGAGTAAAATCCACATTTTACTTATCACAGTAATGCGGTAGAGTAAAATCATTGTCCACATAAGTTGCACCTGAAAGTATATTGTTGCCCGCATTAGTTACATGCATGGGTTACGTTCACCCGCATTAACCAATGCACTTACCTACATTAACTTTTGAACTTAATCATAAGTTAATGTGATTGAATTGATTATTCATCTTGTGAAGATTTTTCCTTGATTGATTTTTTCTTATGAAGTTGACTGTTGAATTTGTCAATTCTTGCTTGGATTGACTTGTATGTCACAAGTGATACAACTTTCCTAATATTGACAGATCTTGGATTTATCATGCTTTTAAGAATCTGCATAAGCTGAGATATAATGGTATGACTTTTTGCAACAGCACCAACCAAAATTCTTTTTGTTTTGTTTTCAAAGTTAATAAACAAAAATTAGGACTTACTCAAAATACTGAAATTACTCCCCCTAAAGTTTATATCCATATTTGGATAGAAACTTTAAAGATTTAAAACCTTTTGAATATTATTTTGGTTATTAATAATGAAGAGAATTATCTCTTTTGTTGGGATCATATGAGTCTAACATTACACTTGTGCATCCTTTCTAATTAAATGGACATGATCATGAACTTGAAGATTGAAGGTATGTTTGTCCTCTTAAACTCATACCTGGTTGATATTTTGATGCAAATGACTTTTATCATGTTTTGTTCGATTTAATTATTTAGTGTGTACCTCACACACACAAGCATGGAATGATCAACCATCCTTATACAATGCATGGTAGAAATTTTTCACAGCTTTTTTTACGAGGTCACTTAAGTTATGAAATCTCATTTTCACTCATCCTCATTGGGATTCTTTTACTTTGATCCTTTTTCATGATGATCCACATTGGGATTCTTTTCACTTCACTTTGGAAGGTGATCCATGATAGGATTCTTTTGTTCATTCACTTGGAATGTATTATATATGTTGATTCATCCAATTTTGGATGTGTTCCACATTGGGAATCTTTTGGATCATAACATCTGCACTATGTGCAAGTTTCATCATGTCTTTGCTCAGCAAAACAAAGATGGAACATGATGTGGTGAAAGAGATTCATAAAGTATCATTACCTGGTGTGTTTAGATTACTACACACACATGCATTCAGATAAGCCAATACATACCTGTACTTTGTGATGAGTGTTTCATAATAGAATCCAGATTACTTGAGTAAGAATGAGATTCTTACTGTGAATCAAATATGGTAATCAAGTCAGTTATTTAATGGCGGAAACAAACAATCAAAGAACATTCAATGCAAGAAAATTACTCATAAATGCTTTGGTATTGTATATATGAAAGTTGATAAATTACAGAGAATAATTACAACAAAAATTCTCTATCTATGAGACGTCCCCTCAAGTATGAGGTTATCTCTATCTAAACTACCCCTAAACTATTACATCAGAACTAGTCTAAGTCTTCATCCGTATATTTGCTTGTTCAACCACATTGACAAATGCGGATGAGTTAGCTTGATGAACATTTCTTCATTTGATCATCTGCATTAGTATGTTGGTCATCCGCATTGGTTAATGTGGATGAACAAATACTTATGCTCATTTGTTCGATCATCCGCATTTGTCTAATGCCAATGAGCAAAGTCTTTTCCGCATTAACTTTTAGTCTTCCGCATAGTCTTCCGCATTTGTCAATGCGGAAGAGCAAATACTTGTCCGTATTTGCTTTATGTCTTCTGCATTGACAAATGCGGAAGACAACACTTGTTCTTTTTCTTAGCAGGATTTTCATCGACATTTCTTCTTGGACTTAAGGGATTCTAGCAGAGCAATCATCAAATCACCCATTGAGTTGGAATGTATGATCCTTTCAGGATGCAACACATATTGAGTTATATAGCACCTAGTTTCGTAGGCAGCAAAACTATAGTTTCGCCCAACGAAGATGAAATTTTGCCTTGCGAAACACTAGTCGAAACTGACCATGCAACGCGTGAAAGTACCGGCTAAGCTACAGTGTCACCGTGCGAAACTACCAGCGAAATTGTAATTTCGCTGGAAATCTAAAATTTAAGAAATTTAATTTTGTTTCCCTTTCTTAAATTAAAGAAAGTAAGAGTAAAAATTGTTATTATAATAAAAAGAATTAAAATTAGGTAAATGAAACAAAATAAAAGAAAGTAAAGGAAATTAGCTCCACAATACTTCACCATTTCCCAAGTATAATAACGTGATCAAAATGAAAACCAACTCGTATAAGAGGACATAAACGAGAAGCTGAAAAAATCTTCTCGAAAGTCAAAGTTTGGTGGGATTGCTCATATACTGTCATTTTAATTCCATGCCTTCTTCGCTTGAACAAGTGCACCACAACTACAATTATCATGTTTTGATTCGTTTTAAAGAAAACATAGAATGACCCAGTTCCCATATACATTTAGCAAAGAAACTTATCCTGTCCTCATGATGTATTGAACAAAAGACACATTCTGCATGACTCTTCCTCTCAAAAGCAGCATAGGTCATATTTCTAAAGAAGCAATGCACTTATAGACATCAAATAATGAGAGCTCTAGGTCTATACTCATGTATAACAAAGGAGTTGATCAATTGAGTCTTACAGATGAGAACTTCAGGTCTATACTTACGTATAACAGAGAAAATTATCATATTATACCGATAAGAGCTTCAGGTCAGTACTATCATACAACAGAGGAGATCATCACTCCAGGTCAATGTTCACACATAGCAAGGAGATAAGCACCAGATAAAGTATAGCAGGGAGCATATTAGATACAAGATAGGAAAGCATATAGCATTTGAGATGAGATGGATTGGTTTGACGCAAAGAAATTTGAGATAGGAATAACTCAAAACATATATATCATGTTCTCAATCATTTTCGAACAAGGATTTCGACTTTGTGAAGGCTGAAAGATGTCAAGTGGATTATCTGAGTCATCAAGTTTCTTGCTCTTTTAATAAGCTATAGGATTACTGTCTACTTTGCTTTCTGGCTGAACCTATCAAGCATATCCCACATAATACCGTTAACCTCCTTTACATCATACAAGTTCTTATTTTGTTCTTCAAAGGAAAATGAGAACAACATATAATATATAATCTGCCCCAAAATTTCTATGAATAAGCAAGATGTAGAAATTTCTTACTTGACTATATGTCATTATCACCATCATAGAGTTTTTTTAAATATACTTATTATAATGGTTTATTGAAAAAAAGAAAAATGATGGAGCCGACAAAGTAAAAGAAATAAAGAAAGAAAATAAAGAGAGAAACATAAAGAATATGTACAAAACATGGTTTGAAACAAAAATGATTTTTGAAAAGATATTAAACCAAAAATAGAGATCACTTCATAAAAATAAGGTTTATCAATGTTTTACTAAAAAGATCTACTTTTTGAATTTTGGTGACTATAGGATTAATATCAATAAAACCCTTTTCCTGAGCATCATAGAACGCATGAATCCATGTCTCAATGTTCTTGGTTCAGGAATGATGAATAGGATTCTTGGCGATCCCAATGGCTGCTTTGCTGTCACAAAACAACCGTGTATGGAGAAAGTTGATCCCATAGTCAATCATCTAGTGTTGTATCCAAAGCAATTGTGAACAACAATGGAGGCAGCAATGTATTTGTCTTCGCCTGTAGAGAGAGAAACAATGGTCTGTTTCTTGCTTTGCCATGAAACCAGACAATTTCCCAAGTATTGCCAACCTGCGGTAACCAACTTCTCTTTAACCTTCAGTCATTAGAATCACTATCAGAATAGGCATGTAAGTCAAAATTTCCACCATAAAGATACCAAAGACCTAAACAAGAAAAGCCATTAAGATTACGAAAGATTTATTTTACAGCCTTTTCATGAGACTCTTTTGGAGAAGTAAAGGTGATGTCAAAACAAATTGCTGTAAGATATATAAGGGAACCAATCATGGATATGTAGAGATGAGGATCAACAGGTTTCCTGTTCTCATCAGGAGTGAGGCATGCTTGAGCAGTAAATGGAGTCATTTCAGAAGAAGCGTCATCCATCTTGAATTTCTTCAAAATTTCTTTAATATACTTCCCCTTGTATCCAAAGCAATTGTGAACAACAATTGGAGGCAGCAATGTATTCGGCTTCGCCTGTAAAGAGAGAAACAATGGTCTGTTTCTTGCTTTGCCATGAAAGCAGACAATTTCCCAAGTATTGCCAATCTCTGGTAACCAACTTTCTCTTTAACCTTCAGTAATTAGAATCACTATGAGAATAAGCATGTAAGTCAAAATTTCCACCATAAAGATACCAAAGACCTAAACAAGAAAAGCCTTTAAGATAACGAAAGATTTATTTTACAGCCTTTTCATGAGACTCTTTCGGAGAAGTAAAGGTGATGTCAAAATGACTTGCTGTAAGATATATAAGGGAACCAATCATGGATATGTAGAGATGAGGATCAACAGGTTTCCCGTTCTCATCAGGAGTGAGGCATGCTTGAGCAGTAAATGGAGTCATTTCAGAAGAAGCGTCATCCATCTTGAATTCTTCAAAATTTCTTTAATATACTCCCCTAATGAGTGAGAACTCCCTCTAGCCTTTGTTTAACTTGTAGTCCAAGGAAAAAGCACATCTGTCGCATCATGCTTATTTTGAAGCGACTACCCATTACCTCCTCGAACTCCTAACACAACTTTGGATTGGTGGAGCCGAAGATAATATCATCGACATAAACTTGTACAATCAACATCTCACCATCCACTTCCTTCTTGAATAATTTCATATAAATGGTGCCACGAAAAAACTATTGCTTAATAGATAATATGTTAAAGTCTCATACTAGATCCAAGGTGCCTGATGAAGACCGTAAAAGGACTTATCAAGTTTGTAAACTTTGTGAGGAAAGTCGGGATCCTCAAAACATGGTGGTTGACACACATATATCACCTCATCAATGTCTCCATAAAGGAAAGCACATTTGACATCCATCTAATAGACTTTGAACTATTTATGGGCTGCATGAGCTAGAAAGATTCTCATGGCCTTAAGATGGGTGACATGAGCAAATACTTCGGTGTAGTCAATCCCTTCTTCTTGAGCAAAGCCTGGACCACCAATCTGGACTTGTTTCTAATTACAATGCCACGGTCTTCGGGTTTATTCTTGAACACCCATTTTGTGCTAATTGGGCATTTGTTTGGTAGAAGATCGACTAGGGTCCACACTTTATGTTCCGTGAACTAGTGTAGGTCTAATGCATTGATTTAACCCAACAAGGGTCCTGAAGAGTTGCATGAACATTTTCAACTATTCAGGATAAATAACAAGACAATAGACAAACGTTAATCAAACTAGATTGACTCCATGTTTGAACTCCATCGGTAATAGATCCTATGACGTTATCAAGTGTATGATCATTCAAGGTTTTGAAATCAGTGGGCATGTGTAAGGTAATTAGAGACGGTTGGTTAATGGGTAGGTGTTGTTAAGGTTTAAGGTAAGGTAGAGTCAATTGGAGAGATGGGAGATGCTAGTTGAGATGAAATGGATGTAGGTCATAAGGGAAGAGATGTAGAAACAGGTGGAGGTGGAAGATCAAATGATGATGAAGTCATGGAGATGTAGGAATGATATTTGTTTGAACATTGGAGATGGATGCATCATCATCAAAAACTGGAAGATTAAAAGAGTTAAACACTGTATTGTAGTAAAAAAACCATGGTGGTTGAGATCGAACATCAGAGGAATTAGATTCCTGCCAATCAATATTGAAAGACTCTTGAACAATATGTGTTCTCTTATTATATACCCGATAAGCGTTTTGAGAAGAAGAATATCCGATGAAGTAATATTCATCAGACACGACACCAAATTTCGTCTTCTGCGCCTGAGTATTCAATAAAGTGCATGAGCACCCAAATGGATGAAGGAAGCTAATTAAAACCTTTCTCTTATGAAACGGTTCTTAAGGAGTCTTATTTTGTTTTGGACTATCAACACCCTGTTCAGAATGTATAAAGTACAATTCACCGCCTCAGCCAGAAGATGATGGGTAAGGAAAATTCAATCAACATTGTAAGAGCAGCATCAATAAGGGTGTGATTCTTTTGTTCAGCCACACCATTTTACTATGGGGTCCTTGCAGCATAAAACTATCGTAGAATTCCCTTGGCAGTATAGAACGAATCAAAGATCTGATTCCTGAATTCAGTACCGTTGTCACTTCTGATTGCCAAAACCTTCCTCTTGCTTATTGGCTTCAACTGAAAGAATTAACTTCTACAACTCCTCAGCAGCCTCTCTTTTGTGGGCAAGAAATCTTACCCAATAATACCAGGAAAAATCATGGGTATCACAAGACAAAAAGAGTTTTTTAGCAATTGATTTAACACTAATTGATCTAGACAAATTAGTGTGTAGCAACTCGAGGGGATTAGATATGCTATTTTCGAGTTTTGGCTTTTGTGGGTTCTTATGTTGTTTGCCCTTGGCAAATGCCATACATTTTTCAGCCACTATTAAAATCTTTTAAAGGAAGTCCCAGAACGAGATTTTTTTTAACTAGTTTGTTTATATTTTGAAATTAACATGGCCAATCTATGATGCCATAAGAAAGATTCAGAAGTGGAAGCTTTGGATAGAAGACAAGTGACTGTAGACGTTGACTCCCTCGAACCCATGTTTAGAAGATACGTGTCATTCTTTCTTGGCACCCGCACAAGTACCATCTCATCTAGAATATCAATCTCAGATTTTAAAAAGATACATTCATTGGAGTTGAACAAGACCGGAATGTTAGGACCGTTTAGGTATGGAGTACTAACTGATTCTGCTCATATACCAACTCATATTTCTAAAGAAGCAATGCCCTTATAGACATCAAATAATGAGAGCTCTAGGTCTATACTCATGTATAACAAAGGAGTTGATCAATTGAGTCTTACAGATGAGAACTTCAGGTCTATACTTACGTATAACAGAGAAAATTATCATATTATACCGATAAGAGCTTCAGGTCAGTACTATCATACAACAGAGGAGATCATCACTCCAGGTCAATGTTCACACATAGCAAAGGAGATAAGCACCAGATAAAGTATAGCAGGGAGCATATTAGATACAAAGATAGGAAAGCATATAGCATTTGAGATGAGATGGATTGGTTTGACGCAAAGAAATTTGAGATAGGAATAACTCAAAACATATATATCATGTTCTCAATCATTTTCGAACAAGGATTTCAGACTTTGTGAAGGCTGAAAGATGTCAAGTGGATTATCTGAGTCATCAAGTTTCTTGCTCTTTTAATTAAGCTATAGGATTACTGTCTACTTTGCTTTCTGGCTGAACCTATCAAGCATATCCCACATAATACCGTTAACCTCCTTTACATCATACAAGTTTCTTATTTTGTTCTTCAAAGGAAAATGAGAACAACATATAATATATAATCTGCCCCAAAATTTCTATGAATAAGCAAGATGTAGAAATTTCTTACTTGACTATATGTCATTATCACCATCATAGAGTTTTTTTAAATATACTTATTATAATGGTTTATTGAAAAAAAGAAAAATGATGGAGCCGACAAAGTAAAAGAAATAAAGAAAGAAAATAAAGAGAGAAACATAAAGAATATGTACAAAACATGGTTTGAAACAAAAATGATTTTTGAAAAGATATTAACCAAAAATAGAGATCACTTCATAAAAATAAGGTTTATCAAATGTTTTACTAAAAAGATCTACTTTTTGAATTTTGGTGACTATAGGAATAATATCAATAAAACCATTTTCCTGAGCATCATAGAACGCATGAATCCATGTCTCAATGTTCTTGGTTCAGGAATGATGAATAGGATTCTTGGCGATCCCAATGGCTGCTTTGCTGTCACAAAACAACCGTGTATGGAGAAAGTTGATCCCATAGTCAATCATCTAGTGTTGTATCCAAAGCAATTGTGAACAACAATTGGAGGCAGCAATGTATTCGTCTTCGCCTGTAGAGAGAGAAACAATGGTCTGTTTCTTGCTTTGCCATGAAACCAGACAATTTCCCAAGTATTGCCAACCTGCGGTAACCAACTTTCTCTTTAACCTTCAGTCATTAGAATCACTATCAGAATAGGCATGTAAGTCAAAATTTCCACCATAAAGATACCAAAGACCTAAACAAGAAAAGCCATTAAGATTACGAAAGATTTATTTTACAGCCTTTTCATGAGACTCTTTTGGAGAAGTAAAGGTGATGTCAAAACAAATTGCTGTAAGATATATAAGGGAACCATCATGCATATGTAGAGATGAGGATCAACAGGTTTCCTGTTCTCATCAGGAGTGAGGCATGCTTGAGCAGTAAATGGAGTCATTTCAGAAGAAGCGTCATCCATCTTGAATTTCTTCAAAATTTCTTAATATACTTCCCCTTGTATCCAAAGCAATTGTGAACAACAATTGGAGGCAGCAATGTATTCGGCTTCGCCTGTAAAGAGAGAAACAATGGTCTGTTTCTTGCTTTGCCATGAAAGCAGACAATTTCCCAAGTATTGCCAATCTCTGGTAACCAACTTTCTCTTTAACCTTCAGTAATTAGAATCACTATGAGAATAAGCATGTAAGTCAAAATTTCCACCATAAAGATACCAAAGACCTAAACAAGAAAAGCCTTTAAGATAACGAAAGATTTATTTTACAGCCTTTTCATGAGACTCTTTCGGAGAAGTAAGGTGATGTCAAAATGACTTGCTGTAAGATATATAAGGGAACCAATCATGGATATGTAGAGATGAGGATCAACAGGTTTCCGTTCTCATCAGGAGTGAGGCATGCTTGAGCAGTAAATGGAGTCATTTCAGAAGAAGCGTCATCCATCTTGAATTTCTTCAACATTTCTTTAATATACTTCCCCTAATGAGTGAGAACTCCCTCTAGCCTTTGTTTAATCGCATCATGCTTATTTTGAAGCGACTACCCATTACCTCCTCGAACTCCTAACACAACTTTGGATTGGTGGAGCCGAAGATAATATCATCGACATAAACTTGTACAATCAACATCTCACCATCCACTTCCTTCTTGAATAATTTCATATAAATGGTGCCACGAAAAAACTATTGCTTAATAGATAATATGTTAAAGTCTCATACTAGATCCAAGGTGCCTGATGAAGACCGTAAAAGGACTTATCAAGTTTGTAAACTTTGTGAGGAAAGTCGGGATCCTCAAAACATGGTGGTTGACACACATATATCACCTCATCAATGTCTCCATAAAGGAAAGCACATTTGACATCCATCTAATAGACTTTGAACTATTTATGGGCTGCATGAGCTAGAAAGATTCTCATGGCCTTAAGATGGGTGACATGAGCAAATACTTCGGTGTAGTCAATCCCTTCTTCTTGAGCAAAGCCTGGACCACCAATCTGGACTTGTTTCTAATTACAATGCCACGGTCTTCGGGTTTATTCTTGAACACCCATTTTGTGCTAATTGGGCATTTGTTTGGTAGAAGATCGACTAGGGTCCACACTTTATGTTCCGTGAACTAGTGTAGGTCTAATGCATTGATTTAACCCAACAAGGGTCCTGAAGAGTTGCATGAACATTTTTCAACTATTCAGGATAAATAACAAGACAATAGACAAACGTTAATCAAACTAGATTGACTCCATGTTTGAACTCCATCGGTAATAGATCCTATGACGTTATCAAGTGTATGATCATTCAAGGTTTTGAAATCAGTGGGCATGTGTAAGGTAATTAGAGACGGTTGGTTAATGGGTAGGTGTTGTTAAGGTTTAAGGTAAGGTAGAGTCAATTGGAGAGATGGGAGATGCTAGTTGAGATGAAATGGATGTAGGTCATAAGGGAAGAGATGTAGAAACAGGTGGAGGTGGAAGATCAAATGATGATGAAGTCATGGAGATGTAGGAATGATATTTGTTTGAACATTGGAGATGGATGCATCATCATCAAAAACTGGAAGATTAAAAGAGTTAAACACTGTATTGTAGTAAAAAAACCATGGTGGTTGAGATCGAACATCAGAGGAATTAGATTCCTGCCAATCAATATTGAAAGACTCTTGAACAATATGTGTTCTCTTATTATATACCCGATAAGCGTTTTGAGAAGAAGAATATCCGATGAAGTAATATTCATCAGACACGACACCAAATTTCGTCTTCTGCGCCTGAGTATTCAATAAAGTGCATGAGCACCCAAATGGATGAAGGAAGCTAATTAAAACCTTTCTCTTATGAAACGGTTCTTAAGGAGTCTTAATTTTGTTTTGGACTATCAACACCCTGTTCAGAATGTATAAAGTACAATTCACCGCCTCAGCCCAGAAGATGATGGGTAAGGAAAATTCAATCAACATTGTAAGAGCAGCATCAATAAGGGTGTGATTCTTTTGGTTCAGCCACACCATTTTACTATGGGGTCCTTGCAGCATAAAACTATCGTAGAATTCCCTTGGCAGTATAGAACGAATCAAAGATCTGATTCCTGAATTCAGTACGTTGTCACTTCTGATTGCCAAAACCTTCCTCTTGCTTATTAGCTTCGACTGAAAGAATTAACTTCTACAACTCCTCAGCAGCCTCTCTTTTGTGGGCAAGAAATCTTACCCAATAATACCAGGAAAAATCATGGGTATCACAAGACAAAAAGAGTTTTTTAGCAATGATTTAACACTAATTGATCTAGACAAATTAGTGTGTAGCAACTCGAGGGGATTAGATATGCTATTTTCGAGTTTTGGCTTTTGTGGGTTCTTATGTTGTTTGCCCTTGGCAAATGCCATACATTTTTCAGCCACTATTAAAATCTTTTAAAGGAAGTCCCAGAACGAGATTTTTTTTAACTAGTTTGTTTATATTTTGAAATTAACATGGCAATCTATGATGCCATAAGAAAGATTCAGAAGTGGAAGCTTTGGATAGAAGACAAGTGACTGTAGACGTTGACTCCCTCGAACCCATGTTTAGAAGATACGTGTCATTCTTTCTAGGCACCTGCACAAGTACCATCTCATCTAGAATATCAATCTCAGATTTTAAAAAGATACATTCATTGGAGTTGAACAAGACCGGAATGTTAGGACCGTTTAGGTATGGAGTACTAACTGATTCTGCTCATATACCAACTCAAATAGTGCGGAATCCTATTTGATTGGCGATCCAATCAGGGAGAACACAGTTATGATCACTCTAATAATAAAAGAAACGTTATGAATGATTAGAACACGATCAACTATGATCTATGAACTTGGTACATGTTTTTTTGAGTCTTTGGATGGCTAGGGTACGATTATGTGCGTAGGTATTTGAATTGTTCCGTTTTCCCATGAATTAGGTGCTATTTATGGTTCAGTCGTGTGACTGAAGCATGCGATTGATCTATCCGCACGACTGAAGGTCCAGTCATGTGACTAAGTCAATCTTATGTCTCAATCGTGCGACTGATCCAGTCTCCTGGTTCAGTCGTGCGACTGGTCCATTAGCATGACGTATTCATGCGTATGGTCCTTTAGCATCGTCCATTCGCATGAGAACTTCACACGATTAAGTTTGAACATGTTTCTCAATCATTATTGACTAAGAATTACGTAAACAACCACAACCTGTATAGTTAGTTCAATAAGAGTTATCACACAATAAAAAATGAAATATTAAACATTATATGCATCAACCAGACATTGTATTTCGTTCATACCCATTCAATTACATATATGTAAGACAAGAAAGATATTTTACATTTAGCTCCTAAACTAGGTAAACATGTATCTACAAACTCCCCCTTGGACCTCGTTTACATCATTGTCTAACATTCTTCATTAGCTCTTCAAACTTCTGTACTTCTCCTCTCTTGAAGCTCCAGCATGTATCTCAAATGCAAAGCAGAGCCTTATAACATTTTGAAATGGGAGGGCTGGTACAATGTCTTGCGAATCATAGAATAGTGGCCACTTGTATAATTTATAAACATCATTAGCAGACAAGTTGGTCAGCCACATAGGGTCAAATACCCAGATAGTCTCCATTTGGCTCTCCTTCTACAAGACTATGACTGCTTCACCTCTTCTCCAATCATAGTACCACCACTTTAAGTGTGGAGTGAAGTCCTGCGGCCTTTACCTTAGAGGGATTCTTGACATTGTGTGCGGAGGACTCCACTTTAGCACAATCTTAGGCTTTCCAGTAATGGAATCAACTTCAGACCATCTGATGTACCTCGTCGGGTGTTGAGGTCTGAAGTTAACCCACCTGGTGTGGTACTCTTTCCTTAATGCCGCCTCAAACCAGCCTGATATTTTCTTGGATTTGTATATAGCAACTTCAGGCGTGCCAACTGGTTGAGCTCAAAACCAGGTAGAGTCTTTAGATCGTGTGGGAATCTAAAGTACTCTATGCCCTTTTCTCTCCTCACAACATACACATAAAGATCCTCAAAATAAGCCCATGCGATGATTTTGCTTGAAACCTTTAATTGTTTCTTGATTTTGTACAACTTGGTGTAGACATTAGCCTTTTGTGCAGTGCGCATGGCTCGGATTTCAGCAAAACAGGCCACCCATTTAGCCTTTTTGATGTTGACATCAGTGTCTGAGGCTTGGGCTTGATACTTTTTCTTCTCGGACTCTTGCTCCATCTGATCTAGTTTTTCAAGTGTATAACTGACAAGAGTATCACCTAGATTGGGAACTACATTTCCCTCTCCGTCAGCATACTCTGGATAATGGTGAGCAGTGACGTCCTCTATCTCTATTTCTTCTATGTCATTGAGCTCATCATCACTTGTAACTTCAACAGTAGGAGCGTCCTTTAAGTCTCGTCCGGGTTGAGCCGAAACATCTCAGCAAGCTGGTCATCGGTAAGGTCATGAATGATTTCTCCTTTCCTTATCCTCATCAACCCCATTCTCATCATCATTGTCATTAACGCCATCATCATCTCCCTCTATGATCTTGAGAGGCTCATCTTTAGAGCCTTTGAGCCTCAGCATCAACTTCTTGTTCTTCACCTTAAGATCCTGTATCCTTTATGCGGACGAGGTCTGCTGCTCATGAAGCTCAGCTATCTCCCGAGGCTGGGAGACGGTAAGCTCCATCAGCTGATTGAGCTGAGTAGTTCGCTGCTCATCAGTAGCCAGTAGCTTAAGCATAATCCGGTTAAGATTGGCTAGCTGCTTCTCTAACCCAACTGTGGGGAGAGAGGATCCAAAAGTCAACGGAACCTGAGATGAGGCCCTAGCTCTATGTGTGGTGGTAGTGGTGGTGGATGTAGTGTAGATGGGTGGTGGCATAGGTGTAGATGGTAGAGGGGTGGCCGTAGTAGTGGAAGGGGGAGGTGTGGTAGTAATGGTGGGTGGAGTGATAGTAGTGGAAGGTGGAGGTGTGGCAGTAATCGTGGGTGGAGTCGTAGCAGTGGTGGTGGGAGAGGTAGTGGTGATAGTAGTTGTGGTGGCAGTGGGGGAAGAGGTAGTGATCAACGTGTACCTCTGTCTCTTGGGCTTCATCCCGTGGGGCTGAGCCATCCTTTTTTTCTTCGAACCCTTCAAGGAGGATGCTCCCCCTGGGATGCTAGGCTAGCCTGGGGTGTAGGTAGGATCAGTCGTAGTCTCCCCAGACTCGCCCGGGCATCCACCAACCGCCCGAATCCCTCGCTTGGTGGCAACCACCTTGCTGCCCATCGTTCAAGTCAACAGCTCCTCATCCGACTCCTCCACATCAGGTCGGAAGTCCTGATGGAATCCCATAGTCTCTGCTCCTCCTCGGGTGGATGATGGAGATGTCATATCAGTAGTAGTGGCCCTAGATTGGGAGGGACCAACATCTCCACCATCATCGCTATCATCATCATCAGAATCATCAGCGGGGAGCATAATCTGCTCTATGTCTGAGTCACTATCATCATGGCGCCACTTCCTTCGAGTTGGCACCACATAATCCTCATGGGCCAGATGCCCAAACAGTTGCCGGTTCAACCTGCTTCCCCCTGTACACCTTCATCCTGCCTAAGGTGGTATCATCCATCACCTCAAGCACCCTGACATCCTCCTTCTCCTTTGGCAGCAAAGGGAGCTTTTTGTCAATAATCATCTGCATAAAGCAAGGGTACATGCAAAAGCCCTCCTTGCCCTTCGCCTCGATGTTCTCCACTAGGTTGGTGAAGATCATCCTCAAGAAGCTGAATATATGGCTCAGCACCAACGCCACATAGGCGTTCTGAATCTAATCAGATAGGTCATTGAAGCCTCCCTTCCTTGAGGCAATGCACTTAAGCAACACATGGGCTAAGTACTTGAATTGGGAGCACAGGTTGCTCTTGTTGAGCACACATGTGTTGATATCCCCCAAGTACTTGGCCCACAGAAAACAACCTCGTACAGTCAGTAGATGTAGTCGTGTTGGGCAGTGAGCATCATCCCCAAACTCCAAGACTGTCTTGAGGTCGTCCTCAGTGATCTCTATATCTGACCAAAAATGGAACTCCTGATACATTGGGGCTCTGAGGACCTATCGACAACAACGCTTTCCAGAAAGCCTGATGAACTGAATGGTACGGAGTGCACGTAGTTGATTTAGCATGGAAGATCCTCGATCTCTGTTATAATGTAATAATACCCAAGAAATCAGCCGCGTTCTGGAGGTCAGATCCAGATGAGCACAAATGTTATGCTTTGTGCTCATAGTCCAACGACTGGCCATCTGTTACACAATGCAAATAAATGTTAGTGTGTGTCAATGAGTAACAATTTGATTCATTGGACTTGAAATCTTCTGTTCTGTTATGCGAATTAACTGTGCGACTGAGATCTAGTCGTGTGAATGAGCTCATACGTACGACTGAGCATGCGACTGGGCTTAGTCGTATGCTATCACATGCGTTTACACCAGTCATGCGATTGAACTCGTACGCATGGTTCAGTCGTGTGATTTAGCCATTCACCCATCTCAGTCGTGCAATTGAAGTTCATCAGGGTGTCCATTCGCATGACAGACTGTTTTTCCATTCAACTTCAAATTTTGAGCAAAACGTGATGTTAAACGTCGTGGTTTGGCTCATTAGTTTCACAAATCACTGACACAACACCTAATAACCTTTATTTTAACAATATACTTACTCTTATAGGTTTCTTAGGCAAACTAAGTCTCCATACTTCTATAGGTTTCTTAGGCAAACTTAGTCTCGGTTAGGTTTAGGGCTTAAATTCAATCATTAGGGCATGAATTGATTGAACTTTGGACTGAATAGCATCGCGCACTACCTGGATAAACACTAGAAATCGTTAGATCATAGCAATCAGTAGTCTAGAATAGTAAAAAGAAAATCGAGTAGCCTAACGGTACTTCGTGTGATAAAGTGAGCGATTGGGGTGAATGGGTGTCTGTGACCAACTGCCCCTCTATTTATACTAGGGTTTCTTTTTAGTCATGCGACAGACTCATTCGGCCACCTCCATTCATGTGATTGGTTCATTCTGATGATCCAATCGCATGGATTGACCCATGCTGATGGTCCAATCACACGTCTGGGCCATACGTGTGGTTTAGTCATGCGATTGGGCTCATACGTATGGTCCAATCATACGGCTGGACCATACTCATGGTCTAGTCGTGTGAATGGCTCATACTTATGATTTTGACTTTATGACCATTGACACTTAGCCCTTTTAACAAATGATAAAACATTTCAAGCATTCAATCATCTCAGACATGATTATTTTAACTTAGAGAAGTTTTGATCACCTCAGTCGTGATCCTTTTAACAGTAGAAATATTTGTAATGACCCTTTTAACAGTAAACATATTTTGTCACCTAAGACATGACCCTATTTACATTTGAAAACCCATTTGGTCACCTCAGGCGTGACCCTTTTTAGTGATTAAATCCCAGATAGAATTCCAATGCATAGTCTGACGTTTAATAACCAAACTGACTAAAAATTAAAAAAATAATCAAGTAGAACTAAAAGACAAAGATAAAATATAATTTGGTAATTTTGTGTGAGGTGGAAAGCCTAAGATAAGTATCTACCAAATTTTTCTTGGACAATGTAACGTCTAGGTACTTTGATCATAACCAGAACGATTCATTATGGAATCATACAGGTTCATCAAATCATTTGGGACATTATACCAAAGCTTTTTGATTCTAGATTCTTGTTTTCATCGAGAGTCATTAGCAAGTTTAGGAAATCATACTAGTGTTACCACATGCACACAATGGTTTTAAATTTCAAGAGTTGCATCACATAATGATTGTTAGTATACTTGTCCTCTTAAATCCATACACATATTTTTGACACACATTGGTGATAATTTAAGGTTTAATTATTTCAACAAGCGTTTGTGGATCCCATGCTTATATGGTAATCAACGTTCCTCAGGAGATTTTTGAGCGGTCTACGGGTAGCATTCAAGAAGACACTATTCTAGAGCTTTTAAAGAGATGCCATAATCCAAGTGTTAGAGTACCCTTCAGATAACAAAATATCCTTTTGACGCCTATGAGATGGTTGACTTCGATTTTGCCTGATATCTGGAGCAAAGACACGTCGTGTACATGATATTAGGTCTTGATGCAGTGAGGTACATAAGGGATCTGATCATTCATCGGTACATAGTGGCATCCACCAGATCACCATTTCCGTTAAGTGCTACGTCATGGTTTGTAGCAAGTGGAGTCCCAGCTGCAGAAGCATTCTCCATACCGAACCGACTTAGAATATCACCTACATACTTTGTCTGATGTAGAAATATGCCTTTTGGTGTCTTATCCACCTATAACCCGAGAATAAACTTCATCTCTCCCATGTCACTCATCTCAAACTCAGCTTTCATTACTGCTTCAAATTCTTTACATAGTTTTTGTTGTTGGAACTGAAGATTATGTCATCAACACAAATTTGAACAAGCAGTAAGTCACCATCCTTTTCTTTGATGAATAGTGTATAGTCAATCACTCCTCTACGAAATCCTTGTTTCACAAGATGAGGCGAGAGTTTTCATACCATGCTCTTAGGGATTGATGAAGCCCATAGAGAGCCTTGTCTAGTTTGTAAACTCTGACCCCGTGGTATGGATCCTCAAACCCTTCGGGTTGATTGACATACATGTCTTCCGGAATTCACAATGAAGAAATGCACACTTTACATCCAGTTTTTAAACTTCAATCTTCATGTAAGATGCACAGGCTAGGAAGATACGGATTGCTTCCATTCTCGCCACAGGTGCAAAGACATCATTGTAATCAATCCCTTCGACTTGTTGAAATCCTTGAACTACAAGTCGAGCCTTGTTTCTGATTATGACCCCTTGGTCATCTTTCTTGCATTTCAAGACCCGTTTGGTGCCAATGACCTTAGCATCTTTAGTTCTATCCACCAGTGTCCATACACCAAACTTCTAGAATTGAAGAAGTTCTTCTTGCATGGCACTCACCCATGCCCGTTGGGTAGGGCTTCACTGACATATTTTGGCTCATATAAGACAAAAAAATCGATATGCACCATCATGAAGATATCCCTTTTCCATCACCGAGGCATAATGAGCTGAGTATAGTTGATTTCTTATCTGAACTCTTGATCTTACATCGCCAATAACATTGTCCGAGGATGATAAACATTTAAGCATGATCCAGGAGTGGTGGGTACTACTATCTCATGACCCAGATTGTGAACAGCAGGTTCAGTATCCGAGGCAGTACGAGTGTGAGGTTCCGAAGTGTCAGAGGCATCAACATCAGATGCTTGTGTACTTGAAGTAGTAGGAACCTGTTCCTCCTGATCCACTTGATTGTTCTCCACGTCTTCATCATCTGAGGAAGAGTCACTAACTTCTAGTGCTCCCCCTGAATGACGGGAAGACTCATCTTGTGAACCTAATATTGTTGAGTCTTGTGACGGTGTGTTTAAGACATCATACATCATTTGGTTGCTAACTCATCTTCAGGAGAGGAGAGAAGGATGTTGAAGGACTTAAAGAATCCATCATAATCAAAGAAGAATGCGGGTCCTTTTCCCGCTGGGGGGTGGTGTATCTCTGAACGTCGACATTGCACCACACTTCTAGTTGACCCGTTGAGTTGTTGTAAACTCTCTTATTTGGTATGTTGTATCCTAGAAAGATTCCTTCTTCAGTCTTCTCGCTGAACTTCCCTGACTGAGTTTTCTTCATAAGAGTACATGGTGCTCCAAACGGTTCGAGGTACTCTAGATTACATTTCCGTTGTTGTAGTAACTTGTAACACGTTTTACCATGACGCTTGACCACCAAAACTCGATTTAGTGTGTAACATGCATTTGCAACTACCTCATTCCAGAATTGAATGGGCACTTTCGAGTTTGCTAGCATCGTCCGGGCTGTCTCTATCAGGCTGTGATTCTTTCTCTCAGCAACTCCGTTCATTTGAGGAGTGTAGGCAGATGTGAACTGGTGCAAATTTCCTTTTTCTTTGCAGAATGCCTCCATCCATTGGTTCTTGAACTCGGTACCATTGTTTAAGCAAACTTGTCGTACCTTAAACTTGTAGAGTGACTCTAGTGTAGTTACCAGCTCTCTTTGAATGATTCAAATGTCTTTGATTTGGATTTGAGAAACATCAACCAAGAGAATCTTTAGTAATCATCCATAACTACATAGCAGTACAAGTTGCGAGCAATGCTCCTCGTACTGACTGGACCAAACGGATCAATGTGAAGAAGATCAAGAGGCAACTCAATGGAGTTAAATTTCTTAGCCTTATGAGACTTCTTGGTATATTTACCTTTCTTACAAACAACACAGAAATCCGGTACTTGGAAGTTGTTAAGGTTCACGGCACGCACTAGATCATTCTGGATCAAGTGGTTCATCTTCCGAGGATTTATTTGTCCGATTCTCCTATGCCAGGAGATGGAATCTTTATCTGTTGCCTTTGACAAGAAGCATTGTACTTGATGATCAGTTGTGGAGTCCTTTGATAGATCCTAGACATATAAATCATTATATTTTGAAGCTGACAATAAGACTTGGTCCTCCGGGATTACATAATCCTTCTTCAACACATAACACTTCTTGTTGTCAAAGACTACCATAAAGACTTTGTCACAGATTTGGGATACTAAAAGTAAGTTATTTTGAAGCTATTGAACATAGTTTACCTTGTCAAACTTCATTTTCTGGTTTCCCACTTCTCCTTGAGCTATGATGTATCCTCTTTTATTTCCAGCAAACGAAACGTGTCCTCCTTTAATTTGTTTGACGTTTGAGAGGAGAGACATGTTCCCAGTCATGTGCCTTGATGCTCCGCTATCAACAATCCAAGTATTTGTAGAAGCACTATAGCGGACACCTTGCACATTTGAAGGAAATGATTAGTTTAGGTTAGGGACCCAAGCCTTAACGGGCTTAGGTGACCCAGAGGCATCACACATCATAAATTCTATCCACTGTCCGTTAGAGGGTGAGGTTAGCTCTTTATGCATCTTGTTCTCATTATCAGACACTATACTTGATTTTTCTTTCCATAAACCAGTTTTATGTAAGGCTTGTTTGTGATAAACAAATGGCTGGCTTACAGTTTGAACCTTATGTTCACTAATCCTTTTTGGTGGAGTAATAAAGATCCGTTTTGAAGAACTTCTTTTAGTGTCATGAAGTTCAACTTCTTCCTTGGTGTCTGATATTAAGGACAATAAGAAGCAATGTGTCCATACTCTCCACAGTTAAACCATGATCTACTTTCCATACGTTAGTGGAGCTGTTTCTATGGGGAAGTGTATGACACATTTGTACCTTTAGTCTGTTTGGGCTTGCCACTTCTTGTTTAGATGTTTTAGTATCTTTGAAAAAATTCATTGTTTTAACATTTTTAACAACTTTAACATTTTGTTTATTTGGACTGAGACATGGTGCACATGATTGGTTAATTTGTTTGGCCTTTTTGGTTCAGGAGTAGACATGCTTGAACGTGACTTTATCTTAACCTCTTCAAATTGTCCATCCAAATTAACAATAGGGAACTTACCTGTAGATTTAAGAGTGGCCTCCTTCTATTTAGTGACAGATTCCTCCGATTCTCTGGAATCTGGATCACTAACTAGAGGAGTGGACACCACATGATCCTTAACAGGGTTGTTATTTATTGGTATACATTTTGCATTCAACACTGTCTCATTTGGTAGTGGAACCACTTTGTAACCCAAACCCTCCCCATTGTTTCGTTCTCTCACTAAGTATTGTACTATATGAGAAGAACTTGTCCAAGTGTAAAGTTTTTGTTTTAATGAGTTTACTTCGACTTCCAAAACTACTTTCTCTTTCTTAGTTTCTTCTAAGGAGTTTAAGTAGAACTTTATGTCATTTGCTTGGTTAAAAGCAACATCTTCGGTTTCCCTTAGTTGTTTATTTAAAAGCTCTATTTTTTCTTTGTAACTGTGCTTATTTTGTTTTAAATTTCGGTTAGCCTCTATGCACAGTTGTAAGTTATTTACTAAGCTATCATTGTGATCTAATAACCTAGCAAATTTTGAATCTATGTTGTCTCTAAATTTATTACATTCGGTACAAGCATGATTATCGAAGAGTTGGTCAGTGGTACTTACCGAAGAAGGTTCGGTTGAATTGGCCATCATCGCAGAGTTTGACTGTTCGGGTGCTGGTGATTCTAAACATGTTGTTCTGGGACCTTCTTCATTCAGGTGAGTGACCACAGTAGTAGTATCTTCATGACCTGACATTACTAGTTTGACTGCTATATCACCTTCGCTTACAATGTCATCATGCAAAATTTCAACATTTGCAATATTGGACTCACCCAGGGAAACAAACTGAAAGGTCCAATCTTACCCTTCGTCATCTTGAGTAGTCAAGGACTTAGGATCCTTGCTTGACGATGCAATACTACTGTGGGTTTATCTTGGCGATTGAAGGATGAGAATGGATTACTATTGCCCGTCTTCTTCGGCTTCACACATTCACGTTTGAAGTGCCCTTTCTCTCCACAGTTAAAACATGTAACCTTGGTTTTTTCAAAATTGAAAGTTGTATCCTTTGTGGCTATCAAGTTCTATCTTTTCTTCTTAACAAACTTCTTTGCCCTCCGGACAGCACTAGCAAGAGCCCACATAATGTCCATCCTTTCTAGCTCATTCTCGTCTACTTACTCGTAGTTTTCAATTGCTAGATGGCAGTTTCCTATCCTTTCTGCAACCAGACTATCATAGGAGTGAACGATAGCTGCTAGGAGGTCCATATGCTCATTTGCTACCTCTACAGTCACATTACCGAGATTCTCGGTCTTCAATTTCATAGTGTTGGCTTCAGGTGCTATGTATTGGGTGCAACATGACCCTGACATGTCAGATCCTAAAGTAGTGGCTTGGGATGGAGCAATTGAACTCGACACGAATGCTGTTTGAAATGGTGCTCAAGACATTTTTGGTTGAGGAGTTGAATTGTACAGTGAGGGGTTCTAATCATATGAACTCTTTTATGACCTGTACTTCATCCTCAACTTTTCCTCTCTCAGCTTCAGAATGAAATCATTAATATCCAACTTTTCCAGCATATCATTTTGTCTGAGGTTTGATACAAATGAAACCCACTCTTCTCGCAATCCATGTGCGAAATTCGACACCTTGTCTTCTATGGACGTAACAACCCTATGAGTGTGCAGCCCACTCTTTAAGTGGTAAAAGAAGTCTATAACATCATCCAAACTCTCCTTACCCATCGATGAGAAGTTATCGAACTCCTTCTTCAAAGCCTTAGCCTTTAGATCTTTTAACGATGCATTCCCGTCATAGCGTTTTTTTCCAGAGCATCCCATAGTTTCTTTGCTTGCTTGTTCTTATAAAATTGATGGAATATATCCTTAGGAATTTATTGAGTGAGCAAAGCATACACCTTTTTCTCTGCATTGTACTTTACCTTCTGGCTATCAGTCATGCCACCTAAGGTAAGTTTAACTCCATCTGCACCAATTGACATACTATACCCTGTCTTGACTGATTCCCACAGATTAGGATCAACTCCATTTAGTTAGATCTCGAACCTTTGCTTTCATTATGGGTAATCATCTAACGTTATGAGCTTAGAGGGCTTATTGTGATTCCCAACTTCATTTTCCAGAAGCAATAGATTCTGGATCCGTGAATCTCTGCCTGCAATGAATGCTGAGTACTGATCTTCCATTTCTATTTACTTTGACTTTTAGAACAAAATGTTTCACTGGTGCGAATGAAGGGATGCGATTGGGCTAACCGTGCGATTGAACAATGCGAATGGCTTAACCATGCAATTGAACAAATGCGGATGAGTCAATCGTGCGATTGGACAGATGCGGATGAACAATGCAAATGGGCTGTTGAGTCGTACGAATGGATGAATGACTGAGTTCAATCGTGCGTATGGGAGGTGCGAATGAGTTTAGTCATGCGATTTAGTCAATCGTGCGACTAAAGCTGCTGGTTTTTGAAAATTCGAGGGTTTATGCTACTTCGACACATAATTACGAATTTTCATGAACCCTAATCTGCCGTAAGCCGAAAAACGTGAACTTTGAGATCTGGAGACGTCGAAAACACTATTTTAACCATAAAGATGGTGTTTTTGAGTGAAAAATGTGAGATTTACACGGAAAACAATTGAATCAACACGCAAAATCAAGAGCCAAAGCTCTGATACCACTTGTTAGGACTGTTTAGTTACGTACTAACTGATTCTGTGCTTATACCAACTCAAATAGTGCGGAATACTAATTAATTAGCGATCTAATCCGCGAGAACACAGTTATGATCACTCTAACGATTAAAGAAACGTTATGAATGATTAGAACACATCAACTATGATCTATAAACTTAGAACATGTTTTCTTGAGTCTGTGGACGGCTAGGGTATGATTATGTGCGTAGGTATTCAAATTGTTCCGTTTTTCCATGAATTATGTGGTATTCATAGGTTAAAGTCTTCCATTCATATGACTGAGCCATTCGCATGGTTCAGTATTGCGACTGAAGCATGCGATTGATCCATCCGCATGACTGAAGGTCCAGTGGTGCGATTGAGTCAATCTTATGTCTTAATCATGTGATTGATCTAGTCTCCTGGTTCAGTCATGCGACTGGTCCATTAGCATGAAGTATTCATGCGTATGGTCTATTAGTATGGTCCATTCGCATGAGAACTTCACACGATTAAGTTTGAACACATTTCTCAATCATTATTGACTAAGAGTTATGTAAACAACCACAACCTATATAGTTAGTTCAATAAGCGCTTTCACATAATAAACAATGAAATACTAAACATTATATGCATCAACCACACATTGTATTTCATTCATACCCATTCAATTACATATATGTAAGACATGAAATACATTTTACATTTAGCTCTGAGAGACACTCAACATATTAAATGTAAGCTCAGGTACGTAGTTGACTTTTTCTAAAGTAAGAGAACCTTTGGAAACTTCTCGTTGATCAATCATTTTCTCTCTTTTCTTGTCACCGGCAAATGCGAGGTAACATCCATTGATTATTCGATAATTGGTCAAGAGATATTTTACGCCTGTCATGTGTCTGGAGCATCCACTATCAACATGCCATATATTGTTTTCAACTTTAGTGGATGACTGCTGCATGAACATTAAAGAGCAGATTAACTAGGTGAAACAGGAACCCAAGTTTGAACAACTTTGGGTTTATGAACCAGGTGAAACATGTAGCCAAGTTTTAACAACCTGCTAAAAAGAAATTATTAACCAATTTAGTCAACCTATTCCCAAATGAATTCCTATTAACATGTCTATG
Organism: Flaveria trinervia; assembly: GCA_025506515.1. NCBI lineage: Eukaryota > Viridiplantae > Streptophyta > Magnoliopsida > Asterales > Asteraceae > Flaveria > Flaveria trinervia. The sequence goes on from CM046441.1 coordinate 19,479,479, forward strand.
ATGAAGTATAGGACAATGCTTAACAATATGATCATCTTCACCACACCTAAAATAATGAAGTTTTAATCTCGGTCTGTTATGTAATGGGGTAGGAATTTTATATGTGTATTTCTTCATCACATTAAGACAATATAGAATCTACGTCACTATAAGTCTCATACATGTCACTAGGTTTGTTTTTATTTGAAAAAGAATAACTATTTACAAAAGAAGAAGAATTGTTATCTAAAGTACATGTAGTACTTGTACTAGCTTCACGTGATGATGTTAGCCTTTCATTGATAAAAATATTCGTTAGGGTAAAAGATGGAATAGGGTGAGAAAAGAAATTTTCAAAACAATTAGTCTTATTTTTCTCATTACTCTTGATGAAAACATTCACACTATTAACAGAAACAGAAAAGGTAGCATCAACACAATCCACATAATTTAAAGATGAAATAGAAACATAACTAGAAAATGATAAGACATAGTCTTTTATACATTCACTAGAAACAAGAACAGAATTTAAACTAGATTTATGATCTAAGACAATATGTTGAGATTCAGGTGTACTAAGACTAGTGCATCCAAGCCCGCTAGTCGGTCCATAATCATAGTACTCACGAACATGCTTAGGATTCACACCTTCTAAACCTACAGACATACTGTTAGTATGTGTTTTGATTAAATCATTAGAAGAATGAGGAATAGCCATAGGAGAATAGCAACAAGTACTAGGAGGAGGATAAACCATAGCATTTTCGTATCCTAAACCTGTTTTAATCCTAGCCCCCCTTTGAGATTTACATAAGTCATCATGTTTCATCCCCGGTATAGTCCATTTATCAAGCTTTCACTCAAGTTTGCTCGTTTTAAATTCAGCAATTGTAACTCTTTTTGTCAAAGTGTTAATCTCAACATTTCTTTCTAAAACTATTCATTTTAAATGAACATTTTCTATCAAAAGCCTTATTTAATTTAACAAAATATTTAGACTCATTTATTTTAATTTCCTTGTTAATTCGTTTTAAATCTTTTTCCTTACCATTAATAAACGATTAGCTTTATAAACCCAAATAACCTGATTTTACATGCAGAAGAACACATATCCTGAATTACCTCATAGGGAAGTCAAACTGCCACCTTTTCTACTGCTAACGCCTTCTCATATTGGCACATTGGAGTACTCGACTTGCTTTCTTTGACAGTGATAGAAACATCATCTTTTTCTATTCCTTGCTTAGTGGATTGACTTCCTTCCTTCCTCATTACCTTAGTTTTACTTTCTTTCACTCTCTTATCCTCCTTCACGTTCATAGACTCTTTAGTCTCATCTCTATGTTCATTGAATGAATCAAATTCAGCATTAGAATCCACCTTTACCTTTCCTTCCATAATTTCAGCCACCAGTGCTTGGTTAATCTCTTCTCTCATCTCAATATGCAAAATTAAAGCTGTCTCTTTTTGTGACTCATTTCCTCTTTTCCCCCGTTTGAAGCTAGTCATGGAACTCCTGAATTACTAGGATCAGTGACGATTGGAAATGGACATTCATGTTTGAAGTGTCACAATTTTTTGCAGTTAAAGCACCTCAGCTTAGACCTGTCTTTGAGTTATAGTTTTGACCTCCAAAATTCTTTCTTCTAGTGAACTACATGAATCTTCATGCTTTAAGTGTCAACATTACCATTCTCCGTTGAATGCCAGTCTTTTCAAGATCATCAGGATCTACGTAATATATATCTTCCATTGTCATCCCTTTGCCTTTCAACTGTCCTTCTACTAAAGCTTCATAACTCTAAACAAACATACCAAACAATGCCATTGTCTTGCATGGAACTATAGTTTCAATACTTCCTTTCACGTTAGCTTGATCTCTCCCAGCACTCCCACAACGTCTAGAATAATCACCAGTATTCACTCCTCCTTGTTGAGACGCCTGCATTGAAAAGCTTGTAACGGAAGACAATAATGCAGAATATTGAGTGAAACCAGATGTAGGCATCATGGTTCGGTTGAATTCCCTTCTTTTCATGTCTAACTCAAAGGATTTAAGTTTATTGACGATGTCCATAAGCTTGTAGTCATTGAAGCCTCTTTCCTACTTTAGCATTCTCACCTGTAGGCTCCACTGAGGTGGGAGAGAGTCTAGGAACCTATTCACTAGTTACTACTGGAGAGTTTTTCATCATATTTCTTTGGTGTGCTTGAAACTATCAGAAAACGATAAGTGAGATCTATGAGACTCTCGTTCTTGTTAGGATCGTGTACGCGGAGTACTAACAAATTCGGCATTTACACCGGATCAAATAGTACGGAATCCTATTTGATTGGTGATCCAATCAGTGAGAATGATTACCCGATCGGTATAAGATTGGACTAAATATTAAGAACGAGTATGAATTGATCAGGAACAAACTATGAACTTGGACAGGCTGTTTGGGACATTCTCGACGGCTAGGGTTTATGTGTATGCGTAATATCCCTTCAAATGTTGTGTTTTTCCACGAATTAGGTGGTATTTATAGGTTAGTGGCTTCCATTCATACGACTGAACCATTAGCATGGTTCAGTAGTGTGACTGAAGCATGCGATTGATCCATACGCACGACTGAAGGACTAGTTGTGCGATTGAGTCAATCTTATGTTTCAATGGTGCGACTGATCCAGTCTCCTGGTTCGGTCATGCAATTGGTCCATTAGCATGAAGTATTCATGCATATGGTCCATTAGCATGGTCCATTCTCATGAGAACTTTACACGATTAAGTTTGAACACATTTCTCAATCATTATTGACTAAGTATTATATAAACAACCACAACCTATATAGTTAGTTCAATAAGCGTTATCACACAATAAACAATGAAATACTAAACGTTATATGCATCAACCACACATTGTATTTCATTCATACCCATTCAATTACATATATGTAAGACATGAAAGACATTTTACATTTAGCTCTTAAACTAGCTACACATGTATCTACACGGAATGTCTTTATCACAAATCTAAGAGAGACTCAACTTATTAAATGTAGGCTCAGGTACATAGTTGACTTTTTCTAAAGTAAGAGAACCTTTGGAAACTTCTCGTTGATCAATCATTTTCTCTCCTTTCTTGTCACCGGCAAATGCGAGGTAACCTCCATTGATTATTCGGTAATTGGTCAAGAGATATTTTAGGCCCGTCATGTGTCTGGAGCATCCACTATCAACATGCCATATATTGTTTTCAACTTTAGTGGATGACTGCTGTATGAACATCAAAGAGCAGATTAACCAGGTGAAACAGGATCCCAAGTTTGACCAACTTTGGGTTTATGAATTAGGTGAAACACGTAGCCAAGTTTTAACAGCCTGCTGAAAAGAAATTATTAACCAATTTAGTCAACCTATTCCCGAATGAATTTCTATTAACATGTCTATGATGAAGTATAGGACAATGCTTAACAATATGATCATCTTCACCACACCTAAAATAATGAGGTCTTAATCTCGGTCTGTTATGTAATGGGGTTGGAATTTTATCTATGTATTTCTTCATCACATTAAGACAATTTAGAATCTACGTCACTATAAGTCTCATACATGTCACTAGGTATGTTTTTATTTGAAAAAGATTAATTATTTAGAAAAGAAGAAGAATTGTTATCTAAAGTACATGTAGTACTTGTACTAGCTTCAGACGATGATGTTAGCCTTTCATTTGTTAAAAAAATATTCGTTAGGGTAAAAGATGGAATAGGGTGAGAAAAGAATTTTTCAAAACAATTACTCTTATTTTTCTCATTACTCTTGATGAAAACATTCACACTATTAACATAAATAGAAAAGGTAGCATCATCATAATCCACATAATTTAAAGATGAAATAGAAACATCACTAGAAAATGATGAGACGGAGTCCTTTATACATTCACTAGAAAGAAGAATAGAATTTAAACTAGATTTATGATCTAAGACAGGATGTTGAGATTCAGGTGTACTAAGACTAGTGCATCCAAGCCCGCTAGTCGGTCCATAATCGTAGTACTCACCAACATGCTTAGGATTTGTTGGATCTTATATGCCTAAGACACATACAAGATTGATGGGGTTAGTATGTTATGATCCAAGTCAGGTCATACCCAATAACAAGCCAAACAAACACCAATACATATTTATTCGTAGATAAGATCATACAAATAAATATTAACACCAATTTAGAAAATGGGGTTTCTAAATCATTGCTTTTGTAAATGAACAACATTATGTGGATAATTTATTCATGAGGAGTTATTTTTTTCATTATTTAAGTTAGTTAAACAATGACAAATACATGTGTGTTAGTGTTATAAAATTAAAAGGGGTTTTAATTTTATAATACAAGGGGCTCAGAGAGTATATTTATAAAGGAAATAAAATGGGGAACCCGGTTTTATTAAAATTTCAGCCGCCCCTTGGTCTAGGGACTCCCCCCTTTTAATCTTGGCTTTTTCAAGATGAAGACCACTCTTACACTCTTCCATCTTTTACACTTTCTTCTACACACACTCAAGCTAGATTCCTCTCTCCCTTGGCTGAAAATAAGTTTTGTGAGCTGAAAAATTCTGCTTTGCTTGGGTGTTTTTGGATGTGTTTTACTACCTAGAAAGTAGGTCTCTTGGAAGGGCTTGTGGGTATCACCTCTTGAGGTCTTCTACATTGAAGATTTAGCTTTCAATCATCATCTTCCCTCTTCATCCAGGAGTTCTAGGAGGTAGTATATGATGTTTTGAATGGTTGTTTGATAGCATGTTGTGTCATATAAAGATCCTTGTTAATGGGTTTTGTTTTTACACATGTATTTGATGTATAAATTAACTAATCTTAAAATGTTTTTGATTCCTCTGCGTTTTGACATATTAATGGTTAATAGGACTTTGATAAACTTCTACAAAACCCAACAATGGCATCAAGTGCCAATTATATGGATACATGCTTCAAAAACAAAATTTTCGGGTCCTTTTTGTGTAAAAAGGGGCTGGAAATTTCATCCATGGCAAACCCTTTGTTTTTCAAGATAATACATTTATATGCATAGTTATGATCCTGAAAAATTAATGTCATAAGATGGCTTGTTTGTTTGGACAAAAACCCCTTATGTTTGTTTAATGTTGGCCGAAATTTTGGGGTTTAAAAGGGTGCCATTCTCGTTTGTTTTTGTATACATATTTGGATGTATTTTGGTGCATATAACCTAGCCATGACCTTGTGTTTGAATGTTTGTGATTGTTATTTCATTTGTTGTAATAAGGGCATGTAATTTATTAGTTTCATTTGGTATGTAATAAATAGATTAGTTTGCACTTTATTATTCTAGAAAAATGTATTACGTTTTTCTATGTAATTGTACTTTGGGGCTGATTTGGATGGCCAAGAAGGTGCCTAAAGAAGATGGTGAAATCACAACACAAAAGGGTTACTTGAAGCATTTGGATACGGGTTCAAGTGGGAGTTCACCGACACAAGATTCTTGTCATGTTTTTACCCTTAGGAATGACCTTTTGACACACTTGTTATGGGAAGCAAGTGTGGTCAAAATAGTTGGCTATGGTTATGCAATTATATTTTATGTTTGGTTGTTTGTTTTGTTGTTTGGATGAGTTGGACATTTTGTTGAAAATTGATAAACTAGGTAAACAACTATGATAAAACAAGCATAAAATTGGTTCTTTAATATCATTAAAGGAATTAATAAAATGAGTTTTTTAAGAGTTAATGATTTAATAGAATAGTTTTATTAAAAGGAACTATGAAAATAGTTTTTCATAAAATACCATGCATTAGAATGCATACAATTGTATGGTATAAAAGGTTTTTCTAAAAACTAGAATTTTAAAAACTATAAAAACCCTTTTCAAAACAAGTTTAACACCATCCTCTTAGACAACACTCCATTCATTTGCAACTCGTTTATGGATAAAGGTCACCTAACCAAAAATGTAGATACTTGTGAAGTTGAGGTGAAATTACCGTATTTATGGGATAAAGGTCACCTAACCACTTATATTAGTAAAATCACACGTGTGTCTAAGTAGGACAACTTGATTTGGATGTCATGCATTAGGATCACCGAACCGTGACGTACAAAAGTGTTGATGGGATTAACATGCCAAACAAAACATAAGATGTTTAAAACCGATCCCATACACTAGAAATTGTAATAGGTTACAATTGTCAAACGTTGACTACCTTGTTAATTTAAATAAAGGAATAAAGGTCACCTAACCGATATTTAAATATAACATTGGATTCAAGATTTTAATCACTAATTATCTATGAGACATAAAAGGATATTAATAATTAAAATACTTTGATAATAAAAATACTAAAATTGAACTTTGTAAAATTGTAGATGGCAAACAACAACTCCATCCCAGCCGTCCATAACTTATCATTAAGAACCATCCTCGAGAAGGAACGTCTTAACCATGGGAACTTCATGGATTGGTACCGAAACTTGAGAATCGTTCACAAGCAAGAAGAGAAGTCCTATGTGTTAAACGATCCCATTCCCAATCAACCCGATGAGAATGACGTGGAGGCCTTTAACGATTGGGTCAAGTACACCGAGGACTCCGTGCAAGTCTCATGTATCATATTAGCGAGTATGATTCCCGATTTACAAAAGGACTTTGAGAACCACAACGCCTATTACATGATCACCCAGTTGAAGGAAATGTTCCAACAACAATCAAGGGTGGAACGCTTCAAAACGATTCGAGCACTCCATGCATGTCGGATGGACGAGAGGCAATCGGTATCAACTTACGTTCTTAAGATGACGAGCCACATTGATCGCCTCGAAAAGGCTTAATTGCCGTGTCTCCAATGAGTTGGCTATGGATTTGATCCTCAACTCTCTATCCAAGAAGTTTGAAGGCTTTGTTATAAACTATAACATGAATGGATGGGACAAGAGTATTGGTGAGCTTCATTCAATGCTCAAAACGGCCGAGCTGGCATGGGTAGAAAGGTTCTACCGGTCCTTACAATCAATGAAGGAGGTAGAAAGAAAAGGAACCACCCCGAACCTAAGGCAAGTGTTGCCAAAGGGAAGGGACACGTTAAGGGGAAAGGGAAGGGTAAGGCTAAAGTGAAACCCAAAGAAAAGAAGCAAAAGGTTGCTAAAGATGATCCATGTTTTGAGTGTGGTGAGGTAGGCCATTGGAAACGAAACTGTTCGATCTATCTCAAAGAGTTGAGAGCCAAGAGGGATGCCGGGCAAACCACAGGTATGACTTTTGTGATACATGTTGAGCTAAATGTTATTTCTTCTAACACATGGGTATTGGATACCGAATATGGAACTCATATTTGCAATTAGTTGCAGGGGTTCAAAAGAAATAAGCATTATAGAAAAGGGGATGATAGTCTCTATATAGGCAATGGAGCAAAAGTTGAAGTTGAAGCCCAAGGAGACTATGTTTCGAAACTTTCAATTGGTTTGAAAGTTATTCTGAAAAATGTTTTGTATGCTCCTAGTTTGACTAGGAATATTATTTCAGTTTCCCTTTTAAGACAATGTGGTTATGATTTCAAATTTCTTGACAATGATATCCATGTGTGTTTTATTTTAAGGCTATGCCTTGTAATGGTATCTATGAATTGGTTCATGATAACACAACATATGATAGCTCGATGTACCAAGCAACCACCAAAAGGCTCCAATTAGATTTGAGTGATTCCTATATTTGGCATTGTCACATTGGTCACATAAACAAGAATCGTATGCAAAAACTTCAAAAGAATGGTCTTTTAAAAACTAATGAAAATGATTCATTTTATGTATGCGAGTCTTGTTTAACAGGTAAAATGACACAGGCCCCTTTTAGTGGGACTAATGAAATGACAAATGATTTATTAGGGATCATACATTCGTATGTATGTGGACCTTTTTAACCAATAACTAGGAATGGTGAAAGATACTTCAATACCTTTATCGATGACTATAGTCGTTATGGGTATGTGTACATGAATCTTTAGAAATGTTCAAAATCTCCAAGAATGAAGTAGAAATTCAACTCAACAAAACGGTCAAGATTCTTCGTACAGATAAGGAGGTGAATACCTAAGTAGTGAATTTCAAGAGTATCTTAGAAGTTGTGGGACTGTCTCACAACTTACTCCACCGGGAACACCAAAACATAATGGTGTATGTGAGTGGAGGAATTGGACTTTATTGGATACGGTTCGATCTATGATGGCTAGAAGTACACTACCTCTATCATTTCCGGGTTTCGCTTTGCTCTCCACGACATGTATTTTAAATATGGCTCCAACCAAGAAAGTGGAAAGGACGCCTTTCGAAGTATGGCATGGAAGGGTTCCATCATTGTCATATCTAAAAGTTTGGGGGTGTGAGACTTATCCTAAGCAGTAAACTCAAAACAAATTGGAAGCCCGATCCAATAAGTGTATCTTCATTGGATATCCTAGAGATTGTATTGTATATTATTTCTGTGATCCAACAAAGTAGAAAGTGTTTATTGCTCGAAAGGCAGAGTTCTTGGAAACGGAGTTCCTTTCAAAGGGAACTAATGGAAGGACAGTGTAACTTGAAGAGGTTCAAGATTCACAAGACGATACACATTTGGTTGATAATAGCAATCAACATGAGGATGTTGAGAATGATCATATGGATGATCAAGATTCACAAAACATTCACAGATCTGGTAGAACTAGTGTCCTCCTGAGAGATATGGATTTTTTATGGATGGATGCTATGTGGTAGATTCTAATGAACCAACCACATACCATGATGCAATGTCAAAACCTGATTTTGACAAATGGCAAGAAGCCATGAACGTTAAGATGCAATCCATGTATGATAACCAAGTTTGGGAATTGGTTACACCACCTCTTAAATCCAAGATAGTTGGAAGTAAGTGGGTTTTCAAGAAGAAAACCAATATGCATGGAAACTTGGATACTTATAAAGCTAGACTTGTAGCAAAAGGTTTCACTCAAACTCAAGGTTTGATTATGATGAGACTTTCTCGCCTGTCACAATGCTAAAGTCTATCAGGATATTGTTTGCGATAGCTGCATATTATGACTATGAGATTTGGCAAATGGATGTCAAAACTGCTATCCTTAATGGATATCTTGAGGAAGATGTCCATATGGAAGAGCCTGAAGGTTTTGTTGATTCAAAACATCCTAACAAGGTATGCAGGTTAAAAAAGTCAATCTACGCATTGAAACAAGCATTGAGAAGTTGGAATCACCGTTTTGATGATGAAGTAAAGAAATTTGGCTTCATCAAAAACGCTGGAAGGTGTAAAAGCCTGGCTTGGAAGCTTTTTGGAAACGCCTGGCTTGGAAGCTATTTTTCCATTAATGATCTTGGTGAAGCCGCCTCTATTTTGGGAATAAAGATCTATAGGGATAGATCAAGGCGGTTCATAGGTTTAAACCAAAGTACATACATTGAGAAAGTCTTGAAAAGGTTCAAGATGGAGAATTCTAAGAAATGTTTGGTACCTATTCAAAAGGGGACTAAATTGAGCACATATCAATGCCCTAGATCAAAGGTTGAACAAGAAAGAATGAATGTAGTCCCATATGCATCTGCTATAGGATCCATCATGTATGCAATGATATGTACTAGGCTGGACGTGTCATATGCTCTAAGCATGACAAGTAGATATCAACATAATCCTGGCAATAGTCATTGGATGGTGGTTAAGAGTATTTTGAAATACCTTAGAAACCCTATAGATATGTTCTTAATATATGGATCTGGTGAGGAGGAGCTCGTTGTAAAGGGTTACACGGATGCGAGTTTCCAAAGTGATCGAGATGATTCTTGGTCACAGTCAGGATATGTCTTTATTATGAATGGAGGAGCGGTCTCTTGGAAGAGCTCAAAGAAAGATATAGTGGCACTATCTACACAAGAATCTGAATACATCGCCGCTTCATTGGCAGCTCAAGAAGCTGCATGGCTAAGGAAGTTCATTGCTGATCTAGGGGTTGTTACTACCATTCAAGAGCCCATAGAGATCTTTTGTGACAACGAGGGTACGATTTCTCAAATCAAAGAACCTCGTGCTCATAAAAAGACTCGGCACATTGAACGAAGGTTCAACTACATAAGATATGAAGTTGAAAAGGGAAAGATATGTATTCGCAACGTTCACACCGATCAAAACATTGTGGATCCATTCACGAAGCTCCTAGATAGGTCAAAACATGAAAGTCGTACTTGTGCCTTAGGACTTCGATATTCTAGTGATTGAATTTGATCAAATTTTGTATTTGGATATCGAAGCTTATGTTATTTGACTTAATTATATGGTCATAATTTTCATTTGTTCTTCCATTTTAGCATGTTTAAATCCGTGAATAAGTAAGTTATTCTAAAGGTCCGTAGTCGATCATACTTGTGGGAACAACTATGAATGTAAGACTATAATGAACTTGGATTGGTTAATATTCATAAGGTATGAATATAGAGCAAGAGGTTGCCACCAAGGTTCATTGATATCAATGGGATATAGATACAGGACTGACCTGCTCTTAATTATTTCTGCATAGAATCTTTATGATTAGTCATAAGAGATATTGAGTAAAGGCGAATATCATTTCATCCTCAGACTTGACATACATATTGGGTCTTGATATTCAACAAGTATGGTACTTTGACTTAGTACTTTGCTGTTCTGAAACATTGGCAGTACATAAGGCTAGGTTCAGATATGATATAAGGTGATTGTGAGAGACGTATGTAGTCAAGATGGAATTTGTTCCTCTTATTCGTTGAGAGTTAGATATCTAAGGCCTATTTAAGTTAGATCATTGGAGAATGACAATTCTGTGTCTCTAGGATTTAGCATGATATCTGTAAGGATAGATGATTAATTCACCTAAAACATTTCAAGTATGGTACTTGAAGGAGATGATGTTATTGAATGGAACCTAGTCATACGTATTAAGGGTAGTAAACCGTTGTTAGGCGGTATTTACTACTAGCATCAATCTTCTATGAATCTTGTGCAAGTGGGAGATTGTTGGATCTTATATGCCTAAGACACATACAAGATTGATGTGGTTAGTACGTTATGATCCAAGTCGGGTCACACCCAATAACAAGCCAAACAAACACCAATAAGTATTTATTCGTATATAAGATCATACAAATAAATATTAACACCAATTTAGAAAATGGGTTTTCTAAATTATTGCTTTTGTAGATGAACAACATTATGTGGATAATTTGTTCATGAGGAGTTATTCATTTCATTACTTAAGCTAGTTAAACAATGACAAATACAAGTGTGTTAGTGTATAAAACTAAAAGGGGTTTAATTTTATAAAACAAAGGGCTAAGAGTCTATATTTATAAGGAAATAAAATGGGGAACCCAATTTTATTAAAATTTTGGCCGCCCCTTGGCCTAGGGACTCCCTCCTTTTACTCTTGGCTTTTGCAAGATTAAGACCACTCTTACACTCTTCCATCTTTTACACTTTCTCCTACACACACTCAAGCAAGATTCCTCTCTCCCTTGGCTAATAATAAGTTTTGTGAGCTGAAAAATTCATCTTTGCTTAGGTGTTTTTGGATCTACAAGAAGAGAAGAAAGTTGGTGTTTTACTACCTAGCAAGTAGGTGTCTTGGAAGGGCTTGTGGGTATCACCTCTTGAGGTCTTCTACATTGATGATTTATCTTTCAATCATCATCTTCCCTCTTCATCCACGAGTTCTAGGAGGTAGTATATGATGTTTTGAATGGTTGTTTGATAGCATGTTCTTTCATATAAAGATCCTTGTTAATGGGTTTTGTTTTTACACATGTATTTGATGTATAAATTAACTAATCTTAAAATGTTATTGATTATTACTCCGTTGTGTTTTGACATATTAATGGTTAATATGACTTTGATAAACTTCTACAAAACCCAATAGGATTCACACCTTCTAAACCTACAGACATACTGTAAGTATGTGTTTTGATTAAATCATTAGAAGAATGAGGAATAGCCATAGGAGAATATAAGCAAACACTAGGAGGAGGATAAACCATAACATTTTTGTATCCCATACCTGTTTTAATCTTAGCCCCCCTTTTAGCTTTACATAAGTCATCATGTTTCATCCCCGATATAGTCCATTTATCAAGCTTTCACTGAAGTTTGCTCGTTTCACATTTGGCAATTGTAACTCTTTTTGTCAAAGTGTTAATCTCAACATTTCTTTCCAAAACTATTCATTTTAAATGTTCATTTTCTATCAAAGCCTCATTTAATTTAACAAAATATCTGGACTCATTTATTTTAATTTCCTCATTAATTCATTTTAAATCTTTTTCATTAACCATTAATAAACGATTAGCTTTATAAACCCAAAATAACCTGATTTTACATGTAGAAGAACACATATCGTGAATTACCTGATAGGGAAGTCACATTACCACCTTTTCTACTGCTAAGGCCTTCTCACATTGGCACGCTGGAGTACTCGACTTGCTTTCTTTGACAGTGATAGCAACATCATCTTTTTCGATTCCTTGCTCAGTGGATTAACTTCATTCCTTCCTCATTACCTTAGTTTTACTTTCTTTCACTCTCTTATCCTCCTTCACGTTCATAGACTCCTCAGTCTCATCTCTAAGTTCATTGAACGAATCAAATTCATCATTAGAATCCACCTTTATCTTTCCTTCCATAATTTCAGCCAACAGTGCTTGGTTAATCTCTTCTCTCATCTCTTTAGTTCAGCACTCCAATCAATATTCAAAATCAAAGTTGTCTCTTTTTTGTCACTCATTTCCTCTTTTCCCCAGTTTGAAGCTAGCCGTGGAACTCCTGAATTACTAGAATCAGTGACGATTGGCGATGGACATTTACGTTTGATGTGTAAAATGGTTTGTAGTTAAAGCACCTCAGCTTAGACTTTTCAAATTCCAGTTTGGAGTTAGAGTTTTGACCTCAAAAATTCTTTCTTCCAGTGCACTCCATGAATCTTCATGCTTTAAGTGTCAACATTACCATTCACCATTGAATGTCAGTCTCTTCAAGATCAAGAGGATCTACCTAATATATATCTTCCATTGTGATCCCTTTTCCTTTCAACTCCCCTTGTACTAAAGCGGAATTTTGTTTCCGTCCACTACTGTTACAAATGCGGAATTTTGTTTCCGTCCGCATTTCTGTACTGTTGCAAGTGCGGAAGGTATAGTTGAAATCTTTGGTTGTCCGCATTTGTGTTGTAGTAAATGCAGAAGAACAACATTGTATCAGCATTGTAACAAATATGGTTGAGTTACTTGTTTTATCCTATCCATATTTCTACACAGTAGCAAATGCGATATAACAAAGTCAATCAGCATTTGTGCAACTATATTAAATGCAGTTGACATGTAAACACAGCACTGTAGCAATTGCGATAGAGACCTGTTCATACGCATTTGTTAACTGTATCAAATGCGGCAGAGTAAATTTCACACACTAATGCAGTAGAGTAAAATCATTATTCGCATTAGTTGCACTTCAAAAAATATTGTTACCTACATTACTTAGATGCATGGATTACCTTCACCTGCATTAACTAATGCACTTACCTGCATTAGCTTTTGAACTTAATCAAAAGTTAATGTGATAGAATTGATTAATCAAAAGTTAATCAAAGGTTAATGTGATTGGCTGTTGAAGTTGTCAATTCTTGCTTGGATTGATTTGTATCACTACTAATACAAGTTTCCCAGTTTTAACAGATCTTGGGCTTATCATGCTTCTAAGAATCTGCATAAGCTGAGATACAATGGTAAAACTTATTGCAACAACACCAACTAAAAATCTTTTTTTTAAAATTAAGTTAATAAACAAATATTTAGACTTACTCAAACCTTTTAAATTACTCCCCTAAAGTTTATGTCCACAATTGGAGAGAAACTTTAAAGATTTAAAAGTTTTTGAATATTATTTTGATTAACATTAATGATGAAGAGAAAGATCTCTTTGTTGGGATACCAACAAAGATCTCTTTGTTGGGATACCAACAAAGATCTCTTTGTTGGGATCATATCAATCTTACATTACACATGTGCATCCTTATGATTAAATGAACATGATTATGAACTTGAAGATTGAATGTATGTTAGTCCTCTTAAACCCATACTTGGTTGATATTTTAATGCAAATGACTTTTATCATGTTTTGGTTGATTTATTATTCAATGTGTACCTCACACACATAAGCATAAAATGATCAACCCTCCTTATACAATGCATGGTAGAACCTTTTTCACAACTTTTCTTACTAGGTTACTTAAGTCATGAAATCTCATTTTCACTAATCCTCATTGGGATTCATTTAATTTGATCCTTTATCATGTTGATCCATAATGGGATTTTTTTCACCTCACTTTGGAAGGTGATCCATGATAGGATTCTTTTGTTCATTCACTTGGAATGTATTACTTTGTTGATTCATCCAATTTTTGGATGTGTTCCACATGGGAATCTTTTGGATCATGACATCTGCACCATGTGCAAGTTTCATCAGGTCTTTGCTCAGTAAAACAAAGATGAAACATAATATGGTGAAAGAGATTCATAAAGTATCATTACCTGGTGTGTTTAGGCTACTACACACACATGCATTCAGAAAAGTCAATACAGACCTGTAGTTTGTGATGAGTGTTTCACAATTGAATATGTCTTTAATTCATCAATGCATGTATCTTTTCTTCCAAGTTGAGCCTACCAACATATCTGGTAAGTCATTTCAGCCTTTTACATTTTGAAATTAAGCACAGTGAATGATTTAACGACTGTTAATTATATCATTTCCCAGAGAATTCTTTTCTTCATTGAACTTGATTTCTTTTTGTGGTTTCTCTGATGTTTTAAATTATTTTTGATGTTTTTCATAGTTTTTACTCAAGGTTAATCATGCCAATTGACTGAACCAGAAATTAAAACTAGTAGGTTCAAATGCCTTGGTAAACAAATCAGCTAATTGATTTTCAGTTGGTACTTGAATCAATTTGATTAAACCCTTTTCAGCACAGTCTCATAAAAATGATATCTAATCTCAATATGTTTTGTTTTTGAGTGCTGAACTGGATTATTAGTTATAAAGACAACAGCTATGTTGTCAATAGAAATTGGTGTATGGAAGAAGTTAAAACCATAATCGAGCATCTGGTTTTGAATCCAGAGAACTTGAGAGCAACATACTGATGCAGCAATATACTCAGCTTTTGCTGTGGACACAGATACATTTGTCTGCTTCTTGCTTTGCTAGGATACTAGTCTGGGACCAAGAAATTGACAACCACCAGAAGTGGATTTTCTGTTGAAGTTGCATCCTACATAATCACTGTCTGTGTAGGCATAAAGATTAAACTCTCCTTCCTTTGGATACCATAATCCAAGAGCTGGCTTTCCCTTCAGATATCTGAATATCCTCTTGACTGCGTTCACATGTGATTCTTTTTTGGATCAGCTTCATATCTGGCACACACACAAATACCAAACATAATGTCAGGCCAACTGGCTGTTAGATACATAAGTGAACCTATCATTTATCGATAGTGAGTCTGGTCCACTAATTTGCCTTCAGGGTCAGGTCTAATCTTCACTTTAGTATCCACAGGAGATCTCATAGGCTGACAGTCAGTAAAGTGGAATTTCTTTAACATGGTTTCTACATATTTGATTGGTTGATAAAGATTCCATCTGCTGTTTGTTGGACTTGCACCCCTAGAAAGAAGGTGAGTTCCCCCATAGCACTCATTTGGAACTTTGAATGCATAAGATCTTCAAATTCTTTGCAGAGTTGCTTGTTTGTCGAGCTAAATATAATGTCATCCACGTAGATCTGTACTAACAGCATGTCTTTTCCACTTATTCTTCTGAAGAGAGTCTGATCAATCTTTCCTCATTCATACCCATGTTCAAGAAGAAAGGATGATAGAGTCTCATACCACTTTCTTGGTGCTTAATAAAGACCATATAAAGCTTTGTCAAGCTTGTACACTCTATGAGGGAAATCTGGATCTTCAAAACCAGGTGGTGGACTCACGTAGACTTCCTCGGCAATCTTTCTATACATGAAGGCACACTTTACATCCATTTGATAAACAGTAAATTTTATGTATATAGAATATGCAAGAAAGATTCTGATTGCTTATAGTCTGGCAACAGGAGCAAACACTTCGTCGTACTCGATTCCTTCTTCCTAAGTGTATCCCTGTGCCACTAGTCTTGCTTTATTTCTGATGACTATTCCTTTATCATCAGTCTTGTTCCTGTACAGCCATCTGGTACCGATAGGTATTGTCCTTCGGGAAGATCTACCAGCTGCCATACTTCTTGCTTCTTGAATTGGAGCAATTCTTCGTGCACTGCTTCAATCCAATTATTGTCTTGAAGCGCCTCTTTAATGTTTTTGGGTATTGTTTGACATAGAAAGCAGGAGAACAAACAGATGTTTGCAATACTGGACTTGTTTCTTGTCACCCTCTCATTAAGATCACCAATAATGGTTTCAACTCGATGACTCTTGTGTCTTCTTGTGGTTCGAATGGTGTCACCAGCAATAGTTACATCAAGATTGGAGACATTCAGTTCATTATGATCAGAGGCACATTCATCTTGTATTGTTGTTGAATTTTGAAGATTGTCAACTTCTGTTTCAGTAACTGCTACATGTTCAGCAGCATTAAGGTTGCTTGCATCATTTGATGTACCTTGAGTTTCTACTGGATGAGAAGCCTGTTTTTAAATTCTGATATCATGTGACAAGTCATCTGAGTGAGATGGTACTAGGCTGGGACCTTCTTCAGAAGAAACACTAAGGTTTTGTGAGAGATGTCTGATGGGATCAGCTTGAAGAGGAACATCTTCATTCATATGTTCATCAGATGTTGGTGGAATCAATGGATAACTGTCTCTTCTTTCTACAGTTCATGAAGTATCACCTGAATGTATATTTCCTGCATCAGAAAAGTGAAATTGGTCAAATGATTTAGTAAAAGTGTCAATATCAAACAACCAATCAGGACCATTTGTAGATTTAGGAAACGAATGTTCTTTGAATTGAACATTTGTAGATTCATCGATAATGTTCAGTCTAGGATTGAACACTCTATAAGCCTTTGAGACAGAAGAATAACCTACAAGAATCCTTCATCAGACTTAGATGAAAATTTTTCCAAATGATCACGTGTGTTTAATATTAAGACTGAACAACCAAATGATTTGAGAAATCCAATAAATTGTTTCCTATGAAAGATCAGTTTATAAGGTGTCATGTTACTTTCTTTAACAATTAGAGTTTGATTTTGCACAAAGCATGATGTATTAACTGCTTCTACCCAGAAGGTGATTGGTAGTTTAGCATCGGCTAGCATCGTTCTTGCTGCTTCAATCAGTGTTCTATTTCGCCTTTCAGCTACCCCATTTTGTTAAGGAGTTCTAGTTGCACTGAATTGATGAGCAATGCCTTTGGTTGCACAAAAGGAACTCATATTTTCATTTTTGAACTATGTACCATTATCACTTTTTATTATTTTGACCTTGAGATCAAGTTGATTTTCAATTTTAGTGATAAATTCTTAAATGATTTGGGATGCTTCATTTTTATGAAGTAGGAAGAACACCCATGTGAATCGAGAAAAGTCATCAATGATCACTAAACAATACTGTTTCTTTCCATACTCATTACATGAGTTGGTCCAAAAAGATCCATGTGAAGTAACTTCAATGGAGTATTATTAGTGTTCACCAGCTTGGTTTTGTGAGACAATTTGTGTTGTTTTCCTTTGAGGCATGCTGAACATTGATCAATAATTGAATTCTTTTTTAGGAAGACCAATGACATGGTTTCCTTTGACTAACTTGTTCATATTTTTAAAGTTACTGTGCCCTAAACGTCTATGCCAAAGCTGTGACTCATCAAATGATGCTTTAGACAAAAGACATGTTTCTTCCTTAGGTGATGCAGAACACAGGTTTAAGACATATGTATTATTCTTCCTTAGAGTCTTTAAGACAACCCATTCTTCAGGAATCCAAAATTCACGTTTCAGAATGTAGCAGTAAGTGTTTGTAAAGTGAGTGGAATATTTTTTGTCGTAGATTTGAGACATGCTTAGCATATTGAAATTTAGTTGTTCACAGTAATACACTCTGTCAAAGCTGAGCATCCCGTTTGTCACAGATCCTTCTCCTGTAATCCTACCACCTTCTGAATCTCCACCGAATGCCACAGTAGTTCCTTGTATGTACTTGAAATCATGAAGGAGGGAACGATCTCCAGTCATGTGTCGGGAGCATCCACTGTCTACGTACCATAGGCTATTAGACCTGTGTGGATCAACCTACAAACAAAAAGAACTAATTAGAATAAGGAACCCAAGCCATGATGTTCTTGGGATTCCCGTTCCTATTCATGATAGTCACCTCCTGGTATTTCCCTCTGAATAGTCATTTAGGTGGAGGTGTTCTCGGAGACTTTTGATAATGAATTGATCGAGTCATCTCATCAACATTTACAAAGGATTCACATGAATAATGAAATCGTTGGTCTCTATTTCTTTATAAAAATTTAGCCTTAGTTTCATTATCAAAAGTTGGTTTTTGCATAGGAAGGTTAAGTTTGTGTTTCATTATGGGATGATATCTTTGACCCTTTCTCAAATCCTTCAAGTTATTTTATCATTTGTTGATCTAGGTGTCCTAGATTGAGCATTATGAAGATGAGGTCTGACAGAATGCATCACAGTAGATGTTTTTGAGATGGGCTTGTTTTGTGGAATTCTCAACCTTTTTGATTAAAGTAACAATCAGATGTATTGTGATTGTTCATGTCACAGATTGAACAATACTTGTTGAAATAGCAATTTTTGGTGGAGTGATTGTTCATATCACAGATAGAACAATATTGATTAAAGAAGCATTTATCTGTCTAGTGATTAAACATGTCACAAATATCACAATACATTTGTTTGTTTCTTGATTTAGATTTTTCCTTGTGTGACTCAACTGATACTTTCTTTTGATGAGTCACTTTCTTTTCTTTAGGTGATGAATCAGAATCAGCCCTTCTAGTAGATTGTTTCATAACACTACTTTTGTTCAGTTATTTGGGTTATTTCTGTTTCTTTAACCTACTTCTCACCTCTTTCTCAAACTGTTCAACATGTTCTTTGTTACAGATATCAAACCCAACTCCTTGCCTTAACCTTGATGACTGACGGTCTGATGAAGCTTTATGTGTTGAACTCAGTTTTACAGTTGGTTTCTGTTTCAGTGAAACCTTTTCTCATTTGCTTGAATTTTGTGGAGATACAATCTCATTATCAGAACTACTCTCAGTAGTGGGTTTCACTATTTTGACATATTTCTTTTTCCCTTGTAAAACAGATGGTCTGAATTTTATAAAAGGTACAATTGCTTTTACATGGCTTGAGGGTTTCATGACACTCACTGTCTTGTCTGAGCACTCTTTGATTTTGATTGGGTGTCCTAACTTGATTTTATCCTCATTGGTTTCAAAATAAACATTAGGTTTGTTTTGAGGATTTGTCACTTGTTTCACTACTGATTTAGGTTCCATAGTTTTAGGTTCGATTAATACAGAGAGTGAGACAGAGTTAGGCATGACAGTGTAATTGTCATTGTATGGTGAAGGACATGAATTATACCCAATCCCTGACATGTCCTTTGGATCCTTTTGTGAATCCAGCATCTCTTGCAGCTTGACTGGAGACATTAGAAACTTTTCAAGTTTCACTTCAGTCATATATTGTTGAGCTTTAGCTTGAGCTAACTTTTCAGTAAGTAGCTCATTTTCAGCTGCAAGATTGTATTCTCACCATGCAATTTTTCTATGTCAGAAATGAGAGATTTGATTTTGATTTCAAAACTTTTTATTTCTCTCTTCATCATTTCTGACTTCATTTTTTCTTCTTTAATTTATCTGCCAGTTTATGGTTGTGTTCTCTATACTCTTGTAATTCATTTATGCATTTCTCACTACAAAGGTTTGTTTTTACCTCAGTAGGCATTGAATATGGTCCATCATTGATGTGAGCTATAAGAGCATGATTCTAGAATTGTGGCTTGACTTCCTCAGCATACACACTCGAGTCACATATCCCATCTTGTTTGATCACAAGGGCACTGGTAGAAGGCTGACTGCTTGCATGGGCTTTATTAGTCAGATGTGGTTGATTCTGGTATGTTTGTTGATGATGAGAATGATGGTACTGTTGTTGTTGATTGTTTGAGTGATAGCTTGAATTGGGCTGTGATGATGATTGACCTGGAGAGTTCCTTGAATGGTTGTTTCTTTTAGGAGCATTGCACTCTCTTGAGAAATGGCCAATCATGTCACAGTTGAATCATTTTACCTTGGATTTGTCATATCCAAGTTTTGTGTTCTCATTCAGGCTCAACTTTCTTCCTTTTCTGAAGAATTCTTTGCTCTCATGGCAATCATTGCCATTTGCCACTGTAGATCCATCTCCTTAACATCATCAGGATCTATTTCTTCTAAGTCTTCCTGTGTTAGGTGGGCAGAAGTGAGTCTTCCCTATAGATATGCTTCAAAACTTGCAACAAAGGCATTGTAAGTTGCCTTTTGCTCTTCTGATTTTAAGTCTTCTGGAGAGATTGGAGGTGCAATGGAGACTTTTGGTACTTGTGCTGAAGTTGAATGGTGATTGAATGATGGAGATGCAATGAACCCAGTATTGTTCATTTGATCTCTTGATGAGATGAAGTCATCTTCCTCTGTGATGAAAGCATTTTCAATAGAATGTGATTCTGAAGGGAATTTGTAAGCTTCAATCACTCTTGGCCCACTCAGATTTTTGCTTAATTCATCAAGTTCCAAAGCTTCAATCTTTGCTATCATAATGTCTAGAGTGGTACTCTCAAGAGCATTGTAACATTTTGCTTCCAGCTTTCAGGTAGACTGTGAAGCATTTCTTGTTAAGTTCTTTAATGTTGTATGAAACACCCATAATTTCCAAGTCATTAACCAACTGTACAAATCTGTGCAGTTCTTTTGATATGGATTCTCCTTTGGTGTGATGGAAGGTTTCATACTGATTGACCAGCTTGTCTTTGTTAATTTCAGCAACCTCACTGCTTCCTTCACACATAAATTTGAGAGCATCCCAAACAGCTTTAGCAGTTCCATACTTTTCCAATCTTTTTAGCACATCCATTTTGAGTGCTTGAGTCAAAATTGAGTATGCTTTGAGATCAATTTTGATTTTCTTATAGTCATCTTCATCCAGAGTTAAGTCTTCAATTGGTATTCTGGCAGTCTTGTATAGTGCAGCTTCAGCTGTTGATAGAGTAGCAGGAATATGTGGACCGTTACATATTGAGATCCAAAAATCAGGATCTACACCTGTGATATAATTTCTAAACCTTATTCTCCATTGTTTAAACTCAGATTTGTGTTTAAGCATGGGAGGTTTAGGTGTATGACCTAGTTCAAAGTAACTGTTAGAATCCATATTGATTTGTGAAAGTATAGATTTAGTTGATTTTAAAATTGATTATGTTTGATGGGTCCAACTTGTTCAAGCAGTTCTTTCGAGGTTCGGAATGAGTATTCTTGCTATTTGACTGGAGTATTCTTGTTGTTTGCTAAGTAGAGATGATGATATCTATGACTAGCAACTTGATTATCAGATCAATCAAGTTCTATTCAGTCTGTGCGCAGATCTGAAAGAGAATCAAGAGCCAAACCTCTGATACCAATTGACTGGGTTTGAGTAAGAGTGATATTCTTACTGAGAATCGAATATGATAATCAAGTCAATGATTGAGTGGCGGAAACAAACAATCAAAAAACATTCAAAGCAAGAAAATTACTCATAAATGCTGTTTGTATTGATATATGAAAGTTGATAAGTTACAAAGAATAATTACAACAAAAATTCTCTATCTATCAGCCATCACCTTAGTACGAGGTAAACTATTCTATTTATAGGCAGACAAGATGCCTTTACAAAATGACTAGACCTATTACATCAGAAACTAGTCTAAGCCTTGATCCGCATTGATAAATGTGGATGAGTTAATCTTGATCAGCATTTCTACTTGATTATCAGCATTAGTAAGTTGGTCATCCGCATTGTTAATGCGGATGAACAAATACTTGTGCGCATTTGGTATGTCATCCGCATTTGTCAATGTGGATGAGCAAAGTCTTGTCCGCATTTTCTTATATTCTTCCACATTATTGTTATGTCTTCCGCATTAGTCAATGCGGAAGATTAAACACTTGTCCGCATCAGAGTTATGTCTTCCACATTAACAAATGCGGAAGATAACACTTGTTATTTTCCTTGCAGATCTTCATTCGCATTGGTTCTTGGACTTGTGGGATTCCAGCAAAACAATCATCAATTCACCCATTGACTTGGCGTGTTTTATCCTTTTATGGTGCAACACTGTTGATTGCGTGATCTAACCATCCAAATCAACCTGTTTTTTCACTCCTCCCTACAACCCACTCACTCTAATGGCCCTTAACAAGTCCGAGGTAGAGATGGGAACCATGACAAAGGCTCTCATCATTACTCCTAAAAATTTCAGGTCTTGGAGTAGGATAATGGAAGGCTTCATCACATATCATGACAGCAAAATGTGGAACTCCATCGTCAATGGCCCGTATAAACCAAAGGTGGCATCACCTGGTGGAAATGGTGCCATGATAGAAAAGGCTGTGGAGGATTACTCTGATGAAGACAAAAAGAAGATGGACATCGACAACAATGCCATGACCATTCTCATGACTGCAATACCGAACTCCATTATGGTGAGATTCGAGCATTGCACGACTGCCAAAGAATTGTTTGATGTGATTGCTCAGATGTACTCAAGCTCCAATGACTCAAAGAAGGACTCACTGAAATGGCAGTTCGAGAAATTCACTCACATTGCTGGAGAGACCCTTAGCCAGCAGTACTTTAGGTACATGGATCTTATCTCTTCTCTTCAATCTGTGAAGATCACTCCTGAACTTAGAGATCATACTACAAAGTTCATGAGAGCTCTTCCAAATGAGTGGACATTCTACTGTGTCTCTATCAAGAGGATAGAGAACTTGAACACTCTCACCATGACTGAACTCTATGGCATCCTTGATGGATATCGCCTAGAGATGGAGAGTAAGAAGGGCCACCAAACAAGCAGACCCATGAGTCTTCCTACTAGCAATGCTTTAATGGTTGCTAAAGGCTCATTACCCCCAGAACCTCAGCATTACATGACTTACCTGCAGCCATCCTGCTCTTCTCGACCTTATATCACTTTTCCTGAGACTCCAAGGTCTCAACAGGCTCAACACAACTCCTTTAAGGAAAGTTGTGCCTTTGTCTCAGGAAGTGGACACTCCGGTGATTTTGAATACTGCTTTGATGATCTTGAGTGTTTTAGTCCACATGATGTAGAGTACGTGGACATTGTCCAACAGATGGCTCTTTTAACTTATAGAGCGAAGAAGTTCTTTAAGAGAACTGGAAGGCACTTCCCTCAAAACCCAACTACCCGCAAGTTCAGGTTTGACAAGACAAAGGCAAAGGTTACAACTGTAACCAACTGGGTCACTTTACAAGGGAATGCAAGGCTCCCAAGACCAATCCGGGGAACCCCACAGGCCTCCACACATCCCTCAACCTCAAAGCCCGCTGAGAAGTCAACTGAAACAACTGCAATAGCTCAAGAAGTTGACTGGAGCTTCATGGTAAAGGATGTGACTCCTGCTCAAGCTCTCATGGCCGGAACATATGATGCCATGGTATATGAACATCTCTACACTCCAGCCTGTATAGCTAAAGTTAAACTCTATTAGGATTACAATAGGGAAATCAAATCTGATATTGAATCTTTAAATATCTTCAAATCTGATATTAAAAGAGCTGAATCTGACTATCAAAAGAAAATTGAGGAGTTAGAGAAAACTGTGTCTCTTTTAAAACATGAACACACCAACTACAAGACTCAAATCAAAGATCTGATATCCAAATTGTCTGAGGCTCAAGCTCAACTTGTCACTCCCAATGAAATTGCTCCACCACACTCCTATGAGTCTATTAGACAGCCTAGATATGGTACTAAGGAGCAAAAGGTTCCAACTGCTGACCCTTCCTCACTAGAGTTGAAGGATGAAGCAACAATAATGGTCACCACAGGGAAGGAACATGTAGATATACCCATCTCCTCCTGTGAAGATCAAATCCTAACCACTAAGGCCAGAAGAAGCAGAGCTAAAGTTGCTAGTAGAACTGCCAAGATGGTGGCTGAGTCCAAGCTGAAGATTGACCCCAAGCAGAAGGGTGTCTTACCTTAGCTGGATTCCAAGTGTTAGATACTTCTGATTCAGAAAAGGAGTGTAATACCAGCACTTCTGTCCTGCTAAAGGATTAGAAGTTAAGGGAAAACTTGCTAATGAAGAAAAGAAGCACAAGAAACAGCAACTCTCACATTCCCAAAGAACTAACATTGCATGCATAATGTGTGGTTTGCAAAACCACAAGGCAAAAGATTGTTACTACAATCCTGCAAGCACACATTATGCAAATAATGTTAAAAAAGAAGGAGTCAAGGAAGGTTTTACATTACCTTTTCAAACAGTTCAAGTAATGAAAAAGGAAAAGCTAGTTTCGGAAGACAGGTTGCTTTCGGAAGAAACTCTTTCTTCCGAAGGGAAAATGGCTTCGAAAGCAATAGCTACTAAAGTTCGGAAGAACAAGAAAGTTCCCTTGAAACCTCACGAGAAGAAGACTGCTTCGGAAGAAAAGGTGGTGAAGACTTCTTCTGAAAAGAAAGAAGCTTCGGAAGATAGCCAAGATCAGAAAACCTCTAAGTCCCACATGGTATCACAACAACTGCTGAAAGACTCATCAGCAGTTTGACAAGTGCTGAAGACTTCAACAGCTGAAGATCAAGTGCTGAAGACCTCAACAGCTGAAGAACTGAAGTGCTGAAGTACAACAGCTGAAGAACACAAGTGCTGAAGCTGAAAGACCAAAGTACTGAAGTACAACAGCTGAAGAGTTTACAAGTGCTGAAGATCAACAACTGATGTACAAAGTCTGAAGACAAAGACTGAAGACATCAGCTGATGACATCTACTAAAGTCATCAGCTGATGAAACACCTGAAGGTCAAAGTCTAAAGATCAAGTACTGAAGCCTCAGTAGTTTGTCACAACTGCTGAAGAGTACTTCTTCAGTAGTTGTGATATCAGTAGTTTATATTTCTAGTTTCAGTAGTTTTATGTTTCAGTAGTTTTGTAAAACAACTGAAGAGCTTGTTCTTCAGTCGTTGTAGTTTCAGTAGTTTATATTTGTACTTAACACTCTGATATGTTCTCAGTAGTTGTGAACATTTCAGTAGTTCGTTAAGAGTTAGTTATTTTTGTATAGATCTGCCAGTTGTCACTTTCCGTGATAACAGCAGTGATTGTTGCACTCTATATAAGGAGTGACAACCTATTGTAATATTATGAATGAATGACGTGAATGAATGAATGATTTGATTAGAAACATTCTATATCTATAAACATTCCTTGAATCAGAAATATATTCTCTCGCTATAACCGTATGTGCTCTTAATGCATACAAGCATCGACTTCTTGCTACAATTTGTCTAATTCCTATTCTATTCCGTTGCGTTGAACTCTAATACATCAAACTTGTGATCGCTGATCCTGTCAAATGGTATCAGAGCAGGTTAATCATTGATCGATCTAATAATTGATCATTGAAACTACTATTCAAGATCTAAGTTTGATTGAATAGCTTTTGTTTTTGCAAGAAACGGTTATAGAGATTGAATTTTCTATTTCTGGTCATTCATCCTGAGATCTTTTCCTGGTTTCTTTGAGTGTGTTGTGGTCTGTGTAAAACTTTTAAAAGCTTGAACTGAAAATGACTACTCCCTCCAATGATCCTCACAATACTGGTTCCTCAACCAAGCCACCAATGCTGGTTAGGAATGAGTAAACATATGGCAAAGACGAATGCTCCATCACCTGTCTTTTAACAGCGCAGGTTGTTGGACATCAGTGGTACATGGTCCATACAAGCCTATGGTGAATAACCCGGAAACCAATCAAATGGTTCCGAAGAGGAGGGAGCAATACTCAGATGAGAATAAGAAATTGCTTGAAATTGATGCAAAAGCCCATGGAATTCTGGCCATGGCATTGCCAAATGAAATCTATTCTGGGCTAATGCATCATGAAACTACCCATGACCTCTGGAATGCCTTGAAAGAACAATTTGGAGGAACAGATGAGGTCTTGGCAAATAATAGAGAAATTCTTGCCCAACAATATGAGACATTTCTCATAGAAAGGGTGAGACACTGACTCAACAATATGAGCGGTTCTCTTGTTTGATCTCTGAATTAAAAATGGTCAAACTTGAGTACACAAATATCCAGATGAATAACAGATTTCTCAGATCACTGCCTGAGAGATGGGACACATATACTATTGTCCTACGCTCCAGTGCAAGTTTGGACAAACTATCTCTCACCCAACTCCATGGGAAACTGCTCACGTTTGAGAGAGAGATAGAACAGAAGAGAAAGCTGTCTTCATCTGGAAAGCTCGCTGAAGACTTTGTACCAGGCAACACTGCCTTGGTGGGTCATGAGTCAGAATATGCTTCATCTGAATGCCAGTATGATGAGCATATTAATTTCTCTTCAAGCACTTCTAATTCTGCATTTGTGAGTGTTGATGGTCAGTTTACTGGGTGTAATAATGACAATCTATGCTTCATTATGGATGATCTCAAGGGGATTGCTGATGATGACTTAGAAGAGATGGATATTTTGAGCCAAATGGCCCTGATAAATATCAGATCTCAGAAGTTCTATAAAAGAACTGGAAGAAAATTCCCAGGACTCTCTGGCAAAACCAAAGTTGTTTTGACAAGAGCAAGTTGAGGTGTCACAAATGCCAAAGGCTTGGACACTTTGCAAGAGAGTGTAGATCAACTGGATCTAACTTCACTGCACCCTTTGTGACTTTTCTGGCAATAGTCAACAACACAGAGGGCAACATCCTGTCACTTCTAGTCATCATCCTCAACAACAATCTCCGGCATATTTTGTTCCTCAGGGTCAAATGCCATATCCGTACCCTGTTATTACATGCCACAGTCAAATCAAGTTCAAGTTCCTATGGCACCACAACCTCATGCACTACCAGAACCTCAGCCATCCCAATCTCATCAACAACTCAACCTCAACAACACAACTTCTTCACCCCAGGAGTTGTTGATTGGAGCAGTTTACCAGATGACATGTCTGGTCATGACCAACTGTTCTCAGGTGCTGGTCAACATGGTGGTGACAGTCCTTTTGGGAATCTAGCTCTTATGGCTTTGGAGTCTGCTGATACTTCATTTTCTAATGCCTCTACACCTCAGGTATCACAGGTATCCTCTGAGGCAAAAGCCAAATTATGTTCTGAACCATGCATAGCAGCATTTGCTTCCATTAGAGAAGCAAATGTAGCTCTAATTAATAAGAACATTGAGCTAGAACAAATAATTTCCAAAAACAAAGCTGAGTTTGAGTCTGTGCTTAAAGATAAAAATGATGAGATTTATAAACTGAATTGCCAAATAATTGATGATAAGGCTAGAGAAGAGGTACTTCTAGAGAAGTACAAAGATCTCAAAGAAACCCTTGCAGTTACCCAGGTAGAGTTTGATAGATGGGTACAATCATGCAAAGGTTTTGAAATGCTTCTTAGTAAGCAATCTGCTTCAAATGTGAAGTTTGGAATTGGTTACAATCACACTGCTCCACCTACAGATTTTACCCCAAGAGCAGAGGAAGAATCTGATGGTGAGAGTGATAACCAATCCATCACATCATGTGACCTACCTTCTGATACAGCACAATCAGAAGTAGCAGTCAGCATCAAGCCCTCTTTGAACCTATCAGCTGATGTTGATGGTTCAAATGCTGACACTCACATGATTAATGAGTTGATCAACTCAAGGGTTAATTCTGAAGGTCCTCAAAGGACTAGAGAGCAGGATCTAACACCTGAAGTTCAAACTTCAACTGCTGTCAGTACTGAAGAGAAGAAAACTGCCAGTAGAAAGAGTTTGAAGTCTACTAAAGAGGCAGTCAAGAAAGCAAACAATGCTTCCAAAGCATTGAAGAACAAGTCTTCAGTTGCTTCACCCTCTTTAGTTGATGATCAACCTAAGATGAAGAAGAAACCATGTGAAGTATGTGGTTGTTCAATCATCTTACAGATGATTGTTGGTACAAAAGAGGTTCCAAACTCAAACAAAAAGAAGAAATTAATGATAAAATGGTAAAAATGAAAACTGAGTTTGAGACCACATTTGTATGAGCAACATCAAATCCTGTAACCCTTAAGTCCTCAAAGAAATCCAAAAGGAAGGGGTTAAACAGGTGACAGCTGAGAATGCTCAGAAGAAGAAGGGGCAACATAGGAACTTATCAAACTCCACTGGCAATGTATCTGATGAGCTGAAAGCTTTGTCACAAAATCAGACACAGCTGGTTATGATGGTTCAACATCTATTGGGTAGAGTTAACCAACTAGATGCTCCTATGTTGAAACCACAGAAAAGGAGGTCCAAGCCAAAGGACTCCTCTTCTACACCATCTTCTTCCTCTCAGGCTGTGTTTCAGATAAACCTGTTAGTTTACCATCTATTGATGAGACCAGGCCCAAAACCAAAAAGGTTTGGGTCTAAAAACTAACTGATTGTTTATTATTGCAGGGTTCTTCAACATGCCAAAGTAGCATCTGGTATGTAGACAGTGGGGGATCTATGCACATGACTGGGAACAGCTCTCTTCTTCATGACTACTCTCAAGGAAAGAAGGGATTTGTTTCTTTTGGGAATGATGCTAGGGGTTACATCATTGTAAGGGCTTTGTCTCCAATGGAGAAATCAAATTTGATGATGTTAATCATGTGGAAAATCTCAAGTACAATCTCTTGAGTGTCAGTCAAATGTGTGATAAAGGCCATGTTGCCTTTTCACCAGTCAAAACTGTAGGATTCTGTCATTCAAAGTTTTGCACTTGATTCACAAGGTGTTGGATGATCACACTCTCCTGAAAGCCAACAGGACAGGAAGAGTGTATGCCTTAGATCTTTCTAAGAAGATAGATCTCAAAGGCAATCCTTGCCTATTTTCCAAAGCCTCTTCTCAAGAATCTAAACTGTGGCACAGGAGGCTTGGTCATGTTAATCTCAAAAACATGAATCAGCTTACCCACAACAGTTTAGTCAGAGGCTTACCAATAAAGGAGTTCCACTGTGATGAAACCTACACTGCTTGTTTAAAAGGAAAACAACACAAAGTCTCATTCCTCCTATTGAAGTGCCTAAGTCCATTGCCTGCTTGCAATTACTGCATATGGATCTATTTGGTCCTGTGAGAGTAATGAGCATGGCAAAGAAGAAATATGTCTGGTATTGTGGATGATTACTCCAGATTGTATGGACTTTCTTTCTACATTCAAAGGATGAGGCTACTCAGAAGATTATTCACTTTGTGTTGTATATTGAGAAGCAGTATTCCCTTCCAGTCAAGTGTATTAGGAGTGACAATGGAACTGAGTTCAGAAATCATACACTTGATGACTTCTATCTTTCAAAGGGGATCAAAAGGCAGTTTAGCATCCCAAGGACTCCAGAACAAAATGGAGTAGTGGAGAGAAAGAACAGGACTCTCATTGAAGCTGCAAGGTCCATGCTGGCTGACTTAGGTTTGCCACTGACCTTTTGGGCTGAAGCTGTCAACACAGCTTGCTATGTGCAAAATAGAGTTTTAGTAAATCAGAGGTTGATGAAGACTCCATATGAAGTTCTCCATCATTTGGCTCCTCTGATTTCATTTTCAAACCATTTGGATGTCCCTGTTTTATTCTCAACACAAAGGATCAACTCCATAAGTTTGATCCTAAGGTGGATGCAGGGTATTTTGTTGGTTATTCATCTACTTGCAAGGTATACAGAGTCTTCAACTTCAGAACAAAGATGGTTGAAGAAACTCTACATGTTAAGTTCAATGAATTTCCAAAGGACAAGATTCCACAAAGCCCTGTGGAGTTATTTGATTTGGACATACTGCAATATGTTCCCTATCAAACTCCTGCTGTTGCTCCTATCAACAGTTCACCACCTGGTGGTACTGCTGATGATGATGATGATTGCAGTACTCACCTCTTCAGGTTTAGTGATCAGCTGCCTGATTCAACTAGACCTGATGTTCCTGTAGCTCCAGTAGCACCATCCACAACAAATGCTGATGAGATTTCATCGAATTCAACTTCCTTTGAACTACCATCCACTGATTGGTTTTAAGGAAATGATTCACCATCACCATCTGTTACTGCTGAGCCTGCTACAAACACTTGCACATATCTCATTGTGTATCAAGATCTGAAGAATCGCCCTATGTCTCAAATCATTGGTGATATCACTGCTGGAGTATCAACAAGAAGTCAATTGTCAAATTTCTGCTTCTATGCTCTCTTCATCAGTCAGCAAGAGTCAAAGAATTATCACATTGCTTTAAAGGACAATGGATGGGTTGATGCCATGCAGCTTGAGCTTCTTCAGTTCAAGAAACAGCAAGTGTGGGAACTGGTTCCTCTACCTCAGGTAAGTGTGCAATAGGCACTAAATGGGTGTTTAGGAACAAAACTGATGAAAATGGGTTTATTGTTAAGAACAAGGCCAGACTGGTTGTTCAGGGGTTTGCACAAGAAGGTATTGATTATGATGAAACCTTTGCCCCTGTAGCCAGACTGGAAGCAATTCGTGTTTTTAGCTTATGCTGCTTATCAAAACCTTAAAGTTTTTCAAATGGATGTCAAAAGTGCATTTTTGTATGGAAAAATTAAAGAAGAGGTTTATGTATGTCAACCTCCAGGCTTGAGGACAATAAACATCCTAATTGGTGTGTATAAGCTTGATAAGGCTCTTTATGGGTTAAAACAAGCTCCTAGAGCCTGGTATGAGACATTATCAAACTTTCTTCTGGAAAATAATTTCACTAGAGGCTCCATAGATAAGACTTTATTCATTAAGAAAGCTGGGCAGCATAATCTACTTGTTCAAATTTATGTAGATGATATCATTTTTGCATCCTCTGATCCAAAGTGTGTGATGCCTTTACAAAGTTGATGCAACAGAAGTTTGAAATGAGTGCCATGGGAGAATTACAGTTCTTTCTGGGGTTGCAAATCAAACAAAGGCTGATGGAATTTTCATTCATCAGTCCAAATACACAAAAGATCTTTTGCAAAAGTTTGATTTACAAAACTGTAAGCCCTGTTCTACCCCCATGTGCAGCACCACACAACTGGATACAGATCAGGAAGGTAAAGTGGTTGATGAAACACTTACAGATGTATGATTGGGTCCTTGATGTATTTAACAGCTTCTAGACCAGATATTATGTTTGCTACATGTGTTTGTGCTAGATTTCAGGCTGCACCTAAAGAGTCTCATCTGATTGCAGTCAAGAGGATCTTAGATATCTGCAAGGCACTCCATCTCTAGTTTATGGTATTCTACTGGACATTCTGGTAAATTAGTTGCTTTTTCTGACAGTGACTATGCAGGGTGTAAGTTGACCAGGAAATCAACTTCTGGTGGATGTCAATTCTAGGCAACTGCTTGATTTCTTGGCAGAGCAAGAAACAGACCTCAGTTGCTACATCAACTGCTGAAGCAGAGTACATTGCTGCTGCAAGTTGTACATCTCAGGTACTCTGGCTTCAAAACCAACTTTTGGATTATGGCATTACAGAGACTAAGACTCCATTGTTAATGGATAGTGCTTCAGCTCTTGCATTGTCAAAAATCCAGTCCAGCACTCTAGGACCAAACATATAGAGATCAGACATCATTTATAAGGGATTGTTTTGAAAAAGGTCTGATTGATCCTAAGTTTGTGCCTAGTGCTGATGAGCTTGCAGACATTTTTACTAAGCCATTGGATAGTGCAACTTTCCAAAACCTGGTGTTAAGGCTTGGTATGCTGCAGCTAGAATAAGTGACAACTACTGATGATCTTAGTAATAAGTACTGATGATCATAGTAACTATGTCACATATAAGTACTGATGAGCTCTTTTACCCTCAGCAGTTTTTATAACTACTGAAGGCTAAATGTCTCACAAGTACTGAAGTACTTCATCTGTTCTAAACTACTGATGTAGTTACAACTACTGATGCAGTTACAACTACTGCAATCAGTAAAATCAGATAAGTACTGATGTCCTATGAAACAACTGAAATCAGCCAAAAAGGCTGATGAATGTGTTGAGGACAGTATGAACAGCTGACAAGCTAAGAATTGATGAAAACAGATGAAGAGAACTTTCTCTTCAGTCGTTTCTACAACTGCTGTGTTTCTTCTAAACAACTGAAGCAAAACCATGTCTTCAGTAGTTTTATAACTACTGATGACTAATACCAAGTCTTCAGTTGTTTACAACAGCTGATGACAAAACCACCGTCCTCAGTAGTTTCATAACTACTGATGACAAACACTAAGTCCTCAGTTGTTTCAATCATCTGAAGTCAAAACCACGGTCTTCAGTAGTTTTCTAACTTCTTATGCCTAACACCACGACTTCAGCTGTTTCAACGTCTGAAAGGATAATACCATGTCAACGGTCGTTTAAAACTACTGATGACTAACACCACATCCTTCAGTCGTTTTATTACCCGCCACCTATATATACCCTGACCTAATCCTTCAATGCTTCATCTTCTTCAAACCTAACGTTCATCTCCAAACTTCCCTCCTCTCAATGGCGTCCATGCAAATTAAACCGCGACACAACTGTGTTGCCTACCTCACTAAATCGCCTATCTGGACTAAGTTCGATACTGCGATCGATCTTCTGGTTCAGTCCCAATACAATACGGCATTTCTTCTGAATCCCATACTACATGCCGAATCCCTTAAACAATTTTGGATGAATGTTACTATTACCATTGGGGAGAACAACACACCATCTCTCCAGTCGGTCGTCAACAACAAAGAAGTAGTCATCACTCCTGCAATAATCCGCCAAATTCTTCATCTGAATGATGCTAGTTCTCCTGCTGGATATCCGAAGGGCACCACAGATCTATCCTTTGCCCAACATGGATATCAAGATGATCTCAGTGCCTCCACTATCATGAAGAAAACTTTAATGACGCTGAGCGCCTAATTTTTCACATGGTGAATGTATGTTTGGCCCCTAAGACGTCGTCTTGGGATCAAATGTCGACAAAATGGCAGCAGGTCATGTATTCTATTCTTGAGCAACAACCACTAAACTTTTCAGAAATAATATTTTTGGAGCTCAAAGACATGGCTCAAAAACTAACTGCCAACCGTTGGATACTATATCCACGGTCATCATGGCCATCATTACAAACCAGCTTAATGCTGAGGGACTTGTTGGCCTGGGAGTCCCTGCTACGGCTGTTCTGCCGGAAGTATACTCCCGGCACAACTCTGACCAGACACTAAAAATGGCTGCCAAGCTGCGAAAACCACACAGCTGGAACCCACAGCCACCACCTCCAAATCAAAAGTCCCCACCAAACCCACCAAAAGAAAACCAAAACAGCTACTCAGGGAATTGAGTCCCCTGAGGATGCCCCTACACCACAAACGCAGGATATATCCACTAGTCCAAACCCCTAGTGGATACAATGACTCCTCCAGCCATAGCCGCTCAGGCCTCCTCTCAACAGGAGCCTGCAGCAACCACACAAGGGGTACCTACATATCTGGGATCTTCCTCACTTGAGGGGATTGCCATTGAAGAGCACCCACCTCCCCAGGTGCACACTGCTTCTATCCCTTCAACCCAAAAAACCGCCCCTCACAGCCCAACTTTAATAGTTGCACAAGTGCTGACTCAACTGCACTCCTCACCCTCCCCAGAAACCACTTACTACTGGGAATACCTCTACAATTGAGGGGGAGGAACAAAGTGCACTTGAGAACCCACAGCACAGGGGTTTACCACTTCTATCTCCTCATGTAGACAAGGAGCTTAGAATATCTAGTGAGGCTGCCACCTCCTCTGACTCAGCACATGATCAGAATGAGGCTGGTAACATTGCTAAGACCTCACTAGAGGCAACAGCTGATGATGGACACTGTCCTGAGGCTGGAAGTCCCAGTACAAGTACAAGGGGCACATGCACCAATGGTCTACACCTAGTGCATGTAAATCCTGCTCTAAGCAGGAGGTCAGATGATTCAGTTCGGCTGATGATGACCTGGGCTTTTTCTATGATGTTCTTGCCCAGAACACAATCCTTGAAGAGAAAGTCAGTAGGCTGCAAAACCTACTTGATCAACTCTCCAAGGAGAAAGACCATCTGCCTCTACCCACCCACAGATGGCACCTTCACTTGAAGGTTTCCCAAACACTGAGCCACTCCAAACTCAACCACCTGCCTCTGCTCAGGCCCTACTTCTCAGGAACAGAACCCTCCTGAGCAAATAGGTGCTGTACTTCAAAATTCCCTCCCTCTCATCACACCATAATCACTGATATTGTGACTAAAGCCATTGATGAGAGGCTTTCCTCAACTTTACAACCTTTGATTGATGCTGCTGTACAAAAGACTCTTTCTGCGGTACAAACCCCTTCCTCCAATGCATCCAAAAAGGGGGAGAGTACTGCAGTGAAAGAAAAGAAGAGGAAAAGAACAGAGGAAAAGAAAGAAGAGAAGCACGCCCAAGAGAAGGAGAAAGAAAAGCAACCTCTGCTCACTTACAAGCGAAAGAAAAGTGCTGATGATCATACTGCTGAAGACAAATCCTTGGAGGAGCTGGTAAAAGAAGCTGACACTACACACAGCCGATCCATGGATAAAATAATTGACCAACTCTTCAGGCAGGGGTTTGACACAGCCACACTGGATAGTGAGATCAAAAGGTTGGAGGTGCAAGAGATACAAATCCGATGGGCAGGGTATGATGCTCTGGAAAAAGAGAGGTTGGAGATAATGATCCGCTTTATTGCAAAATACTTAGGAAGATCATTAATGGAGATTCGCGCATGGACCAGGGACAGTATTCTGGCTATAGCCACCAGAATCTGTCTGTCTGAGCAATTCAACAAGGGATTATTGTGGAAGCCCTTGATGAGGCTGGTGCTGGTAAAAGGTTAGAGATGGCTAAACTCACAAAGGCAAAACTAACTACAAAGATGCTGGATCAACCTTCCCTTCCACCCACTCAAACAGATCCTATCCCTCAAATCTACCAACCAATCTCTAAGCCAAAATCCAAACATCCTCATTCTTCAAAACCAATTCCTTCACCAACCCAACCATCATCCAGTGATGCACAGAAGGAGCGAGAAGAAGGGGTGAGGATGGAAGAAGAAGACGAAGAGGAGGATGAAGATGATAGTCTGCCACTCTCTGCTGTTCTAAAGCTGCCAAAACCCCGAAGTCAACCATGATCACACCTGACTCTCAAAGGAAATGGTCAGAGTCAAGATAGAAGAAGAAGAACAGCAGAAACAGCACGATGAGCAACTGTTGGAGATGGTTGACAAGGAATTTCCTCAGTCATCATCTATTCAAGCCATGAAAGGGCATGCTCAAAGGCTGTACACTCTCAGCACACTTTTTAGTATCAGAAGGAGAGAGTGAGAGTATGGCCGGAACCAGGGTGAGTTCTAGAATCCATAAAAGAACTATTCCTCACAGATACAATGGCCAGGTACGAAAAACAATAGATTCTACCATCATGTTGGCCATTGTAGTCTCACCTTGGGAAATCATTGATGAATTCAAGAAAGCTCACCAAACAAAGAAGACCCCTCAAGCATTACTAGAAAACAAAATGATTAAGAAGGGTTGTTATATAAAAAGCTTGAAGACATCCAGAAGAATGAGCTCCAGTTACTCCTTGAAGGCAACCATCCTGATGAATTTGTATATAGGGAGGTAACTACGGTGGGCTGAAAAATGGCAGGACCATGAAGTACTTATCAGAGTACTATGGTCCAGAGTTCTTCTTCGAAGGAGGAGTAGAAGAACTCTCTCAGGAGGAACAAGTTGTTCTCCTTGAGGCCTATGTTCGAGAGTCATACAGACTCATTATGGGGAAGTAAATCTCATGAATGGGATAACAACTCTGTGTCCAGTTCCCCAAAACAGAGTTCCCATTCATACCATGCCAAACAAATATCTGAGATTTCTTCCCAGGCCGGAGCTTACATGGGTCATCTTCTCTACTGATCAAGAAGGAAAAAGACCAACATTTGCCAACAATAAGTGGGATAATAAATAAGTTAGAGGTTTTGGCTGCATTGGTTCAGGGGGAGTTTGTTGGACCAAAAGAACCAATGAGCCAAGATCAGAAAACCTCTAAGTCCCACATGGTATCACAACAACTGCTGAAAGACTCATCAGCAGTTTGACAAGTGCTGAAGACTTCAACAGCTGAAGATCAAGTGCTGAAGACCTCAACAGCTGAAGAACTAAAGTGCTGAAGTACAACAGCTGAAGAACACAAGTGCTGAAGCTGAAAGACCAAAGTACTGAAGTACAACAGCTGAAGAGTTACAAGTGCTGAAGATCAACAACTGATGTACAAAGTCTGAAGACAAAGACTAAAGACATCAGCTGATGACATCTACTGAAGTCATCAGCTGATGAAACACCTGAAGGTCAAAGTCTGAAGATCAAGTACTGAAGCCTCAGTAGTTTGTCACAACTGCTGAAGAGTACTTCTTCAGTAGTTGTGATATCAGTAGTTTTATATTTCTAGTTTTAGTAGTTTTATGTTTCAGTAGTTTTGTAAAACGACTGAAGAGCTTGTTCTTCAGTCGTTGTAGTTTCAGTAGTTTTATATTTTGTACTTACAACTCTCTGATAGTTCTCAGTAGTTGTGAACATTTCAGTAGTTGTTACTGTGTCTAGCCATCTCAAGTCATTCTTCAGATGACTCAAAGATACTCAGCGATCTCTACAGACTCTTCAACAAGTTTTCATTGAGATCCTCCACTGATCAGCCAATCCCAGATGCTGCAATGCTTTACTTTGGAGCTGAAGAGCTTCAGAGGCTGACTGCACCTTCTACCACTATAGAAGAAGTTGGTCAATCTAAGGTCCACATGGAACCTAAGTTTCATTTCAAAAGGAAAAGGGGGACTGATGGCCCAGCACCTCAAACAGTTGGGACAGAATCTTCATCTCCTCTAACTTCCAAAGCTGAAGTTAAAGCCTCGGAAAACATGCCGAATCTTCCGAAGCTGAAATGGAAGCTGCGGAAGGATGTTTAAGAAGTTCGAAGAACTAATCATCGCAGATGCAATCCTTGAAATGGCATCTGAGGTGAACAGCGAGGACTTTCTGAATCTACCTCCATCCTAGACACCATCTCTGCCTCTATCACAATCAGAATCCACTCTCCAAGAACTACCACAGTCAAGACCTTCAAAAGATAAAGGGAAAAGAAAGATGACTGCGGAAGAGCTTGAGGAAGCAGAAAAGATTGAGAAACTTAAGAAGAAAGGAAAACTTGCAACTGAGAAGTTGCTAGCTACCAGCACAAAAGCAGCTGCAGCCAATCAGGAGGCTGTCACGACGAGAAAAGAGAAGAGATCATTAACCAGCTTATCCAAAAGGGAGCTGCCAAAGAAGAGACACTCATGCTACCACTAGAGCAGTTGGTGAATCTAGAGAAGGAAACCCGGCTGAAACTTGAAGTAGAAGCCAGGTTGGCCTTGGAGAAAGAAGAAGAAAAATAGAAGGAAGTTGAGCTGCAGCTGAGGAGAGACATGATAAATTTTCTACTGTCCAGAGGCTTTAATCTTCAAGAACTTTCTCCACACGATGATGAAACGATCCTCTGGCTCTACAACAAAGAGCAGGATCAAATGGAGAAAGAAAGAAAGAAGGCTGCAAGAGAAAAGGCAAAGGAGAGGAAGAAGAAGGAAGAAAAGGCTAGGGACACTACAACCAGGAAGGTCAATGAAAAGGCTTGGACGAAAGACTATCTTCGGGCCCATGGCTTCTCTGGCAGGTAGGTGGGTCCTATAGGATAAATTTCCTACTCTCTAGATGCTTTAATCTTTAAGAACTTTCTCCACACGATGATGAAACGATCCTCTGGCTCTACAACAAAGAGCAGGATCAAATGGAGAAAGAAAGAAAGAAAGAAGGCTGCAAGAGAAAAGGCAAAGGAGAGGAAGAAGAAGGAAGAAAAGGCTAGGGACACTACAACCAGGAAGGTCAATGAAAAGGCCTGGATGAAAGACTATCTTCGGGCCCATGGCTTCTCTGGCAGGTAGGTGGGTCCTATGTCTGAGAAGACACTTCAACGGATTGTCAGTGAAATCAAGGCTGACATCCGGATGGGGAAGAGAAAAGAGATGTACAGAAGTGTAAAGAGGATGACCTTCACTACAACTACTCCACCTCAACCCTCACCCTCACGCTCACCCTTCACCATTAAAACCGAGCCTTTCACCCCTAAACTCAAACAATTACCCACAACTTCTCCCTCACCTAAACCTCCCAAACTTCCAATCCTTCAACCCAAAACACTCGCTAGAACCTCTGAACCTCAACCTACCCAACAATCATCCACACCATCCCCTTAGCCTTCTCAATATCTCTCTCTTAGGAGTTCAAGATTGAAGAAGAGTGAGATTAAGAAGACAGGAAGACAAGGAAAGACCTCCCACCAAAGGCACTGCCTTTCTACAGATGGTTGAGGGTCCAGAATTGGAACCTATCAACTAACTCTTTTCAGAGGGAAACAACAGAGGGTACATGTTATCAAGGTGACAGACTGGATTTCCTGTCTACCAAGGATCTATACAAACTTCTCAGCACCACATCAGGGAAGAACAAGGAGACAGACAAATATTTACTCTCCTTGGTGCTGAAAGTTTCAAGAAGCAAAAACAAGTGATGTTTTGGTAGCATCAGGCTAGGGGGAGTTTGTTGGATCAAGAAGAAGGCTAAGCAACCAAAACTAAGTCACTTTGATAATTTTGGTGCTGCATGCAAAGGCTTCCGAAGCTTAGCATGGAACTTCCAAAGGTTGTAGAGTTCTTCCGAAGACAATGTTTAAGATTAACTTCCGAAGACAGAACTCTACTTCCGAAGTTCAAGTCTTAGAAGAATAAGCTGAAGACCAATTCCGAAGTATGTTGAAAAGAAGAAGTCTTCAAGCCTTGGAAGAAGCGGTCTCTTCCGAAGTATAGGTGGCTTCGGAAGTACTTACTCTTCCGAATCCATGTAACCTTCGGAAGACACTACTATGAACCAGCGGACGCAGGAATCATCTCTCACACTCCGCTGCAGGCCTCTGATACTGTATGGCTTTTTCCTAAAGAGCCATGCAGTTGACCATACTTTATTCCACTATTCACCTTTTCATGATAGTACAAATTACCAACTTTAGTTGGTGACAAAAGGTAAGTCAGGGACATGTCCTGACTACCAAATCTCAGATAAGACTATCCGTGATACCTTAAAGTTTAGTTTTGTAGTATAGACATTAGCTATTGGATCCTAACTGGTATTAAAGTATATCCGGCTATAAGTAGTATTATATATAGGTTCTCTTTGTAACTCATTCAAAATAGCTTGTAAGAGTCTTGTAATATGGACTTGAGAAGCAATATATAAAAGTACCTTGAAAATTACTTCTTGTGTTCTTTATTATTTTCTATATTGTGATCAACTCTTACTGATTCTATCTTATCCAGAGTATTGTTCTAGGTGAGTTTGAGAGAAAAACATAAGTGTTTAGTGACAAACCTCGATCCTGCAAACATCATTGGGGATGTTTGATCGAGAGTACAGACAAGAAATCACCTATACTCAGCTAATTATGCCTCGGTAATGGAAAAGGGATATCTTTACGATGGTGCATATCGATGTTTTGTGTCTCAATTTGAGCCAAAATATGTGAGTGAAGCCTTAAACGATGGAAGCAGTATGTATATTTCTAGCCTATGCATCCTACATGAAGATTAAAGTTTATCAAATATATGTGAAGAGTACATTCATTCATGGTGAAATCTGTGAGACAATCTATGTGAGTCAACCCAAAGGATTTGAGGATCCTTATCATCGGGATAGGGTTTACAAGCTGGACAAGGCTCTTTACGAGCTCCATCAAGCCCCTAGATCCTGGTATGAGACACTCTCAACTCATCTTGTGATACATAGTTTTCACAGAGGAGTTATTGACTATACATTGTTCATCAAATAAAAGGATGGGTATTTACTGCTCGTATAGATTTATGTGGATGACATAATCTTTGGTTCCAAAAACAATGAATTATGTAAAGAATTCAAATCTATAATGCAAGCAGAGTTTGAAATGAGTGCCATGGGGGAGATGATGTTCTTTCTGGCTTACAGGTGGATCAGACACCAAAAGGAATCTTCTTGTATCAGACCAAATATGTAGGAGATATTCTCAGTAGATTCGACATGGAGAATGCTTAGGTTGCTGGAACTCCACTTGCCATAAAACATGACATGGAACCGACGAAAACGGTGATCTGGTTGATGTCACAATGTACAGATATAACACCCGGTTATTTTTAAAGTCAAAGAAAGAAAGAATAAAGTGAAGAAAAAGAAAGAAAAGATATTTTACCCAAGTTGAGGGTAAAAAGTGTCAAAAGGACAAAAAAGTTTGAAAGTGGGTGTAAAGTGGGCATGGTCGCCCACTCCCTTCTCACAACACCCAGATCTTCAGTTTTTTTAGAGAGAGAAAAAGAAAAGAGCAGAAAGCTCTTGGGTCTGAAGAAGAACAAGAAGAAAGGTTGAATTCAAAGTAAGGAATTCATGGTTTTAAGTGTTCTTAGATGGCCTTGCCTTGGTTGTATGTTTATATGTGTTTGTATATTCCGTTGTGTGTTTTAATGTTTCTAGGTGGTTGAACTCAATTATAGACGAGTTTGGAAGAAGCCATACTCAAGAGCTGCAAAAGTGAGTTCTAGAACCCCTTTTTACATATTTTAATTTATTTTGGGGCTAGAAATGCATAAACTTATGTTTTTATAAGATTGGGTTTTATACCCATATGTTGAATGTGTGTATGTTATGGGTAAGATGTGATGTTGGACTATGTTCATGTTTGATGATGTGTTTCTAAGGCTTAGAATGTATGATTTAAGCTTAGAACTTGATATATGAGGTTTTGGGGACTGAATCTGCTGATAAGTGTGCCCTAGGCTGCTCATACATCCAAACAATAGTTCATATGCTTATGTTTAGAAAACTGCTTAAATGTGAACAAATGTAG
This sequence comes from Flaveria trinervia, assembly GCA_025506515.1. NCBI lineage: Eukaryota > Viridiplantae > Streptophyta > Magnoliopsida > Asterales > Asteraceae > Flaveria > Flaveria trinervia. Next base: position 19,520,795 of record CM046441.1, read on the forward strand.
ATGAGGTAATGTGGATGAGAAAATGCGGATGAGAAAGTCAATGAGGAAGAGTAAGTCATGTGACTGAGGAAATGGGGATAAGTAAGTCACGCAACTGAGGAATTACTGATGAGTAAGTCATGCGACTGAGGAAATGCGGATGAGTAATTCATGCAACTGAGGAAATGCAGATGAGTAAGTCATGCGACTGAGGAAATGCGGATGAGTAAGTCATGCGATTGAGGAAATGAGTATGAGTAAGTCATCTGACTGAGGAAATGCGGATGAGTAATTCATGTGACTTAGGAAATGTGGATGAGTAAGTCATGTGATTGTGGAAATTCGGATGAGTAAGTCATGCGACTGAGGAAATACGGATAAGTAAGTTCATGCGACTGAGGAAATGCAGATGATGAAAGTTAATGCGGATGAACAAATGCAGATGAGTAAAGTCAATGCGGATGAACAAATGCGGATGAACAAAAAGAAATGTGGATGAACAAAAAGGGAAATGCGGATGAACACTTAGAATATTTTTTGACTTTTTGAGGAAAAAGTGTTAAGTTGTCCTTGACTTGGGAGGTTCTCGGGCCTACGTAAGTTGACTTTTTGAGGTCATAGATGTTATGATGGGCATGGTATGATGACGTATGATATGATTGATGATGTAAGTATGAATGATGCCATGTATGATGATGTGTGATTGATGATGTGAGATTTTGTTGTTATGCATGTTGGTATGTGTAATGGCATGTTCATATATATGAAGATTTGCATGATCTTGCTGAAGTTCCTGTTTATGTATATTTGTGTTCCCGTGGCTTTGTGTTGACTATTGGTGAAAGAAACGATTAAGTATGATATAATGTAAAGTGGAAGATAATGAAAGAGGAATATAATAAATGAATACATGCATGAAGGAGAAAGTGATGAATACCCTTGCAAGCAACTGAAGGGAGGTTCACAACTCATAAGGGTTCACACATAGTAAAAGTTCAGTCTTGGTGACTTTTCCAATAACGTGCAATTTCCTAATTACTGTGTGTCATACAGCGTGTGATTTTGGCTAACCCATAAGAGTTCCCCCCACACAAACAGGGGTAGTGTCCAAGTATGTGTGTATCTACAGCGTGTGATTTTGGCTAACTCATAAGGGTTCATACACACAATAAGAGTTCAGTCCTGGGGACTGCCCAATAACGTGCGATTTCCTAATTACTGTGTGTTATACAGTGTGTGATGTTGGCGAACCCATAAGAGTACACACAAATAAAGGGAGTCTATCCTAGTGAGCACTCCATAGGTGCGATATGTGCGATTTGTGCGATATGTGCGATATGTGCGATATGTGCGATATGTGTGATACGTACGATACGTGCGATATGTGCGAGATGTGCGGAATGTACCAAACGAACAATGATGAAGATAATAATTATTACCTTGATGTATGTGCGATGTGTGATCACGTGCGATAGTAATGAAATGGTTTTAACGTATGGATGGTATTGCAAAGTTTTTATAAAACTAGAACTCACTTAGCAACGCTGACTTTTTAGGCATTTTCCAGTTGCAGGTAAAGTTGCTGAGGATGGCACGGGGTGGCTACTTGACATTTTTGGATGGCATCCATTTGTTAGAAATATGATGTTTTTGTGATGTAATGCAAATTATGATGTTTTGTAAACAGTCAACATTGTAGTATTTTGCAGAGTTTATTATAATGAAAATCTTGTTTTTAATGTTTCCACTTCAACGTCTATTTCAAATTAATGTAACTGTATCTTTTATGAGCGATGATTGGCCAGCTGTAGGCGTCCCGAGAACAGGGCCTTACAAGTTGGTATTAGAGCCAAAGTTTAAGTGAGACGGGTAAATTTTCAAAATAAACCTAAACTTAAACTGAAAATGGGTTGGAAAGGGAAGGGATGCCAGTCCGACTAGCTGTGTCCCATTAGGTATTTTGTTAATGATAACCGGTATTACGTGCACATGTTATGTGGTTATGTGTTGCCGGTAGATATAGTTGCTGATGTAGTTAGGATAGGTAATGCTTGGGGTATAAAGAGTAAAGTAAGTGGCTAATCACAACTGGCCACTATAATTAGGGACTTACTATTCTTGACAAAAATTGAGTTGTTCCCTTGAGTGACGGTGTTGGTATTTGAATCTTTCAGTGTTTGTGTTAGATGATGGCCGGTGGTACATCATCTAAAGCTTCACATGGTGGAGGTCATGGTGCTGAACCACGGGCTACGAGAGGAAGGCCTAGAGGCGAAAAGATGGTTCATGAAGAACCAGAGACCCCTCATCCGAATGGCAGAGATGAGAGTGGTAACTTTAGATCCTCAATGAAGGAGGCAGCTGTAGAGGAGGTGCATTAGGTCATGTAGACGATCTTACGTCTGTGGTGACTGAAGTGATAAAGGCTGTATTGGAGGGGGAAAGGAAGGAAAGGATGAAGGAGACAACCCGAGACTGAAACAGTTTTCTCTAATGACGAAGAGGAAGAGAAGGAAGAAGAGCCTATGCAGGAGGTGGCACGAGGCTGTAACTATGGCGCATTTATAAGATGCAAGCCCCAACGTTTGATGGGAATGGTACTGCTTCTGCTGCTCACCGATGGGAGAGAGAGTTGGAGGTGGTACTCGACATTAGCGAGTGCCGGGAAGATCAAAAGGTGAAGCTTGATGCTCACTCATTTGTGGACTCGGCTTTGTGTTGATAGGAAAATATCATCCAAGCCGAGGGTAGTCGGGTGATAGGAAAGATGAAGTGGGCAGAGTTGAAGAGGCTGGTGATTGAGGAGTTCTGTCCTCATATGGAGATGGACAAAGTTGAGAGGGAGTTCCTGCAGCTGGAGGCGGGGACTATGACCCATCGGCAATACACTACCAAGTTCAACAAGATGGCAGGTCTGGTGCCGGATCAAGTGACACCCTTGTAACGAAAGATCAAGAGGTATATCCAGGGTTTGCCAGCGGATGTCCCTAGGCATATGATCCCTGCGCGACCAAGCACGTTTCGGTCGGCAGTTGATTTGGCGGGGACGTTGTATGATGACAGGACTGTGGTGGTGGCTAAGATGAGTAGGAAGAATGATGGAGACCGAAACTAGAATAGGAAGAGGACTAGACTGGGTGGTGTCCTGAGGAACAATAACCGTGCATGGGTGGATAACCGACGTGTAGTCATATCGGGTGCATGATCGAAGAGGTGTGGTAAATGCGGGAAGGAGCATTCGGGAAATGCAAATGGGGGTCAAACATCTGCTTGAAATGCGGGAAGACGGGCCATATAGCAAGGGAATGCGGGGTTATAAGGTGTTACAACTATGGCGAAAATGGACACCTAAGTAGAGACTGTAAGAAGCTGAGGGCTAAAGAATCAGGAGTGAAGAAGGATGAAGGAGAAGGGCAGAGGGCAAGTGCAAGAGCGTTCACGATGATGTAGGGGTAGGCTAGGACTTACCTTGATGTTGTGTTAGGTATGTTTCTATTAAACAAAATTTAGCCTTTGTGTTATTTGATTTTGGTCCTAGTAACAGTTTTATTTCTGCTGCTTTCTGTGCTAAATTGGCAGTTAGTAGTAAGAATATAGATTCGCCCTTCGATATAGAAACTACCATAGATAAGTCTACCCGGATTTCTGAAATGATAGAAGGATGTGATGTGGAATTAGAAGGCCACAAATTTCCTGTTAGACCATTTGTGATGACCTTAGCGAGTTTGACGTAGTCCTAGGAATGGATTGGTTGGCGGACTACAAGGCGAACATTGTGTCTCACAAAAAGATGATACGGTTGACAACGCCTGACGAGAGTATGATGACGGCTTATGGCGATCGAGTCACGATGATTCGGAAGGTGATTTCAATGGCGGTGGCAAGAAAGTGCATGAGGCATGGATGTAGTGCCTACTGTTGGATTTTGTAGACCCTTACCAAAGTCATATTAACCATTTATTATGTAAAACGCAGTGGAGTTTAGGTCAAAACGTGAGTTTATGTATCATATACACTTGTTAAAACAAAACCCAAGACAAGGATCTATTTATATGGAAGAGCATACTATCAAAAACCTCTCAAGAACAAATTTACTACCTTAGAAACATGGAGAATGATGCAGGAAGATGATGATGTTTGAAAGCTAAGAATTCAATGTAGAAGCCTCAAGAGATGATACCTACAAGCCCTTGATGACACCTTACTTGCTAGGTTGTAGAACACCAACTTCCTTCACTTCTTGTGGATCCGAATCAACACAAGCAAGGCTGAATTTTCAGCTCACAAAGACTGATTTTCAGCCAAGAGAAGCCCTCTTGTTCTACCCCAAAACCGATTTTTGAGAGAGGATAGAGAGAAAAAATTTTCTGTTGCATGTAAGAGAGAGAGAGTGTGTGAGATTGGAGAGTCTAGATTATTTGAAGTCTTGCACTTTACAAGACAAAGTGGGTGGGGACACCAACGCCAAGGGGGGGCTGAATTTTCCCATCCAAAATGGTTTCCCTCCCATTTCCATTTTATAAAAGTTACACTCCTGCCCTCTTGTTTTATAAAATTAAAACCTTTTTAATTTTATAACACTAACACTCTATTATTTGTGATTGTTTAACTAGCTTAAATAATTAAAACAAATAATTTCTCATGAACAAATTATCCACATAATGTTGTTCATTTACAAAAGCAGTGATTTAGAAAACCTATTTTCTAAATTGGTGTCAATATTTATTTATTTGATCTTATCAACGAATAAATATTTAATAGTGTTTATTTGGCTTGTTATTGGGTATGACCCGACTTGGATCATATCACACTAGCCACATCAATTTAATATGTATCTTGGGCAGACTATATCCTTCAATCTCACACTTGCACAAGATTTATAGAAGATTGATGCAAGCAGCAAATGACGCCTGGCAATGGTTTGCTACCCTTAATGTATATGACTAAGTGCCATTCAATAACATCATCCTTTTCAAGTACCTTACTTGAATATGATTTAGGTGAGTCAATCATTTATCCTTTGTTACAAATGTCATGTTAAATCCCAGAGACACAGAATTGTCATTCTCCGATGACATAGCTTTAACAGGCCTTAGACATCTAACTCTCAACGAATAAGAGGAACAAAATCTAACTACATACATCTCTCACAATTACCTTATATCATACCTCAACCTAGCCTTACGTACTGCTAATGTTTCAGAACAGCAAAGAACTATGTCAAAGTACGATACTTGGTGAATATCAAGACCTAATATGTATCTCAGGTCTGAGGATACAATGATATTCGCCTTTACTCAATATTTCTTGTGACTAATCATAAAGATTCCATGCAGAAATAATACAGAGCGGGTCAGTCCTATATCTATATCCCATAGATATCAATGAACCTTGGTAGCAACCTTTGTTTATATTCATACTTTATGAATATCAACCAATCCAAGTTCATTATAGTCTTACATTCATAGTTGTTCCCATAAGTATGATCGACTACGGACGTTTAGAATAACTTACTTATTCACGGATTTAAACTTGCTAAAATAGAAGAACAAATGAAGATTATAACCATATAATTAAGTCAAATAACTTAAGTTCCAATATCTAAATACAAAATTTGATCAAGTCCAATCACTAGAATATCGAAGTCCTAGGGCACAAGAATGACTTTTATGCTTTGAACTATCCAGGAGCTTCGTGAATGGATTTGCAATGTTTTGATCGGTGTGAACATTGCGAATACATATCTTTCCCTTTTCAACTTCATCCCTTATGTAGTTGAATCTCCGTTCAATGTGCTGAGTCTTTTGATGTGCACGAGGTTCCTTGATTTGAGCAATCGCACCCTCGTTATCACAAAAGATCTCTAAGGGGTCTTCAATGGTAGCAACGACCCCTAGATCAGCAATGAACTTCCTAAGCCACGCAGCTTCTTGAGCTGCCAATGAAGCGGCGATGTATACTGATTCTGTTGTAGATAGTGCTACTACATCTTACTTTGAGCTCTTCCAAGAGACGCTCCTCCATTCATAATGAAGGCATATCCCGACTGTGATCAAGAATCATCTCGATCAGTTTGGAAACTCGCATCTGTGTATCCCTTTACAAGAAGTTCCTCCTCACCAGATCCATATATTAAGAACATATCCTTAGTATTTCTAAGGTATTTCAAAATACTCTTAACAGCCATCCAATGACTCTTACCAGGATTCTGTTGATATCTACTTGTCATGCATAGAGCACATGACACGTCTGGCCTAGTACATATCATCGCATACATGATGGATCCTATAGCAGATGCATATGGGACTCCATTCATTCTTTCATGTTCAACCTTTGAACTAGGGCATTAAGAGGAGCTCAACATAGTCCCCTTTTGAATAGGTACCAAACCTTTCTTAGAATTCTCCATCTTGAACCTTTTCAAGATCTTTTCAATGTATGCACTTTGGTTTAAACCTATCAATCATCATGATCTATCCCTATAGATCTTTATTCCCAAGATACAGGCGGCTTCACCAAGATCCTTAATGGAAAAACAACTTCCAAGCCAGGCTTTTACACCTTCCAAGGTGGAATGTCATTTCCAAGTAGTAAAATGTCATCGACATATAATACAAGGAAAGTAATAGTGCTCCACTAGCTTTCTTATATACACAAGCTTCATTAGCATTTTTGATGAAGCCAATTTTCTTTACTTCATCATCAAAACGGTGATTCCAACTTGTCGACGCTTGTTTCAATCCTTAAATTGACTTCTTTAACTTGCATACCTTGTTAGGATATTTTGGATCGACAAAACCTTCAGGTTGTTCCATATGGACATCTTCCTCAAGATATCCATTAAGGAAAGCGGTTTTGACATCCATTTTCCAAATCTCATAGTCATAATATGCTACTAAGGCAAATAATATCCTGACAGACTTTAGCATTGCCACATGCGAAAAAGTTTCATCATAATCAACCCTTGAGTTTGAGTGAAACCTTTTGCTACAAGTCTAGCTTTATAAGTATCCAAGTTTCCATGCATATCGGTTTTCTTCTTGAAAACCCACTTACTTCCAACTACCTTGGACTTAAGAGGTGGTGCAACCAATTCCCAACTTGGTTATCATACATGGATTGCATCTCAACGTTCATGGCTTCTTGCCAATTGTCAAAATCAGGTTTTGACATTGCATCACGTTATGTGGTAGGTTCATCCGAATCTACGACATGGCATCCATCAATGAAAAATCCATATCTCTTAGCAGGAACACTAGTTCTACCAGATCTGTGAACGTTTTGTGTATCTTGATCATCCATATGATCATACCCAACATCCTCATGTTGATAGCTAGTATCAACAAAATGTGTATTGTCTTGTGAATCTTGAACCTCTTCAAGATCCACTGTTCTTCCACTAGTTCTTCCAAAAGGAACTTAGTTTCCAAGAACTCTGCCTTTTGAGAAATAAACACTTTCTGTTTTGTTGGATCATAGAAATAATATCCAATACAATCTCTAGGATATCTAATGAAGATACACTTTATGGATCGGGCTTCCAGTTTGTTTTGAGTGTATTGCTTAGGATAAGCCTCACACCCCCAAACTTTTAAATAGGAGAAGGATGGAACCCTTCCATGCCATACTTCGAAAGGTGTCCATTCCACCTTCTTGGGTTGGGCCATATTTAAAATACGGGTCGCAGAGAGCAATGCGAAACCTTGAATGATAGAGGTAGTGTACTTCTAGCCATCATAGATCGAACCATATCAATAGAGTCTAATTCCTCCTCTTAAACACACTATTATGTTATGGTGTTCGAGGTGGAGTAAGTTGTGAGACAATCCCACAACTTCTAAGATACTCTTGAAATTCACTACTTAGGTATTCACCTTCTCTATGTGTACGAAGAATCTTGACCATTTTGTTGAGTTGGTTTTAAACTTTATTCTTGAAGATTTTGAACATTTCAAAAGATTCATATTGTCTCTTAACAACTACACATACCCATAGCGACTATGGTCATCAGTAAAGGTAATGAAGTATCATTCACCATCCTAGTTATTGGTTTAAAAGGTCCACATACATCCGTCCCTAATAAATCATTTGCCCTTTCATTATTCCCACTAAAAGGGGCCTTTGTCATTTTACCTTGTAAACAAGACTCGCATACATCAAATGAATCATTTTCATTAGTTTTCAAAAGACCATTCTTTTGTAGTTTTTGCATACGATTCTTGTTTGTGTGACCAAGGCGACAATGCCAACGATAGGAATCACTCAAATATAATTTGAGCCTTTTGGTGGTTGCTTGGTACATTGAGCTATCATATGTTGTGTTATCATGAACTAATTCATAAATACCATTACAAGGTATAGCCTTGAAATAAAACACATGATTAAAGAAACATAAATATCATTGTCAACAAACTTGAAATCATAATCACATTGTCTTAGACGGGAAATAGAAATAATGTTCCTAGTCAAACTAGGAGCATACAAAACATTCTTTAAAATAACTTCCAAACCACTTGGAAGCTTCAAAATGTAGTCTCCTTGGGCTTCTACATGAACCTTTGCACCATTACCCATAAAGAAACTAATTTCCCCTTTTGCACAATGCTCACTTCTTTTGAACCCCTGCAACAAATTGCAAATATGAGTTCCACATCCGGTATCCAATACCCATGTGTTAGAAGAAATAACATTTAGCTCAACATGTATCATAAAGCTTGTACCTGAGTTTTGCCCCGCATCCCTCGTCTATCTCAACACTTTGAGATAGACCGGACAATTGCGTTTCCAATGGCCTACCTCACCACACTCAAAACACGGGTCTTCATGAGCAACCTTTTCCTTCTTTTCTTTCGGTTTGGGCTGTTCGACTTTAGCTTTACCCTTACCCTTCCCCTTGACGTGCCCCTTCATTGTTCGTAAGGACCGGTAGAACCTTTCTACCCATGCCTGCCTCGGCCGTTTTGAGGATTGAATGAAGCTCACCAATGCTCTTGTCCCATCCATTCATGTTATAGTTCATAACAAAACTATCAAACTTCTTGGATAGGGAGTTGAGGATCAAATCCGTTGCCAACTCATTGGACACACGACAGTTAAGCCTTTCAAGGCGATCAATAAGGCTCTTCATCTTAAGAAGTTAAGATGATACCAATTGGGTCTCGTCCATCCGACATGCATGGAGTGCTCGAACAGTTTTGAAACGCTCCACCATGATTGTTGTTGGAACATTTCCTTCAACGGGGTGATCATGTCATAGGCATTGTGGTTCTCAAAGTCCTTTTGCAAATCGGGAATCATACTCGCTAGCATGAGACATGAGACTTGCAAAGAGTCCTCGGTGTACTTGACCCACTCGGAAAAGGCCACTACGTTATTCTCATCGAGTTGATCGAGAATGGGATCGTCTAACACATAGGACTTCTTTTCTTGCTTGAGAACGATTTTGAAGTTTCGATACCAGTCCATGAAGTTCCCATGGTTTAGACGTTCCTTTTCAAGGATAGTCCTTAGTGATAGGTTATGGACGGTCGGGATTGAGTTGTTGTGTTAGCCATCTACAATTTTACAAAGTTCAATTTTTTGTATTTTGATATCAAAGTATTTTAATTATTAATACCCTTTTATGTCTCATAGACAATTAATAATTAAAATCAAGAATCCAACGCTATATTTAAATATCGGTAAGATGACCTTTATCCTTTATTTAAATTAACAAGGTAGTCAACGTTTGACAATTGTAACCTATTACAATTTCTAGTTGTATGGGATCGGTTTAAACATCTTGTGTTTTGTTTGCCATGTTTATCGCATCAACACCGTTTGTACGTCATGCTTCAGTGATCTTAATGCATGATTTCCAAAACAAGTCGTCCTACTTAGACACATTTGTGATTTTACAAATATAAGTGCTTAGGAGACCTTTTTCCCACAAATATGGTAATTTCACCTTAACTTCACAAGTTTCTACATTTATGGTTAGGTGACCTTTATCCCATAAATAAGTTGCAAGTGAATTGAGTGTTGTTTAAAAGGATGGTGTTACAATTGTTTTGAAAAGGGTTTTGCGGTTCTAAAATTCTAGTTTTAGAAAAAACATTTTATACATACAATTTGTATGCATTCAAATGCATGGTATTTTATGAAAAACTATTTTCATGATTCCTTTAAGGATAGAACCAATTTTATGCTTGTTTTATTTTTAGTTGTTTAACAAGTTTATCTATTTTCAATTAAAATGTCAAACTCAACCAAAACAACCAAACATAAAATATAAGTGCATAACCATAGCCAACTATTTTGACCAAACTTGCTTGCCATAACAAGTGTGTCAAGAGGTCATCTGTAGGGTAAAAGAAAATGACACAATGTTGTGTTGATGAACTCCCACTTGAACTTGCATCCAAATGCTTCAAGTATTCCTTTTGTGTTGTGATTCCACCACCATCTTTAGGCACCTTCTTTGTCTTACAAATCAGCCCCAAAATGAAACAAATAAATTACATAGTCTTTATTACAACCAAATGAAATCACAACCACAAACATTCAAACACAACGTCATGGCTAGGTTTTATGCACTAAAACACATCCAAATATGTATACAAAATTCGTGAATGGCAGCCCCTTTTGAACCCAAATTCTCGGCCAAAACAAACCAAGAACAAGTGGGTTTTTGTCCAAACAACCAAACTATCTCATGATTTTAATTTTTCAAAATCCTTACATGCATATAAAAGTATATCTTGAAAAAAAGGGACTTCCATGTGTGAAATTTCCAGCCCACTTTTTATTAAAAAAAGGACCCGAAAATTTCAATTTTTGAAGCATGTATCCATATAACCGGCTCTTGAAGCCATTGTTGGATTTTGTAGACCCTTACCAAAGTCATATTAACCATTTATTATGTAAAACGCAGCAGAGTTTAGGTCAAACCGTGAGTTTATGTATGATATACACTTGTTAAAACAAAACCCCAGACAAGGATCTATTTATATGGAAGAGCATACTATCAAAAACCACTCAAGAACACATTTACTACCTTAGAAACGTGGAGAATGATGCAGGAAGATGATGATGTTTGAAAGCTAAGACTTCAATGTAGAAGCCCTCAAGAGATGATACCCACAAGCCCTTGATGACACCTTACTTGATAGGTTGTAGAACACCAACTTCCTTCACTTCTTTTGGATCCGAATCAACATAAGCAAGGCTGAATTTTCAGCTCACAAAGACTGATTTTCAGCCAAGAGAAGCCCTCTTGTTCAGCCCCAAAACCGATTTTTGAGAGAGGATAGAGAGAAAAATTCTTCTTTTGCATGTAAGAGAGAGAGAGCGTGAGATTGGAAAGTCTAGATTATTTGAAGTCTTGCACTTTACAACACAAAGTGGGTGGGGACACCAAGGCCAAGGGGGGCCGAATTTTTCCATCCAAAATGGGTTTCCCCCCATTTCCATTTTATAAAAGTTACACTCCTGCCCTCTTGTTTTATAAAATTAAAACCCTTTTAATTTTATAACACTAACACTCTATTATTTGTCATTGTTTAACTAGCTTAAATAATTGAAACAAATAATTTCTCATGAACAAATTATCCACATAATGTTGTTCATTTACAAAAGCAGTGATTTAGAAAACCTATTTTCTAAATTGGTGTCAATATTTATTTTTTGATCTTATTAACGAATAAATATTTATTGGTGTTTATTGGCTTGTTATTGGGTATGACCCGACATGGATCATATCACACTAGCCACATCAATTTAATATGTATCTTGGGCAGACTAAATCCTTCACCTACTTCGCCTATGTAGAGGATGTGGATACACTAACACCACAACTATCAGATGCACCAAGACATGAAGAAAGATTTTTGGTGGCCGGGTATGAAGCGTGATGTGGTGGTGTACGTGAGTAAGTGACTTACTTGTTTATGAGCGAAGGCTGAGCAGCAAAACCCGTATGGGAAAATCCAACCTTTGGATATACTTGAGTGGAATTGGGAACATATCACCATGGACTTTATTACGAAGTTACCGCGTACCGCGCGAGGGTATGATGCCATATGGGTGATAGTTGATCGTTTGACCAAGAGTGCTCACGTTCTACCGATCCACCGTACATATTCATCCTAGAGGTTGGCTGATCTTTTCATAAAGAGATTGTAACTCGTCATGGTGTGCCGGTGCCTATTGTGTCTGATCGTGACACCCGGTTTACATAGAAATTTGGAAAGAAATTCCACGATGCAATGGGGACGAGGTTGCATATTAGCATGGATTATCATCCTCAAAGGGATGGCTAGTCAGAGAGGACGACTCGGATGCTAGAAGATATGCTTCGGGCATACGTCATTGATTTTGGAGGAAGTTAGGATGACCACTTACCATTAGCTGAGTTCTCATATAACAAAAGCTATCATGCCAGTATTGGTATGCCCCCTTATGAGATGCTATATGATAGGAGATGCAAGGCACCCGTGTGTTGGGGAGATATTGGGCAGAAAGAGTTAGGAAGCATCACGTGATGGAGGCTACGACTAAGAAGCTTGAAAAGATCAAGGCCTTCATGAAGGTAGCCAAAGATAGATAGAAGTGGTATGCTGATAAACAACATAGACTGACTGGGTTCCAGCTGAGTGGCAGGGTTATGTAGAAAGTCTCACCTTGGAAGGGTATCATTCGGTTCAGAAAGCGGGGCAAGTTGACCCTGAGATACATAAGACCCTTCCGAATCATGCTAGAGTAGGAGAGGTGGCCTATAGATTGGGGTTACGAGATGAATTAAGTGGAATTCACCCGACATTCCATGTATCTCATCTGAGGAAATGTTTAGCAGACGAGGATATCGTTGTACCACTAGAGGATATCGAGGTAGATGAACGGCTCAATTATGTGGAGCAACCAGTGGCGATCATTGATCATAAGGAGAAGAAGTTGAGGAATAAAGTGGTTCCCCTTATGCGTTGTACAATGGAAGCATAGGAAGGGATCCGAGTCTACGTAGGAGAGATGGGACAGCACTACCCACATTTGTTCGAGGAATAACAGGTTTCGGGTACGAAACCTGTATAAGGGGGTGGACTTGTAACACCCGGTTATTTTTAAATTCAAAGAAAGAATGAATAAAGTGAAGAAAAAGAAAGAAAAGATATTTTACCCAAGTTGACGGGTAAAAAGTGTCAAAAGGACAAAAAGGTTTGAAAGTGGGTGTAAAGTGGGCATGGTTGCCCACTCCCTTCTCACAACACCCAGATCTTTGGTTTTTTAAGAGAGAGAGAAAGAAAAGAACCGAAAGCTCTTGGGTCTGAAGAAGAACAAGAAGAAAAATCGAATTCAAGGTAAGGAATTCATGGTTTTAAGTGTTCTTAATTGGCCTTTCCTCAGTTGTATGCTTATATGTGTTTGAATGTTCGCTTGTATGTGTTTTTAGTGGGTTTCTAGGCGGTTGAAGTCAATTACAAACGAGTTTGGAAGAAGCCATACTCAAGAGCTGCAAAGGTAAGTTCTAGAACCCCTCTTTTTACATGTTTTAATTGATTTTGGGGGTGGAAATGCATTAATTTATATTTTTATAAAAGTGGGTTTTATACCCATATGTTGATTATGTGTATGTTGCGGGTATGATGTGATGTTAGACTATGTGCAAGTTTGAGCTGTGTTTCTAAGGCTTAGAATGTATGATTAAAGCTTAGAACTTGATTGATAAGGATTTGGGGACTGAATCTGCTGATAAGTGTGCCCTAGACTGCTCATACGCCTAAACAGTAGTTCATAACTTCATACGCCTAAGTTTATAAAACTACTTAGGTATGATCAAACGCGGATGATGTAATACGGATGAGGAAATACGGATGAGAAAGTGAATAAGGATGAGTAAGTCATGTGACCAAGGAAATATAGATGAGTAAGTCATGCGACTGAGGAAATGCGGATGAGTGAGTCATGCGACTAAGGCAATGCGGATGAGTAATTCATGCGACTGAGGAAACGCGGATAAGTAACTCATGCGATTGAGGAAATGCGGATGAGTAGGTCATGGAACTGAGGAAATGAGGATGAGTAAGTCATGGGACTGAGAAAATGCGGATGAGTAATTCAAGCGACTAAGGAAATACGGATGAGTAGGTCATGCGACTGAGGAAATACAGATGACTAGGTCATGCAACTGAGGAATACAGATGAGTAAGTCATGCGACTGAGGAAATGCAGATGAGTAATTCATGCGACTGAGGAAATGCGGATGAGTAAGTCATGGGACTGAGGAAATGTGGATGAGTAAGTCATGTAACAGAGGAAATGCGGATGAGTAAGTTCATGCGACTGAGGAAATGCTGATGAACAAAGTAAAGTCAATGTGGATGAACAAAAAGAAATGCATATGAACAAAAAGAAATATGGATGAACCAAAAGAAATGCATATGAACAAAAAGAAATATGGATGAACAAAAAGGGAAATGCGCATGAACACTTAGAATATTTTCTGACTTTTTGGGGAAAAACTGTTAAGTAGGCCTTGATTTGGGAGGTTCCCGGGGGAGATGTTAGTCGACATTTTGAGGTCATAGATGTTATGATAGGCATTATATGATGATGTATGATATGATTTGATCATGTATGTATGTATGATGCCCTGTATGACGATGTGTGATTGATGATGTGCGATTGTTGATGTTATGCATGATGGTATGTGTAATGTATGTTATGTATGCATGTTGATATATATGGTGATTCGCATGATCTTGCTCATGTTCCTGTTTATGTATGTTTGTCTTCCCATGGCTTTGCGTTGAATGTTAATGAAAGAAACGATTAAGTATGATATAACGTAAAGTGGAAGATAATAAAAGAGGAATATAATGAATGAATGCATGCATGAAGGAGAAAAGATAAATAGCCTTGCAAGCAAGTGAAGAGAGGTTCACAACTCATTGAGAGTTGTCACCTTGTGTGTGTCTTCAACATGTGATTTTGGCTAACGAATAATGTTCATACACACAGTAAGAGTTCAGTCTAGGTGACTACTCCAATAACGTGCGATTTCCAAATTACTGTGTGTCATACAACGTGCGATTTTGGGTAACGCATAAGAGTTCACACACACACGGGGAGTGTCCAACTATTAGTGTATATACAGCGTGCGATTTTGGCTAACTCATAAGGGTTCATACACAAAGTAAGAGTTCAGTCCTGGTGACTGCTCCAATAACATGCGATTTCCTAATTTGTATGTGTATACAACATGCGATCTTGGTGAACCCATAAGAGTTCACACAAATAGGGGAGTGTGTCTTAGTGACCACTCCATGCGTGCGATACGTGCGATACGTGCGATACGTGCGATACGTGCGATACATGCGATATGTGCGAGATGTGTGAAATGTACAAACGAACAATGATGAAGACAATAATTATTACCTTGATGTATGTGCGCTATGTGATCACGTGCGATAGTAATGAAATGGTTTTAACGTATGGATGGTAATGAAAAGTTTTTATAAAACTAGAACTCACTCAGCAACATTGAGTTTTTATGCATTTTCCAGTTGCAGGTAAAATTGCTGCGGATGGCACGGGGCGGCTACTTGGCATTTTTGGATGGCATTCATTTGTTAGAAATACGATATTTTTGTGATGTAATTCAAATTATGATGTTTTGTAACCAGTCAATATTGTAGTATTTTGCACAGATTATTATAATAAAAATGTTGTTTTAATGTTTACGCTGCAACGTCTATTCAAGTTAATGTAATTGTATGTTTTCTGAGGGATGATTAGCCAGCTCTATGCGTCCTGTTAACGCCTTAAAATAGATGAATGATCGGATCTCTCATGTATGTCACAGCGTCGTGTCATGATATCATGTACGCGACGTGTCTTTGCTCTAGATATCAGGTGAAACCAAAAGTAAATCATCTCATCGGGGTTAAACGGATTTTCCATTATCTGAAGGGTACTCCAACACTCGGGTTGTGTTATCCTCATGACGATGACTTTGATCTTACAGCGTATAGTAACTCGAACTACGGTGGTTGCAAGATGAATTACAAGTCAACATGAGCGGGATGTCAGTTCTTTGGCAGACGGTTAGTTACCTGGCAGTGTAAGAAGCAGACCTTAGTTGCTCTGTCAACATGTGAAGCTGAATACGTTGCTACGGCAAGTTGCTACTCGCAAATCATTTGGATTCAACAACAGATGCATGACTACGGTTTGAAATTTTCTAACCCCCCTATTTTTGTTAATAATTCTACTGCAATTGCAGTATTAAATATCACTTTATACATGAATGTTTTGAAAACAATTAATCGATAATGTTAAAATTAATATTGATTTTCAACGCACCGACCTCTACACAAAAGCATTTGACAAACCATGGTTTTTATATCTTTTAAAGGTTACTGGCGTGAAAAAGAAAAGTGATGTGATTCAAGAAGACGACAGTTCTTAGTCCGAGAATTAGATTCTTAGTTTTTTTTCTTTTAGTTTATTATATTTTCCTGTCTATTAAAATCCAAAAACACAAAGAGTTTTTTGGTTTTAAATTTTTGGGGGCGAATAGTTTTACGTAAGTATTTAATTGCAGAATTTATTTAATTAATAAAAAAATGAGGGGGGAGGGCAGTTTAGCTGAATGAAGTGAAATCAAATCTGTGATTTTGATTCAAAGCTTATGGAAAATGATAGTACATGTTGGACCAAAAGAACCGATGAGCCATCAGAAAACCTCTAAGTCCCACACGGTATCACAACAACTGCTGAAAGCTTCATCAGCAGTTTGACAAGTGCTAAAGACTTCAACAGCTGAAGATCAAGTGCTGAAGACTTCAACAACTGAAGAACTAAAGTGCTGAAGTACAACAGCTGAAGAACACAAGTACTGAAGCTGAACAGCTGAAGAACACAAGTACTGAAGCTGAAGACCAAAGTACTGAAGTTCAACAGCTGAAGAGTTTACAAGTGCTGAAGATCAACAACTGATATACAAAGTCTGAAGACAAAGACTGAAGACATCAGCTGATGATATCTACTGAAGTCATCAGCTGATGAAACATCTGAAGTTCAAGTCTGAAGATCAAGTACTGAAGTTTCAGTAGTTTGTCACAACTGCTGAAGAGTACTTCTTCAGTAGTTGTGATATCAGTAGTTTTATATTTTTAGTTTTAGTAGTTTTGTAAAACGACTGAAGAGCTTGTTCTTCAGTCGTTGTAGTTTCAGTGGTTTTATGTTTTTCAGTAGTTATAACAACTGATAACACTTAGCATTTTTGTAAGGAGATGTCAGCTGTTTTGACATCTTCAGTAGTTGTGTTTCAGTTGTAATAAATCTGTTAGATGTCACTTTCAAGTGACATCAGCAGACGTCACATCTCTTATATAAGAGGTGTCGACCTAATGTGAGTGTGACATTCTGTTACCACGAAAGCGAATATTGAATGAAATATATTTGCAGAATTCTCTCTCTCTATAACCGTCTTTGTTCATCATTGAATATCGTTTCGTTCTTGTGAATCGACTAATTCATTGTTTGAATTCCGCTGCTATACTCTTTAATCAATCAAACATAGATCACTGATCCTAACAAGTGGTATCAGAGCATGGTTAATCATTGATCGATCTAACAATTGATCATTGAAACTGCTAATTGATATATGTGTTTGATTGAATTAGCGTATTGCAACAACTGGTTATAGATTATTGAATTTCTGCTGCTTTCGTTCATTTATTTTGAGATCTTCTGGTTCAATTGGTTGTTGCGTTTTGTTCTAAATCTGTTTTAGCTTAACCGAATTTGATTGAATCTGAGATGACGACTCCTTCTAATGATCCTCACAATACCGGTTCCTCAACCAAGCCTCCGATGCTGGTTAGGACCGAGTATAACATATGGCAACGAAGAATGCTTCATCACCTGTCTGTTAACAGTTCAGGTTGTTGGACATCTGTGGTACATGGACCACATAAGCCTATGGTGAACAATCCGGAAACCAATCAAATGGTTCCGAAGAAGAAGGAACAATACTCTGGTGAAGATCGGAAACTATTTGAGATTGATGCTAAAGCTCATAGAATTCTGGCCATGGCACTGCCTAATGAAATATATTCAGGGCTTATGCATCATGAAACTGCTCATGATCTGTGGAATGCCCTGAAGGAACAATTCGGTGGCACAGATGAGGTCTTAGCAAACAATAGAGAAATCCTTGTCCAACAATATGAGACATTCTCTCATAGAAAGGGTGAGACACTGACTCAACAGTTTGAGCGCTTTTCTGCTTGATATCTGCGCTGAAAATGGTGAAACAGGAATACACCAATAGCCAGATGAACAACAGATTCCTCAGATCATGCCTGAGAGATGGGACACATACACTATTGTCCTACGCTCCAGTGCAAATCTGGATGGTCTATCTCTCACCCAACTTCATGGGAAACTGCTTACATTGAAAGAGAGATAGAGCAGAAGAGGAAACTGTCCTCATCAGGAAAGCTCACTGATGACTTTGTACCAGGGAATACTGCCTTGGTTGGTCATGAGTAGAGTATGCTGCATCTGAGAGCAATTATGATGAGCATATAGATTCTCTTCAAATAGTTCTAATCATGCATTTGTTGGTATTGAGAGTCATTCTGGCAATAATAGTGACAATTTATGCTTCATCATGGATGATCTGAAAGGAATAGCTGATGATGATCTAGAAGAGATGGATATTCTGAGCCAAATGGCACTGATTAATATCAGATCTCAGAAGTTCTATAAGAGAACTGGCAGGAAATTTCCTGGACTCTCTGGCAAAACCAAAGTTGGTTTTGACAAGAGTAAGTTGAGGTGTCACAAATGCCAAAGGCTAGGACACTTTGCAAGAGAGTGTAGATCAACTGGATCTAACTCTTCTGCACCCTTTGTGACTTTTCCTAGTACTAATCCACAAAACAGAGGGTAACATCCTGCTGGTTCTGGTCATCATTTACATCCCAGATCTCCTGCATACTTTGTTCCCCAGGGTCAAATGTCATATCCTTATCCCTGCTATTATATGCCTCAACCAAATCCTGTTCAAGCTCCAACTGCACAACAACCACAAGCATTGCCTGAACCACAGCCTTCCCAATCTCATCAACAAACTCAACCTCAACAGCACAGCTTCTTCACCCTAGGAGTTGTTGACTGGAGCAGTTTACCAGATGATTTGTCTGGTCATGAACAACTGTTCTCATGTACTGGTCAACATGGTGGTGAAAGTCCAATTGGAAATCTAGCTCTTATGGCTTTGGATTCTGCTGATACTTCATCCTCTAATGCCTCTACACCAAAGGTATCACAGGTATCCTCTGAGGCAAAAGCCAAATTATGTTCTGACACATGCACAGTAGCATTTGCATCTATTAGAGAAGCAAATGTAGCTTTAATCAACAAGAACATTGAGCTAGAACAAATAATTTCCAAAAGCAAAGCTGATTTTGAGTCTGTGCTTAATGATAAAAATGATGAGATTTACAAACTGAAATGCCATATAACTGATGATAAGGCTAGGGAAGAGATACTTCTAGAGAAGTATAAAGATCTCAAAGAAACCCTTGCAGTTACCCAGGTAGAGTGTGATAGATGGGTACAATCATGCAAAGGTTTTGAAATGCTTCTTAGTAAGCAATCTGCTTCCAGTGTGAAGTTTGGCATTGGTTACAATCACACTGCTCCACCTACAGATTTTACTCCAAGAGCAGAGGTAGAATCTGATGGTGAGAGTAATAACCAATCCATCTCATCATGTGATCTACTTTCTGATACAACACAATCAGAAGTAGAAGTCAGCATCAAGTCCTCTCAGAACCTATCAGCTGATGTTGATGGTTCAAATGCTGACACTCACATGATCAATGAGTTGATCAACTCAGGAGTTAATTCTGAAAGTCCTGAAAGGACTAGAGAGCAGGATTTAACACCTGAAGTTCAAACTCCAACTACTGCCAGTACTGAAGAGAAGAAAACTATCAGTAGAAAGAGTTTGAAGACTACTAAAGAGGCAGTCAAGAAAGCAAACAATGCTTCCAAAGCATTGAAGAACAAGTCTTCAGTTGCTTCACCCTCTTTAGTTGATGATCAACCTAAGATGAAGAAGAAACCATGTGAAGTATGTGGTTTGTTCAATCATCTTACAGATGATTGCTGGTACAAAAGAGGTTCCAAACTCAAACAAAAAGAAGAAATTAAAGAGAAAATGGTAAAAATGAAAATGAGTTTGAGACCACATTTGTATCAGCAACATCAAATACTGTAACCCTTAAGTCCTCAAAGAAATCCAAAAAGAAGGGGTTAAACATGTGACAGCTGAGAGTGCTCAGAAGAAGAAGGTGCAACATAGGAACTTATCAAACTCCACTGGCAATGTGTCTGATGAGCTGAAAGCTTTATCCCAAAATCAGACACAGCTGGTTATGATGGTTCAACATCTATTGGGTAGAGTTAACCAACTAGATGCTCCTATGTTGAAACCACAGAAAAGGAAATCCAAGCCAAAGGATTCCTCTTCTTCACCATCTTCTTCCTCTCAGGCTGTTGTTTCTAATAAACCTGTTAGTTTACCATCTATTGATGAGACCAGGCCCAAAACCAAAAAGGTTTGGGTCTCCAAAACTAACTGATTGTTTATTATTGCAGGGTTCTCCAACATGCCAAAGTAGCATCTGGTATGTAGACAGTGGGGGATCTATGCACATGACTGGGAACAGCTCTCTTCTTCATGACTACTCTCAAGGAAAGAAGGGATTTGTTTCTTTTGGCAATGATGCTAGGGGTTACATCATCGGTAAGGGCTTTGTCTCCAATGGAGAAATCAAATTTAATGATGTTAATCATGTGGAAAATCTCAAGTACAATCTCTTGAGTGTCAGTCAAATGTGTGATAAAGGCCATGTGCTCTTTTCACCAGTCAGAACTGTAGGATTCTGTCATCCAACGTTCTGCATTTGATTGATAAGGTGTTGGATGATCACACTCTCCTGAGAGCCAACAGGACAGGAAGAGTGAATGCCTTAGATCTTTCCAAGAAAATAGATCTTAGAGGCAATCCTTGCCTATTTTCCAAAGCCTCTTCTCAAGAATCTAAACTGTGGCATAGAAGGCTGGGTCATGTTAATTTCAAAAACATGAATCAGCTTACCCACAATAGTTTAGTCAGAGGCTTACCAATAAAGGAGTTCCACTGTGATGAAACCTGCACTGCTTGTTTAAAAGGAAAACAACACAAAGTCTCATTTCCTCCTATTGAAGAGCCTAAGTCCACTGCCTGCTTGCAATTACTGCATATGGATCTATTTGGTCCTGTGAGAGTAATCAGCATGGCCAAGAAGAAATACTGTCTGGTAATTATGGATGATTACTCCAGATTTGTATGGACTTTCTTTCTACATTCAAAGGATGAGGTTGCTCAGAAGATTATTCACTTTGTGTTGTATATTGAGAAGCAGTATTCCCTTCCAGTCAAGTGTATCAGGAGTGATAATAGAACTGAATTCAGAAACCATACACTTGATGACTTCTATCTCTCAAAGGGAATCAAAAGGCAGTTTAGCATCCCAGGACTCCAGAACAAAATGGAGTAGTGGAGAGAAAGAATAGGACCCTAATTGAAGCTGCAAGGTCCATGCTGGCTGACTCTGGTTTGCCATTGACCTTTTGGGCTGAAGCTGTTAACACAGCTTGCTATGTGCAGAATAGAGTTTTAGTAAATCAGAGGTTGATGAAGACTCCATATGAAGTTCTCCATCACTTGGCTCCTCTAATTTCATTTTCAAAGCATTTGGGTGTCCCTGTTTTATTCTCAACACAAGGATCAACTCCATAAATTTGATCCCAAGGTGGATGCAGGGTATTTTGTTGGTTATTCATCTACTTGCAAGGCATACAGAGTCTTCAACTGCAGAACAAAGATAGTTGAAGAGACTTTGCATGTGAAGTTTAATGAATCTCCTTTGGACAAGATTCCACAAAACCCTTGGAGTTGTTTGATTTGGACATACTGCAATATTTTCCTTATCAACCTCCAGCTGTTGCAGATCCTGTGGATAAATCATCTTCTGCAGCATGTCTTCCACCTGGTGGTATTGATGATGATGATGATAATATCAATACTCACCTATTCATGTTTAGTGACCAACTGCCTGTGTCTGCTAAATTTGATGTTCCTGTAGCTTCAGCAGTTCCATCCACAACAAATGCTGATGAGATCTCTGTTTCCTCTACATCTTTTGAGTACCATCTAATTCTTGGTTTCAAGAGTCTACATCCAATCTGCTGCTGCTGAAGGTTCTACAAACACTTGCACAGATCTCATTGTTTATCAAGAACTGAAGAATCACCCCATGTCTCAGATTATTGGTGATATCAATGCTGGTGTTTCAACCAGAAGTCAATTGTCTAACTTCTGCTTCTATGCTCTCTTCATCAGTCAGCTAGAGCCAAAGAACTACCATGTTGCCTTGAGAGACAATGGATGGGTTGAAGCTATGCAGCTTGAGCTACTTCAGTTCAAGAAACAACAAGTGTGGGAACTTGTTCCTCTTCCCCCAGTAAGTGTGCAATAGGCACTAAATGGGTGTTTAGGAATAAAACCGATGAAAATAGGCTTATTGTTAAGAACAAGGCTAGACTGGTTGTACAGGGGTTTTCACAAGAAGAAGGTATTGACTATGATGAAACCTTTGCCCCTGTAGCCAGACTAGAGGCAATCAGATTGTTCTTAGCCTATGCTGCATTCCACAATCTTAAAGTTTTCCAAATGGATGTCAAAAGTGCATTTTTATATGGTAAAATAAAGGAAGAAGTTTATGTGTGTCAACCACCAGGCTTTGAGGATAATAAACATCCTGAATGGGTGTACAAACTTGATAAGGCTCTTTATGGGTTGAAACAAGCTCCTAGAGCCTGGTATGAGACACTCTCTACTTTTCTTCTTAAGAATAATTTCACTAGAGGCTCCATTGATAAAACTTTGTTTATTAAGAAGGTGGATCAGCATAAGCTACTTGTTCAGATTTATGTTGATGATATTATTTTTGCATCCTCTGATCCCCAGTTGTGTGATGATTTTACAACATTAATGAAAAAGAGGTTTGAAATGAGTGCAATGGGAGAATTACAGTTCTTTCTAGGCTTGCAAATCAAACAAAAGGCTGATGGAACCTTTATTCATCAGTCAAAATATACAAAAGATCTTTTGAATAAGTTTGATTTACAAAACTGTAAGCCCTGTTCTACTCCCATGTGCAACACCACACAACTGGATGCTGATCAGAAAGGTAAAGCTGTTGATGAAACACTTTACAGATGTATGATTAGGTCCTTGATGTATTTAACAGCTTCTAGACCAGATATATTGTTTGTTACATGTGTTTGTGCTAGATTTCAGGCTGCTCCTAAAGAGTCTCATTTGATTGCAGTCAAGAGAATCTTTAGATATTTGCAAGGTACACAATCTCTGGGTTTATGGTATTCCACTGGACAATCTTGCAAATTAGTTGCTTTTTCAGATAGTGACTATGCAGGGTGCAAGTAACTAGAAAGTCAACTTCTGGTGGTTGTCCATTCCTAGGCAACTGTTTGATTTCTTGGCAGAGTAAGAAACAAACATCTGTTGCTACATCAACTGCTGAGGACGAGTACATTGCTGCTGCAAGTTGCACTTCTCAGGTACTCTAGCTTCAGAACCAACTTCTGGATTATGGCATTACAGAGACTAAAACTCCATTATTAATGGATAGTGCTTCAGCTCTGTGTATTGTCAAAAATCAGTCCATCACTCTAGGACCAAACATATAGAGATCAGACATCATTTTATTCGGGATTGCTTTGAAAAATGTCTGATTGATCCTAAGTTTGTGCCTAGTGCTGATGAGCTTGCAGATATTTTACTAAGCCTTTGGATAGTTCTACTTTCCAAAACCTTGTGTTAAGGCTTGGTATGCTGCAGCTAGAATAAGTGACAACTACTGATGATTTCAGTAATAATTACTGGTGATCATTGTACCCATGTCACATATAGGTACTGATGAGTCCTTTCACCTTCAGTAGTTTTTATAACTACTGATGGCTAAATGCCTCACAAGTACTGACGTACTTTATCTATTCAAACTACTGATGTAGTTAAAACTACTGATGTAGTTATAACTACTGAATTAGTAAACCAGATAAGTACTGACGTCCTATGAAACACCTGAAAATCAGATGCAAAGTCTGATGAGTAAGTGTTGAGGACAGTATGAAACACTGAAAGGCTATGAATTGACGAAAACTACTGAAGAGAACTTTCTCTTAGTTGTTTCAACAACTGCTGTTTCATTCTAAACAACTGAAGCAAAACCATGTCTTCAGTAGTTTTATAACTACTGATGACTAATACCAAGTCTTCAGTTGTTTACAACAACTGATGACAAAACCACTGTCTTGAGTAGTTTCACAACTACTGATGACAAACACCAATTCCTCAGTTGTTTCATCATCTGAGGTCAAAACCACGGTCTTCAGTAGTTTTCTAACTACTCATGCCTAACACCACGACTTCAGCTGTTTCAACGTCTGAAAGGATAATACCATGTCAACAGTCGTTTAAAACTACTGATGACCACACACACATCCTTCAGTCGTTTTCTAACCCGTACCCTATATATCCCTGACCTAATCCTTCAAAGCTTCATCTTCTTCAAACCTAACGTTCCTCTCCAAAACTTCTCTCTTCTAAATGGCGTCCATGCAAATAAACCGCGACACAACTGTGTAGCTTACCTTACTAAATCGCCAGTCTGGGCTAAGTTCGATACTGCTATCGATCTTATGGTCCACTCACAATACAAAACGGCATTTCTTCTCAATCCCATTCTACATGCCGAATCCCTCAAACAGTTTTGGATGAACGTCACCATCACCACTGGGGAGAACAACACAACATCTCTCCGGTCGGTCGTCAACAACAAAGAAGTGGTCATCACTCCCGAAATACTTCGCCAAACTCTACATCTGATGATGCCATTTCTCCTGCTGGATATCCCAAGGGCACACTGATCTATCCTTTGCCCATCATGGATATCAGGGCAATCTTAGTGCCTCCACTATAATGAAGAAACATTTCCATGACGCTGAACGCCTAATTTTTCACATGGTAAATGTATGTTTGGCTCCAAAGACTTCGTCTTGGGATAAATGTCTACGAAGTGGCAGCAGTTAATGTATTCTATTCTTGAGCAACAGCCTTAAATTTTTCAGAAATAATATTTTCCGAGCTCAAGGATATGGTTCAAAAACTAACTGCTAACCATTGGATATTATATCCACGGTTCATAATGGCCATCATTACAAACCAGCTTCAAGCTGAGGGACTTGTTGGCCTGGGAGTCCCTGCTACGGCTGTTCTGCCTGAAGTATACTCCCGGCACAACTCTGACCACACACTCAAATTGGCTGCCAAGCTACGCAAACCCACGCAGCTGGAACCCACAGCCACCACCTCCAAATCAAAAGTCCCCACCAAACCCACCAAAAAGAAACCCAAATGGCTACTCAGGGAAATGAGTCCCCTGAGGATGCCCCTGCAACACAAACGCAGGAGATATCCACTGGTCAAAACCCCCTAGTGGATATAAGGACTCTTCCAGCCATAGCCGCTCAGGATTCCTCTCAACAGGAGCCAGCAGCAACCACACAAGGGTACCCACACATCTGGGATCTTCCTCACTTGAGGGGATTGCCATTGAAGAGCACCTCCCCCCAGGTGCACACTGCTTCTATCCCTTCACCCCATGCAACCGCCCCCCACAGCCCAACATTGATCGTTGCACAAGTGCTGACTCAATTGCACTCCTCACCCCCTCCCCAGATACCATTACTACTGGGAACACCTCTACCATTGGGGGGAGGACCAAAGGCAATTGAGAACCCACAGCATAGGGGTTTACCACTTCTATCTCCTGGTGTAGATAGGGAGATTAGAATATCTAGTGAGGCTGCCACCTCTTCTGCATCAGCACATGATCAGACTGAGGCTGGTAACATTGCTAAGACCTCACTAGAGGCAACAGCTGATGATGGACATTGTCCTGAGGCTGGAAGTCCCTAGTACCAAGACAAGGGGCACATGCAACAACTGGTCTACACCTGCATGTATATCCTGCTCCAAGCAGGAGGTCAGGTGATTCAGCTTCTACTGATGATGACCTGGGCTTTTTCTACGATGTTCTTGCCCAGAACACAATCCTTGAGGAGGAAGTCAGTAGGCTGCAAAACCTACTTGACCAACTCTCACAAGGAGAAAGACCATCTGCCTCCACCAACCACACACAAAGACCACACCAGAACGAGTTCCCCAAACACTAGCCACTCCCCACAACTAAGCCACCTGCCTCTGCTTCTCGCACTATTCTCAGGAACAGAACCCTCCTGAGCAAATAGTTGCTGTCCTTCAAAATTCCCTCCCTCTCATCACACCCATAATCACTGACATTGTGACTAAAGCCATTGATGAGAGGCTTTCCTCAACTTTACAACCATTGATTGATGCTGCTGTGCAAAAGACACTTTCTACGGTACAACCCCTACCACCAATGCATCCAAAAAGGGGGAGAGTACTGCAGTGAAAGAAAAGAAGAGGAAAAGAACAGAGGATGAGAAGGCCCAACAACAAGCCCAAGAGGTGGAAAAAGAAAAGCAACAACTGATCACCTATAAACGAAAGAAAAGTGAACATTGATCAACCTACTGCTGAAGAAAAATCCTTGGAAGAGCTGGTAAAAGATGCTGATGATACACACAACCGATCCATGGATAAAATCATTAAGCAACTCTTCAGGCAAGGTTTTGATACAGCAACATTGGATAGTGAAATCAGGAGGTTGGAAGTGCAAGAGATTCAAACCCGATGGGCTGGGTATGATGCACTTGAAAAGGAGAGATTGGAGATCATGATCCGTTTTATTGCCAAATACTTAGGAAGATCTTTGATGGAGATTCGCGTGTGGACCAGAGACAGTATTCTGGCTATAGCCACCAGAATCTGTCTGTCTGAGCATTTCCACAAGCAGATTATCATTGAAGCGCTTGATGAGGCTGGGGCTGCTAAAAGGTTTGAAATGGCAAGACTTACAAAGGCTAAACTCACAACAAAGATGCTGGAACAACCTTCCCTTCCACCCACTCAAAAACAGCCTACCCCTCAAATCTCCAAACCAATCTCAAAGCCCAAATCCAAACAACCACAATCACAACCCACAAAACCAACTCCCTCACCATCTAAACCATAGCCGATGATGCACCTAAGAAGAAGAGAGAAGGGTGTTGAGGCTAGAAGAAGAAGAAGAAGAGGATGATGTGGAAGAAGATAGGATGCCTCTGTCTGCAGTCCTAACACTGGCGAAAGCCAAACCTATGCCCATCACTCCCACCTCACAGATGGATGTTGTGAGAGTAAAAATTGAAGAAGAGGAGCAGCAAAAGCTTCATGATGATGAAATGCTGAAAAGCATTGACAAAACCTATGCTGCCTCCTCATCAATTATCAGCATGAAGAAAGAAGCTCTGAGATTGTACACTCTCGCCAACACATTTCAATATCAGAAGGAAAGGGTGAGAGTATGGCCTGATCCGAGGTGGCTCACAGGATTGTAAAGAAAGACATTCCTTCGGATACAAGGGTCAAGTCAAGAGGATCGTAGATGAAGAGATCACAGTGGCCCTTGTAGTATCACCCTGGGAGATTGTCGAAGATTTCAAGAAGGCCTACGAGACTAAACAACCACCCCAGAAGATGCTAGAGAACAGAATTATCAAAAAGGGGTTAGTCTACAAGAGGCTTGATAACTTCAAACACAATGAGCTCAGTCTGCTACTCGAAGGGAATCATCCTGATGAGTTTGCATATAGGCAAATTACAACATTGAGCTCAAGAATGGCAAACAGGCCAAGTACATCTCAGAGCTGTATGGGCGAGAAGGATTGTTTGATGGTGAAGCCGAGAACCTGACCATGGAAGAACAAATCATGTTTCTCAGAGCCTACACCAGAGAATCCTACAGGCTCATACACGGGAAGTAGATCTCATGAATGGGATAACAATAAGTGGGATAATAAATAAATTAGAGGTTTTGGCTGCATTGGTTCAGGGGGAGTTTGTTGGACCAAAAGAACCAATGAGCCAAGATCAGAAAACCTCTAAGTCCCACACGGTATCACAACAACTGCTAAAAGCTTCATCAGTAGTTTGACAAGTGCTGAAGACTTCAACAGCTGAAGATCAAGTGCTGAAGACTTCAACAGCTGAAGAACTAAAGTGCTGAAGTACAACAGCTGAAGAACACAAGTACTAAAGCTGAACAGCTGAAGAACACAAGTACTGAAGCTGAAGACCAAAGTACTGAAGTTCAACAACTGAAGAGTTTACAAATGCTGAAGATCAACAACTGATGTACAAAGTCTGAAGACAAAGACTGAAGACATCAGCTGATGATATCTACTGAAGTCATCAGCTCATGAAACATCTGAAGTTCAAGTCTGAAGATCAAGTACTGAAGTTTCAGTAGTTTGTCACAACTGCTGAAGAGTACTTCTTCAGTAGTTGTGATATCAGTAGTTTTATATTTTTAGTTTCAGTAGTTTTGTAAAACGACTGAAGAGCTTGTTCTTCAGTCGTTGTAGTTTCAGTAGTTTTATGTTTTTCAGTAGTTATAACAACTGATAACACTTAGCATTTTTGTAAGGAGATGTCAGCTATTTTGACATATTCAGTAGTTGTGTTTCAGTTGTAATAAATCTATTAGATGTCACTTCAAGTGACATCAGCAGACGTCACATCTCTTATATAAGAGGTGTCGACCTAATTGTAAGTGTGACATTCTGTTACCACGAAAGCGAATATTGAATGAAATATATTTGCAGAATTCTCTCTCTCTATAACCGTCTTTGTTCTTCATTGAATATCGTTTCGTTCTTGTGAATCGACTAATTCATTGTTTGAATTCCGCTGCTATACTCTTTAATCAATCAAACATAGATCACTGATCCTAACAGTACATAGGGAACAAATTGGTTGGGACTTCAAAACTAGTTTTCTCAAAATGCAAAAATCAAAGCACAAGTCTGAGAAGTGTAAGCACCACTGAAGAAAATTGATAGTTAAACTACTCTGCTACAAAGGTAACATAGAGAAAGTAGACCTACAGGTTGCTAGTCCACTATATGATGTGCCGGTAGATTCAACACAATTGATGAGTAGACTTTATTGGTGAATTAAACTTCAAAATAAATTGTTCAACATGCTATGGGTTCTCATCTTATACCTTGTTAACACAATCAACGCATTTCCAATAAGGGGTGATGAGCAAAATAAACGCCACAAATGTGTGTCGATGAACATAAATATGAGCAAAAGCACATGTAAAAACTGCTAAAAGCAATCAGCTAATGACTAATGTTGTTGGTGTGTTATGTGTAAATGAAAATAATGCTCTAAGAAGAAGATAGGTTGTGTGCGTCTCTGATGTGCGGTAGCATTGACCTGAGGATAAGCATAACCTAAATAGTCTAGAATTCATTGTTTCTTCTTGTCCAATACCCGTAGACCACTCAAAAAAATACTAAGGAATGTTGATTACTATATAAGTGTGAGATCCATATATGCTTGTTGAAATAATTAAACCTAATTCATCACCAATGTAAGTCAAAAATCTGTGCATATATTTAACTGGACAAACATACTGACAATCATCATCGCTACAATTCTTGAAAGTCAAAATCATTGTGTGCATCTTATAGCTCTAGTATGATTTCTTGAAAGTACTATTGACTCTCAAACAAAACAAGAATCGAGCATCAAAGTGCATATTAAAAAGGGGTTCCCAAATGATTCTGATATACCTGTATGATTCCATAATGAATATTTCTAGAAATGATCAAATTAACTTGATGCTTTTCTTCTTAAACCCAAAACAACAAAAAAATGTCGGGTTTTCTTTTAAATTTCTAAGCTATTTTCTATTTTCTAGTATTTTGTTACGTAGATGTCGGATTATACAACTGGATGTAATTTGTGAATCACTTACTAAAAAGGGGTCACGTCTGAGGTGACCAATCGGTTTTTTAATTAAAAGGATCATGTCTGAGGTGATCAATCAGTTCAAACTAAAAGGATTACGTCTGAGGTGATCAAATGGTGTTAAAAGGTCATAATGTTATATCAAAGGTTAATTTTAGGGTTTGAAAGTGTATGAGTTCAAGCTCATAAGTATGAGCCAATCACATGATTGAATGATAAGGATGAGCCAATCGCACGATTGAACCATAAGTATGAGCTAGTTACACGATTAGGTTCCTACTATCTTCTGTTATGCACAACTTTCATGTATATTTTTCTTGTGTTTTAGCAACATGGTTGATAGATGGACGATGATCACCAAGCACAATATCTGTGATCACTTAGACATGACTACTTGGAATGCTTCCGAGTTTTCTGGGGTCATAGCCTTTCTGAGGATATTGAGGATCTTCAAGGGCATATCTACTCCATGCACTCCCTATCGATCTATACAGCAGACCTTCTGGGAAGGTGCCTCAGTAGACAGGTCCACAGAGCCCCACAGTATACAGAGCTCGATCTTCGGGCAGGAGATTAGCACTACTGCTGATGATCTAAGGAGAGTCCTAGATCTAGGTGAGGATGGTGCCCACCCAACCAAGCTACACACTAAATTGCTTCCTCAACGCAGGTGTGCTCAACAAGAGCAACATCGCCCCGAGTTTAAGTACTTGGCTCATGTCATCCTGAATTGCATAACATCTAGGAAAGGAGGGTTTGATGAGATGTCAAATGAATCCAGAATGCTTATGTTGCTCTGGTGTTGAACCACCCATTCAGTTTCTCACACATGTTGTTCTCCTACATGATCGAGAACATCAAGGCTAAGGGCAGGGAAGGCTTTTGTGTATAAGACCATGATGTGATTTTCGAGGTTATGGATGACACCACATTGGGTCGGATGACGGTCTACCGGGGGAAATAGGTGAGGCCCCCGGTCAGGAGACTGTTCGGGCACTTCGCTAGTGAAGATTATGTGGAGCCTTCACAAAAAAAGTGGCATCATGATGATAGTGACTCAGATGTTAAGCCGATTGAGCTACCAACTAATGAAAAAGACGACGATGATGATGACCATGATGTTGGTCAAGGTGGTGAGGCACCTGGTGGAACTGAGAAGACTACCTTGCACAAAGACTTCCTACTTGATGAAGAGGAAGAGTTTGATGAGGAGCCACTAGTGAGGACAGTTGGTAGCCAGGTTGTGGCTACTGACAAAGGGAAAGAGGCGGTTGCCAGACGCCAAGCGGGGTCGAAGGTGCTGCTACAGATGTCATTGATCCTACGTACACCCCAGACCAGCCACACAGCTATGGGGAGCCCCTGTCTCCAAGGGATCAAGGAAGAAGAGGATAGCTCATCCCCATGAAAAAAAGAGTAAGAGGCCGAGGTTTACTTTGATTACATCTTCTACAGCCACAACCACTGCCACAACCACCACCACAACCACCACCACAACCACCACCACTACCACAGCCACCACCACTATCGCACCTACTACCACAGCCACCACTCCATCCACCACTCATACACCTACTCCACCATAATCCTTTCCTACACCTCCTCCCATCTTCACCACTTCCACCACTACCACAACTACTCACCAGGCTGGTCCCTCCACCCAATCCATAGTCACACCTGGATCTACTCCACCAATATCGGGTTAGAGGAACAACTTGCTAACCTTAACCGCATTATGCTAAGGCTAATTGCCACCGATGAGCTAAGGGCTACTCAAATAAACAAGCTAGTGGAGGTGAATGCAGCTCGGGAAAAACAATTGTACAGCTCAGCGAGAAGAGTTCCCAGTATGATAGAGCTCTAGGCCGAGACCACCATGCACTTACTAGTCATAATGAGCTGGTGTTGGCTTCCATAAAGAGGATAGAGGATCTAGAGAAGAACAATAAGAAGATTTTGCTAAAGATTAAAGGATCAAAGAATGAGCGGTTAAAGATTAAGGATGGTGATGATGGTGTTGATGATGATGGTGAGGAGGATGAAGATGAATCTAATGAGAAGAAGATATTGATGAAGGAGGACCGAGTGGTAAAGATAAAGAGGATGATGACGATCAAGAGGTGATGTTGCTGCATCAGCCTTCACTTAAGAGCAGGAGAGGCGCACAAGGCGAAACCAAGATCAAGGAGCCTCGTCCTTAGCTCCTCTAGCTGAAGAGACGACAGATCAATACAAAAGTAATGATTACATGTATTTGTATTTAAAAATTTTGTACTTGAATCATGTATTACACTAATATAAGTAATGATTATTGATGTTTAAATGTCTTGATTAATGATTTATGTGTGATGTGCTTAATGTTTAATCAAACAGATGAAGATCAACAAACAGATGAATATGATGTTGCTCCCCGTCAGCAAGTTAAGACTCAACTTACCATGATTCTTGACTTCCAAGGGATTGTTAGAAGATCGCTGAGCTACACTCAAGAGGAAGGAGAGATTACAGACGAGCAGCTCACTGAAATATTCAGGCTGAATCCAGATGACCTTGTCAAGGATGCTCCAGAAGTTTATGTTGTGAGTATGATGAGCGGAATGATGTAGATGAGATTGAGATTGAGGATGTCACAGTACAGCATTATCCAGAGTATACTGACCACGAAGGTAATGTTATCCCCAACTTGGGTGATACTTTTGGCAGTGCTACATTTGAGAAGCTGGAAGAGATGGAAAATGAGAATGGAAAAGATGAAAGCCAAGCCTAAGCTTCGGATGCTAATGTTGATATCAAGAAAGTTGAATGTGCAGCTTGTTTTGCAGAGAATAAAGCCCAATATGCGCCCCCAAAGCAAAATGCCTACACAAAGATTTATAGAGTCAAATGACATCAGAAAGTGTCAAGCAAGATTATAGCATTGCTGTGAAAAGGGAAAAGGGGATTGAGTACTTCAGATATCCTCATGATGTGAATACTCTTCCTCGTTTTGAGCTTAGCCGACTGACATTCTTAGATCTGCTGTATGCTAATCCAAGAAAGATGTCAGGTTGGTTTGAGGCTGCATTGAAGAAAGAATACTACACCAGGTGGGTAAACTTCAGACCTCAACAACCAAAGAGGTTCATACATAAGTCAGAAATGGACCTATATCTGGAAAGCCGAAAGTAGTGCTGAAGTGAAGTCGTCTACACACAATGTCTAACACTCCCTTACGAGAAATGCCTCAGGACTCCACTCCACACTTCAGATGGTGGTATTACGACTAGAGGACATGGGAAGCGGTCATAGTTTTGAACACAAATGGAAATATAGAGACAATCAGGGTATTTGACCAATATGGCTCACTAACTTGTCGGCTGAAGATGTCTATACTTTATACAAGTGGCCACTATTCTATAACATGCAGGACATTGTACATGCTCTTTAATTTCAACATGTTATAAGACTCTGCTTTGCTTTCGAGATACAAGCAAGAGTCACAAGAGAAGGGAAGTACAAGAATTTCCAAGAACACTTGATTACTAGGTAGTGAGATTGAGATTCTCACTTAGGATCGAATATAATGATTGAGTTAGTGATTGCATGGTGGAATCACACAATCAAGATACATTCAATGTAGAAGAAATACTCAAAAATGCTTTGTATATATTAATAAAGGTGATGTATTACAATAATTGCTAGGGTTTAGAAAGAACACTAATAATGCACCTAGGGAATACAAATTATTCTGATATTCTATTTTCTGTCACCTCATGTACGAGATTTTCTATTCTATTTATTGGCAGACAAGTTGCTTTTTTCAAAATGAGTAAACTTCCCTTGACTTATACATCAGAACTAGTCTAAATCTTCATTCGTATTTCTTGTTGTTCATCCGCATTGGCAACTATGGATAAGTTGACTTGATCAGCATTTCTTTACTTGATCTTTCGCAATAGTATATTGGTCATCCGCATTGGTTAATGCGGATGAACAAATACTTCTGTGCATTTGTCTGGTCATCCGCATTTGCAAATGCCGAAGAACAAACACTTGTCCGCATTCTTCTAAGTTATCCGCATTTGTAATGCGGAATAACAAACACTTGTCAACATTTGTTTTGTGACTTCCGCTTAACAAATGTGGTTAGACATACTTGATTCTTCTATCAGCAGGATCTTCATCCGCATTGGTTATTGGACTTATGGGAACCTTAGCAAAACAACCATAAAGTCACCAATTGAATAGGCATCTATGGTCCTTTCAGGGTCCAACACTTGAAGAGATATTACGCATAGACATAAACCCTAGCCTTGGTGTTTTTGTCATTCAAGAACCAAGGTCATTGCTTGATTCTTGTGGGTATGGAAGCTTGAGGACACTTATGCTTGTTGTTTTGGTCGTTCAAGAACATCATCTTCTTCCTTATATGTCATGTTTTACAACCGCACCTGAAAGGTAGTTTGTATGTGTTGCTTTGGTTGTTATCTCTTCTTGATAGCTAGTTGATTCATATATAATTGATCCTATGTGCTTGGGTTTGTTATTGCTAAGTATTATGCCTTAATTTTCAGTTTAGAAAACATAATATTAAGTTTCATTCCGCTACATTTTTCATGTTTAAATGGTTAAACAACTTTGATAATGGTCTAACAAACCCAACATTTTGTGCAAGACATTGAGTTAATACTCCAAAACCTTTATCTTTAAATCCATTTTGTTAATGTGGCTGGGTCTTCGTTTTGAGTTACAAAAGCACCAACAGTGACAGTTGGTATGTGTGGACCAAAAATGATAGATTCCCATTTGTTGTGGTTGGTGTGGAACAAAAAGGCTTTGAGACATCTCTTCCAATCTTCGAAGTTATCCCTGTTTATGAGTCTTAGAGGTCTATTAGGGGCTACACTCTCAAGATCTACAAGAGTGAGAGAAGTCATCTTGGACATACTAGTTTCATTGAAGAAGATCTAGTTTCACGGAAAAATGGTAGTTTCGCAGAGCAATTTCGTAAAGACCACTAGTTTTGTTGAGTTGCAGTAGTTTTGCAGACAATTTTGCCAACAGTTTTGCTAGCCAAATGCTTGATATTGCTTAATTTCGCTGACAGTTACGCACGAAACAAGCTTGAACTTTCGTTCATTGTATTTTCGACAACAATTTCTCTTGTAATGATCACACAAGCACTACTAAACCTTCATTCAAGGAATCTAGTTTCACTGGGATGCTAAAAACAATTCAAAGTAGATAATGCAGGATCAGTTTTTGTCAATTAACACAAGGTTTTCTCTCAAACTCACTTATACTATACTCAGATCAGATGAAGCAGAGTCTCTTCTAAGAGTTTGACTGGGTTAGTATGATTGAGATTCTTACTATGAATCGAATATGGTAATCAAGTCAACGATTGAATGGTGTAAACAAACAATCAAAGAACATTCAATGCAATAATTATACGCATAAATGCTTTTGTATATATTAATGATAGTGATTGATTACAGAGAATAAAAGATAACAAAATATTCTCTATGTCTACCGGCCGTCACGTCATAAACGAGGTTTTCTCTTCTATTTATCGGCAGACAAGATGCCTTTTACAAAATGACTAAACTACCCCTGACCTATTACATCAGAACTAGTCTAAGTCTTCATCCGCATCTTTGCTTGTTCATCCGCATTGGCAAATGAGGATGAGTTAACTTGATCAACATTTCTTCACTTGATCATCCGCATTAGTATGTTGGTCATCCACATTGTTAATACGGATGAACAAATACTTATGCGCATTTGTTCGGTCATCCGCATTTGTCAAATGTGGATAAGCAAAGTCTTGTCCGCATTGATTCTTGGTCTTCCGCATTTGTCAATGCGGAAAAACAAATACTTGTCCGTATTTGTTTTATGTCTTTCGCATTGACAAATGCGGAAGACTACACTTGGTTTTTCTTGAGCATGATCTTCATCCGCATTTCTTCTTGGACTTATAGGATTCCACCAAAGGAATCATCAAATCACCCATTGAATTGACATGCATAATCGTTTCAGGGTGCAACAATACTCCCCCTAAGGATTATACAGCCTATGTTCTTTGTAGATCCACATGTACCTAGTTTACGATCTTAATGTACTATGTCTGTCATGTCCTAAATGTAATGAAACGAATGAGTTGAATGAAACATATTATGTGGTTGTTGATTTTAGTGTTTAATGTTTCAGTGTATGTTTTAATGTTTATTATTTATTAACTCATATTGAACCAACTATATAGGTTTGCGGTTGTTTGAATTGCTTTTTACTTGATTGAGAAACATATTCCAACATAGTCGTATGAAGTCTTCATTTGAATGGACCATGCTAATGTGCCCTACGCATGAACACTTCATGCTAATAGATCAGTCGCATGAGTATACTAGGAGATTGGATTAGTTGCACGACTGAGACATACGGATGACTCAGTCGCACGACTGAACCTTTAGTCGTGTGATTGACTCAGTCGCATGCTTTAGTCGCATGTTTTAGTCGCACGACTGAACCATGCTAATGGTCTAGTCATACGATTGACTAACCCTAACCTATAAATACCACTTAATTTAATGAAAAACATAACACTTTGAAGAATTCGACACCTACACGTACCCTAGCCGTCCAGAACGTCCAAGAAAGCCAGTCCAAGTTCATAGATCATTCTGGATCGATTCCTATTTGTTCTTCACATTTAGTTTAACCTTATATCGATCGGGTTAATGTTCTCACTGATTGGATCACCAATCAAATAGGATTCCACACTATTTGAGTTGCTATACACGTGAATCAGTTAGTACTCCGTCCAGTACACGGTCCCTAACAAGTGGTATCAGAGCTTTGGCTCTTGATTTACGTGTGATTCAATAGAATTTGATATAAAAATCGTGTTTTTCACACAAAAACGCAATCTTTTTGTGTTAAACGTTGTTTTAGATATCTCCACGTCAAGAAGTTAATGTTTTCCGGCATATGGCAATTAGGGTTAGTGAGAAATTCGTGTTGTTACCGCAAAATACCTTAAACCCTCGAATTCTCAAAATTCAGTAGCTTCAGTCGCACGATTGGCTCGATCGCACGACTGAATCCATACGCATACCTCATACACATGATTTGACTCAGTCGTTAATCCATTCATACGACTGAATTGCCCATTTGCATTGTTCATCCGCACCTGTCCATTTGCATGATTGAGCCATTCGCATTTGCTCATTCGCACGTCTGAGTCAACCACATTGTTCAGTCGTACGAAGTGTTCAATCACATTCCTTTAGTCGCACAAGTAAAATAGTTTGTTCTAAAGTTCAAAGTCGATAGTAATCGAGGATGAGTATTTAACGTTCACCATAGGAAGGGACTCAACGATTCAAAATTGTTGCTTCTAGAAAATGAAGTGAGAAATCATAACAAGCCCCCTAAGCTTATAACGTTAGATGATTACCCACAATGGAAGCAAAGATTTGAGATTTACTTAAATGGAGTAGATCCCAATTTGTGGGAGTCGATAGAGACAGGATATAACATGGCTGTAGTTGCAGATGGAGTCAAACTCACCTTAAGCGGTATGACTGATGGCCAAAAGGTAAAGTACAATGCAAAGAAGAAAGTATATGCGTTGATGACTCAGTCAATTCCTAACGATATCTTCCATCAATTTTCTGAGAACAAGCAAGCTAAGAAGTTGTGGGATGCATTGGAAAAGAGCTATGAGGGAAATGCATCGTTAAAAGCTCTAAAGGCTAAAGCATTGAAGAAGGAGTTTGACAACTTCTCGTCAATGGGAAAGGAGAGCTTGGACGACGTCATTGACCGGTTCTACCACTTAATGTTTGAGCTGCACACTCATGGAGTCACCACGTCTATGGAAGACAAAGTTTCAAACTTTGCAGATGGGTTACCAGAGAAATGGGTTTCCTTTGTATCCAACCTCAGACAAAATGATTTGCTGGCAAACTTAGATCTCAACGACTTCATTCTGAAGCTGAGAGAGGAAGAGTTGAGGATGAAGTACATGGCCCAAAAGTCTTCATATGATCAGAATCCGACACTACACAACTCAACTCCACAAGCCAAAACGTCTGGAGCACCACTTCAAATGGCATTTGTGTCGAGTTCAGCTAGTCCATTTCAAGCTACCACTTCAGTATTTGACACGTCAGGGTCGTCTGGTACTCAATACATAGCACCTAGAGCCAATGCTACAAAACTGAAGACTGGGAATCTCGGGAACGTTATAGTGGAGGTAGCAATGGAACACATGGATCTCTTAGCAGCTGTCGTTCACTCCTATGACGGACTAGTTGCTGGGAGGATTGGGAACTGCCATCTGGCAGACGAGGACTACGAGCAGGTAGACAAGACAGAGCTGGAGAGAATGGACATCATGTGGGCCTTAGCAAGTGCTGTTCGTAGAGCTAAAAAGTTTGTCAAGAAGACCAGACAGAACTTGATTGCTACTACGGATACAACTTTTGGTTTTGACAAGACCAAAATTACCTGCTTCAACTATGGGGAAAAGGGGCACTTCGAACGTGATGTGCGAAGCCAAAGAACACTGGAAATGGGAATCCATTCTCATCTTTCACTCGTCAGGATAAACCCACAAGCAGTCCTACTTCGTCAAGCAAGGATCCTAAAGCCTTGAATACTCATGATGACGAAGGACAAGATCGAAGCTTTCTGTTTGTGTCTCCGCGAGAATCCAACACTGCTAGTGTTGAGGATCTAGATGACGACTCAGCAAGCAAAGGTGATATTTCAGTGGAACTCGCGATATCAAATGTTGATGAAACTACAACTGTACTTGATCACCTGCCTGAAGAAGGGACAAGTTCAACAAGTCCAGAATCACGAGAACTAGAAAAGTCAGACACTCCTTTGATGGCTGATTCAACCTCACCCTCTCAGGTAAGTACCACTACTCATCTTTTCAATAATCATGCTTGTTTTGATTGTAATAAATTTAGGGAAAGAATTGATTTGAAATTTTGTAGGTTATTGGACCCTAATGACAACTTAGTAAAGGACTTACAACTATGCACAGAAGCAAATAGAGTCTTAACACAAAATAAGCACAACTATAAAGAAAAGATAGAACTTTTGAATAAATAACTTAGGGAAACTGAAGTTGTAGCTTTTAACCATGCTAATGACATTAAGTTCTATCTAAACTCCTTAGAAGACATTAAGAAACAAAAGTAGTTTTGGAAGTAGAAGTAAATTCACTAAAACAAAAATTGCATAGTTGGACAAGTTCTTCTCACATTGTCTAACACTTAGTGTGAGAACGCAACAATAGGGAGGGTTTGGGATATAAAGTGGTTCCACCACCACATGAGACCTTGATGAATGCCAAAAGTAAACCAATAAATAATAACCCAATCAAGGATCATGTGGTGTCCACTTCTCTTGTAAGTGATCTAGATTCCACATGTAAACCAAATGAATCTGACACTAAACAAAAGGATGCCACTTCAAAATCAAAAGGTAAAATGCCTTGTGTTAATGTGGACGAACAATTTGAAAAGGTAAGATAAATTCTGGTTCAACAATGTCTATTTCTGAACCCAGAAATATAAAAGAAATTAACCGATCACTTGCTTCATGTCTAAATCCAAATAACAAAAGGGAAAAGATGTTAAAAATGTTCAAACAATTAAGTTTGTTAAACAAGATAAAACAACTAAACAAGAACCGACTAAGCCCAAACTGAATAAAGTCACCCAAGTGTCACATACTTCTCCACAGAAACAATTAAATCGTCATGTTGAAAGCAGATCATGCTACAACTGTGGAAAGTATGGGCACATCGCGTCTTACTGTCCTTATTATCAGACATAAAAGAAAAAGATTGAACTTTATGACACTAAAGCCAGCTCTCCGGAAAGAAGCTCCATGACTCCACCAGAAAGAGTCAGTGAAAAAGTTCAACTTATCAGCCAGTCGTCTGTTTATCACAAACAGGCCATACACAAAGCTGGCTGATGTAAAGAAACGTCTATGTCTCGTAATGAGAACAAGAAGACAAATGATCTTCCCTCGCCCTCTAATGGGCAATGGGTAGAATTTATGATGTGTGATGCCTCTACGACACCCAAGCCGGTTAAGGCTTGGGCCCCTCACCTTAACTAATGTTTTCAATTGAATGTGCAAGGTGTTTGCTATAGTGCTGAAACATACACTTTGGTTGTAGATAGCGGAGCATCAAGGCACATGACTGGAAACCGGGCACTCCTATCAAACAAAAAATCAAAAGAGGTCATGTTTCTTTTGCTGGAAACAAAGGAGGGTACATCAGAGCTCAAGGGGAAGTAGGGAACTAGAAAGTGAAGTTTGACAAGGTAAATTATGTTCAACAACTTCAAAATAATCTGCTTTCTGTTTCCCAAATTTATGACAAGGGATTTAAAGTAGTTTCTGATAA
The DNA here is from genome assembly GCA_025506515.1 of Flaveria trinervia. Taxonomy (NCBI): domain Eukaryota; kingdom Viridiplantae; phylum Streptophyta; class Magnoliopsida; order Asterales; family Asteraceae; genus Flaveria; species Flaveria trinervia. The sequence continues at coordinate 19,561,261 of CM046441.1, forward strand.
TAAGAAGTGATATGTCCTCAAAAAGGACTATGTGATTCCAGAGGAACAAGTCTTAATGTCAGCCTCAAGATATAACAACCTTTACATCTTGGATGTATCAAAGGCCTCAACAACGGATCATCAAGTTCAGTTCTTCTTGTCAAAAGCTACTTAGAAGGATTTTATCTCCTGGCATAGGAGAATGGGGCACATCAATCCACACAAGATGAACCACTTGATCCAGAATGATCTAGTGCGAAGAGTAAATGTCAAGAACTCCCAACTCCCGGATTTTTGTGTGACCTAGAAGAAAGGCAAACAGACTAAGAAGTCTCATAAGGCAAAGAAAGTTAATTCTGTAGAACTATCTCTTAAGCTTGTTCACATGGACCTATTTGGTCCAGTTAGTACATGAAGCATCGCAAGCGACTTGTATTGCTATATAGTTACAGATGACTACTCAAGATTCTCTTGGGTGATGTTTTTGAAATCAAAATCAGAAACATTTAAGTCATTCAAAGAATTGGTAACTACACTAGAGACTCTCTACAAGCTATAGGTGAGACAAGTATGCTCAAACAACGGAACCGAGTTCAAGAACCAATGGATGGAGGCTTTCTGCAAAGAAAAGGGAATTGTGCACCAGTTCACTTCCGCCTACACTCCTCAGATGAATGGAGTTGCTCAGAGAAAGAATCAGAACTTAATAGAGAGAGCACAAACAATGCTAGCAGACTCGAAACTGCCTATCCAATTTTGGAATGAGGTAGTTGCAAATGCGTGTTACACGTTAAATCGAGTTTTGGTGGTAAAACGTCATGGCAATACGTGTTATGAGTTACTTTAATGACATAAACCAAATCTGGAGTACCTCAAACCGTTTAAAGCCCCATGTATGTTGCTGAAGAAAACTCAGGAAGGAAAGTTTATTGAGAAGGCTGGAGAGGGCAGTTTGCTAGGATACAACATACCGAATAAGAGAGTTTACAACAAATCAACAGGTCAAGTAGAGGTATGGTGTAATGTCAATGTTCAGAGATACACCACTCCTCCTGCTGGAAAAGGACCTGTAATCTTTTTCGACTACGATGGATTCTTCAAGTCCTTCAATATCCCTCTCTCCACTTTTGACGATTAGTTAGAAGACAAAATGATGTATGATATGTTAAACACACCTTCACAAGACTCAACATCATCTGGTTCACAAGGTGAATCATCTAACCATTTAGGGGGAGCACTCGTGGTTAGTGACTCCTCCTTTGACGATGAAGCCATGGAGAATGAACAGAATAATCAGGGGCAACACGTTTCTACTACTGCAAGTCCATAAGCATCTGACTTTGATGCCTCTGATTCTTCGGAACCTCACACTCCTACTGCCTCAGATACGGAACCAAATGTTCATAATCTTGATTCTGAGGTAGTTGTTCCCACCACTCCTGAATCACGCCTAAATGTGTATCATCCTCTATACAATGTCATTGGGGATGTCAGATGAGGAGTTCATACAAGAAATCAATTGTATTCAGCTGATTATGCCTCGGTAATGAAAAAAGGGTATCTTCACGATGGTGCGTAGCGCTGTTTTGTGTTTCAGTTTGAGCCAAAATACGTTAGTGAAGCCCTAAACGATGGGGCATGGGTGAGTGCCATGCAAGAAGAACTTCTTCAAATCTAGAAGTTAGGAGTATGGACACTGGTATTTACACCAAGTGCGTCTTGAAATGTATGAAAGATGACCAAGGTGTCATCATCGGGAACAAGGCACGACTTGTAGTTCAAGGATTTCGACAAGTCTAGGGAATTGATTACAATGAAGTATTTGCACCTGTGGCGAGAATGATAGCCATCCGTATCTTCCTTTCCTATTCCTCTTACATGAAGATTAAAGTTTATCAACTGGATGTAAAGAGTGCATTTCTTCATAGTGAAATCTGGGAAATAGTGTATGTCAGTCAACCGAAGGATTTGAGGATCCATATCATCGGGACAGAGTTTACAAACTGGATAAGGCTCTCTATGGGCTTCACCAAGCCCCGAGACCATGGTATGAAAAACTCTTAACTCACCTGTGAAACACAGATTTCGCAGAGGTGTAATTGATTGTACATTGTTCATCAAAGAAAAGAATGGTGATCTGCTGCTTGTTCAGATTTACGTTGATGACATAATCTTCGCTTCCAAGAACGAAGACTTATGTAAAGAATTTGAAGCAGTAATGAAGGCAGAATTTGAAATGAGTGCCATGGGAGAGATGAAGTTCTTTCTCGGGTTATAGGTGAATCAAACACCAAAGGGGATATTTCTACATCAAACAAAGTATGTAGGGGATATTCTCAGTCGGTCTGATATGGAGAATGCTTTCGCAACTGGGACTCCACTTGCTACAAACCATGATATAGCACCCCACGAGAACAGTGATCTGGTTGATGCCACCATGCACTGAGAAATGTTTGGATCCCTCATGTACCTCAATGCCTCAAGACCTGATATCATGTATGCAACATGTCTTTGTTCAACATATCAGGCGAAACCAAAATTAACCATCTTATAGGGGTCAAAAGGATATTTCATTATCTGAAGGGTACACCAACACTTGGGTTGTGGTATCCTCATGACGATGATTTTGAGCTTACCGCATGAGTAACTCGGATTATGGCGGCTACAAGATGAACTACAAATCCACCTCAGCAGGTTGTAAATTCTTTGGGAGAAGATTAGTCACGTGGCAGTGTAAGAAGCAAACATTAGTTGCATTGTCAACTTGTGAAGCTGAATATGTTGTTGTGGCAAGCTGCTGTTCTCAAATCATCTAGATTCAACAGCAGATGCGGGACTACGGTTTGAAATTTTCTAACACCTCTATAATTGTTGATAATTCTGATGCAATAGCCGTTACTAAAAATCCTGTCCAACATCCAAAGACCAAACACAACGGAATTAAATATCACTTTATACGTGATTGTTTGGAAAATAATCTAATCGATGTTGTTAAAATAAATACGGATTTCCAATGCGCTGACCTCTACACAAAAGCCTTTGATAAACCATGTTTTCTATATGTGTTAGAGGTCAACGGCGTTAAAAGAAAAGTGATGTAATTCCAGAAGATGAACATGTTTAGTCCGATGCGTCAAGTCCATTTTTCTTTTATTTTATTTTAGTTTATTTTATTCAAGTAATTTTGGTTTTATTTTATTTCTTAACCTTTGAAAATCCTAGAAACACAAATCGTTTACGGTTTTTGAATTTTAGAGGGAGAATAGGTTAGTAGTTTTGTTTGGACCTTGTATTTGAACGAAATTGTTCATGCTAATGGTCCATTCGCATGGGCCATTCGCATGATAACTTTATTATTTTAAGTTTGAATGTATTAATTAATAAACATTATATGTAAACATTCAACCAATCACTAATCTAATTAATTAATTTAATATCAACTTATTAATAAAATATTAATCATTACAAATCACAAACAACCAATATCATTTCATTAATCATATCAAATTACACCAGAATTAGATAAACAAACTCCCCCTTGGACCTAGATCTCTCTAATCTCTTGTTTTCTGCATAACCTCTTTGTATTTCTCGTACTTCTCCTCTTTTGTGACTCCCGTGTGAATCTTAAACATGAAGCAGAGTCGTATAACTTTCTGTAACTGAAGAGCTTGTACAATATCTTGCGTATCATAGAATAGTGGCCACTTGTATAGCGTATAGACATCACTTTCCGACAAGTTTGTAAGCCACATCGGGTCGAATACCCTGATAGTATCCATTTGTCCCTCTTTACTTAAGACTATGACCGCTTCAGCTGTTCTCCAATCATAATACCACCACTTAAAATGTGGAGTGAAATCCTGTGGCATTTCCCTGAGTGGGATTCCGACATTGTGCGAGGAGGATTCCACTTCAACACTATCTTAGGCTTGCCAGTAATGACATCAACCTCAGACCTTCTGATATACCTAGTAGGCTGTTGAGGTCTGAAGTTAACCCATCTAGTGTGGTACTCCTTCTTTAGGGCAGTCTCAAACCAGCCTGACATCTTCCTCGTGTCAGCATACAAAAGCCTTAGTTTGGCCAGCTGGTTGAGCTCAAAACCTGGTAGGGTCTTCAGATCATGTGGGAATCTGAAGTACTCTATGCCCTGTTCTTTCTTAACTGCATAGACGTTAAGATCATCAAAGTATGCCCATGCTATAATCCTACCTGACACCTTATGATGTTTCTTGACTCTGTAAAGTTTGGTGTAGGAATCCTTGTTTGGTGTAGTACGTTAGGCTCTAACTTCTTCAAAACATGTAGCCCACTCAGCCTTTTGAATGTCAACATCATTATTTGAGGCTTGGGCTGTGTCTTCTGCTTTCTCTGATTCTTGCTCCATATTGTTCAACACCTCAATAGTATCGCTGACAAGGGATTCACCCAGATTGGGGACCACATTACCTTCATTGTCAGCGTACTGAGGGTACTCCTCGGCAGTGACATCTTCGATCTCTACCTCATCTACATCGTTGAACTCTTCGTCACTAGTCGAATCGCATGTCGGAGCATCTTTTACTATTTCATCTGCATTTAGCTCGAAAAGCTCTGCGAGTTGCTCATTTGATAATTCATGAATTATTCCCCTTCTTCAGGGGTATAATTCACTGAACTCCTATCCCTTGCAGGTCAAGTATCATCGTTAGCTGAGACTTAACCTGCTGAAGGGGAGCAACATCAACTCATCTCTTTGGTAAGATTAATCTGTTGGTTTAAACATTTCACACATAAATCATTAGTAGTTGATCAACCAAAAAAGCATTAAAGGAATATAAACATTAAATACATTGTGTTCAATTACATGATTCAAATACAAAAGAAGATAAAACATAAACATCTAATCGTTACTTTTATCTTGGATCATGGTTTCATCACTTTGAGGAGCAGAGGTAGAGGCTGATTGATCTTGTCTGTTCTTAGTCTTGTTCTCTTAACCTCTAGCAGTGGCCGATGCAGGTGCATCCCCTACTTCTCCTTCTTCATCATCGTCACTCTCTTCATCTTCATCCAGATCATCATCATCACTATCATCACCATCTCCCTCTTTAATCTTCAGAGGCTCATCTTTAGATCCTTTAAGTTTGAGTATGATGGTCTTCTTAGCATTCTCCAACTCTTCAATTTTCTTAGCAGAAGTGACCTATGCTCTTGGAGTTGGGCAATCTCGAGGCTCTGAGCGGCTATTTGCTAGGCCTGCTCCTTGATTAGCCGATCCTGCTCCGAGATTTGATGTGACTGCACAGCAGTGAGATCTGCAAGGTGTCGTATCTGTGCAGTCTTCTCTTCATCAGCAGCTAACAGTCGCATCACCACACGGTTTAGCGCTGACAGCTGGTCCTCTACCCCAAATTCAGGTAGATGAGATCCATATATACGTGCAGGATCAGATGAGGGTCCCGATTGGTGGCTAGTGGTGGTGGTGGTTGTGGTAAAGATTGGGTTGGGTCTATGAGATATGGAGGTGATGTAGGAGGGAAAGATATGGTGGTGGTTGGTATATTTACAGTGGTAGGGGGTGTGGTAGTGGTAGTGGTAGCTGTGGTTGCTGTGGTGGCTGTGGTGGTTGTGGTGGCTGTAGTGGCTGTGGTGGCTGTGGTGGCTGTGGTGGCTGTGGTGGTGGATGGTGTGGCTGTAGAAGTGGTAGGGATGGTGGTAGCTGTGGTGGCTGTTGTGTGTACGAAGGTGAGTCTTCTTCTCTTCTTCTTCTGGCCGTGGGGCTGAGCCATCCATTTCTTCCTCGATCCAGTCGAGTTGGATGCTCCCCCTAGAACATGGCTAGTAGACTCAGGAGCATAGCTGGGATCTACTGTCGTCTCTCCCGAATCCCTGGGGCGTTCACCAACCGCCCGGAGTCCATACTCGGTGGGAACAACCTTGCTTCCCACGGTCCTCGTCAGGGGCTCCTCATCTGACTCTTCTTCCTCCTCACCAGGTATGAAGTCCTGGTGGAAGCCTGCAGACTCAGCTATGTCGCCTGTTGGGGCAGACACTGGGGGTATAACATCTGAAGCTGTGCCCCTCGTTGGAGCAGGCAGATCATCCCCAACATCCCGACTATCATCATCGTCTGAATCATGCTCTGGGAGCAACAACCTCTCATCATCTGAATCGTTGTCATCATGATGCCATTTGCGTCTACCTGGTGCCACATATCGTTCATTTGCGAGATGGCCGATCAACCTTTTTACCTGGGGCTTTACCTGCTTGCCCGATACACTCTCATGCGACCCAAAGTAGTGTCATCCATAACCTCTAGGGCAACCGCATCCTGTTTCTCCTTGGGAAGTAATGGCAGCTTCTTGTTAAAGATCAGCTGCAGAAATCTGATGACATACAAAAACCCTCCTTCCCCTTGGCCTCCAGATTCTCCACCAGATACGAGAAGATCATGCTCGAGAAGCTGAAGGGGTGGTTCAGCACCAGTGCCACATAGGCATTCTGAATCTAGTCTGACAAGTCATCAAACCCCACCCTTCGAGAAGCAATACACTTCAGGATCACATGCGCCAAGTATTTATACTGCGGACACAGGTTGCTCTTGTTGAAGACACCTGAGGTCATGTCCCCAGCATATTTAATCGTGAGGAAGCAACCTCTGACTCTAAGTGGATGTAGTCTGGTGGGTTGATCAGTATCATCCCCAAAATCAAGTACTCTGTGGATGTTAGCTGCTGTAATTTCAATGTCATGACCATGAATGGAGCTCCGTATGCTGTAAGGCTCATGTGAACGATCTACGGAGGCATTTTCCAGAAAGCCTGAGTAACGACCTCTAAGGAGTACACTGTGTGGATATGGCTTTGTGTATCCGAGAGCGTCGAAGGAATGCAATAATATCTGTAAACTCGGCTCCATTCTGAGTCGTATGGTCCAAATGAGTACATATATTGTGCTTTGGATTTATGGACCATCTATCAGCCATTGACCTGAAACACAAGACACAGAACCATTTGTAAGTCATACATTCAAAATTCAGTTCAAGGTGTATAGTTTAAATTCAATCCGATACATTCGTGCGAATGAATCACGCGATTGGAGTCAGTCGTTTGTTCTTTCGTACGACTGAGCTCCTTCGGGTGAATGAGACATGCGACTGAGTTCAATTTGCTGACTGAGTCTGCGATTGGTTCAGTCGGCCGACTGAACTCATTCGCATGGTTCATTCTGCCCATTGAGCCAATCGCAAGATTCAGTCGTGCGATTGGAGTTCATCCGGATGACCAATCGCATGACTCCCTATTCATTCGACTGTTGTTCCAATCTTGACCTAATTCAAGTAATTTAACATGGCTTAATGGTCCAATAGACTCGCCATCTTGTCACTAATGACCTATTAAACTTAATTTTAACATTTAGCTTAGTTTATGTAGGTTATTAGGGCATTTTTCAATCCGATCAATGTTTCATTCGAATAACCCAAATTTGACTCAAGATCTTCTGATTTCTATAAGGTTTAACTGCAATGTACCTGTATACTTGTCAATCGAATGTCAGAAGATCAATAGCAATGTGAAAACACGATCTCTAGAAATTTTTGGCAGAGTAACGGGAAAGAAAGCGATATGGGTGCGATTGGGAGTGATGAGTGAAATGCGATCGACTGAGGCCCTTTAAATACTAACCCTAATTTCAATCGGCCGACTGGCCTCATTCGCTCAGTTCATTCGGGCGACTGAGGTTCAGTCGTGCGATTAAGTTGGCCGACTGAGTCTCAGTCGGTCGACTGACTCATTCGTGCCCTTTCATTGCTTTCTCAATTAACCGACTGAGTCTCAGTCGGTTGACGGACTCATTCGCACCCTGTCATTCGGTCGAAAGGTTCATTCTTAAACGCCGTTTGGGTGAATGACTAAATTTCATGTCCAGTCGTGCGAATGGGATCCATTCGCATGGTTGGTCCATATTCATGGTCCAATCGTACGAATGGGATCCATTCGCATGGTTGGTCCATATTCATGGTCCAATCATGCGAATGGGTCACACTTGGTAGATTTTCTGCCATTTTGAACATTTTAACCTTTTGAAATAGACATTATAAGTTTTGATCATCTCAGACATGATCATTTTTATCAATTTGAGTCACCTCAGACGTGACTGCTTTAAACTTGAATATTCATGTCGTCATCTCAGCCATGACCCATTCAGTGAGTTCATCCCTTATCGATTTTCATGATGTAGTCCAGCAAACAAATTAACTAAAACGACTCGCTAATTAGAACATAAACTAAAGACTAAAAATTAAGACTTTTTTTTGGCTTTTTGTGAGAGATAGAACCTAAGGTGGAAATCTACTGGATTTGGTTCCGGAATCGAAAGCTTCAACTTAGATTGACCACTCCTAGACCAATTCAATTTTGGAATCATACAGGCACATCAAATCATTTGGGACTTGTTATGAAAATCTTTTGATGCTCAATTCTTGGTGTTCATCCAGAGTCATTAGCAACTTTAGGAAATCATACTGGAACTCTTAGATCACCACATTGATTTAAACTTTCAAGAATTGCAGCCACAATGATTGTCAATATGTTTGTCCACTTAAATCCATACACAGACTCTTGACACAAACTGGTGATTGTTTTTTTGGTTTAATTATTTCAACAACATTTGTGGATCCCACACTTATATGGTAATCAACATTCCTCAGGAGCTTTTGAGCGGTCTACGGTTATGTTTACAAGAAGAGACTATTCTTAGAACTTTCAAGGAGAAGCCAATCCTCAGGTCAGTGCCATCGCATAGCAGAGAGGCGGCAAACAACAATAAATTCTACAATATCTACGTTATGCTTATCCTCAGGTCAGTGCCATCGCACAGCAGAGAGGCGCACAACCTATCTCCTTGTTAGAACAGCTTAATATTATTTTGCACCAAATGCACTAACAACATAAGTCATTAGCTTGATAGCATTTTTATTTCATTTTTTCTGGTGCTTTGCTCTATTTATGGTCATCCGCACACATTTGTGGCGTTTACATGCTCATTACCCCTTATTGGAATATTGTTGATTGTGTTAACTAGCGATAAGATGGGAGCCCACAGTCAGTTGAACCACTTAGTTTGATCTTGAGATCACCGGTCAAGTCTAATCATCTATTGTGTTGAATCTACTGACATATCAATCGTGGTCTAGCAACCTCTAGGTCTACTCTCGTTGTGTTACCTTAGAGTTACCAGTTTTTCTATCATCTTCCCTTCTATATTGCTTAGACTACACAGACTTATACTTTGAATGTCTGCACCTTTTCTAAATTAAAATTTCAAAGTCCCTCTTGATTTGTTCCTGTGTACTATCATATTCCAAAGGGTTTGAATCGGTATCACAGATACGATCTACCTTATATCAGCTTTCCACTTCTTCTCCCTCTCTTTTTTTTTTAAAATTTCTTGCTGACTTATTCTCCCCCTAAAATACTAAAATCATAACCGGTATTATTATTTTAGGATTTTAATAAAGAGCAGAATAACATAAGTTTAACGTTAACCGGACTAATTTAACCAAATAAGCTCAAACAAAATGAAGAATTAGGTAAGCTACATCGGACTACACATGATCATTTTCAGGAATAACCTCACTTCTCTTTTTAACGCCGTTGACCTCTAGCAAATATTGAAAACGTGGTTTATGAAAGGCTTTAGTATAGAGGTCAGCGCGTTGAAAATCAGTATTATTTTTTACCACATCAATTAAGTTCTTTTCAAAACAATCTCGTATGAAATGATATTTAATACCGATATGTTTGGTCTTAGGATGTCGGACCGGATTTTTAGTTACTGCAATTGCAGCAGAGTTAACTACAAAAATAGGATTAGAATAGAACGTTAAACTATAATCCCGCATTTGCTGTTGAATCCAGATGATTTGTGAACAGCAACTTGCAGCAGCAACATATTCGGCTTCACAGGTTGACAATGCAACCAATGTCTGCTTCTTACACTGCCAGGTAATTAATCTTCTCCCAAAGAATTGACACCCTGCTGATGTAGACTTGTAGTTCATCTTGCAGTCTCCGTAATCCGAGTCACTATACGTCGTGAGCTCAAAATCATCATCATGAGAATACCACAACCCAAGTGTGGGTGTACCCTTTAGATAGCGAAAAATCCTTTTGACCCCAATCAAATGATTAGCTTTAGCCTGATATCTAGAACATAAACATATCGCATACATGATATCTGGTCTAGAGGCAGTGAGATACATGAGGGATCCAATCATTCCTCGGTACATCGTGGCATCCACAAGATCTCCATTTTCATCAGGTGCAATGTCGTGATTCGTAGCAAATGGAGTCCGGCAGCAGACGCATTCTCCATGTCAAAACGATTGAGAATGTCTCTTACGTACTTGGTCTGATGTAGAAAGATCCCATTTGGTGTTTGATCCACCTGTAGCCCGAGAAAGAACTTCATATCCCCCATAGCACTCATCTCAAACTCTTTCTTCATAACTGCTTCAAATTCTTTGCATAACTCTTCGTTCTTTGAACCGAAAATTATGTCATCAACATAAATTTGTACGAGCAGTAGGTCGCCATCTTTTTCTTTAATGAACAGCGTGCAGTCAATGACTCCCCTGCGAAAGCGTGTTTCACAAGATGAGTCAAGAGTTTCTCATACCAAGCTCTTGGAGCTTGATGAAGCCCGTATAAAGCCTTGTCGAGCTTGTAGACTCTATCCCGATGATAAGGATCTTCAAATCCCTCGGGTTGACTGACATAGACTTTTCTCTAATTTCCCCATGAAGAAATGCACTCTTCACATCTAATTGATAGGCTTTAATCTTCATGTACGATGCATAGGCAAGGAAGATACGAATGGCTTCCATCCTTGCCACGGGTGCAAACACCTCATTGTAATCAATTCCCTCAACTTGGCGAAAACCCTGAACCACCAGTCGAGCTTTATTCCTGATAATGGGCCCTTGGTCATCTTTCTTTCATTTTAAAACCCATTTGGTGCCAATGATCTTAGCACCTTTAGGTCTATCAACCAGAGTCCATACACCTAACTTCTTGAACTGAAGAAGTTCTTCTTGCATTGCACTCACCCACGCCTCATCATTTAGTGCTTCACTCACATTTTGGCTCAACCTGTGAGACAAAACACTGATAGGCACCATCATGAATATATCCTTTTTCCATAACAGAGGCATAATCAGCTGAGTACAACTGATTTCGGGTTTGTACTCCTGATCGGACATCCCCAATGACATTGTCTAAGGGATGATAAACGTTTAGTCATGATCCTGGAGTAGTAGGAACAGCTACCTCAGAGCCAAGATGATGAACATTTTGTTCTGCATCTGAGGTAGTTGGAGTTTGAGGCTCTGAAGTCGAAGAAGCATCGCTGGTAGATGCTTGTGGACTTTCAAGAACTGGAACCTGTTCCGCCTGACTATTCTGGTTAACTTCTTCACCTTCATCTTCAGAGGAGGAGTCACTGTTGTCAACTACTCCCCCTGACTGAGTAGATGATTCTCCCTGTGAGTTAGATGTTGGTGGATGCAAGCTATCATACATCATTCGTGTAGCTAACTCGTCATCCGAGGGAGAGAGAGGAATGTTGAACGACTTGAAGAATCCATCATAGTCGAAGAAGTAGGCGGGTCCTTGCCAGTAGGTGGTATGGTAAATTGCTGAACGTCAACATTACACCACACTTCTACTAGACCCGTTGAGTTGTTGTAAACTCGCTTGTTCGGTATGTTGTATCCTAGAAAGATGCCTTCATCTGCCTTCTCGCTGAATTTACCCTCTTGTGTCTTCTTCAGAAGTGTGCACGACACCCCAAATGGTTCGAGATACTCCAAGTTTGGTTTGCGTCTTTGTAGTAGCTCGTAACATGTTTTTCCGTGGCGCTTGACTATCAGGACTTAATTCAGTGTATAACAAGCATTTGCCACTGCCTCATTCCAGAATTGGATAGGCAGTATCGAGTCTGCCAGCATAGTCCGTGCTGTCTCTATCAAGCTCCTGTTCTTTCTCTCAGCAACGCCATTCATCTGAGGTGTGTAAGCGGAAATGAATTGATGCACAATCCCCTTTTCCTTGCAGTATTCCTCCATCCGCTGGTTCTTGAATTCCGTTCCGTTGTCTGAGCGTACTTGTCTAACTTTCAGCTTGTAGAGAGATTCCAGTGTGGTGACCAACTCCTTGAATGATTCAAATGTTTCTGATATGGATTTCAGAAACATTACCCAAGTGAATCTTGAGTAGTCATCGGTGACCACAAAACAGTACAAGTCGCCTGCAATGCTCTTTGTACTGACTGGACTGAACAGATCCATGTGAAGAAGTTCAAGAGGAAGTTCTATTGAGTTAACTTTCTTTTCCATATGAGACTTCTTTGTCTGTTTACCTTTCTTGCAAGCTATATAGAAATCAGGAAGCTGAAAGTTCTTGACATTAACACCTCTCACCAGATCCTTCTGAATCAAGTGATTCATCTTCCTTTGACTGATGTGTCCCATTCTCCTATGCCAGGAGATGGAGTCTTTTTCAGTAGCTTTGGATAGAAAACACTAAACCTCATGATCAATTGTAGAAACTGTTGACAGATCCAAGACATAAAGATCTTTATATCTTGAAGCAGTCATCAAAACTTGGTCCTCTGCGATCATGTAGTCTTTCTTTAGTACGTAACACTTCTTGTTGTCGAAGATGAATTTAAATTCCTTATCTTATATTTGAGAAACAAAGAGTAAGTTGTTTGAAGTTGCTGGACGTAGTTCACCCTATCAAACTTAACTTTCTGATTTCCAACTTCTCCTGAGCTGTGATATACCTCCCTTGTTTCCAGCAAACGAAACATGCCCTCCTTTTATTTGTTTGACATTTGATAAAAGAGCTCTGTTTCCTGTCATGTGCCTGGATGCTCCGCTGTCTACTATCCACGTGTTAGTTTCAGCACTGTATTGAACAACCTGCATATACAAGGTAAAGGATTAGTTTAGGTTAGGAACCCAAGCCTTTACTGGCTTGGGTTCCCAGAGGCATCACACATCAGAAATTCAACCCATTGACCTTCGAAGGTGAGGGTGGTTCAGGTTCCTTCTTGTCATCATTATCAGACATAGAGATTGACTTCTCTTTCCATAAGCCAGATTTGTGCAATGCCTATTTGTGATAAACAGTCAACTGGCTAGTCAACTGGCTAACGGGTTGAACCTTCTGTTCACTAGTTTTTCTAGGTGGAGTTAAAGAGCTCCTTTTAGAAGACTTAGGTTTTGACTCCTGAAGTTCAATCTTCTTCCTAGGTGTCTGATAATAAGAACAATAGGAAGCAATGTGTCCATATTCTCCACAGTTGTAGCACGCCCTGCTATCAACTTTATTATTAAACTTTCTTTGTGGAGACGTGTGTGACACTCTAGTAACATCACTCACTTTAGGTTTTGACTCTTGTTCTTTTGATGTGTTTACAGGTTTAACAAAATTAACTAATTTAACATGTTCGACATCCTTTTCTTTTTGGTTAATTGGTCTTTGACTTGACGTATGTGAAAGATTATCCTTAAAAGCCCTTTTTGGTTCTGATTTGACTTTGTTTGAACCTGACTTTAAGTTAACCTTTTCAAATTCCTTTTCCAGATTAACACAAGTCAATTTACCCTTTTCCTTTGAAATGGTCTCCTTTTGTTTGTTTCCAGTGTCAATAGATGAACTTAAGGAATCTGGATCACTAACAAGAGGAGTAGACACTAGATGATCCTTGATGGGATTACTATTTATAGGTCTAGTCTTAGTGTTCATCAAAGTCTCAGGTGGTGGTGGAACCACTTTATAACCCAGTCCCTCCCCGTTGTTCCTTTCATTCACTAAGTGTTGGACTACGTGTGAAGAACTAGTCCAACTATGCAGTTTTTGTTTTAGTGAATTTACTTCTACTTCTAGAACTGCTTTTTGCTTCTTAGTCTCTTCTACGGAGTTTAGATAATACCTAATGTCATTAGCTTGATTAAAGGCAACTACCTCGGTTTCCCTAAGCTGTTTAGTCAAAAGGTCTATCCTTTCTTTATAACTGTGCTCATTTTGTTTTAATACCCTATTAGCCTCAGTGCATAGATGCAAATCTTTTATCAAGTTATCATTATGATCTAATAACCTAGCAAATTTAGCATCTATGCTATTCCTAAAGGCATCACAATCAGAACAAGCATGATTATTAAACATTGTGTAAGTAGTACTTACCTTAGTTGATTCAGAAGCGTTTGCCATCAATGCAGTATCAGATGATTCTGATTGTGTTGCTTCTGTCTTTTCTGTCTCTGACATGGTAGTCTCCGCTTTTGGCTTGTAACTGACATCAGTTGCAGTTGCTTCTTCACTATGTGACATTGCTAACTCAACTGCTAGATCTCCTTCACTAGCGGAATCACTGTCAATATCTTCTACATTTGCAATGTTTGATTCCCCTGGTGAGACAAACCTAAAGCTCCAATCCTGTCCTTCATCATCATGAGCAGTCAAGGCTTTGGAGTCCTTGTTTGAGGAAGTAGAACTGGTAGTTTGCTTGTCTAGACGAGTGAAGGATGAGAACGGGTTCCCGTTCCCAGTCTTCTTTGTCTTCACACATTCTCCCTTGAAGTGCCCCTTTTCACCACAGTTAAAGCAGGTCACTTTACTCTTGTCGAAGCCAAAGGTGGTATCCTTAGTAGCAACCAAGTTATGTCCAGTCTTTTTCACAAACTTCTTCGCCCTCCGGACAGCACTAGCTAAGGCCCACATAATATCCATTCTCTCAACTCCATTTCGTCCACCTACTCGTAGTCCTCGTCTGCCAGATGGCAGTTCCCAACCTTTCCAGCAACAAGTTCATCATAAGAATGGACTATTGCTGCCAATAGATCCATGTGCTCTCGAGCTACTTCCACAGTCACATTACCGAGGTTCTCGGTCTTCAGTCCAGTAGCATTCGCTTCAGATCCAATGTATTGGGTACTAGAAGACCCTGACGTTTCTGAACCTGAAGGAGGTGCATGTGTAGGAATCGATGAGCTAGACCCAAATGCAGTGTGGAGAGGTGCTCCAGATGTCTTAGCTTGAGGCGTGGCATTGTATAAAGCTGGATTTTGATTGTACGTAGACTTCTGAGCTCTGTACTTCATTCTAAGTGATTCTTCTCGCAACTTAAGAATGAAGTCATTTATTTCCAGTTTTGACAGCATTCCATTCTGTCTAAGATTAGACACGAATGAAACCCATTTTTCAGGCAATCTGTCTGCAAAATTATTAACTTTCTCTTCCATGGTAGTAGCCACTCCATGTGTATGCAGTTCACTCATCAGATGGTAGAATCTATCTATAACATCGTCCAAACTCTCGTTTCCCATCGATGAGAAGTTGTCGAATTCCTTCTTTAACTCCTTAGCCTTGATTGCCTTCAACGAGGCATTCCCGTCGTACCTCTTCTCTAGCACATCCCATAGTTTCTTGGACTGCTTATTCTCTGAGTACTGGTGGAATATCTCTTTAGGGATAGACTGTGTAATCAATGCATAGACCCTCTTCTCTGCATTATATTTGACTTTCTGCGCGTCTGTCATCCCTCCTAAGGTTAACTTTACTCCATCGGCTCCCACCGGCATACTATATCGAATCTCGATGGCCTCCCACAGATTCGGATCCACTCCATTGAGGTAGATCTCAAAACGTTGTATCCAGTGGGGAAACTCATCTAATGTTAAAAGCTTTGGTGGTTTATTATGATTACCCACCTCAATCTCAAGTAACAGCAGGTTCTGGATCCTAGAGTCCTTCCCAGCAGTAAAGGCTGACATTTGATCTTCCATTGTGAATAACTTTAAGTCTAATAAGCAATTGTCACTCGGGCGACCGAAGGATGCGAACGGACTAGTCGTGCGTATGAACTCTACGAATGGTTCAATCGTGCGGCTGAACTAAGTGATTAGCTCAGTCGTGCGAATGAATCTGATGCGTATGAATAGTGCGACCGAACGGTTCAATCGTACGAATGGAGATACGACTATGTCCAATCGTGCGTCTGAGCAATGCGAATGAGGTCCAGTCGTGCGAATGGCTCACTCGTACGACTGAAGCTGCTCTTATGCAAAAATTTCTAGGTTAAACGTGTTTTAGCCGTAAAAATTTGAACTTTCGCAAGGTTGAATTGCCTAAGTCCGTAGAAACCAAACTATGATGAGTAGGGAACGTCCAAGATCACCTTTGACACAAAAGATTGCGTTTTTAGTGCAAAAACACAAACTTTTTATCAATCTTGATTGAATTACACGTAATCAATAGCCAAAGCTCTGATACCACTTGTTTGGACCTTGTATTTGAACGAAATACCTGGAGATTAGCGTGTAAACCAGATCAAATAGTGTGGAATCCTATTTGATTGGCGATCCAATCAGTGAGAACACACGAAGAATCAATCAGGAATTGAAACTAACGTTAGAAATCGATTAGGAATCGATCTAATGTGTTCTGTGAACTTGGAGAACGAATTGGGAGGTTTCTGGACGGCTAGGGTACGTCTGGAATCGTAATTGATCGAGAGTTTTTATTTTCACGAATTGAGTTGTATTATAGGTTGGTATTATTGAATCGTGCGATTGAACCATTAGTATGGTTCAGTCGTGCGATTGAGCCATGCGGTTGATTCATTCGCACGACTGAGTGTTCAATCGTGCGACTGAGCCAATCTTATGTTACAATCATACGACTGATCCAGTCTCCTGGTTCAGTCGTGCGACTGAGTCATTCGTATGAAATTGTTCATGCTAATGGTCCATTCGCATGGGGCATTCGCATGATAACTTTATATTTTAAGTTTGAATGTATTAATTAGTAAACATATATGTAAACATTCAACCAATCACTAACCTAATTAATTAATTTAATATCAACTTACTAATGAAATATTAATCATTACAAATCACAAAAAACCAATATCATTTCATTAATCATATCAAATTACACCAGAATCAGATAAACAAGATCTATTACATTTCATATCATGATCTATTACATTTCATATCATGATCTAGGGACATACATTTCATAACAAGATCTATTACATTTCATTTCATTTCATAACAAAGTAGTTGGGACTTTAAAAGATTTAAATTTAATTAGATGTAAAATTAAAAGTATAAGTCTGAGAAGTCTAAGCAAAAGTTAAAAGAAAAATGATAGTAAAACTATCTGCTATTAAGGTTACAAGGAGAAGTAGACCTAGAGGTTGCTAGACCATTAGATGATGTGTCGGTAGATTCAACACAAAAGATAAGTAGACATCTTTGGTGATCTGAAGATCAAACTAAGTTGTTTAACAAGTTGTGGGTTATCATCTTATCCCTGGTTAACACAATCAACATACTTCCAATAAGGGGTGATGAGCAAAATCAATGCCACAAATGTGTGCGGATGACCAAAATATGAGCAAAGCACATGATGAAAAGTGCAAAAAGAATAAAATTGCTCAAACAAGAAGATAGGTTATGTGCCTCTCTGCTGTGCGGTGGCATTGACCTGAGGATAAGCATAATCTATATATTCTAGAATTCATTGTTGTTTGCCGCCTCTCTGTTGTGCGGTGGCACTAACCTGAGGCTTGGCTTCTCTTTGACAGCTCTAAGAAGAGTTTCTTGTCTAAATACCCGTTGACCGCTCAAAAATCTCCTAAGGAATGTTGATTACCATAATGCCTGTTGAAATAATTAACCTAATGTATCACCAATCTGTGTCAAAAGTTTGTGTATGGATTTAAGTGGACAAGTATACTGACAATCATCATGGCTATAATTCTTGAAAGTCCAAATCAATGTGTGCATCTTGTAGTACTAGTATGATTTCCTAAACTTGTTAATGACTCTCGACAAATACAAGAATTTAGCATCAAATGATTTTGGTAACACGTCCTGAATGATTTGATTACCTGTATGATTCCAAAATGAATCTTTCCACTTATGTTCAAAATAACTTGAAGCTGCCTTTTCAAGAAAGAAATCTGTTACATTTGTATCTTAGGATTTCCACCTCACACAAAATCACAAAAACATCTTTAGTTTTGTCTTTTAATGTTAGCTCATTTTTTGTTTTAACATTTAGTCAATTTAATGTTATATGTCGGACTATCTCGTGGAATTCAATCTGGGATTTAATTACTTAAAAGGGCGTCTGAGGTGACGAAACGTGTTATCATTGTTAAATGGGTCACGTCTGAGGTGACAAAATGTGTTTTGTTTAAAAGGATCACGATTGAGGTAATCAAAAGTTTTCAAAGTTAAAATGATCATGTTTAAGATGATCGAATGATCAAAATGTATAATCAAAAGTTAAAAGGGGTTAAATGTCTAATGGTCATAAAGTCAAAATCATTAGTATGATCCATTCGCATGACTGGACCATGAGTATGGACCATTCGTATGATTAGACCATACTTATGCACTATACAACCAAATGGAGCATTAGTATGAACGAGTCACACAAATGGCTTACAAGATTGAGCCATTCGCCTTATTAGGGTAGTCCGAATGAGTCAGTCGCCCGACTAAAACCCAGTCGGCTGACTGAATGTGATCGGCTCAACGAGCGAATGGATCCAGTCGCCTGATTGAAACCAGATTCAGTATAAATAGGGCTATAGTCGATCACATATACTCATCACCCCTTATTTGCCCTAAATCCACCTAGAGTGCTGTTACTCTGCCAAATTTTACTTAGACATCGCTTGACTTCAAATTCCTATTTTCTGATGATTGCTAGTGTTTATACAGGTACAATCCGGTACAATCTACCCAAATCGCAGTCGAATTGTGCCCTAGATTACAGAATTCGGCCCTAATAAAGAACCGAGACTTAGTTGGATTAATAGACTAATAAAACTAAGTAAAATGTTGAAATCAAGGTTATTAGGTGCTAAGTAGGGTTATTGGGAGTCTAATGAGCCAAACCACGATGTCTAATATTAATAATTGCTCATAATATAAATTACAATCGAACAGACAGTCTGTCAAGCGACTGGACACCTGGATGAACTACAATCACATGACTGAGCTGGGCGATTGACTAAGTAGACCGAATGAACAAGGCTTATGAGCTCAGTCGGCCAACTGAACCAGTCGCAGGCTCAGTCACCCGATTGAACTCAGTCGCATGACAAGTCACACGACTTTATTCAGTCGCATGTTAGGCCAAACGACTGAACCCAGTTGTCTGGCTCAATCGCAGGATTGAACCAGACTGACACGAATGAACGAGACTGACCTCAAACAGTTTAGAGTGAATTACTTTCTATTGTGTGCTGATCTAATGTGTATACTTCTTGTGTTATAGATTCATGTTTGGTTGTTTGATCATAAACCCCAAGCACAATATCTATGCTCATTGTGACGCCACCACTCGGAACACTGCCGAGTTTGCTCGCGTCATTGCTTTTCTAAAGAGATCACAGATACACCGAGCCATATCTACACCATGCACTCCCTACAGGTCTATACAGCAGGCCTTTTGGGAGGGTGCATTAGTTGACAGAACTAGTGAGCCTACTGTATCAGGAGTACCATCTTAGGGCAGAACATAGATGTGACAGATACAGATATTAGACGAGTACTGGACCTGGGTGATGATGGTACTCCCCCAACTAGGCTACACCCTCTGACTGTGAGGGGATGTTTCCTCAGGATGAAGTAATCTGGGGACATCAATGCAGGGGTGCTAAACAAAGGCAACCTGTGTCCCGAGTTCAAGTACTTGGCACACATCATACTGAAGTGCATAGCTTCGAGAAGGGGTGGATTTGATGACTTATCAGACCAAATCCAGAATGCCTACGTGGCACTGGTTTTGAATCACCCCTTCAGCTTCTCCAACATGATATTCTCATACCTGATCGAAAATCTTAAGGCAAATGGCAAAGAGGGATTTTGCATCTATCCGAGGTTTCTTCAGATGATTAACGACGAGAAGCTGCCCTCTCTGCCTAAGGAGAGCCATGATGCAGTATCACTTGAGGTAATGGATGACACTACACAAGGCCGCATGAAGGTGTGCAGGGGGAAAAAGGTTAAGCTCCGTGTGAGGTGACTGTTCGGGCACCTGGCCCGAAAGGAGTACGTGGCGCCGGCAAGGCGTAAGTGGTGCCACGAGCAGAGTGACTCAAATGTTGAGCAAATTGCTCTTCCATCTGATGACTCCGATGATGACGACTGTGGTGCTGGTGGAGAGTCTGCCCCCGCTACTTCTAGGGCCACCACTGCACATGTTACACCTCCACCATCCACTCATGGAGATACCACCACCGTCAGTTTCCATGAGCATTTCTCTCCTCCTAATGAGGAGGAAGAGAGTGAAGAGGAGTCACTAACAAGGACAGTGGGCAGCATGGTGGTTGTCAGCGACGGAGGTATTCAGGAGGTTGGAGAATGCCGTGGTGAGTCTGGGGAGACTGTGGCAAACCCCTATTACACACCTGATCAGCCCAGCAGCATCCCAGGGGGAGCATCCACCTCAAGGGGCATGAGGAGAAAAAAGATGGCTTAGCCCCATAGGATGAAGACAAAGAAAAAGAGGATGACATTCATCACCACCACAACCACAACCACCACTACTACCACTCCTCCCATCACCCCTACCACCATTCCACCAACACCATTACTAATACTTGATCGACTATCACCATTACAGCCACTCCACCACCTATATCCACCACTTCCACCACCACTACAGCTTACCCATCACCACCCACACATATACCACCTCCGATGTTCACCACTGCCTCCACCACTTTTAATAGTTGGTAATAGTATAGGGACTATTCGTGTAATTTGTTAGTTCATTTACTTTTTGTTTTCAGTATAAATAGCTTTGACTTGCTCGTAGATAAAAAGGGATTCGAACCTGCTTTCATACTTGTAATTGTGTTAGCTTGATATTAATGAAAACATGAATTTTGTTGATATCTTGTTTTGATTTGATTACTTTGTGTAAATTTCTTTGAATTGTGTTAATAAATCATCACAGATTGATTCATTTGATCCTACCAAATGGTATCAGAGCAGTTGGTAAGCTATTAGTGACTGAGTTTTTTGAAGTTTATCAAACTTGAAAACCTCAAAAATCACACTGAATCTATGATTGAGATACAATTCAATTGAAAATTTCTGAATTTCAGTTGTGTTTCATCATCAGAAACAAGATTTGAAGCACAATTCGCAGTTCAATTCATCAAATTCTAGTAAATTTGTTAAATTTGTTGTTCGAAAAAGAGTTGAAGTTTTCGAACTGAAATTTCAAAAATTGAGTGATTTGTTGTTGAAATTGAAGAAATTGATATTAAGAAGAATGTTTATCGGCATAAAACTCGATAATTGAAAAGTTTCAATTGATTTCATCAACATTTGAAGAATTCAGAAGATTTGAGTCTGTTATTTTCATATGAACTGATGAATGTGACGCATTAGGGTTGAAGTTTGCTGAAAAATTGTCCAAGTGTTAGGCGTTTGACTACTGTCTAGTCATACCAACACTGTGTAGACGTTTTCAGTTCAGACGTTTGATCTCTGTTCGAGAGTCCAGACGTATCATTGTTGAGAAGTATTTGAACTGTTTAGACGTTTGATAACTGTGTAGGCGCATCAACACTGTGTAGACGCATCAACACTGTGTAGACGCATCACAACTGTTCAGAGTTTTACAACTGTTCAGACGCATCAATTTTAGGCTTTTTGAAAAATTTTCTAAGGCATTCCCTTAGACAACTCTTAACTTAGACGCATCAACTATTGAGGCGTTTGAATACTATTCAAACGTTTCAACCTTGATACTTAGAATTTTTTTAAAGAAAATTCTTTGAAAAATTTTTCAATTTTTTTTAAAATTCAAAATATAAGAAAACAACAAAAAATATAAAAATGGTGAAATCAGAAGATTCTGAAAACAGAGTTCCAAAACTTAAAAATAGAGCTAATTTTAGAAATTGGTCTCTTAGGCTAAAACAACATTTTAATTCCATTGACACTGATCTTTGGAAATCTATAGAAAAAGGACCATACATTCCTATAATAACTGATGGACCTGGCAGAGGGTTTGTGTACACTAATGATTCTCCAGAACCTTATCCAGAAGATGATCTTCAAGGAGATGATCTGAAAAGAGTTAAAAATGATATTAAAGCCTATTCATTGATGTGTAAAGGACTACCTTTGGAAGTTCTTACAAGGCTTGATGCATATCAAACTGGATATACACTATATAAAGCATTGAAGATCATTTGTGAAGGAGGTAAGGAGATTCAAAATCTAAAGAAACAAAAGTTGAAAAGACAATTAGAATTGTTTCAACATTTTTCTTGAGAGACAATAAATCAGATGATGAACAGATTTGTTCAACTCATAACTGAGATGTCAACAGCTAGTATCAAACCTGATCTTGAAGATTTAAATCTCAGACTACTCAATGCTTTACCATCATCATGGAAACAAACTGTAACTCTACTAAAGCATACTGAGAAGTTTCCAATGGATCCAGATCTTCTTATTGCAAAAATAGAATCAGCGGAGATTGATGAAAGCTCAAGGAACAATGATAGAGTAGCATCAATGTTTCAATATCAGTTTGTTGCTTCTTCTGCAACCACTATAGAGAATGCATTCATGGCAAAGAGTGAGAAAAGTCCTGAAGTAGAGGGAGATCTGTTTGTTGGAGCAGGATTTTTCACTGATGCATCATTTACTAGTGCACCTGCTTATACAACTCAGTCTCATTCTCAATCTCCTCCTAAACCACAGTCCCAATCATCAAATATTCAAACAGAGACTTCTTCATCATCTAACTCTGCTGAATCTAGCAAAGTTAAAGATGTGATTAACATCCTATTAATGGATGAAGAGTCCAAAACTGCATTCACGGTGTTTATGGACATCTTTCAAGCATATCAAGGTAGCCATTTAACCCAACTAGATTTTGTTTTGCAGTATTTATTAGAGATGGATCCTGAAGATGTTGAAGAGATGGACCTGAACTGGCAGATGGTGATGATTGCCTACAGGACTCAGAAACATTCTTATGTCAACAAGAAATAAAAGCCAAGTGCCAACAAGACTGTTGGATTTGACAAGTCAAAAGCTAGATGTTTTAATTGTAACATTTATGGACACTTTTTAAGAGAATGCAAAGCTCCAAGGAATAATGGAGGAAGTGCTCAATCAAACTCAAGCAATCAAAGGTTTCAACAAGCTAAGAAGACTTTTCAAAAGCCTTATCAAAGTCTTCCTATGCCAGAGCTTAAAGATGAAACCAAATCATCTGATCAAACAAAGAAAGCACTAGTAGTCAACATAAAAGATGGATATGATTGGAGTGCATATGCAGATCAGTTTACAAATGAATTAACATCCAGTTTTCTCTTATTGCAAAAATTCAAGAAGAAGATTGGTCAGAAAACAATGACCCAAAAGTGGAAAGTGATGAAGAGGAAGATGACTATGATTGGAGTGACAAATCTGATCCTAAGGAGGACACAGAGGAAGTAGCTCTAATGGCTTAGTCTGTCAACCAAAGGTTAACTCTTCTACTTCAAAACATGAAACCACAGTTCCAAAATTTCATGAAATACCATCAGAAGTAAGAGAAAAACTTTGCACCAAATCATGCTATGAACATGTTGAACACTACATAAACTATTCATTCAAAATCTATGAAAAGCTAAAACAAGAGGAATCTATGCATAACCAACTTAAATCTGATCATAAAATTACAGATCAAAAGATTTTCTCTCTTCAAACTTCATGGAACAAAACAATCAAAGATTTAGAAATTGTTACAAAACAACTAGAAGAGATGACCAATAATCTTGAAAAAGAGAAAATAGCACATGCTACTACTCAAGTTGATCTGGCAAAATTAAAGAGCTCAAAAATGATAGTAGAAAAACTAATCAGTGAAAGAAAAGATAAACAAAAAGCAAGGTTAGGTTTCACTCATGAACCTATGCATGAATCTATCACAAACACACTACCAGAGAACTTTAATACTCATGATCATTCACCTGAAAATAAAGCACAACTTAAAGCCTTCCATATCAAAAATAAGAATGCAGAAGAAGAAAAAGAAAATGTTCAAGTGTTTGTTGAAAAAGATCAAAAAAAATCAAAAATGGTCATCCAATCAAGATAAAATCATATGAACCAAAACAACCAAAACAAAATATCTCTTCTCATCAAATTCATGATGTAATAGAAGAAGTGAGAGTTCAAAACAAGGATAAACAACAGATAGGAACATCAAAAGATTCAAACACCATCAATATGAAACAATTTCAATGAGAAAAGGAATCTTCTTCTAATGATGTTCAATCTGAAAATAAACCAAGTTCTTCTAAATCAAAGAATAAAAGAAGAAGAAAGAAATGTGCAAAAGCAACATCTGAACAAAACAAAAGTTCAGAAAATTTGATTAAACCAACAAATCAAATATCAAAGCTTAAACCAATAAAATTTGTGTCAGTAGGTATGTTAAATATGAATTATCTTCCAAATAATAAAGCAAATATTATGAACAAATCACACTCTGATCTAAAATCTAGTCCAGATTCAAAGACTTCCGCTGTAGCAAAAAGATTTGTTCCTAATACATTCAAGAAGGAAGTTCATGTTAAACAAATGAACAATAATGTGACACAAAATCAAAATATAAAAATTGAAAGACAACAGTTTAACTATTTGACACCAAAATCAAACATTATGTCATTGTCAAAAGTTAACAAAAAGTTGTTTTTGACTCCACAAAAGTACAGTGAAATTTGTGATATGAAAAATCGCAATACTGCTAAGTGCTACTTCAACAAGTACTGTCACACATGTGACATGAGAAATCATTCGACAGCATATTGTTGTTATAACAAATATTGTATTTATTGTGATGAAAAGACTCACAACACTGCAAATTGTTACTTTAAAAATAGATCTCTCACTAGAAACTTTGCAAAATCACACATGAGCAAAGGATTTGTTAATCCACAATATTTGAGAAATCAAACTAATGGATTTCAAAGAATACCTAATATAGGTTTGAGATCTTTTCCTAAGAACAATTATGTGAGCTAAAAACATAACAAGCAAGAATACTTCATACCAAGATGTGTAAGGATGACTAATAAAATATTAGTCATCAATACATTTCAAAAGATGATCAATAAAATGGTATGAATGTTCACAAAAATAAATCAAACAATATTCAAAATAAAGTTGGTAAATTCATCAAAAATAAACCTGATTTGAATAATCTCCATTATAAACAATTTACAATTGTTGATAAATTTGGAAAGCCCAAGACCATCTCGGCTTGGGTAGATATCTCAACTTAACTTTCTTGTAGTGCAGGTACGCCTAAAAAGATCAATCAATACATGGTATGTTGATAGTGGGTGTAGTCGGCACATGACAGGCAATACTGCCTTGCTACAAGACTTTAAGTCAAAAGATGGAACTCACGTCGCCTTTGGTGGTGATGCTGGAGGAAAAATAACCAGAGAAGGAACAGTATCCAATGGGATAATAAGCTTTGATAAAGTCAACTTTTGTTCACAGATGAACTTTAATCTTTTAAGCGTATCTCAAATATGTGACAAATTATATTATGTTCTATTTGATGATTCATTTTGTTATGTTTTGAAGCCAGTTTCAAAAGAAGCAAAGATTGGGTGATTGTTACAGCTGAGAAAGATAGAGATGTATACAAATTGGATATGTCTCAAGTTGATCCTTCAACTGAAACAACATGCCTAATTGCTAAGGCATCAAATGATGAAACCCAGCTTTGGCATAGACGTCTTGGTCATTCAAATTTCAAAAACATGAACAAGCTTGTAGCAGGAAATCATGTAATTGGTATTCCATCTAAGAAGTTTGCAACAAGTGATCACTGCTCAGCATGTTTGAAGGGAAAGCAACACAAAGCGTCTTATAAGTCCAAGCCTATAAACTTAACATCCAAACCTCTTCAGATGTTACATATCGACCATTTTGGACCAACAAACGTCAAGAGTATTGGACAAAAATCATATTGTTTAATTATCATTGATGACTACACAAGATTTTCATGAGTTTTCTTTCTTTATGCCAAATCTGAAACAGTTGATTTACTAAAAGAATTTATCATTAAAGTTGAAAATCAATTAGAATCTAAAGTGAAAATAATAAGAAGTGATAATGGAACCGAATTAAAAAATGCTAACATTGAAATGTTTTGTGCACAGAAAGGGATAGCTCATCAGTTCAGTGCTACTAGAACTCCTCAACAAAATGGAGTTGCTAAAAGAAAGAATAGAACACTGATTGAAGCTACTCATTCTATGTTAGCTGATGCAAAAATTCCTATAACTTTTTGGGATGAAGCAATATCAACTGCGTGTTTCATTCAGAACTGAATCTTAATCGTGAAAGATAAACTGAATACTCCATATGAGTTAATGTTTGGCAGAAAACCGAACATAAATTTTTTAAAATCATTTGGTTGTCCTGTGATGATTCTTAATTCAAGTGATCAATTCGGAAAATTTGAAGCAAAATATCATAATGGATTTTTCGTTGGATATTCATCTGTTTGAAAAGCCTATCGAGTCTACAACTCTAGGACGAATGTGATCATTGAAACATTCAACGTTAAATTTCTGGAAAATTCTTTTCCATCAGTTTCAAATGGTCCTGCATGCTTATTTGACTTAGATTCATTATCAAACTCTTTTCAATCTAATTTGTTTGATCAATCAAATTGTCTTGATTCTACAGATAAGAAGAACTCAAGAGGAGATCTTGGATATTTCAGTGAAGATTTAGATTCAGATTCTGATGACCTAGATGATTCAAGCTCAGACTACCCATTTTTGTCATTTGTCAAGGATTCAACAAGACAAAACCATGAAAATACAGTTTCAGATCATTCAGAGTCAATTAATCAGGAAGAATCACAAAATATTCCAAGTGATGGTAATGAGTTTGTGATACCTGAGTCTGGAACATCATCCATCTCTGGTGATGTAGTTGATAAAACTAACTTTGATTACTTTGTCAATTCACCTACGCAAGTTCCAAACTTCAATCCACATTCTTCTACTTTGATACATGAGTTTTCCAACTTGAATCAAACAAATCTAGATGTTAATGTTCAATGTGATGAGATTCCTACATCTCGTATTCCTAAGAATCATCCAATTTCTTAGATTATTGGTTCATTGAATGAGAGAACAACAAGGAGTAAATAGAACAAGCAAACGTATGCTTATACTCTTGTTTTCTTTCTCAAATTGTTCCTAAAAATGTTACGGAAACATTAAAGGATAATGGTTGGATAGAAGCCATGCAAGAAGAATTACTTCAATTCCGCAAACAAGAAGTGTGGAATTTGGTGGATCTACCTGAAGGAGAAAATGCAATTGGCACGAAATGGTTATTTAGAAATAAGACTGATGATCATGGTGTTGTAATAAGGAACAAAGCGAGACTTGTTGCACAAGGATACACACAGGAAGAAGGAATAGATTATGATGAAGTGTTTGCACCAGTTGCAAGACTTGAATCAATTCGAGTTTTTCTGTCTTATGCTTCATTCATGAAATTTAAGGTGTATCAAATGGATGTAAAGGGTGTATTTTTATATGGTCCTATCACTGATGATGTGTTTGTGAAGCAACCTCCAGGCTTTGAGGATGCACAATTTCCACATCAAGTATATAAGCTGAGTAAAGCTTTATATGGACTTCATCAAGCCCCTAGAATTTGGTATGAGACGTTATCACAACACTTAATCCTACATGGATACACTCGAGGGAAAATTGATCCAACTTTATTCATTAAGAAGGATAATAATGATCTTTTATGTGTACAAGTGTACGTTGATGACATCATATTTGGTTCTACCTGTCCAAAATTATGCAATGAATTTGAAGAAATCATGAAATCTTGTTTCCAAATATGTTCTATGGGAGAGATTAATTTCTTTCTTGGACTTCAAGTCAAGCAAACTACAGATGGAATCTTCATCAATCAAGAAAAGTTTGTTGACAAGCTCTTAAAGAAATTTAAGTTGCAAGACTGTATCACCTTACGAACTCCAGCAGATGTTAACAGCAAGATTGAACCTGATCCAAAAGGAAAATCTATTGACGAAACGTTATACAGAACAATGATTGGATCTTTGATGTATGTTACTGCATCTAGACTGGACATTATGTGTGCTGTTTGTGTATGTGCCAGGTATCAATCAGACCTGAAAGAATCTCACTTTATTGCTGTTAAAAGGATATTTAGGTATCTCAAAGGTAAACCAGCCTTAGGGCTTTGGTATCCTTATGAGGGTAACTTTGAACTATATGGATATACACATAGTGATTATGGTGGATGCTGTCAAGATAGAAAATCTACTTCAGGTGGGTGTCAATTTCTCGATCCCCGATTAGTCTCGTGGCAATGTAAGAAACAAACAAATGTCTCTGTTTCAACTGCAGAAGCTGAGTACATTGCTGCATCCGCACGATGTTCTCAAATCCTTTGTTTGCAAAACCAATTACTGGATTATGGGTTCAATTTTCTTAAAACACCAATTTACATTGATAACACAGCTACTATGTTCATAACAGCTACTCCTGTTCAACACTCAAAAACAAAACGTATCGAAATTCCATATCATTTTCTTAGAGATAACTCTGAAAAATGATTAATCATATTGATTTAAATTGCAAAAGAAAAACAATTGGCAGATCTATTTACTAAAGCCTTCCTACCAGGACGGTTTGGCTATTTAGTAGAATCAATTGGTCTTATAAATCATATGTGATCTCCCTAAATCAAAAGATCATAATAAGTGATACTCTCATTGTTAATTGCCTGTTTATATTTTATGTGTGTGTGTGATTTTATGTTTTTCATAGAAAAATCAAATACAAAAATATATATCAAAAATACAAAAATAGAGTCTTTTATAAGGAATTATGTTTTGCAACATGTGTTGCATACTTCACTCATTAATAAGTCTAGACATGATCAGATATGCTGTGTAGACAATATCTGACTATTATGCTAAAAAAGTAAATTCTTGTGATCAAACTAAACATACATACTTATGTGTATTCATCTGAGTACTTTTGAGTTGTTTGTAGCTTATCAGATTGAATGTTTGTTAAGTTACACCACTCACACCTGTTGACATTGGGTGTAATCATGAGATGTGTTACAAAGCATCATTTCACTTCTCTGTTATGAGTGATCATAGACCTGAAGTATTGAGATATCCTTTGTTGTAAGTCATTACAGACCTGGATTCTCTTTTTGATGCAAAAAGATGCCAATGTGCACAACCTATTCAAATGAATAGTCAGAGCTGATCAAATGGTTATCCATGATCATCCTCTATTAACTAAGTAACATGAACTCTAGTGATATCTATGTTTCAGGTAATAAGTTGAGTATGTGTTGTTTCTTACATTCATGATGATGGTTGAGCTCTCTTAGTCTCTGTATGTTTTACATCATGTCATATCTAAATCAACCCTAATCAATCCAAGAATTGACAAAGTAAATGAGTTGATAAATTTGTCAAAAACACTCATTGTCTGTCCTTAGATCTTGTGTCTCCTTTGCTGTGATATCACTCACCTCGAACACACTTAATCAGGATTTATTCATTGTCTATGATTATCCACATTTATTTTATTTTAATGTGCTGATCTTCATTAATATGATCTCTCTGCAGACATCAATTCTATGCTTATATTAGATTTTGATTCTATTTTCATTTTTCTTTTATGCATGTCTTTGTGTGTGAAGGCAATGTCACAATGTGTTGTGTGATCTTATTCTCTTCCTAAGAAACTTATAAGTTTTTCAAACGTAAAAGTTTAGGGGGAGTAATAAATCAAGAGTTGTTCTCAGAAAATATTCATTATCAAAATCAAAATTGAGATGTTGAATTGAAAGGATGATGCTTTATGTTCAAAGTATTGGTGTACATTGAAAATGTAATTTATTTGAAAAATATAATATGAACCTACATAATTTTTGCAAATAAATATGATTCATAAGTTGAAAATCAGATGATATTTGATTTTATGTTGAGACTAAAATGAAGGGACAAAAGAAATTTAAAAAGAAATAGAAAATACAATTTTATAAATTGAAAGTGCAATATGCAAAAAGTTCAAATTTTGGGGATCTAAATGGTAAAAAGTGTGCAAGTGAAGAAATTGGAAATCACAAGTGTTTAAATCATGAAAGTCAACTCATGCACCTAAAAAGTGCACATACGCCTCAATAGGAGCATGATGAAATTTTCAGGATTATACAAGTGTTGGACGTTTGATTCATTCTCATGCATCTAAACAGGTTATACATCTATGGAAATTACAAGTGTTAGACGTTTGACATGTCTCATGCGTCTACACATTATCAAAATTTCCAAGTGTTAGACGTTTCAAAAAGTCTATGCGGCTGAACAGTTCAAAAGCGCCTAAACAGTGCTTATGCGTCCGAACAGTTCCCATGCGTCTGATTCAAAACGCACAAACAGTGCTTATGCATCTAACAAATAAGTGAATTTTAGGGTTTCATACACCCAAACAGGGATCATACGTCCAAACAGGGCTCATACTCTATTTGGGCGTTCGAACCCTATAAAATCCAAGTTAAGTTGATCAAATGAGTGTCATATAAAAAATGATACTGGATTATGGATAAGAACTCATTTTCAAGTACAGTGATATATGTTTTTGATCTTAAAGTGAAAATGTTTTGTTGATGTTGAACTCAGTCGGTTTTCCATAGCCGAAGAAGAAGAAGATGAACCGTCTGTCTTAATTTTAAAAATAAAAAAAAATAAATAAAATTTTAATCAATTAAAATTGAAAATTCATATGTAGAAATAGAATTCATTAATCAATATTCAATGTTCTTATTATACTTTCTTTGTGTTTCATATGGGAGAATTAAAATTTGAGCCAAAGCATAATGTGGCTGCTTTTCTAAATGATGAAAACAGAGAAGCAATTGGGTATGAAGAAATTATCAGATTTCTACTCAGAACAAAGTGTATATGCTATGTGTGCAAGACCAATGATCAATGGAAGAATGATTAAGAGTATCTGGAGAACTGCTCAGATTAAAAGAGATGGTGAAGGAAACAAAGTGCTAAGAGCTTTTATTACAACAGAAAGAATGCTTGAAGTATCTCAAGAAGCAATCAGAATAGCTCTAAGACTTGGTGACAATGATCCTGAAGACTTATCAGAATATTCTTTCAATGAATGTAGAGAGGTTTTTCTACAAATGGGTCATCCAGATCATTTTCCCAAAAAGCAGTTTTTTAGAGCTAGAGTGTTTAAGCATTGGAAGCTTTTATGCTATATATTTCAACATTGCATGTCTAAAAGAAGTGCTGGTTGGGATTCATTCCCTGTAGACATTGCATCTCCTATTATAGCCTTATCCACAAACAGAAGATTCAATATGTCTAAGTGGATAATGAATGGTTTCATTTATAATCTTGACAGAGGAGTAAGGCATAAATACTTGATGTACCCAAGATTTCTCCAATTACTTATTAATGAAGCAAATCAAGATTTGTATGCTGAAGAATTTAATGGTGAAAAGATACAGTTAAAGCATATGTCAGATTCTGTTTACAAAAGACTTGCAATGTTCACCGGTGCTCAAAACATTCCAGTATTTGATGATATCATAAATGTATCAATGAATGAAGTTGATATTAATCAGCCACACTTTCATCTAACTGAAGAAGAACTAATAGATCCAAATGATCTAATTAAGGATGTAGAAGATGATGAAGAAAGTGAGGATGATGTTTCTGAAAGCTCATCAAGTGAAGAAAGTGATGTCAATGATGATGATGATATAAATGATCATGCCACTAAAGCACATCAAGAAAAAATCTGAAGAAAGAAATGCAGAAGATACTGGAGATGAACCACATCCTATGAATGAAGAAAATGTTAAAGTCATTCATGAGGAAGCTGTACAAGAAATGGATTCTCAAAATCAAACATTTGATTCTGATTTTATGAATGATATTTTATTCAATCCAGTATTTGAATTTGATTTAAATGAAGGAGTAGAAGGAATTTCTATTAGTATATCACACAATGTGTCTATACAAACAGAGGAAATAGTTGACATTGATGAGATTGACAGACTGAAAGAAGAAAATTTGAGCAAAGAGAAAGAGATTGAAGAGTTGAAAGTGGAGAATAAAGGAATGAATGAGATAAACATATCTCTTGAAAAAGAAATTCAAAAGATTAAGGATGAAAACTTAAAGCTGACTGAAGAAAATGCCTTAAAAGATGAAAAGATTGTAAGGTTTGCCAAAGATAAAGAAGATGTAATCAACAACTTTGAAGTTATGATCAAAGATTATGATATTCTTGAGTAAAAATTCAAGAAATTAACTGAAGAAAATGAAAATCTCAAAGCTGAATTGCTAAAAGAAAAAGAAGCTCAGAAGTCTATCTCACCAGTACATGTGATAAGTACTGAGATACATGTTCATGAAAATCTTGAGTAGATAAAAGGCAAAAGAAAAGTGAATGAATTAGAAGATACAATTCAAACTGAATCTTCTTCTAAGCTTCAAAGAACTGAAGAATGTGTTGAAGAACAAAATATTCAAGAACAGATTGATGCTTTATACGATATTGAGGAAGTATACAATGATGATTGGTATGATGAAGTTCTTGATGATGAAGATATTGATGAAACTCAATTTGTATCACACTTCTCTTCACAAGAACATACTCAAGAACAAGATGAGGTACCACAAGACTTTGAAGAAAGATACAATTATCTTGTGAAGATGAAATATAATCGAGTGTATTTGGGTGGAGTGACTGTTTCTTAGATTAACGATGAATATGAGAAATGTATCTATGCAGAGTCAGTTGTTTCAATAGATCCAAATGTGATTGTTGTTGAGCATGGTGAATGGACAAGAGCAAAAGAAGTAATAAATGTAGAAGAACTATCTAGTTCTGAGTTGCACCATACTCATCCAGATCATATGAGTATTCCAGCTCTAAGATCATTGTTGCAATCTAGAAACTACCCTTGGAGGAAGCTAAAGAGATTAAAATCTGTATCTCTGAGGAATCTTATCAAAAGTTTTCAAGAGACTGAGAAACAAATGAAGAAAATGATAGTACTTGATATAGATAATCCTCAGTATCTTGAATTAACAAAGAGAACAGGAATGTTAAAGCCTCAGGAGATCAAACAAATGTCAAGATTTGATGATGCTCATGCTCACAGAAAAGAGTTGATTGAAATGTTTGCTGATCCAGAAAGACAAAGTTACAAAGCATCAACAAAAAAAAGGCATATTCTTGATAGTTCAAGAACAACTGGAGACTTGGTAAGAAACGTATTGCAAAAAGGACAATCAATTGCTGAACTGCTGAATGCTACGATTGCTCCAGATTTTACCAATCAAGTAAAGATTATTGCATGGAAGTATGATGAAGTATTCGATGCATTTTTGATAAAGAGAGTAAATGCTGTGTGTGATGTATATCACTTTTACTCTAGTATCCTAAAACTTCCAGTGCAAGATTTAAAAGAGCTGAATAGATTACCTCTGATCAATCCTTTTGATTCAAAACGTGGCAAGATGTTTGTAGAGTTATTAAGAATAGGATTAGATAGATCAAGTAATTTTCTTAGCACGAGATGTGATCAAGAAGATAAAGAGTACTTTGCCACTCTAAAGAAAAACAAAAAGCTCAAGGGAGTACATTCAGAGAAGGAACATTCTATGATTGAATTTTGTGACAAATATTTTGAGAAAGTTACAACTCCTGGTCTGAAAGTGATAGATGGTAATCAAAACTCAAAGCCAATTCTTAGATGGTTTTATAACACTGAGACATTTGAGCTTAAGTTGGTCCGAAATCTAGAAAGATAGGATGAGGACATGATTACTTTATTTGGAGTTTTTGAGCTAAAGCTATTACATCCGAGCTATATCTCACTTTTGTCTGTACAAAAATTTGAGAAAGTATCTCCTGAAATAGCAGAGCAAGATAAGAAATATTTCATTTCCATTATTAATGTGATGAATGCTGCCATGGAAAGAATATCTCTGAGAAAGGCTCTTGCTTATGCCAACATAGTCAAGAAAGATATTAAAGATATTGAATTCATGAGAATATCAAGGAAAGGAGTGTTTGAAGTATACTCAAAGGAAAGTAACAAGCCTATTGAGTTATACGCTAATATTGATATTTCATGTCTTTCAAAAGACACCTTGGAAAGAATGAACAAGATGGAGATTAAAATGAATGAAGCTAAACCCGAACAAGGCATTCTTGCAAGTAAATTCAAGTCTGCAATATCAAAAGCTTTGAAAGATGTAGAGATATACAAACATAAGCCAATGTTTAAAGTTAAAGAAGAACCAGAAGATTACTTTGAATGATGAAGTCAAAGGTTGAAGATAATGTTGAATATGGAAAAGAAGACAAAGCTTGAAGTTTTCGAAGGTAGAAGACCATGTCAATCTTAGGGGGAGTATTGTTAAGTGCTCTAAGAAAGATTAACATGTTGTCTTTATTTGTCGTTTAATAGTTGGTAATAGTATAGGGACTATTCGTGTAATTTGTT
Source organism: Flaveria trinervia (assembly GCA_025506515.1). Classification (NCBI taxonomy): domain Eukaryota; kingdom Viridiplantae; phylum Streptophyta; class Magnoliopsida; order Asterales; family Asteraceae; genus Flaveria; species Flaveria trinervia. Next base: position 19,595,912 of record CM046441.1, read on the forward strand.
AGTTCCTTTACTTTTTGTTTTCAGCATAAATAGCTTAGACTTGCATGTAGATAAAATGGGATTCGAACCTGCTTTCATACTTGTAATTGTCTTAGTTTGATATTAATGAAAACATGAATTTGTTGATATCTTGTTTTCATTTGATTACTTTGTGTGAATTTCTTTGAATTGTGTTCATAAATTATCACAGATTGATTCATTTGATCCTATCAAGGAGTTGGAGGATGCCAAAAGGACCATCGTGCTCAAATTTAAGGGCGCAAAGGATGAGCCTCTAAAGATCCGAGAGGGTGATGGCGATGATGGTGATGATGATGATAGTGATGATGATGATGAGGATGGTGATAATGAAGGTGATGATAAAGAGGAAGATACAGAAGGAGGTGATGATGAGGATGGAGGAGACGATGAAGGAGAAGGAGATCCATCTGCTTTGGGTGCCCAAGAAGCTAGTGAGAGGCGGACCAAAAAGAATCAAGATCTAGGTGCCTCGACATCAGCCCCAACAGCAGAGGAACACATGATTCAGGACAAAAGTAATGCATAGATGTTTGTGTAATTTAAATCATGTGTAATTGAATATTTATTAAACTTATGTGCATGAATGTGTATGTATATATTTAATGTTTCTGTCTTGATTATTTACTGATGCATGATGTGTTAAATGTTTTAAATCAAGCAGATCCACATTATCAGCGAGATGACTACGATGTTGCTCCCCTTCAGCAAATCAAGTCTCAACTCACAATGATAATTGATCAGCAAGGGATTGTTAGGAGGTCAGTAAGCTATACTCCCGAAGAAGAAGAAATTATTCACAACCTAACTGATGAGCAACTCGTAGAAATGTTCGAGTTAAATCCGGATGAATTGGTTAAGGATGCCCCTACCGTCAATATTGCTATTGATGGAGAGCTCAATGATGTTGATGAGATAGAAATTGAAGACATCACAGCAGAGAACTATTCGGAATATACTGATCGAGAGGGAAATGTGGTTCCAAATTTTGGAGATACACTCGACAGTGATATGCATGTTAAATTAGATACCATGGAGAGGGAAACCGAGAAATCAGAAAGCCAAGCTCAAGCCTCTGACGCTGATGTTGATAATAAAAAGGCTGAATGGGCGGCTTGTTTTGCAGAGATCCATGCGCAACGCACAACGCCAAATCCGAGTGCATACGCCAAGCTCTACAAAGTCAAGAAGCATCTTAAGGTGTCTTGCAAGATTATCACGTGGGCTTACTTTGAGGATCTTAATGTATATGTTGTGAAGAGGGAGAAGGGAATCGAGTACTTCGGATTTCCACATGATCTGAAGACTCTCCCTCGTTTTGAGCTCAACGAGTTGGCACGTCTGAACCTGCTGTATGCTGACCCCTGGAAGATGTCAGGCTGGTTTGAAGCTGCGTTGAAGAGAGAATACCACGCACGATGGGTTAATTTCAAGCCTCAAAAACCTACGAGGTATATTCGAAGGTCGAAGGTGGACCCAAGGACTGGGAAACCCAAAGTGGCGTTGAAGTGGAGTCCTCCGCGTACTATGTCAAATATCCCATTAAGGGAAATGCCACAGGACTTCACTCCCCACTTTAAGTGGTTGTATTATGACTGGCGTACAGGAGAAGCGATCATAGTATTATAGAGATAGCGCCAAATGGAGACCATCTGGGTATTTGACCCAACATGGCTAACCAACCTGTCAGCGAATGATGTTTATACATTATACAGGTGGCCATTATTCTATGATCCACAAGATATTATACAGGCCTCCAATTTCAGAACGTAATAGGACTTTGCTTTGCATTCGAGATACACGTTGGAGTTATAGTCAAGGAGAGTCATAAGAAGTTTGACGAGCTAATGAAGGATACCCGACAATGAAGGAAACTAGGTCCAAGGGGGAGTTGCAGATCCATATGTACCTAGTTTACAATCTTAAAGTAATATGTCTGTCATGTCCTAAATGTAATGAAACGAATAAGTTGAATGAAACATATTATGTGGTGGTTGATCTTAATGTTTAATGTTTCAGTGTATGTTTTAATGTTTATTATTGATTAATACATATTGAACCAACTATATATGTTTGTGGTTGGTTGAATAGATCTTAGTCATGAAGTCTTCATGCGAATGGACCATGCTAATGGACCATACGCATGAACACTTCATGCTAATGAACTAGTCACACGACTGAACCAAGAGACTGGATCAGTCACACGACTGAACCTTCAGTCGTGTGATTGACTCAGTCGCATGCTTTAGTCGCACGACTGAACAATGCTAATGGTCCAGTCGTACGATTGACTAAACCTAACCTATAAATACCACTTAATTCGTGGAAAAACATAACACTTTGAAGAACTCGACTCCTACACGTACCCTAGCCGTCCAGAATGTCCAAGAAAGCCAGTCCAAGTTCATAGATCATTCTTGATCAATTCCTATTCGTTCTTAACGTTTAGTTTAATCTTACATCAATAGGTTAACGTTCTCACTGATTGGATCACCAATCCAATAGGATTCCGCACTATTTTAGTTGGTATACACGTTAGTCAGTTAGTACTCCGTCTAGTACATGGTCCTTAACATTCTTCAATGTTTGGGTGGTGATTGATGTTGATGATTTTGCTGGGTCTTGTGGAGGTAGTAAAAATGCTGCTATAGTTGGATCCATAATAGCTTTAATCATGCTGACAAAATCTGTAGCTTCTGACATTTTTTCTCTACTTAGCACATGTATCTTCATTTTGCTCATGTTCTAGATGGCTTATATTAGCAACTTCATCAGATAAACAGGTTCCCAAATAGATACAGTAGATAGACCATCTCTGTGGATTAGTAAACTCCCACCCACATCTACCTCCAGTTTAACAATGTTCCCAAGTTGCAATGGAATCTTCTTTTTCTTTCTTTTATCTCTTTTTGCAATAATACGATCATAAGCCAATTTCAGCAACTTGATGCACTTTAGGAAGAGTTGAAAGTCTTGTTCTCCCAGTTTATTGTTTATTTCCCTGAAGTGTTTGGTATAGATATAGTGAACGTAGGATTCATCAAGCAACCTTACTTCATATCCACTAAATAGCCTTATTTCAGCACCCTCCTTTCCTCCCTACTTTCTTCCAATCACCATCTCATAGGTTTTTTCATCATAGTACACATTTGAGATGGGAGTAGAGGAATGAGTACGAGGCACCATTTTTCTTTTTGAAGATTCTATTGGTTTCACTTTCAACTCAGGAAACACAACTTCTTATGCTTGCTTTGTCTTCTTCTTCTCAAGGGGATTAATAAACTACCTATCTTTCTTCGTGCATATTGGCTTTAATGATTTGAAATTGTCAGTTATTTTGAACATTCTGAGTATGTTTTCAAACTCATATCCCCTGAACATAGCAGAGTGATTGATCAATTCTACTTGAGCTAGTTCTTTTAGGTCATGGATCTCCAAGGCATTTACAAGAGCTGAGTACTCTGTAAAGAATTGGACCAGCCCGGAGATCCTTTTAACCATAAACATGTTCCAGGTACTATCATACTTCCATGCAATTATTTTCTGATCTACTTTGCCTTTTGGAATAGACACACCTCTAATTAACTCAGCAATAGTTAACCCTTCTTGTACTTTTAATTGTGAGGGTTTTGCAAACCATTCAGGGTATTTGTAGAGTACATGAGCCAACAATTCTTGATCTGTTTGCTTTAGGAGGATGTCTTGAGTAGTTACTCTAGATCTTGGCGTTTTTCTTATGATTTCTTCTTCAATCTGCTTGAGTCTATCTTTCTTTTCATTAATCATTTGGAGAATTGCAGCCTTAATGAGTTTGTTTTCATATTTCCAAGCTTCCTTCTTGTGAAGCCTTGATTGAGAGATAATCCTTCATTTCCTTATCTGACATAATATAAGGATCAGGAAATAGTGGTTTAGGTGTTGAGGTTGATTTCTTCATAGCAGACAATTTTGGCACAGGAACCTTTCTGGTGAATGATGTTTCATACTCAGTTTCAAGTGCTGGATCTAGCAGTTTATTGACCTTTTCTTCTTCTTCCTTCATATCTTCATATGTCATACCAAACACTACATCTGGATCACACCCGTGATTGATCAAAAACATAGCTTTTATCATCAGGTCATCAGTTTGAGCTTTTAACACCATTTCCTCTACTGGTTTTTCTGTTTTAATAGGACTGTCCATATGAACATCCTTTTGAGCATCATAACCTCCAGCTATCTCTCCTTCTTCCACATCAATAGTAACAACTTGTTTCTTTAATTGAGCTTCGGCCTGCTCATGTTCTTCAAGAAATTTAGCTATAGTAGCCAAGCTTCTATGGTCATCATTCTTATTTTTCTTCACACTCTCTTCTTCACCCATTGGTCTTTTTCCCTTAACCTTTTCAGCTAGATATTTCCTCTTCCTGGAGTATGTTTGAAGTTGTGGACTAGTAGAGGATTCAGTCTTTTCAATTTCTTCATGCAATTTTTCAGCCTTGGTTTGTTCTTGATCATCTATTTCTATTTTCTCCTTTTCTGTTTCTTTTTCCTCCTTATCCTTTTCTTTTTCACAAAATTCTCTTGTCATTTCTTTTTCTTCCTCAAACAATGCCACAACAGGTACCATGTGCATACTTAAATCTTTCTCCAAGGGAACTGGAGATTAAGGGATGATTACAATAGGTTCAGTGTCAGTCTTCTGATTATTCACAAACTCCCAAAATTCATCATCCATACTAAATTCTTCAGAGGTAAAGCTATCTAGAGCACTGATTAGTTCTTCAAATTCTTCCTTCTCAGTTTGAGTAGCCTCTGATTGCCAAAATAAATCACAATTTCTAACCTTGGTTCCTCATTCTTTGTTTGGCTTGCATCTTCTGCTTGTTCATCATTCTCAGAGGAAGATTGTTTCTCATCATCAACAACTTTTTCTTCATCATTTTTGTTTTCTCCAGCCACAACACTTCTTTGAATTTCAATTAACATTTCAAGTTCAGAGATCCTTTTATTTTGACTTTCAACTTGACTTTGAAGATTGGGGATGATCTCTACTTGTTCTTCAATAATATCTTCTTGCTCTTCCATTGCTATAGTTTGAATGGCAAGAGTATCAACATGGCCACTTACTTCTTCTCTAGAATGGTTAAGAGCTGCTCGTAAGTATTCAATCTCATTCTCATTCTCTTTCTCTTTCTTTTCAACTTCATATTTTTCTTTTAACTCTTTTAACTCATGTTCCTTTTCATCAAATTTTAGAATTTCATCAATAATAATTCTCGCCCTCCTATACAGTCTTCTCTCCGTTCTTTCAACCTTTTGCAACTGTTCAGATATCAACTCATGTTTTTCATCAGGCCTATTTACATTGATTCAGCAAAGCTCTCTAAGGGAGCAGTCTTAGAAGTTGCTCTCTTTACAAGCATTTAAACATGTTGATCCTCCTCATCCGAAGATGATTTGGATGCTTTAGATGTGCTATTTGAGTCTCCAAACATAGTTGATTAATCATGGGTAGGCAATGGTTGATGTGGTGAGGTTGGTGAGTGATGAGGTGAGTAATGTGGTGGTGAAATGGTTGTGGTGTTGGTTATGGTGTTGGTTCTGGGGTCGGTTGTGGTGTTGGTGTGGAAATGGTTGTGGTGGTGGTTGTGGTGTTGGTTGTGGAGTTGGATGTGGGTTGGTTGTGGAGTTGGTTGTGGTAAAGGTACAAATGGAGATGCATAGTCATAAATTTCAGGTTCAGTATAAGAATCACCCCCTGCACCATCATGGGGTGATACTGACCTTTGCCTATAAGCACCAACAGCTTGTACATCGGCATCTTGTTCATCATTATGATCTTGAGCATCTTGTTCTTCTCCTTGTTCTTCTTGATTTATTTGTTGAAGCATCCAAGGAAGAAGAGGTGAGTGAGCTCCACTGTAAAACTTTCTGGAGTCCCTCTTCTTAATGTACTTGTATGATTTTGCATCATAATGAGGAATATCAAGCACCGGTCCCTCAGTAGCAAGATCTGGGAATGCTTCATTTATCAGGCACTGAATGAATCTTAGAAACATCAAGAACTTGTATCTTCTTCCATCTTGTATGTTTGAAATCAGGCCATTAAATACATAGGCAGACATGTTGAATGGTCTGTTTGTGCAGAGAGAACAAATTGATGAGGAAGTGGTGATTGGAATATCATTCCACCCTGTTTTTCTCTTGGATAGATAGTGCCAAAAGAGGTGGATTAAGATTCTCCAGTGCAAATCAACTAATCCTTTAACAATCCATCTAGCTTCAAATCCTCCTTCATACCCAATCTCAGCAAAGAAGGTGGTGATTTCATCCTCATCCAGCTCTAGTGGTGGATCATCATCATCACCCAAATGCAAACATCTTCTTTCGGAATCTTCAGTGATGCTCAGAGTATGATCATTATCAATTCTTCTAGATAAAGTCCTAACACCATCTTCTTCAATCACTTTAGCTGAATTCCAGAAAGACCTTATGAGGTTCTCAGAGATGGTGGGTCTAAGAGTGGCAGCATAAGATACCCTTGTTATAGAGATGAATCTGATGATATCTCTGAGTCCCTCAGGTTCTGGCACATCAGGGTTTAAATAACCGCTGATATTATGGAGCTTGCTCGATGAAAGATTGGCCATGTTATCTGCCTAAGAGACATGTGTGTCAGTTTTGATGAGAACTCATGTGTATCGTTTATTAGTTTGACTTTTAATGGTCAAAGATGAATCTTTGACATTACTGTATCATTGTTGTCACATCAAATGGTGAATTGTTGTTCAACAACCACAGTTTCTATGTTTGAATCATTACTAGATGTTATTTCATTCTTTTGTTACACATTTTCATTTTTCATCATGCTCTATTCTTACGACAATCATGGCAGTAAAGGTTTTCATGATGAGTAGAATTCCTATTAGTTTGCATGTTCATTGAAGTCGAAAATGTGTATAATATCACATCAATAAATCGGATTTTGTTGTTCTTCATTATCATTTGGTTCTTTGTTTGATTTAGGTTTAACAGTCCGAAAGTTAGGTCTTGATGAAATGTTTTTGGTAATTTCACCTTGTTTTCGATGTAAGTGTAGTTTCAAAATCGATAACAAGAACAGGGTGTACTGTGTATTTGCGCTCGTCTCACTATAAAGTCTCTCAAATTTGGAAAGTATTAAATGACCCTTTGAAATTCTTTTAAATAGTCAAATAATGGCTTTTACAAAATTTTACAAGTTTCAGAGCAAATGCGGTAACATTTTAAAAACACTGTAGCAAATGTGGAAGAATAAATTTTAAGTCTTTGGGTCATCCGCATTTGTTTACTGTAGTAAATGCGGAAGAGAAAATTCAAAAACTTTGCTATCTGCATTGTTTACTATTGCAAATACACAAGAGTAACTTGTGATTATGGGCATCTGCATTTACATACTGTAGCAAATGCAAAAGTTTTGTTCTGTTTTCTTCTATCCGCATTGTGCACTGTTGCAAATGCGGAAGAACTAAGCTAATTAGCATTTGTTCAGTGTGACAAATGCGGTTGACAAACTTTATTGAGCATTGCTCACTGTAACAAATGCGGTTGAATAAAATTTATGAGCATTTGCTCACTGTAGCAAATGCAGAAGTTCTGACTGTTAGCATTTGCTCACTATAGCAAATGCAATAGAATAAAATCCACATTTACTTGATCATCATTCATTGACAAGAGATTAATCACTTAATTATTTCTGCTTGAACATACATGAGCATTCAAGATGTGTATCCACAAATGCGGATAAGTAAAACAAATGCGGATAAGTAAAACAAACGCGGAAATGTAAATTTCATTCGTATTTGACAAATTCGGTTGAACACTTAAAAGTTTATCCGCATTGACTAATGTGGTTGAACAATTGAAAATTATTTTATCCGCATTGACAAATGCGGTAGAACAATTTTTGTTCCACATAGGTTTTAACACTAAACTTTCATGTATACTTGTAACACACTAATGCGGTAGAGTACAATCATTGTTTGCATTAGTTTCACTTGGAAATAAAAAGCTACCCACATTGGTTATAATCATGGGTTACCTTCACCCGCATTAACCAATGCACTTACCTGCATTAACTTTTGAACTTAATCATAAGTTAATGTGACTGTTGATTTCCTTTTTCATGTTATGAAGAGATGTCATTGATTGATTTTTCTTATGAGGTAGTTGGATGTTGAGGTTGTCAATTCTTTCTTGGATTGACTTATACATCAGAAGTGATACAAGTTTCCCATTGTTTGACTGATCTTAGACTTTTCATAGTTCGAAGAATCTGCATAGGCTGAGATACTATGGTATAACTTCTGCAACAACACATGCATTTTATTTTTCTTTTGTTTTTAATGTTTTTAAGAAAGTAATTTAAGATAGTAACAATCTATAAAGATTTAATAAAAAATTTAAATTACTCCACCTAAATTTTATATCCACATCTGGATAAAAACTTTAAAGATTTAAAAACCTTTTTGACAATTTTATACATTGATTATTGATAATGAAGAGAAGTATATCTTTTGTTAGGATCATATCAATCTTACATTGCACATGTGCATCCTTTATAATAAAATGGACATGTTTATGAACTTGATGATTGAAGGTATGTTTGTCCTCTTAAACTCATACCCGGATGATATTTTGATGCAAATGATATTTATCATGTTTTTGGTTAATTTATGTTGGACCAAAAGAACCAATGAGCCTGATGAGAAAAACCTCCAAGTCCCACAGACATTACAACTACTGAAGAAGATCATAACAGCTAAAGATATCAGTTGATTAAAAGGTCTGAAGACAAAGTCTGAAGACAAGATCTAAAGATTTCTACTGAAGACAAAGTCTGAAAGTAAAGTACTGAAGACAAAGTTTGAAAGTGAAGTACTGAAGACAAAGTCTGAAGCTATCAGCTGAAGACAACGTCTGAAATAAACGTCTGAAGAACAAAGACTGAAAACAAAGACTGAAGACCAGAGTGATCAGTAGTTGTCACAACAGCTGAAGTTATTAACTTCAGTAGTTGTGATGGTTTTCCTTTTCAGTACTTGTAATTTACCTTTCAGTACTTTATAGTTTCAGTAGTTTTAGTTCAGTAGTTTTATGTTCTTGTACTTAGCATTCTCTGAGATGTGATCAGTTGTTGAGAACATTCTCAGTAGTTTGCATAGTTTCAGTTGTTTGTATAATTCTGTTAGATGTCACTATCAAGTGACATCAGCAGACGTCATATTCCTTATATAAGGAATATCGACCTAATTGTAACGTGTGACTCTCAGCCACCACAAAAGCATTTGAATGAAATATTCCTTTTGCAGAATTCTCTCTCTCTATAACCGTGTACTATTCCATTGAATATCAATTGAGTTCTTGCTAAATTGTCTAATTCATTGTTCGAATTCCACTGCAACCTACTCTAATTAATCAAACTTAAATCACTGATCCTAACAATTTAACTATTCAATATGTACCTCACACACACAAGCATGGAATGATCTACCATCCTTATACACTGCATGGTAGAAATTTTTACAACTTTTCTTACGAGGTTACTTAAGTTATGAGATCTCATTTTTACTGATCCTCATTGGGATTGTTTTACTTTGATCGTTTTCATGATGATCCACATTGGGATTCTTTTCACTTAACTTTGGAAGGTGATCCATGATAGGATTCTTTTGCTCATTCACTTGGAATGTATTGCTTTTGTAGATTGATTTATTTGGATGTGTTTCACATTGGGAATCTTTTGAATCATTACATCTACACTATGTGCTTGTTTCATTAGGTCTTTGCTTGTTAGGATCAGTGATCTATGTTTGATTGATTGAAGAGTATTGCAGCGGAATTCAAACAATGAATTAGTCGATTCACAAGATCAAAAAGATATTCAATGAAGAACAACGACGGTTATAGAGAGAGAGGATATCTGCAAATATATTTCATTCAATATTCCCTTTCGTGGTAACAGAATGTCACACATTATGATTAGGTCGACACCTCTTATATAAGAGATGTGACGTCTGCTGATGTCACTTGATAGTGACATCTAACAGATTTATTACAACTGAAACACAACTACTGAAGATGTCAAAACAGCTGACATCTTCTTACAAAAAGTTCTAAGTGTTATCAGTTGTTATAACTACTGAAATATAAAAGTACTAAAACTACAACGACTGAAGAACAAGCTCTTCAGTCGTTTTACAAAACTACTGAAACTAGAAATATAAAACTACTGATATCACAACTACTGAAGAAGTACTCTTTAGCAGTTGTGACAAACTACTGAAGAAGTACTCTTCAGCAGTTGTGACAAACTACTAAGGCTTCAGTACTTGATCTTCAGACTTTAACCTTTATATGATTCATCAGCTGATGACTTTAGTAGATATCATCAGCTGATATCTTCAGTCTTTGTCTTCAGACTTTGTACATCAGTTGTTGATCTTTAGCACTTGTAAACTCTTCAGCTGTTGTACTTCAGTACTTTGGTCTTTCAGCTTCAGCACTTGTGTTCTTCAGCTGTTCAGCTTCAGTACTTGTGTTCTTCAGCTGTTCAGCTTTAGTACTTGTGTTCTTCAGCTGTTCAGCTTCAGTACTTGTGTTCTTCAGCTGTTGTACTTCAGCACTTTAGTTCTTCAGCTGTTGAAGTCTTCAGCACTTGATCTTCAGCTGTTGAAGTCTTCAGCACTTGTCAACCTGCTGATGAAGCTTTCAGCAGTTGTTGTGATACCATGTGGGACTTAGAGGTTTTCTGATCTTGGCTCATTGGTTCTTTTGGTCCAACAAACTCCCCCTGAACCAATGCAGCCAAAACCTCTAAATTATTTATTATCCCACTTATTGTTGGCAAAATGTTGGTCTTTTTCCTTCTTGATCAGTAGAGAAGATGACCCATGTAAGCTCCGGCCTGGGAAGAAATCTCAGATATTTGTTTGGCAAGGTATGAATGGGAACTCTGTTTTGGGGAACTGGACACAGAGTTGTTATCCCATTCATGAGATTTACTTCCCCATAATGAGTCTGTATGACTCTCGAACATAGGCCTCAAGGAGAACAACTTGTTCCTCCTTGGAGAGTTCTTCTACTCCTCCTTCGAAGAAGAACTCTGGACCATAGTACTCAGATAAGTACTTCATGGTCCTGCCATTTTTCAGCTCCACTGTAGTTACCTCCCTATAGACAAATTCATCAGGATGGGTGCCTTCAAGGAGTAACTGGAGCTCATTCTTCTGGATGTCTTCAAGCTTTTTATATAACAACCCCTTTTTAATCATCTTGTTTTCTAGTAAGGCTTGAGGGGTCATCTTTGCTTGATGAGCTTTCTTGAATTCATCAATGATTTCCCAGGGTGTGACTACAATGGCCAACATGATGGTAGAATCTATTGTTTTTCTTACCTGGCCATTGTATCTGTGTGGAATAGTTCTTTTATGGATTCTAGAACTCACCTTGGGGTCTGGCCATACTCTCACTCTCTCCTTCTGATACTGAAAAGTGTGCCTGAGAGTGTACAACCTCTGAGCATGCCCTTTCATGGCTTGAATAGATGATGACTGAGGAAATTCCTTGTCAACCATCTTCAACAGTTACTCATCATGCTGTTTCTGCTGTTCTTCATCTTCTATCTTGACTCTAGCCATCTCCCTTTGAGAGTCAGGTGTGATCATGGGTTGACTTCTGGGTTTTGGTAGCTTTAGAACAGCAGAGAGTGACAGACTATCATCTTCATCCTCTTCTTCTTCTTCTTCTTCTTCTATCCTCAGCACCCTTCTCCTCCTTCTAGGTGCATCACTGGATGATGGTTGGGTTGGTAAAGGAATTGGTTTGGAAGAAAGAGGATGTTTGGACTTTGGCTTAGAGATTGGTTTGGAGATTTGAGGGGTAGGCTATGTTTGAGTGGGTGGAAGGGAAGGTTGATCCAGCATCTTTGTAGTAAGTTTCGCCTTTGTAAGTTTAGCCATTTCCAACCTTTTACCAGCCCCAGCCTCATCAAGGGCTTCAACAATAATCCCCTTGTGGAATTGCTCAGACAGACAGATTCTCGTGGCTATAGCCAGAATACTGTCCCTGGTCCACACGCGAATCTCCATTAAAGATCTTCCTAAGTATTTTGCAATGAAGCGTATCATGATCTCCAATCTCTCTTTTTCAAGAGCATCATACCCAGCCCATCGGGTTTGAATCTCTTGCACTTCCAACCTTCTGATCTCACTATCCAATGTGGCTGTATCAAACCCTTGCCTGAAGAGTTGTTCAATTATTTTATCCATGGATCGGCTATGTGTAGTATCAGCTTCTTTTACCAGCTCTTCCAAAGATTTGTCTTCAGCAGTATGATCATCAGCACTTTTCTTTCGCTTGTAAGTGAGCAGAGGTTGCTTTTCTTTCTCCTCCTCTTGGGCTTGCTTCTCTTCCTTCTCTTCCTCTGTTCTTTTCCTCTTCTTTTCTTTCACTGCAGTACTCTCCCCCATTTTGGATGCATTGGAGGAAGGGGTTTGTACCGCAGAAAGTGTCTGTTGCACAGCAGCATCAATCAAGGGTTGTAAAGTTGAGGAAAGCCTCTCATCAACGGCTTTAGTCACAATATCAGTGATTATGGGTGTGATGAGAGGGAGGGAATTTTGAAGTACAACACCTATTTGCTCAGGAGGGTTCTGGTCCTGAGAAATAGGGCCTGAAGCAGAGGCAGGTGGTTGAGTTTGGAGTGGCTCAGTGTTTGGGGAACCTTCAACTGAAGGTGCCATCTGTGGGTTGGTGGGGCAGATGGTCTTTCTCCTTGTGAGAGTTGGTCAAGTAGGTTTTGCAGCCTACTGACTTTCTCTTCAAGGATTGTGTTCTCGGCAAGAACATCGTAGAAAAGGCCCAGGTCATCATCAGCCGAAGCTGAATCATCTGACCTCCTGCTTGGAGCAGGATTTACATGCACTGGGTGTAGACCAATTGTTGCATGTGCCTCTTTTGCTTGGTACTGGGGACTTCCAGCCTCAGGACAATGTCCATCATCAGCTGTTGCGTCTAGTGAGGTCTTAGCAATGTTACTAGCCTCATTCTGATCATGTGCTGATTCAAAAGAGGTGGCAGCCTCACTTGATATTCTAAGCTCCTTATCTACACCAGGAGATAGAAGTGGTAAACCCCTGTGCTGTGGGTTCTCAATTGCACTGTGTTCCTCCCCTCAATTGTAGAGGTGTTCCCAGTAGTAAGTGGTTTCTGGGGAGGGGGTGAGGATTGCAGTTGAGTCAGCACTTGTGCAACTATTAAAGTTGGGCTGTGAGGGGCGGTTGTATGGGTGAAGGGATAGAAGCAGTGTGCACCTGGGGAGGTTGGTGCTCTTCAATGGCAATCCCCTCAAGTGAGGAAGATTCCAGATGTGTAGGTACCCCTTTTGTGGTTGCTGCAGGCTCCTGTTGAGAGGAATCCTGAGCGGCTATGGCTGGAAGAGTCCTTATATCCACTAGGGGGTTTGGACCAGTGGATATCTCCTGCGTTTGTGTTGCAGGGGCATCCTCAGGGGACTCAATTCCCTGAGTAGCCGTTTTGGGTTTCTTTTTAGGGTGTTTGGTGGGGACATTTGATTTGGAGGTGGTGGCTGTGGGTTCCAGCTGCGTGGGTTTGCGCAGCTTGGCAGCCAATTTGAGTGTCTGGTCAGAGTTGTGCCGGGAGTATACTTCCGGCAGAACAGCCGTAGCAGGGACTCCCAAGCCAATAAGTCCTCAGCATTAAGCTGGTTTGTAATGATGGCCATTAAGAACGTGGATATAGTATCCAACGGTTAGCAGTTAGTTTTTGAGCCATATCCTTGAGCTCCGAAAATATTAGTTCTGAAAAGTTTAACGGTTGTTGCTCAAGAATAGAATACATTACCTGCTGCCACTTTGACGACATTTGATCCCAAGACGAAGTCTTAGGAGCCAAACATACATTCACCATGTGAAAAATTAGGCATTCGGCGTCATGGAAGTGTTTCTTCATGATAGTGGAGGCACTGAGATTGCCTTGATATCCATGTTAGGCAAAGGATAGATCTGTGGTGCCCTTCGGATATCCAGCAGGAGAATAGTATCATCCAGATGAAGAATTTGGCGGATTATTGCAGGAGTGATGACAACTTTTTGTTGTTAACGACCGACTGGAGAGATGGTGTGTTGTTCTCCCCAGTGGTAATAGTAACGTTCATCCAAAACTGTTGGAGGGATTCGGCATGTAGTATGGGATTCAGAAGAAATGCCGTTTTGTATTGGGACTGAACCATAAGATCGATAGCAGTATCGAACTTAGCCCAGACAGCGATTTAGTAAGGTAGGCAACACAGTTGTGTCGCGGTTTAATTTGCATGGACGCCATTGAGAAGAGAGAAGTTTTGGAGAGGAACGTTAGGTTTGAAGAAGATGAAGCATTGAAGGATTAGGTCAGGGATATTTATAGGGTACGGGTAAGAAAACGACTGAAGGATGTGGTGTTAGTCATCAGTAGTTTTAAACGACTGTTGACATGGTATTATCCTTTCAGACGTTGAAACAGCTGAAGTCGTGGTGTTAGGCATCAGAAGTTAGAAAACTACTAAAGACCGTGGTTTTGACTTCAGATGATTGAAACAACTGAGGACTTGGTGTTTGTCATGAGTAGTTGTGAAACTACTGAAGACAGTGGTTTTGGCATCAGCTGTTGTAAACAACTGAAGACTTGGTATTAGTCATCAGTAGTTATAAAACTACTGAAGACATGGTTTTGCTTCAGTTGTTTAGAATGAAACAGCAGTTGTTGAAACAACTGAAGAGAAAGTTCCCTTCAGTAGTTGTCGTCAATTCATAGCCTTTCAGCTGTTTCATGCTGTCCTCAACACTTACTCATCAGACTTTTCATCTGATTTTCAGATGTTTCATAAGACATCAGTACTTATCTATTATACTGATTTCAGTAGTTGTAACTACATCAGTAGTTTTAACTACATCAGTAGTTTGGAACAGATAAAGTACTTCAGTACTTGTGAGGCATTTAGCCATTAGTAGTTATAAAAACTACTGAAGGGAAAAGGACTCATCAGTACTTATATGTGACATGTGTACCAATGATCATCAGTAATGACTACTGAAATCATCAGTAGTTGTCACTTATTCTAGCTGCAGCATACCAAGCCTTAACACAAGGTTTTGGAAAGTAGAACTATCCAAAGGCTTAGTAAAAATATCTGCAAGCTCATCAGCACTAGGCACAAACTTAGGATCAATCAGACCTTTTTCAAAAACAATCCCGAATAAAATGATGTCTAATCTCTATATGTTTGGTCCTAGAGTGCTGGACTGGATTTTTGACAATACACAGTGCCGAAGCACTATCCATTAACAATGGAGTCTTAGTCTCTGTAATGCCATAATCCAGAAATTGGTTCTGAAGCCAGAGTACCTGAGAGGTGCAACTTGCAGCAGCAATGTACTCGGCCTCAGCAGTTGATGTAGCAACAGATGTTTGTTTCTTACTCTGCCAAGAAATCAAACAGTTGCCTAGGAATTGACAACCACCAGAAGTTGACTTTCTAGTTAACTTGCACCCTGCATAGTCACTATCTGAAAAAGCAACTAATTTGCAAGAGTGTCCGGTGGAATACCATAAACCTAGAAATTGTGTACCTTGCAAATATCTAAAGATTCTCTTGACTGCAATCAAATGAGACTCTTTAGGAGCAGCCTGAAATCTAGCACAAAGACATGTAGCAAACATAATATCTGGTCTAGAAGCTGTTAGATACATCAAGGACCCAATCATACATGTGTAAAGCGTTAATCAACAGCTTTACCTTTCTGATGAGCATCCAGTTGTGTGGTGTTGCACATGGGAGTAGAACATGGCTTACAGTTTTGTAAATCAAACTTATTCAAAAGATCTTTTGTATATTTTGACTGATGAATAAAAGTTCCATCAGCCTTTTGTTGATTTGCAAGCCTAGAAAGAACTGTAATTCTCCCATTGCACTCATTTCAAACCTCTTTTTCATCAATGTTGTAAAATCATCACACAACTGGGGATCAGAGGATGCAAAAATAATATCATCAACATAAATCTGAACAAGTAGCTTATGCTGATCCACCTTCTTAATAAACAAAGTTTTATCAATGGAGCCTCTAGTGAAATTATTCTTAAGAAGAAAAGTAGAGAGTATCTCATACCAGGCTCTAGGAGCTTGTTTCAACCCATAAAGAGCCTATCAAGTTTGTACACCCATTCAGGATGTTTATTGTTGGACCAAAAGAACCAATGAGCCTGATCAGAGAAACCTCTAAGTCCCACAGGACATCACAACAGCTGAAGAAGACCTGATCAGCTGTTCTACAAAGTCTGAAGAATACAACTGCTGAAGTAGTCTGAAGTACTGAAGACAAAGACTGAGACAACAGCTGAAGATCTAAAGTCTGAAGACAAAGACTGAGACAACAGCTGAAGATCTAAAGTCTGAAGACTTCAACAAGTACTGAAGACAAAGACTGAAGATCAACAGCTGAAAGACAAAGTCTGATGTTCAAGTACTAAAGACATCAGCTGATGTTAACAGCTGATGACAACAGCTGAAGAGGGCTTCTTCAGTTGTTGTGATGGTTTTTCTTCTTCAGTAGTTTTCTTTTCCTTTCAGTAGTTTGTTTACTTTTCTTTTCAGTACTTGTAAACAACTGAAGAGGTTGTTCTTCAGTTGTTATAGTGTGAGTAGTTTTATGTTTTTCAGTAGTTGTAAATAAGATGTTTAACACTTAGGAACATTTGTAAGAAGATGTCAGTTGTTGACATCTTCAGTAGTTGTTAAACATCAGTAGTTATAAAACGGTTACATGTCACTTTCAGGTGACATCAGCTACGTCATTCTTTCCTTTATAAGGAAAGATGACTCACCTGTAATCGTGCCTTAGAGGCCGACAATCTTAATGCAATATTCCTTTTGTCGGATATTTCTCTCTCTATAACAAAATTCTTTTATCGTTTTATATCGAATGTTCTTGTTTGAATTTGTCTAATTCTGAGCTATTCCACTGCTATATCTGTTCAATCGATTAAACCAAGAGGCTGAGATTCTAACAAATGGTATCAGAGCAGGTTAATCATTGATCGATCTAACAATTGATCATTGAAACTGTTCAATTGCTCTAAGTTTAATCGAATTAGCAAATTCGCAAGGATCTGTTATAGAGATTGAGAGTGTATCGCTTCTGGCCGTTTTATTTGAGGTTCTGTGTAGTTTTGAGCTAAATTTATTGTGATTTTACTTGAATCTGTCTGATCTTCCACAATGACTACTTCTTCGAATGATCCTTTCAATACTGGATCCTCTACCAAGCCTCCGATCTTGGTGAGGAATGAGTATAACATTTGGCAGAGAAGATTGCTCCATCACCTGTCTGTCAATAGCTCAGGTTGTTGGACATCTGTGGTACATGGACCACATAAGCCAATGGTGAATGATCCGGAAACAAACCAGTTGGTTCCCAAGAAGAAGGAGCAATACTCCGATGAGGACAAGAAGTTGTTTGAAATCGATGCAAAAGCCCATGGAATTTTGGCTATGGCTATTCCTAATGAGATTTACTCTGGGCTTCTGCATTGTGAGTCTGCTCATGACCTCTGGAATGCCATCAAAGAACAATTTGGTGGTACTGATGAGGTTTTAGCAAACAACAGGGAAATCCTCGCCCAACAATATGAGACTTTCTCTCATAGAAAGGGTGAGACTCTGACTCAACAATTTGAGCGGTTTTCATGTTTAATCTCTGAATTGAAAATGGTTAAACATGAATATACCAGGAGTCAGATGAACCATAGATTCTTAAGATCACTGCCTGAGAGATGGAACACATATACCATTGTTCTACGCTCAAATGCTGATGTTGATCGCCTATCTCTCACCCAACTTCATGGGAAACTGCTTACATTCGAGAGAGAGATAGAGCAGAAAAGGAAATTGGTTTCATCTGGCAAGCTCACTGAGGATTTTGTCCAAGGGAACACTGCCCTGATTGGACATCAAGAGTCAGAATATGCGTCATCTGAAAGCCAGTATGATGAGCATATTGATTTCTCTACAAACACTTCTGAGCCTGCCTTTATGACTGTTGATAGTCATTCTGTTGGTAGTAATAGTGACAATCTATGTTTCATCATGGATGATCTCAAGGGGATTGCTGATGATGACTTAGAAGAGATGGATATTTTGAGCCAAATGCCCTTGATAAATATCAGATCTCAGAAGTTCTACAAAAGAACTGGAAGGAAATTCCCAGGACTCTCTGGCAAAACCAAAGTTGGTTTTGACAAGAGTAAGTTGAAGTGCCATAAATGCCACAGGCTTGGGCACTTTGCAAGAGAATGTAGATCATCTGGATCTAACTCTCCTGCACCTTTTGTGACTTTCCCTGGCAATAGTCAACAAAACAGAGGGCAACAACCTGTCAATTCTGGTTATCATCATCAACCACAATCTTCTGCATATTTTGTTCCACAGGGGCCAATGCCATATCCATACCCCTGCTATTACATGCCACAACCAGGCCAGGTTCAAGCACCCATTGCTCAGCAACCACATGCTCTCCCTGAGCCTCAACCATCCCAATCTCATCAACCTAATCAACTTCAACAACACAGCTTCTTCACACCAGGAGTTGTTGACTGGAGCAGTTTACCAGATGATGTATCTGGTAATGAACAACTGTTCTCAGGTGCTGGTCAACATGGTGGTGAGCATCCTTTTGGAAATCTAGCTCTCATGGCTTTGGAATCCTCTGATGGATCATCTTCAAGTACCTCTTCTACAAAGGTATCACAGGTATCCTCTGAGGCTAAGGCCAAATTATGTTCTGAAACTTGCATAGCAGCATTTGCCTCTATTAGAGAAGCAAATGTGGCTTTAATCAATAAAAATGTAGAGCTAGAACAAATAATTTCCAAAAATAAAGCTGAGTTTGAGTCTGTGCTAAAAGAGAAAACTGATGAGATTTACAAATTAAAATGCCAAATTTCTGATGATAAGGCTAGGGAGGATGTACTCTTAGAGAAGTACAAAGACCTCAAAGATACTCTTGCTGTCACCCAGGTAGAGTGTGATCGATGGGTACAATCTTGCAAGGGCTTTGAAATGCTTCTTAGTAAGCGAACAGCTTCCAATGTGAAGTTTGGAATTGGTTATAATCACACTGCTCCTCCTACAGTTTTTGCTTCAAGAGCAGGAGCAGAATCTGATGGAGAAAGTAATGACCAATCCACCTCATCATGTGATTCACTACTTGATAAAGCACCATCAGTAGTTGAAGTCAGTAGTAATCCCTCTGTGAACCTATCAGCTGATATTGATGGTTCAAGTGCTGACACTCACATGATCAATGAGTTGATCAACCCAAGTGTTATCCCTAGAAGTACTAAGGGTACTGGAGAGCAGGGGATAACATCTGGAGTTCAAATCCTAATGATTGACAGCACTGAAGAGAAGAAAACTGTCAGTAGGAAGGATTTGAAGCCTACTAAGGAAGTTGACAAGAAGGCAAAAAGTGCTTCTAAACTGCTGAAGAGCAAGTCTTCAGTAGTTTCATCTTCTTCAGTTGATGATCAACAGAAGATGAAGAAGAAACCATGTGAAATATGTGGTCTATTCAATCATCTCACAGATGATTGTTGGTACAACAAGGGATCCAAACTCAAACAAAAGGAGAAAATTAAAGAAAACTTGGCTAAAATGAAAACTGAGTTTGAGTCCAAGTTTGTACCAGCAGCATCAAATCCTGTTACTCCTATGTCCAAAAAGAAATCTAAAAGGGAAGGAGTGCAACAGGCAATAGCTGAGGTTGCTCAAAAGAAGATGGTGCAACACAAGAACTCATCATCAAACACCAATACCAAAGTGTCTGAAGAGCTGAAAGCTCTTTCCCAGAATCAGACACAGCTGGTAATGATGGTTCAACATCTGTTGGGAAGAGTTAACCAACTTGATGGCCTGTGTTGAAACCCCAGAAAAGGAGATCCAAGCCAAAGGATTCCTCTTCTACACCATCTCCTTCACCTCAAGCTGTTGTGTCCAATAAACCTGTTAGTTTACCATCTATTGATGAGACCAGGCCCAAAACCAAAACGGTTTGGGTCTCCAAAACTAACTGATTGTTTATTTATGCAGGTCTCTTCAACATGCCAAAGTAGCATCTGGTATGTAGACAGTGGGGGATCTATGCATATGACTGGGAACAACTCACTTCTTAATGACTACTCTCCAGGAAGGAAGGGTTTTGTTTCCTTTGGCAATGATGCAAGAGGTTACATCATCGGGAAGGGCTTGTTTCCAATGGGGAAATAAAGTTTGATGATGTCAACCATGTGGAAAATCTCAAGTATAACCTCTTGAGTGTCAGTCAATTGTGTGACAAAGGTCATGTTGCCCTTTTCACAAGCCAGAACTGCAGGATTCTGTCATTCAAAGTTCTGAGTTTGATTGACAAGGTATTGGATGCTCACACTCTCCTGAAGGCCAACAGGACAGGAAGAGTGTATGCCTTAGATCTTTCCAAGAAAACAGATCTCAAAGGTCATCCTTGCCTATTTTCCAAGGCCTCTCCTCAAGAATCTAATCTATGGCATAGAAGGCTGGGACATGTTAACTTCAAGAACATGAATCAGCTGATACATCATAGTTTAGTAAGGGGACTGCCTATGAAGGAGTTCAAGTGTGAAAACAACTGCACTGCTTGTTTGAAAGGAAAACAACACAAGGTTTCATTTCCATCTATTGAAGAACCAAAGTCCACTGCCTGCTTACAACTTCTTCACATGGATCTCTTTGGTCCTGTGAGAGTGATGAGCATGGCACAAAAGAAATACTGTCTGGTAATTGTGGATGATTACTCCAGATTTGTATGGACTTTCTTTCTACATTCAAAGGATGAAGCTGCACAGAAGATCATAAACTTTGTGTTGTATGTTGAGAAGCAGTATTCCCTCTCAGTCAAGTGTATTAGAAGTGATAATGGAACAGAATTTAGGAACAATACACCTGATGAGTTCTACCTTTCCAAGGGAATAAAGAGACAGTTTTGTATTCCAAGAACTCCTGAACAGAATGGAGTTGTGGAGAGGAAGAACAGGACCCTCATTGAAGCTGCAAGGTCTATGTTGGCTGATTCTGGACTGCCATTGACCTTTTGGGCTGAAGCTGTCAACACAGCATGCTATGTGCAGAATAGAGTGCTAATAAATCAGAGGTTGATGAAGACTCCATATGAAGTTCTACATCATTTGGCTCCTCTCATTTCATTTTTTAGAGCATTTGGGTGTCCCTGTTTCATTCTCAACACAAAGGAACAGCTCCAGAAATTTGATCCTAAGGTGGATGCAGGGTACTTTGTTGGTTATTCATCAACTTTCAAGGCATACAGAGTCTTCAACTGTAGAAAAAAGATGGTTGAAGAGACTCTACATGTCAAGTTCAATGAATCTCCAAAGGACAAGATTCCACAAAGCCCTGTGGAGCTCTTTGATTTGGACATACTGCAATATGTTCCTTATCAATCTCCTGCTGTTGCTCCTGTCAACAGTTCACCACCTGGTGTTACTACTGAAGATGATGATGATAGTAGTAATCACCTCTTCAGGTTTAGTGACCAACTGCCTGAGTCCTCTAAACCTGATGCTCCTGTAGCTCCAGCAGCACCATCCACAACAAATGCTGATGAGATTTCTACATCCTCAACTTCATTTGAGTTGCCACCATCTTCATGGTTTCAAGAATCTGCATCAACATCTGCTGCTGCTGAAGATCCTACAAACACTTGCACAGATTTGATTGTTTACCAAGAGCTGAAAAATCACCCAATGTCTCAAATCCTTGGTGATATCAATGCTGGTGTTTCAACCAGAAGCCAGTTGTCCAATTTCTGCTTCTATGCTCTCTTCATCAGTCAGCTAGAGCCGAAGAACTATCATGTAGCTTTGAGAGACAATGGATGGGTTGAAGCGATGCAGCTTGAGCTTCTTCAGTTCAAGAAACAGCAAGTGTGGGAGCTTGTTCCTCTACCCCCAGTAAGTGTGCAATAGGCACTAAATGGGTGTTTAGGAATAAAACTGATGAAAATGGCTAATTGTTAAGAACAAGGCCAGACTGGTTGTGCGGGGTTTGCACAAGAAGAAGGTATTGATTATGATGAAACCTTTGCCCCTGTAGCCAGACTGGAGGCAATTAGATTGTTTTTAGCCTATGCTGCACTCCACAATCTTAAGGTTTTTCAAATGGATGTCAAAAGTGCTTTTCTATATGGTATAGTAAAAGAAGAAGTTTATGTGTGTCAACCACCACGCTTTGAGGATAATAAGCACCCAGAATGGGTATATAAGCTTGATAAAGCTCTTTATGGGTTGAAACAAGCACCTAGAGCCTGGTATGAGACCTTATCAAACTTTCTTCTACAGAATAATTTCACTAGAGGCTCCATAGATAAAACTTTATTTATTAAGAAGATGGATCAGCATAAGCTACTTGTTCAAATTTATGTTGATGATATTATATTTGCATCCTCTGATTCCAAATTGTGTGAGGGTTTCCAAACCTTAATGCAACAGAAGTTTGAAATGAGTGCAATGGGAGAATTACAGTTCTTTCTAGGTTTGCAAATCAAACAAAAAGCTGATGGAATTTTCATTCATCAGTCTAAATACACAAAAGATCTTTTGAATAAGTTTGATTTACAAACTGTAAACCCTGTTCTACTCCCATGTGCAACACCACACAATTGGATGTTGATCAGAAAGGTAAAGGTGTTGATGAAACCCTTTACAGATGTATGATTGGTTCCTTGATGTATTTAACAGCTTCTAGACCAGATATTATGTTTGCTACATGTGTTTGTGCTAGATTTCAGGCTGCACCTAAGGAGTCTCATCTGATTGCAGTCAAGAGGATCTTTAGATATCTGCAAGGTACACAATCTCTAGGCTTATGGTATTCCACTGGACATTCTTGCAAATTAGTTGCTTTCTCTGATAGTGACTATGCAGGGTGTAAGTTGACCAGGAAATCAACTTCTGGTGGATGCCAATTCCTAGGCAACTGTTTGATTTCTTGGCAAGTAAGAACAAACATCTGTTGCTACATCCACTGCTGAAGCCGAGTACATTGCTGCTGCAAGTTGTACATCCCAAATACTCTGGCTTCAGAATCAACTTTTGGATTATGGCATTACAGAGACTAAGATCCATTATTAATGGATAGTGCTTCAGCTCTTTGCATTGTCAAAAATCCTGTCCAGCACTCTAGGACCAAACATATAGAAATTAGACATCATTTTATAAGAGATTGTTTTGAAAAGGGTCTAATTAATCCTATGTTTGTGCCCAGTGCTGATGAGCTTGCAGACATTTTTACTAAGCCTTTGGATAGTTCAACTTTCCACAACCTGGTGTTAAGGCTTGGTATGATGCAGCTAGAATAAGTGACAACTACTGATGATCTCAGTAATTACTAATGATCATTGGTAACCATGTCACATATAAGTACTCATGAGTTATTTTACCCTCAGTAGTTTTTATAACTACTGAAGGCTAAATGCTTTAAGTACTGTACTTTATCTGTTCTAAACTACTGATGTAGTTACAACTACTGAAATCAGTAGAAACAGATAAGTACTGATGTCCTATGAAACAACTGAAAACAGCAAAAAGGCTGATGAGTAAGTGTTGAGGACAGTATGAAACAGCTGAAAGGCTATGAATGATGACAACTACTGATGAGTACTCTCTCTTCAGTAGTTCACAAACTGCTGTTTCTTCATAAACAACTGAAGCAATACCATGTCTTCAGTAGTTTCACAACTACTGATGACTAACACCAAGTCTTCAGTTGTTTACAACAACTGATGGCAAACCCACGGTCTTCAGTAGTTTCACAACTACTGATGGCTAATACCAAGTCCTCAGTTGTTTCAACATCTGAAGTCCACTTGTCTTCAGTAGTTTTTAAACTACTGATGCCTAAATCAGAGACTTCAGTTGTTTCAACGTCTGATTGTAAACACCATGTCTTCAGTTGTTTTATAACTGCTGACCACACCAATACCATCAGTCGTTTCAAACCTCTGAAAGTTAATACCACGCCATCAGTTGTTTCAAATACTGATGAACACACCAAAACCTTCAGTCGTTTCATATCCCGTACCCTATATATATCTGATTCCTCTTTCAGAGTTTATCATTCTTTCACGACCTAAAAATTTCAAAAGCTCTGAAAACCTTTCACCTTCATTAATGGCGACCACGCAACTCAAGCCTCGACACAACTGTGTCGCGTACCTCACCAAATCGCCCTTCTGGACCAAATTTGATAATGCTATAGATCTTATGGTCCAATCCCCACTGAAAACGGCTTCCTCTTAAATCCAATCATTTATGCCGATTCGCTACATCAGTTTGGACGAATGCGACCGTTAATGGAGAATCTATCCATTCGTCCATCAACTCTCATAAGGTGGTCATCTCTACTGCTACCATCCGCCAGATATTACTGTTAGATGATGCTCCTACCCTGTTGGATATCCTAAGCGCCAACTTGATCTTTCATTTGGACAACATGGATATCAGGGTGATCTTAGTGCTTCAACAATCCTGAAGAAACATTTTCCAGATGCTGAACGCTTGATTTTCATATGGTAAATGTTTGCCTGGCCCCGAAGACTTCCTCTTGGGATCAACTGTCTTCCAGATGGCAACAGGTACTGTTCTCTATCCTTGAACAAGAACCACTAAACTTTTCTGAAATAATTTTTCTTGAAATCAAGGATATGGCCACAAAACCACTTTCTAACCGTTGGATACTATATCCTCGTTTTATAATGGCCATAAAAGAGAATCAGCTTCTGCTGAGGGACTAGTTGGTCTGGGAGTCCCTGCTTTGGCTGTATTGCCGGAGGTATACTCCCGACACAACACTGACCAAACTCTCAAACAGGCTGCCAAGCTGCGCAAACCCAAGCAGCTGGAACCCACAGCCTCCACTTCCACATCCAGAGTCCCCTCCAAACCCACTAAGAAGAAGCCTAAGAAAGCTACTCAGGGAGTTGAGTCCCCTGATGATGCTCCTGTAGCACCAAAGCAGGTTATCTCTACTGGCAATACCCCCCAGTAGAGACTATGACTCCACCAACCGAAGTCGCTCAGTTTCCTCTCAAAAGGAACCTGAAGCAACCATTCAAAGGGAAGCCACACTGCTGGGATCCTCCTCACTTGAGGGGATTACCATTGAAGAGCACCACTTGTCCCGGGTGCACACTGCTTCCACACCCTCTCCTGATGCAACCGCCCCTCAAAGCCCTACAATCATTGTTGCAAAAGTGCTGACGCAGTTGCATTCCTCACCCCCCACCAGACACCATTACTACTGGGATAACCTCAACACCTGAGGGGGAGGATCACAATGCTTCTGTCAACCCACAGCACAGGGGTTATCATGTTCCATCTTCTAGTGTAGATAAGGAGGTGCGAACTTCTGGTGAGGCTGCCACTGTCTCTGACTCAGCAAATGACCAGGGTGCAGTTGGTAACATCTCTAAGACCTCACCAGTGGCAACAGCTGATGAAGGACATAGTCCTGAGGCTGGAAGTCCCCAAACCAAGAACAAGGGGCACATGCTATAATTGATCTACACTCAAGGCATGTTCATTCTGACTCTGTCAGGAGGTCAGGTGATTCAGTATCCACTGATGATGACCTGAGCTTCTTCTATGATGTAGTTGCTCAAAACACCATCCTAGAGGATGAGGTTAGCATACTCAAAGAGCTGCTGGCCAAGATGTCTCAGGATGCAAGTCCATCTGCCACCACAATACACCCACAGATGGCACCTTCTTCTGAAGGTCCCCTACACACTGAGCCAATATATACTTCCAAGCCACCAGCCTCTGCTTTCGGCACTGATTCTCAGGAACAGAACCATCCTGATCAATCAGTTGCTAACCTTCAAAAATCCCTACCTCTCATCACTCCCATGATCACAGATATAGTGATCAAAGCCATTGATGAGAGGCTTCCTACAATAATACAACCCTTGGTGGAGGAGTTGGTGACTAAATCCCTTTCTACTGCTCAAACCCTTGCCCCCAATGCAACCAAAAAGGGGGAGAGTCAGTCAGTTAAAGGAAAAAGGAAAAGGATAGATGAGGAGAAGGAGAGTGAGAAGGGAGCTGAAGTGAATGAAAGTCAAAAAGACTTTCATGTCACATATCAAAAGAGAAAAGGAGAGTCTGAGAAAGAGAAGGAGCTGAATGATATGGTGAAAGAAGCTGACGCCAACCATAACCGTTCAATGGATAAAATCATTGAGCAGTTATATAGGTAGGGTTTTGACATCCAACAACTAGACTCCGAGATCAGAAGGTTGGAAACAGAGGAGATCAACTCAAGATGGGCCAGCTATGATGCCTTAGAAAGAGAAAGGCTGGAGATAATGATCAGATTTATAGCCAAATATTTGGAAGATCTCTCATTGAAATAAGGGCCTGGACCAGGGACAACATCTTGGCAATAACCACCAAGATTTGTTTGTCTGAAGCATACTCCAAAGGTTTAGTGATTGAGGAATTGAATGAAGCTGGGGTTGGAATCGAAAAGAACTGACAAAATTTACCAAAGCCTCCCTTACAGCCAAAATGCTAAAACAGTCTGAAAAGCCTCAATCCTCAAAATCACTATCTCCACAACCCTAAAACAACCCCTTTACCCTCTAAACCAACCATCCAACCCACAAAACCAAATCCTTTACCCCCAAAAGCCACTGCCAGTGATGTACCTAGCCAAAAGAAAAGAAAGGTACTGAGGCCTGATGAAGATGAAGAGGAGGATGAAGACAGACTGCCACTCTCTGCAGTTATTACTTTGCCTAAGGCTAAACCAATGTCCATCACTCCTGCTTCTCAAATGCATGATGTAATGATAAAGATTGAAGAGGAACAGATGCAACGACATGATGAGGAAATGCTGAAAAGCATTGACAAAGCATATGCCACATCTTCTTCCATCATTAGCATGAAGAAAGAAGTATTAAGATTGTACACCCTTGCTAATACCTTTCAATACCAAAGGGAAAGAGTAAGGATATGGCCTGATCCTAGGGTGGCACATCGGATTGTCAAGAAAGAAATTCCTTCAAAATACAAGGGCCAAGTGAAGGGTTGTCGACGAAGACATCACTGTGGTTCTTGTAGTGTCACCTTGGGAAATTGTTGAAGAGTTCAAGAAAGCCTATGAAGCCAAACAACCACCTCAAAAGATGTTGGAAAACAAAATCATAAAGAAGGGATTGGTTTACAAAAGACTTGAAAACTCAAACAGAAGAGCTCAACTTGCTCTTAGAAGGGACTCATCCAGATGAGTTTGCTTATAGACAAATAACCACGGTTGAGCTCAAGAATGGAAAACAGGCCAAGTACATATCTGAAGTGTATGGCCGAGAAGGATTATTTGATGGTGTGCCCGAGGTGCTGACAATGGATGAGCAAATCATGTTTCCAAGGGCTTACACCAGGGAATCATATAGGCTGATACACGGGAAGTAGATCTCATGGTTGGGGTAACAGCTCGGTGTCCAAGTCCCCAATACAGAGCTCCCAACCATATCATGCCAACAGATCATCAGAGACTTCTTCCCAGCCGGTGCTGAAAAAGGGTCACTTCTCATCTGATCAAGAGGATAAAAGACCAATCTATCTGCCAAAATAAGTGGGACTCATCAATAACTTAGAGGTTTTGGCTGTATTGGTTCAGGGGGAGTTTGTTGGACCAAAAGAACCAATGAGCCTGATCAGAGAAACCTCTAAGTCCCACAGGACATCACAACAGCTGAAGAAGACCTGATCAGCTGTTCTACAAAGTCTGAAGAATACAACTGCTGAAGTACGTCTGAAGTACTGAAGACAAAGACTGAGACAACAGCTGAGGATCTAAAGTCTGAAGACCTCAACAAGTACTGAAGACAAAGACTGAAGATCAACAGCTGAAAGATAAAGTCTGATGTTCAAGTACTGAAGACATCAGCTGATGTTAACAGCTGATGACAACAGCTGAAGAGGGCTTCTTCAGTTGTTGTGATGGTTTTTCTTCTTCAGTAGTTTTCTTTTCCTTTCAGTAGTTTGTTTCCTTTTCTTTTCAGTACTTGTAAACAACTGAAGAGGTTGTTCTTCAGTTGTTATTGTGTCAGTAGTTTTATGTTTTTCAGTAGTTGTAAATAAGATGTTTAACACTTAGGAACATTTGTAAGAAGATGTCAGTTGTTGGCATCTTCAGTAGTTGTTAACATCAGTAGTTATAAAACGGTTACATGTCACTTTCAGGTGACATCAGCCTACGTCATTCTTTCCTTTATAAGGAAAGATGACTCACCTGTAATCGTGCCTTAGAGGCCGACAATCTTAATGCAATATTCCTTTTGTCGGATATTTCTCTCTCTATAACAAAATTCTTTTATCGTTTTATATCGAATGTTCTTGTTTGAATTTGTCTAATTCTGAGCTATTCCGCTGCTATATCTGTTCAATCGATTAAACCAAGAGGCTGAGATTCTAACATTTATTATCCTCAAAGCCTGGTGGTTGACACACATAAACTTCTTCCTTTATTTTACCATATAAAAATGCACTTTTAACATCCATTTGAAAAACTTTAAGATTGTGGAATGCAGCATAGGCTAAGAACAATCTGATTGCCTCTAGTCTGGCTACAGGGGCAAAGGTTTCATCATAGTCAATACCTTCTTCTTGTGAAAACCCCCGTACAACCAGTCTAGCCTTGTTCTTAACAATAAGCCCATTTTCATCGGTTTTATTCTTAAACACCCATTTAGTGCCTATTGCACACTTACCTGGGGGAAGAGGAACAAGTTCCCACACTTGCTGTTTCTTGAACTGAAGTAGCTCAAGCTGCATAGCTTCAACCCATCCATTGTCTCTCAAAGCAACACGGTAGTTCTTTGGCTCTAGCTGACTGATGAAGCAGCAGTTAGACAATTGACTTCTAGTTGAAACACCAGCATTGATATCACCAATAATCTGACACATGGGGTGATTCTTCAGTTCTTGATAAACAATGAGATCTGTGCAAGTGTTTGTAGAACCTTCAGCAGCAGCAGATGTTGAGGTAGACTCTTGAAACCAAGAATTTGATGGTAACTCAAAAGATGCAGAGGAAACAGAGATCTCATCAGCATTTGTTGTGGATGGAACTGCTCAAGCTACAGGAACATCAAGTTTAGCAGACACAGGCAGTTGGTCACAAAACTTGAATAGGTGAGTATTGATATTATCATCATCATCATCAATACCACCAGGTGGAAGGCATGCTGCAGAAGATGATTGAGCCACAGGATCTGCAACAGCTGGAGGTTGATAAGGAACATATTGCAGTATGTCCAAATCAAACAACTCCATAGGGTTTTGTGGAATCTTGTCCAAAGGAGATTCATTAAACTTCACATGTAGAGTCTCTTCAACTATCTTTGTTCTGCAGTTGAAGACTCCGTATGCCTTGCAAGTAGATGAATAACCAACAAAATACCCATCATCCACCTTAGGATCAAATTTATGGAGTTGATCCTTTGTGTTGAGAATAAAACAGGGACATCCAAATGCTTTGAAAAATGAAATCAGAGGAGCCAAATGATGGAGAACTTCATATGGAGTCTTCATCAACCTCTGATTTACTAGAACTCTATTCTGCACATAGCAAGCTGTGTTGACAGCTTCAGCCCAAAAGGTCAGTGGCAAACCAGAGTCAGCCAGCATGGACCTTGCAGCTTCAATGAGGGTCCTGTTCTTTCTATCCACTACTCCATTTTGTTCTGGAGTCCTTGGGATGCTAACTGCCTCTTGATTCCCTTTGAGAGATAGAATTCATCAAGTGTATGATTCCTGAATTCAGTTCCATTATCACTCCTGATACACTTGACTGGAAGGGAATACTGCTTCTCAATATACAACACAAAGTTAATAACCTTCTGAGCAACCTCATCCTTTGAATGTAGAAAGAAAGTCCATACAATCTAGAGTAATCATCCACAATTACCAGACAGTATTTCTTCTTGGCCATGCTCATCACTCTCACAGGACCAAATAGATCCATATACAGTAATTGCAAGCAGGCAGTGGACTTAGCCTCTTCAATAGGAGGGAATGAGACTTTGTGCTGTTTTCCTTTTAAACAAGCAGTGCAGGTTTCATCACAGTGGAACTCCTTTATTGGTAAGCCTCTGACTAAACTATTGTGGATAAGCTGATTCATGTTTTTGAAATTAACATGACCCAGCCTTCTGTGCCACAGTTTAGATTCTTGAGAAGAGGCTTTCGAAAATAGGCAAGGATTGCCTTTGAGATCTATTTTCTTGGAAAGATCTAAGGCATACACTCTTCCTGTCCTGTTGGCTCTCAGGAGAGTGTGATCATCCAACACCTTGTCAATCAAGTGCAAAACTTTGGATGAAAGAATCCTACAGTTCTGACCGGTGAAAAGAGCAACATGGCCTTTATCACACATTTGACTGACACTCAAGAGATTGTACTTGAGATTTTCCACATGATTAACATCATCAAATTTGATTTCACCATTGGAGACAAAGCCTTTACCAATGATGTAACCCCTAGCATCATTGCCAAAAGAAACAAATCCCTTCTTTCCTTGAGAGTAGTCATGAAGAAGAGAGCTGTTCCCAGTCATGTGCATAGATCCCCCACTGTCTACATACCAGATGCTACTTTGGCATGTTGGAGAACCCTGCAAAAATAAACAATCAGTTAGTTTTAGAGACCCAAACCTTTTTGGTTTTGGGCCTGGTCTCATCAATAGATGGTAAACTAACATGTTTATTTGAAACAACAGCCTGAGAGGAAGAAGATGGTGAAGAAGAGGAATCCTTTGGCTTGGATCTCCTTTTCTGTGGTTTCAACATAGGAGCATCTAGTTGGTTAACTCTACCCAACACATGTTGAACCATCATAACCAGCTGTGTCTGATTTTGTGATAAGCTTTCAGCTCATCAGACACATTGCCAGTGGAGTTTGATAAGTTGCTATGTTGCACCTTCTTCTTCTGAGCACTCTCAGCTGTCACCTGTTTAACCCCTTCCTTTTTGGATTTCTTTGAGGACTTAAGGTTACAGTATTTGATGTTGCTGATACAAATGTGGTCTCAAACTCAGTTTTCATTTTTACCATTTTCTCTTTAATTTCTTCTTTTTGTTTGAGTTTGGAACCTCTTTTGCACCAGCAATCATCTGTAAGATGATTGAACAAACCACATACTTCACATGGTTTCTTCTTCATCTTAGGTTGATCATCAACTAAAGAGGGTGAAGCAACTGGAGACTTGCTCTTCAATGCTTTGGAAGCATTGTTTGCTTTCTTGACTGCCTCTTTAGTAGTCTTCAAACTCTTTCTACTGACAGTTTTCTTCTCTTCAGTACTGACAGCAGTTGGAGTTTGAACTTCAGGTGTTAAATTCTGATCTCTAATCCTTTCAGGACTTTCAGAATTAACTCCTGAGTTGATCAACTCTTTGATCATGTGAGTGTCAGCATTTGAACCATCAATGTCAGCTGATAGGTTCAGAGAGGGCTTGATGCTGACTGCTACTTCTGATTGTGCTGTATCAGAAAGTAGATCACATGATGAGATGGATTGGTTATCACTATCACCATCAGATTCTACCTCTGCTCTTGGAGTAAAATCTGTAGGTGGAGCAGTGTGATTGTAACCAATGCCAAACTTCACATTGGAAGCAGATTGCTTACTAAGAAGCATTTCAAAACCTTTGCATGATTGTACCCATCTATCACACTCTACCTGCGTAACTGCAAGGGCTTCTTTGAGATCTTTATACTTCTCTAGAAGTATCTCTTCCCTAGCCTTATCATCAGTTATTTGGCATTTCAGTTCGTAAATCTTATCATTTTTATCATTAAGCACAGACTCAAATTCAACTTTGTTTTTGGAAATTATTTGTTCTAGCTCAATGTTCTTGTTGATTAAAGCTACATTTGCTTCTCTAATAGATGCAAATGCTGCTATGCATGTGTTAGAACATAATTTGGCTTTTGCCTCAGAGGATACCTGTGATACCTTTGGTGTAGAGGCATTAGAGGATGAAGTATCAGCAGAATCCAAAGCCATAAGAGCTAGATTTCCAAATGGACTGTCACCACTGTGTTGACCAGCACCTGAGAACAGTTGTTCATGACCAGACATGTCATCTGGTAAACTGCTCCAGTCAACAACTCCTGGGGTGAAAAAGCTGTGTTGTTGAGGTTGAGTTTGTTGATGAGATTGGGAAGGTTGTGGTTCAGGCAATGCTTGTGGTTGTTGTGCAATTGGAGCTTGAACAAAATTTGGTTGAGGCACATAATAGCAGGGATAAGGATATGACATTTGACCCTGGGGAACAAAGTATGCAGGAGATCTAGGATGTGAATAATGACTAGAACCAGCAGGATGTTGCCCTCTGTTTTGTGGACTAGTACTAGGAAAAGTCACAAAGGGTGCAGAAGAGTTAGATCCAGTTGATCTACACTCTCTTGCAAAGTGTCCTAGCCTTTGGCATTTGTGACACCTCAACTTACTCTTGTCAAAACCAACTTTGGTTTTGCCAGAGAGTCCAGGAAATTTCCTGCCAGTTCTCTTGTAGAACTTCTGAGATCTGATATTAATCAGTGCCATCTGGCTCAGAATATCCATCTCTTCTAGATCATCATCAGCTATTCCTTTCAGATCATCCATGATGAAGCATAAATTGTCACTATTACTACCAGAATGACTCTCAATACAACAAATGCATGATCAGAACTATTTGAAGAGAAATCTATATGCTCATCATAATTGCTTTCAGATGCAGCATATTCTGACTCATGACCAACCAAGGCAGTATTGCCTGGTACAAAGTCATGAGTGAGCTTTCCTGATGAGGACAGTTTCCTCTTCTGCTCTATCTCTCTTTCAAATGTAAGCAGTTTCCCATGAAGTTGGGTGAGAGATAGGCCTTCTAGATTTGCACTGGAGCGTAGGACAATAGTGTATGTGTCCCATCTCTCAGGCAGTGATCTGAGGAATCTGTTGTTCATCTGGCTATTGGTGTATTCCTGTTTCACCATTTTCAGCTCAGATATCAAGCAGGAAAAACGCTCAAACTGTTTGAGTCAGTGTCTCATCCTTGATAGTGACATCTAACAGATTTATTACAACTGAAACACAACTACTGAAGATGTCAAAACAGCTGACATCTTCTTACAAAAAGTTCTAAGTGTTATTAGTTGTTATAACTACTGAACATAAAACTACTGAAACTACAACGACTGAAGAACAAGCTCTTCAGTCGTTTTACAAAACTACTAAAACTAGAAATATAAAACTACTGATATCACAACTACTGAAGAAGTACTCTTCAGCAGTTGTGACAAACTACTGAGGCTTCAGTACTTGATCTTCAGACTTTAACTTCAGATGTTTCATCAGCTGATGACTTCAGTAGATATCATCAGCTGATGTCTTCAGTCTTTGTCTTCAGACTTTGTACATCAGTTGTTGATCTTCAGCACTTGTAAACTCTTCAGCTGTTGTACTTCAGTACTTTGGTCTTTCAGCTTTAGCACTTGTGTTCTTCAGCTGTTCAGCTTCAGTACTTGTGTTCTTCAGCTGTTCAGCTTCAGTACTTGTGTTCTTCAGCTTTTGTACTTCAGCACTTTAGTTCTTCAGCTGTTGAAGTCTTCAGCACTTGATCTTCAGCTGTTGAAGTCTTCAGCACTTGATCTTCAGCTGTTGAAGTCTTCAGCACTTGTCAAACTGCTGATGAAGCTTTCAGCAGTTGTTGTGATACCATGTGGGACTTAGAGGTTTTCTGATCTTGGCTCATTGGTTCTTTTGGTCTAACATTGCTCAACAAAACAAAGATGAAACTTGATATGGTGAAAGAGATTCATAAAGTATCGTTACGTGTTGTGTATAGGTTACTACATACATAGGCATTCATATAAGCCAATACATACCTGTACTTTGTGATGAGTGTTTCACTATTGAATAAGATTTTTAATTCATCACTGCATGTATCTTCTCTTCCAAGTTGAGCCTACCCAACATATGTGGTAAGTCATGACAGTCTTGCAATTTTTGAAATTAAGCCTAGTGAATGATATAACGACTGTAGTTATATCATTTCCTCAAGATTTTATTCTTCATCAATATTGATTTCTTTTTGTGGTTTTCTAATTTTTTTAATATCATGCCAATTGACTGAACTAGAAATTTAAACCTACTAGGTTTAAATGCCTTGGTAAATAAATTAGCTAATTGATTTTCAGTTGGTATTTGAATCAATTTGATTACCCCTTTTCAGCATAATCTCACAAAAAGTGATATCTAATTTCACTATGTTTTGTTTTTTAGTCCTGAATTGGATAATTTGTTATGAAAACAACTGCTGTGTTGTCAATGTAAATTGGTGTGTGCAAGAAGTTAAAACCATAATCAAGCATCTGGTTTTTAATCCAGAGTACTTGAGAGCAACAAGCTGATGCTGCAATATACTCAGCTTGTGCTGTGGACACAGATACATTTGTTTGCTTCTTGCATTGCCAAGATACTAGTCTGGGACCAAGAAATCGTCAACCGCCAGAGGTTGATTTTCTGTTTAAGTTGCATCCTCCATAATCACTGTCTGTTAAGGAATAGAGATTAAATTCTCCTTCCTTTGGTTACCATAACCCAAGAGTTGGTTTGCCCTTCAGATATCTGAATATCCTCTTGACTACATTCATATGTGATTCGTTTGGATCAGCTTGATATCTGACACACACACAAACACCAAACATAATGTTAGGCCTACTGGCTGTTAGATACATAAGTGAAAGGATCATTGATCGATAGTGAGTCTGATCCACTGGTTTGCCTTTAGACACATACGTATTTTGTTTGATTGATGAAGAGTCCATCAGCTTTCTATTGGACTTGCACCCCTAGAAAGAAGGTGAGTTCCCCCATAGCACTCATTTGAAATTTTTAATGCATAAGGTCTTCAAATTCTTTGCAGGGCTGCTTGTTTGTTGAGCCAAAAATGATATCATCCACATATATCTGGGCTAACGACATGTCTTTTCCTCTTATTCTTCTGAAGAGAGTCTGATCGATCTTTCCTCTTTCATATCCATGTTCAAGAAGAAAAGATGATAGTGTCTCATACCACTTTCATGGGGCTTGGTGAAGACCATACAGAGCTTTGTCAAGCTCGTAAACTCTGGGAGGGAAATCTGGACCTTCAAAGCCAGGAGGTTGACTCACATAGACCTCCTCAACAATCTCTCTATACGAGAAGGCACACTTTACATCCATTTGATAAACAATAAATTTTAAGGATGCAGAATATGCAAGAAAGATTTTGATTGCTTCTAGTCTGGCAACAGGAGTAAACACTTCGTCATAGTCAATTCCTTCTTCTTGAGTGTATTCATGTGCCACTAGTCTTGCTTTGTTTCTCATAACGATCCCTCCATTATCAGTCTTGTTCCTCTACAATCATTTGGTACCGATAGGGTATTGTCCTTCAGGAAGATCTACCAGTTGCCATACTTCTTGCTTCTTGAATTGGAGTAATTCTTGTTGCGATCTGGTATTTGAACTAAACACCAACTGATTAATGTGTTAAACCAAACCAAATAGTGCGGAATCCTATTTGATTGGCGATCCAATCAGTGAGAACGCATGTAGACACAATAACGTATTGAATCTAACGTCAAGAATCGATTAGGAATCTATCTACAGCATTCTATGAACTTGGAGTATGAACTTAGAGGCTTCTGGATGGCTAGGGTACGTCTGGAGTCGAAGTGGGTTCAATCCTTACATTTTTCCACGAAGTAGGTGGTATTTATAGGTTAGGGTTGCTCATTCGGGCGACTGAACCATCAGCATGGTTCATTCACGCAATTGAGCCATGCGGTTGATCCATTCACACTACTGAGTATTCAGTCGTGCGACTGAGTCAATCTCATGTTATAGTCATATGACTGATCAAGTCTCCTGATTCAGTCGTGCGACTGAGTTATTCGCATGAAGTTGTTCATGCGTATGATCCATTAGTATGGGCCATTCGCATGATGACTTCATGTTATTAAGTTTGAATGTATTATTTGTCATAACATTATTTATATTAATTCAAACAACCACTACCTATATAATCAAGTCAGTATGCGTTAAACAACTCATTAATGAAATATGAAACATTATAAACACAACCAAACATTTGTATTTCATTAAGTACCCAACGATTACATAAGCGTAAGACAATAAAGACATATTACATTCAGATCAAAATCTAGGGACACATGTATCAACAAACTCCCCCTTGGACCTAGATTCATCTATTGTCTTACCTTCTTCATAACCTCATCATACTTCTTGTACTTTTCCTCTCTTCTGACTCCTGCGTGTATCTCAAACGCAAAGCATAGTCGTATCACATTTTGGAATTGGAGGGCTTGTGCAATATCTTGCATGTCGTAGAACAGTGGCCACTTGTATAATGTGTATACATCATCAGCAGACAAGTTTGTATGCTACATTCGGTCAAATACCCTGATAGTATCCATTTTCCCTTCTTTGTTCAGAACTATGACCGCCTCTCCTGTTCTCCAATCGTAGTACCACCATTTAAAGTGTGGAGTGAAGTCCTGTGGCATTTCCCTAAGAGGGATTCTTCACATTGTTCTTGGGGGACTCCACTTCAGCACTATCTTAGGCTTCCCAGTTATGGGATCAACATCAGACCGTCTGATATAACTCATAGGTTGTTGAGGTTTGAAATTGACCCACCTGGTATGGTACTCTTTCTTCAGGGCAACCTTAAACCAGCCTGACATCTTCTTCGGGTCAGCATAGAGTAGCTTCAGTTTAGCCAGCTGGTTGAGCTCAAAACCAGGTAGAGACTTTAGATCATGCGGGAATCTAAAGTACTCGATACCCATCTCTCTCTTTACCGCGTATACGCTAAGATCAACAAAATGAGCCCATGCGATAATGTTGCCTGACACCTTTTGATGTTTCTTTACTCTGTAGAGCTTGGTGTATACATTTGGTTTAGGAGCAGAGCGTTGTGCTCGGATCTCTTCAAAACATGCAGCCCATTTAGCCTTTTTGATATCAACATCGGCGATTGAGGCTTGGGCTTGTGCTTCAACCTCTCAGTCTCTTGTTCCATCTGATCCAGTATATCAAATGTATCACTGACTAGGGAATCACCCAAATTGGGGACCATATTTCCCTCTTTATCAGCATACTCTGGATATTGATCTGCTGTGACATCCTCAATCTCTATCTCATCGATGTCCTTGAGCTCGTCATCACTTTCAACATGGACTGTTAGAGCATCTTTCACCATGTCATCGGGATTGAGTCAGAACATTTCAGCCAGTTGCTCGTCGGTGAGATCATGAATTATCTCTCCTTCTTTAGGAGTGTAATTCACCGTTCTCCTGACAATCCCCTGTAGATTAAGAATCATTGTGAGTTGAGTCTTGATCTGTTGGAGGGGAGCAACATCATATTCATCTCCTTGAAAATTTGGATCTGCTTGATTTAAAACATGTAATACATCAATCATTTGTCAACAATCAAAGCAGTAAACATCAATAATAACCATAATCATTAATTACATTTATTTGATACAATGTTCAAATACACATGATTTAGATAACATAAATAACTATGCATTACTCTTGTCTTGAATAGCTGGTGTGTCAGTAGGATTAGCAGAAGATGATGGGGCTCCTTGGTCTTGATTTTTCTTTGTGTGCCTCTTTTGACCTTGAGTTGATGTAGATGCACCTGCATCTCCTTCTTCATCATCATCATCACCAACATTATCAACTGCATCAGTGTCATCCCCTTGATCATCACCATCATCATCATCATCATCATCATCACTGTCATCGTCATCACCATCATCTCCATCTCCTTCTCGGATCTTTAGAGGCCCATCTTTGGATCCCTTTAGTCTCAGCATAAGCTTCTTGTTCTGGGCCTCTAAATCTTGTATCCTCTATACTGAGGATGTATGCATCTCTCTCAGCTCTGTGATCTCTTGGCTCTGAGCCTCAAATCCTCTGAATGGATAAGGCAAGTGTATCATGCAGCTCCTCAATCTGTTGGCTCTGAGCCTTTATCCTTTGGGCTTGGGATACATTAAGCTCCATCAACTGATTAAGCTGAGAGGCTCGCTGTTCATCCATCGCCAACAGCTTGAGCACTAACCTGTTAACGGTAGCCAACTGCTCCTCCAACCCGACAGATGGGTAAGAGGATCCAAAAACAGGTGGGACCTGTGAAGAGGTCTTGACTCCATGGCTAGTGGTGGTGGTAGTGGATGTAGAGAAGATTAGGGGTGGTATAGATGTGGATGGTTGTGGATGAGCTGTAGTAGTGGTGGATGGGAAGTGGGTAAATGGTGGAGTAGGTGTGGAAGTGGTGTAGAAGGTGGTAGTGGTGGGTGGTGGAATGGTGGTAGTGATGTTAGGTGGAGTGGTGGTAGCGGTGGTAGGTGGAGTGGTGGTAGCTGTGGTGGTGGTTGTGGTGGTGATGAAGGTGATTCTGTGCTTCTTCTTTTTCAAACCATGGGGCTGAACCATCCTCTTCTTTCTCGATCCAGTCGAGGAGGATGCTCCCCCTAGAACATGGCCTGGCAGATCAGGGGAATATATAGGATCAGTAGTAGTCTCTCCCAATCTGTTTGGGCGTTCACTAACCGCCCAGAGCCCTCGTTCTGTGGGAACGACTTTACTTCCCACAGTCTGAGTCAGAGGCTCCCCATCTGACTCCTCTTCCTCACCAGGTACGAAACCCTGGTGGAATCCAGCAGTCTCAGCGATATCTCCAATGGGGGCAAATGCTTGAGATACAATATCAGCAGTGGGGTCACTTGGTCGAGTGGGCAATGTATCTCTTGCAACCCTGCTATCATCATCATCAGAGTCATGCTCTGGAAGCTGAAGATGTTCATTGTCGGAGTCGCTCTGTGTGTGACGCCACTTACGTCTGCCTAGCTCCACATTATTCTCATTGGCCAGATGGCCTATGAGTCTCTTCACGTGGGGATTTACTTGCTTACCCCGGTAGACTCTCATACGACCCAGGGTCGTATCGTCCATGATCTCTAAAACCATAGCATCGTGACGTTCCTTTGGCAGTTATGGCAGCTTCTCATCAAAAATCAGCTGCAAGAATCTGGGGTCCATGCAAAAACCCTCTTTACCCTTTGCCTCCAGATTCTCCACAAGGTAAGACGAGATCATGCTCGAGAAGCTGAAGGGGTAGTTCAGCACCAGTGCCACATAGGCATTCTGGATCTGCTCTAAAAGATCATCAAACCCACCCCTTGTGGAAGCAATGCACTTCAGTATGACATGTGCCAAGTACTTGTACTTGGGACACAAGTTGCTCTTGTTGAGCACACCTGAGTTGATGTACCTAGCGTACTTAATCCTCAGAAAGCAACCTCTCACTGTCAGCGGGTGTAGCTTGGTGGGGTGTCCAACATCATCTCCCAACCCAAGTACATGCTGAATATCTTCAGTTGTAATCTCTATGTCCATACCAAAGATGGAGCTCCTAATGCTGTATGACTCGCACGATCTATCCACAGAAGCGTTCTCCTTGAAGGTCTGGTGTATGGACCTATAGGGAGTGCATGGGGTAGAGATGGCTTTGTGTATCCTCGATCGCTTGAGGAAGGCGATGATCTCGGCAAACTTGGCACCATTTCGTGTTGTGTGGTCTAGATGTGCACAGATATGTGCTTGGGATTGATAGACCATCCCTCCACCATCGATCTGTAACACAAGATACATAGTCATTCGATACTCGCATAACACATACCAGTTCTAAGTAACTTTCTAAGATTCATTCTTATTCATTTATACGAATGAGTCATGCGACTGAGTTCAGTCGGCTATTCTATCATGCGACTGGACTCATTCGGGTGAATGAACTTGCAACTTAGACGCAGGATCGTTTAAGGGTTTGAACACAATTACAACACAACAACATAATGAGGAGATTATCTAAACTCTAATCAAATAGTAAACTGGGTTAACCAAAAGTGATACAAAGAACACAAGTAAAGCAAGAGACAGAACAGGAGAATATGGTTTTCAAGGATGCAGTATATTGCTTTCTCAAGTTCTTTTACAAGTGTTACAAAGTATGTTAAAGATACAAGAAACTTGAAATACTTATACTACAACCTACAGCCGGCTATACTATGAAAGCCAGCTAGATACAATTGACTAGACACTAACAAAATAAATTGTAGAATCAAAAGGCATATCTGCCTTTTGACCTTGTGACTATGACATGCCATAGCTCACATCCTTATACATTACAAAAAGGATAAAGTACATAAAGTGGAAAGTTTTAGACTCAAGACCTCAATGTACAGTTTCCAAAAGCATGGACCTTTTCACCAACTCTAGTAAGTTGGTGACTTATCAGAGACGCAGCGGAAAAGGTGCTTTATGGAACAGTACATCAGATAAAGCATGTGTACTAAAAGTCTTCGGAAGAAATCTGTCTTCATAGGGTGAAGCTTCGGAAGACTTTGTCTCTTGAAGCTTCGGAAGACTTCATGTTTGGCTTCGGAAGATATTGGTCTTGACTTCGGAAGATTTTACACTTAGAATGTTTTCTAATGTATTGTGTAAAACTTCCGAAGCATTCTTCACTTCAGTACTTAGTGCATGTTGCTGAGACACTTGGATGTTTTGGGTTGCATCAGACTTAAGGAATCCTTACAAACTCCCCCTAGGCTGATGGTACCAAAACACTTAGAAGATATTCAGATGTTGGTAGTCTTCAGTACAATCAAGACCATTCCTTTCTTGATTTGGTGGTCAGGATCATCAAGACTCTCATAGTATCTTCTCATTTCAAAGAGATCATGCAGTGGTAAGTTGATTATGCCTTGCCAGGAGTAGACATTCTCAACACCTTGATCTCTGACAACATGCCATCTTTCTGGATTGGTAGAATAAGTCCAGGACAAGATAGGTGTCTTAGTTGCTAGAGGAGCCACTTGCATAGGAGTTCATTGGGCTGCCTCATCATGCACTTCCTCAGTTGATCTGATTCAGCCTGGGGTGTAGAGGTAGATGACTTTGGCTTCTTCTTTTTAGTCTTTGGTTTAGAAGCCATTTTCTTCTTCCTCTTTAATGTCTTTAACTGAGAAGACTGGTCTGCGGCACCATGTTGATCATCAGTGTCTTTCTCAGTTGGGTGTTCCTCCCTCACAGGTTCAGAAAGAGAGGGAGTTTGACCTTGTCTTGGATTAGAAGATGAAGTTTGCTGAGGCTCAGCTGGAGGTTCTGGTTCAGGTGTCTCTGGTTGTTCAAACTTGATCTCCACTTCAGGTGGGACTTGACTTGGAAGAGACTGCAAGTCAATCAATTCACCACTTTTAATCTTCTGCTTGATCGCCCTTATATGCTCATCCATTGTAGATAGAGACATGGGACCAAGTCTCCTTCCGGAGAATCCATATGACTTCAAGAAGCTCATCATTCTTTGTCTGTCAGCAGACTTCTTTGCATTCTTTTGAAGGATGGCTCTTGACTTTGCAACTTCTTCCCTTAGCTTCCTTTTGGTGTTTTTCTTTCTATGACTAGCTCAAGCTCAAGTTGCTTTAAGTACTCAAACTCAATGAAGTCATAGGACAGGGGAAGAAGTGCATTTGCCTGATAGAAGCCTGTGGCACTCAGTAGTTTATCATTTTGATTCTATCCTCTTCTTTATCTACCTGAGGTTCTTGTGGAGCCACATCTTCCTGTGCAGGACTTTCTTGAACTGGAGAGAGAGTGGAAGTATGCTTGTAAAGTCTTTTCTGTCTCTTCTCCTCTATGAATTTGAGAAGTAACCTTGCATCCTCTTTCTCCTTTAACTCTCTTAACACTTCCATGTCAGCCAGTTCATTCAACTCTTCTAAGGGGAGGGAGATGATTTCATCAACATCATAGTTCCTATTCTGTAAATAAGTAATCATGACTGCCCTTAACTCATCATCTTTAGTATTTGGTCTGGGGGCAGCCCTGATTGCAGCTTGCATGAATTTAGATGACCCAGAAGAACTTTCTCCCCTTAGCCTCCTTTTCCTCTCTCTCTCTTCCACCTCAATTTCCTCAAGAGTCATTATCCTTTTCCCTTTGTCACCAACATACCTTTGTGAATCAGGGTGGATTGAGGCTTGGCCTTTATTGCTTGGTGTAGCTTCCATGCTCTGGCCAGAGAGAGGCTGAGAAACACCTTCACCAGCAGGTGTCTCAGATGGAGTTTGGACCTCTGCAGCAGTTGTTGACGGAGAGACAAGGGTCTCAGGTTCTGCCACTGGGCCTTCAGCCAAGGTTTCCCCTATGAAACTAATATTAGGGTCCACCTCAAGATCCAGTTGACCGATGACATTGCCTGATTGCCTAAGTCTCCTTCTTAGAGAGAACCCTGCAAGGATCCTGTCTTGGATTCTTTGAGCCAGCCTGTCAGCTTGTCTAGATTGCTTGGATTGACAAGTGGCATGTTGACTAAATCCAGTCCTTCATAGAAGCTCAGGCTTGGAACTGAAAGACTTCTTGTTGGCCTTGAACTCTGTGAAGTATGAGGGCTCTTCTGTCATCAACATACCTCCATCTGATGATGTAGTTGCCAGTTCCATGTGGTGGAGATGAGACAGCCTTGGTATACCTTCCTCAAAGAGACTCCTGATGATAGAGTCTATAGAGTCCACATTAATGTGAGTTTGAGGAAGTTGCTGAGAATGCACAACAGCAAGTGAGGATAGTGAGTCCTCTATGTCCATTCTTTTTGAAGAACTCCCAGGTTCTGTGGTTGTGATAACTTTCTCCCCCTTTTTGGTAGCATCACCCACTTGCATAGGTGAGCTAGAGGATAAATCAGTCACTTCCACAGGTTCTTGTGTTCCTGGTTGAGCTCTCCTTAAAGGTCTCTCAGCTAGTTTTTCCTTCAAATATGAAATCTGAAGTTGCTGATCATTGACCCTGTTTTGTAAGGTAGTCACCTGAGATTCCAAGTGACTGACCTTAGAGACTACATAGGTGCATGTTTTTGACAATTTCTGCACCTTTAGTCTCAAGTTCCCCTCATCTTCATCAGAAGAATCACTGGGGGATGAGATGATTGGACCAAAATCCTCTCGCTCACCACCAGCTTGAGTTTCTTGGCTGCTGGTTTTCCTCCGCTCACTGGCAGCCTCAGTTGAGATGCCAGAGGGAAGAGTTGCCATGGTTGAGGTCTGAATGATGTAATCACTTTAAAAAGTGAGAGCCTCTTCCATATGGACATCTGGAACTAGTTCAGAAGTGTCCACCTCAGTAATAGGTGACTGATGTGGGATACACTAAGGAGAGTCAGAGGTACTCGTCTCCTTTTGAGTAGGGGATGAGAAGAGAGACTCATGGTACACACCGAATCCTAAGTCTTCATCAGTATAGAAGGATAGGTTGGGAATTGGTTGGTTGAGATCCAAAGGCTGGGGATGGTAGCTGTCCCCTGAAGGTTGTTCACTTGAGTGTTGAGACTCAGAGTGAATGCTTAAGGCTGTTGGGCTAGTGAGCTCATCAGTGTGAGCATGAGGAACCTCATCACTGATTCTTGAAACAATGGGAGTGGTCTGCTCCTCAGGAGAAGTGGGAGCTCCAGTATCCACTTCTTCCTGTATTGGTGAGTATATGGGGGCCTCCACAGACTGAATAGTCTGAGCAGGGGTTCGTTTGGATTTTCTTTGGTAGATGATGGATATTTGAGGTTGTGTAGAGGGTTGGAGAGTAGTAGGTGTGGGTTCAACACTAGCTTGGACTGCTAGGTTGTCACCTTGAGCAATGAGCTCTAACATTTTTGGGACTAGGGCTGTTTCTACCCCTGAGAAGCCTACAGTTGGCTTCATCATAATTTTAAAGATGCCGGGCTTCACCTGTCCCAATTTAAGAATATTACTTGTTTCCCTCAACTGTGAGCCCAGTTCACAGTTGAGAATGTGTTGAACATATCTAGGAAACATGTAGTATTCTAAGGAGTCTAAGTTTGCAAGTAAATTAGTATAAACAAATTGTGAATACCTAAACTTGACCCCCTGAATCATTCCATGAACTATAAAGGAGAGATCCTCAGGAATCTGGTCCCATCCACCATACTTGTTTGATAAGCTGTGGATAACCACATGGAGCAGGTATTTCCACTGGGATGAGACCTTCCCTTCTTGAAGGTGTTTACAGAGAAATCTCCTTCATAGCCCATCTGCTCGAAGGAATGATTAACCGCTTCCTTTGGAAGAACACTTCACCTTCTTCATCATCCAGCTGAAGATGTCGGTTGATGATGGCCGGAGTGATGAAGATTGTTCTCCCCTGCACTGGGGCAGACAGTGCCTTCTCCCTATCCATAATGACCTCTTGGCAGGTCTTCCAGAATTCAAGCAAGTGATCCTCATATAGAGGAGGATCAATGGTTAGGGAGGTGAAGTAGTGACAAAGACAAGAAACGGCAAACCTCTGAGAAATGAGATCTTTGTCAGAGCATAACAGAGCAACCTGATTGTGTTGTCCGTGTAGCTGCATGGCAAGGTTAGGATCATTTC
Organism: Flaveria trinervia; assembly: GCA_025506515.1. Taxonomy (NCBI): domain Eukaryota; kingdom Viridiplantae; phylum Streptophyta; class Magnoliopsida; order Asterales; family Asteraceae; genus Flaveria; species Flaveria trinervia. The sequence continues at coordinate 19,640,604 of CM046441.1, forward strand.
TGTGAGCAAGGTCAGCCATTGTGAGGTAGCTCAGAGACGAAGAGAAAAAGAAATTTCAAAGAGGAAGCTTTGGGTTTTAGGTTTGGAAGAAAGGCAGATGATAGAAGAGGGGGAAACCGTTGGGTTTATATGAGAGAGAAGGATTTCAGATAAAGTTTAATGAAAGAGGATAACTTTGAAATCCGTATGTCGGTCCCACCTCTGAAAAAGTAGTTTACCTTTTTGCTCAAAAAGTAGTTTTCTTGGAATTCGAAAAGCTTCCGAAGGTAATTTGTCTTCGGAAGTTTTGATTGAAAAAAGCTTCTGAAGCTAAAATGGCTTCGAAAGAATTTTCCTGAGAGTCTTGAAGATTTATGCTTCGGAAGAGAAATAAACTCTTGGATGCTTTGTATAAGAATGAACAAAGCTTGCAAAGGTTAATTTTGCTTCGGAAGGAAAAAGTCCTTAAAAATAAATAAGTGTCTAAGTTAAGAATTTTAAGTTCGGAAGATAAATTTTGACTTCTTCCGAAGGTAAAATCTCTTAGACAGTCATTTATTTTGAAGACATATTTTCTTCCGAAGGTAAAACGTTATCTTCCGAAGTATCAGAAAATTTTCAAGAATCTAAGGAAAGTTCTTCAAAAAGAGTTTTACATTCAAAGAAAACATGAGCTTATGAAAGTGATGAACTAGACAACATAGGACACACATATTTTTTAAGAAGAGATAATTAGAATTAGTTTTAAGAAAAAGTCTACTCAAAGTTAATCATCCCAATAGCTGATATCAGATACTTAAATCTCTGTTCATCAAAAGCTTTTGTGAACATATCAGCATATTGTTCATCTGTGTGAACTTTGACTAGTTTAATTAATCCCTTTTCATAGTTATCTCTTATTAAATGATACCTGATGTTGATGTGTTTGGTCCTTGAGTGCTGCACAGGGTTCCCAGTGATAGAGAGCACTATTGTTGTCTATGTGGATAGGAGTCTCTTTGAAGTTAAATCCATAGTGTAGCATCTGATTTTGAATCCAAGCACTTGAGCACAGCAGCTTGCAGCAGCAATGTATTCAGCCTCAGCAGTTGATGCAGACACACAAGATTGTTTCTTGCATTGCCATGAGACAACCCTTCCACCAAGGAATTGACATCCCCCAGATGTAGACTTTGCAGTCATGTTGCAACCACATAATCACTGTCTGTATAGGCATACAGATTGAAATTAGGATTCTTTGGATACCATAGACCAAGTGTTGAAGCACCTTTGAGGTATCTTAAAATCCTTTTCACAGTGATTAAGTGAGACATATTAGGGTTGCTTGGTATCTTGCACCAATACATGTAGCAAACTGATATCAGGCCTGATAGCTGTAAGATACATAAGACCCAATCATAGCCCTGTACAAGTGCTCATCTACACACTCCCCCTCAAGATCTGGACCAAGGGAGTGGTTTCTGGCTATGGGTGTCTTAGCAATCTTACAATCAGTCATGTTGACTCTCTTGAGTATATCTTGAACATACTTTGACTGACTTATGAAGATGCCATCTTCAACCTGCTTCACTTGAATTCCCAGAAAGAAGTTGAGTTGTCCCATTGAACTCATTTCAAATCTATCTTTCATCAGCTTTTCAAAGTCTTTGCAAAGCTTTGAATTGGTTGAACCAAAGATGATGTCATCCACATATACTTGAACTAGCAGAATGTCTTTTCCTTGTCCTTTGATGAAGAGTGTTCCATCTATAGTACCTCTCCTGTATCCATGTTTACAAAGATACTCAGACAGTGTCTCATACCACTTCTTGGGTGCCTGATGCAGCCCATAAAGAGCTTTGTCAAGCTTACAGACATAATCAGGATGACTAGGATCTACAAAACCAGGTGGTTGTTTGACATAAACCTCCTCATCAATCACTCCATATAAGAAAGCACACTTTACATCAAGTTGATAGACTTTGAAATTCTTGGATGCAGCAAATGCCAGGAATATCCTAACAGCTTCTAGTCTTACTACAGGAGCAAAGACATCAGTGTAATCAATCCCTTCTTCTTGTGTGTATCCTTGAACAACTAGTATTGCCTTGTTCTTGATGATGATTCCTCTATCATCCTTCTTATTCCTAAAAACCCATTTGGTTCCAATGGTAGTCTTCCCATGAGGAAGAGGACAAAGGTTCCAAACTTTCTGCCTTTTGAATTGAAGCAGCTCTTGTTGCATAGCTTCAACCCAACTTCCATCCTTTAGAGCCTCCTCAACTTTGTTTGGCTCTAACTGGGATAGAAAACAAGAGTGAAGACAAACATTTGCTTCATGGGTTTGCCCTCTTGTCTTTACCCCGGAGATAACATCTCTAATGATGTTTGTGGTAGGATGAGACTTGTGGATCCTTAGCTGAGGGATCACAGGAAGTTGCTGAGATAGATCCAATTTGAGAAATTTAGATCTGGTCTTGAAGATTGATCCTCCACATTATCACACTTATCAAGATTAACTTGATCCAATGAGTGTGTGACATCATTGATGTTGTCATCTATGGTATGGTTATTAGCATCAAGAAATTCTTGATCACTATCACCATCACCATTATTGTCTTCTGCAATTGAGGGTCTTTATCTGGTTGAGAAGCCTCTGAGCTGGAATTTGAAGGCATGCCAGATGTATCAGCTGGATTTGTCATTGTTATGCTGATAGAAACCTCATTTGCTGAAGTAGTTTCAACTGGAGCTGAAGATGTGTGAGTTGAAGGTCTTCCTAGCTCAAATCTTGGATGAGGATCACCTGTATTTAAATTTTCTGTAGATCCTAAAACATGCTCACAAGATTTATTAAAACAGTTGGTAACTAAATCAAGATCAAATAGCCAATCCTGACCAGAACCAGCCACACTGGGTGTGTGCTCATTGAAACTCACATTAGCTGACTCCTCAATAATTCTAGTTCTGAGATTGTATACTCTATAAGCTTTAGCTTAGGAAGAGTATCCAATGAAGTGTCCATCGTCTGATTTCTCAGCAAACTTGGCAACTTGATCTTTGGTATTCAAGATGGTGCAGGACATCCAAATGACCTGAGAAAACCAATGAAAGGTTTCCTCTTGTGCCAAAGTTCATAAGGAGTCTTACCATGTGTCTTAACTACTAAAACTCTGTTTTGCACATAGCAAGCAGTATTAACTGCCTCTGCCCAGAATGTGATAGGCAGTTTAGAGTCAGACAACATAGTTCTTGCAGCTTCAATAAGTGTCCTGTTTCTCCTCTCAGCAACTCCGTTTTGCTGAGGAGTCCTGGGAGCACTGTATTGTCTTGTAATACCCTTTTCATCACAAAATGTATCAAGGATTTGGTTCTTGAATTTAGTTCCTTGATCACATCTTATGGTATTGACCTTGTGATCACATTGATTCTCAATCTTTAAGATGAAATTCTTTAGAATCTCAGGAGTCTCATCTTTAGTTCTAAGGAAGAAGACCCAAGTGAATCTTGTAAATCATCTGTGATCACTAGACAGTATAGGTCCTTCCAAACTCATTACACTGGTGGGGCCAAAGAGATCCATATGTAACAAGTGTAGGGGTGTAGTGATGGAGTTCATTTCTTAGGCTTATGGGATGCCTTATGTTGCTTCCCTTTCAGGCATGCAACACAATGATCATCACTTGTAAACTCTTTCTTTGGCATTCCAGTTACCAGATCATGCTTAATCAATTTATTCATGTTTTTAAAGTTTACATGGCACATTCTTTTATGCCATAGGAAAGACTCATCACTATTGGATTTAGATAGAAAGCATGAAACTTCTCCAGAGGGACATGTTTCTTGCAAATACATCTTGTACATGTTCCCTTTCCTAGGGGCTATGAGCAGGATGTGCTCATGAGGAATGACCACACCAGGCTTGAGAACAATGCACTCATGCTCAGTAAAGAGCATGTTATGTCTTTGATCATAAAATTGGGATACACTCAGAAGATTGTACCCAAGCTCCTTAACAAAGTTTACCTTTTCAATGCTGAGCTTACCATTTATGACCTTGCCCTTCCAGAAATGTAACCACCTTCATTTCCTCCAAAAGCAACTGGTCCACCATCAATTCTCTCAAAATTATGGAGTAGAGACCTATTGCCTGTCATGTGCCTGGAACAGCCACTGTCAATTATCCAGACGTTTCCGTTTGTCTTGAGCTGTTCCTGCACAAAGAAAATGATTAGTTACATTTGGAAACCCAAGCCATACTTGTCTTGGGCTCAGTAAGTGTAATAGAAGGTAATGCAACAGTAATAGATCCTATGGTTGTACTGTGAGGATCTTCAGCTATTATTGATGGAGACATTTCAGTCATTGGTCTTTCTTAGACTTCCACACCACCTTTGGACTCTTGAATTGACCTTCAAAACCTTTGAAGCTTTTGGAACTTCACAGGTTTTGATGAGTGAACCTTCGGAAGATTCTGCAGTCACTACAGCAGACTTCAGTGCTTCGGAAGAACTCCTTTCTTCCGAGACCAATTTTACTTCCGAAGATAATTTTCCATTTACCTTCTTCTTTGATTTGAGCTTCCGAAGGAAACAGACTTTCCTTCCGAAGCTTGAGACTTCTTGAGATTCTATGAAGTCTTTGTATTGGTCATGTGGATGGTACTTCTAGGATTGTATGGGCAATCCTTAGCAATGTGAGAATATTTTCACACATGACACATAACATTTTCTTCTTCAAAAGAGTCTCCATGCAACAGTAATAGATCCTATGGTTGTACTGTGAGGATCTTCAGCTATTATTGATGGAGATATTTCAGTCATTTGGTCTTTCTTAGACTTCCACACCACCTTGGACTCTTGGACTTGACCTTCAAAACCTTTGAAGCTTTTGGAACTTCACAGGTTTTGATGACTGAACCTTCGGAAGATTCTGCAGTCACTGCAGCAGACTTCAGTGCTTCGGAAGAACTCCTTTCTTCCGAGACCAATTTTACTTCCGAAGATATTTTCCATTTACCTTCTTCTTTGATTTGGAGCTTCCGAAGAAACAGACTTTCCTTCGAAGCTTGAGACTTCTTGAGATTCTATGAAGTCTTTGTATTGGTCATGTGGATGGTACTTCTAGGATTGTATGGGCAATCCTTAGCAATGTGAGAAGTATTTTCACACATGACACATAAAATTTTCTTCTTCAAAAGAGTCTCCATTTGAGAGCACCTGGCTTTGGTCACATCCTTTCTCCACCTTCATCTTGGTAGATGCTGAGACAGTTCTTTTGGGTTGTGAACTGTTCTTAGAGTTTGATGGTCCAGGCTGTGCAGCAGTGGTACACAGCAGCTCAGTCTTCTTCTTTGCTCTGAGATGATTTGAACATGAACCAGGACTCTTAGATGAGGAGTCTTGGTTGATGTCTTCAGTCCTTACTACTTTGAAACCTGCAGAGATAAAAACTTGTTTCTGCTTAGCATCAAAAGTAGCCTTGATTTCTTGAGCCTTCTTTGATTTCCTTTTGCTCTTCCTGATCAAGTTCTTTCTTTTGGACTTGGTCATCACAGATGATTTCTTCTCCTCAGAAGGATAGTGGCCCTTGGAGAATCCTCTTCTTCACTCTTCTCAAGGAATTCTTCACTATCACTTCTTCATCATCCTCACCTATAGGATCTATGAGAGGAAGCTCATATTCACAAGTTCCACACCTAGGATATCTTACAGACAAGATTGTGTGTGGAGGAGCTATCTTATTTGATCCTAGTCCCTGTCTATTTTGATAGCACACTTTGTTATGCAGGGATGAGGATATCATGTTTTTGAAGGTCTCTTCTTCAAGAACACTTTTCTCTGTCTTGGCTTTGCTAATCACAAGCTCAGCCTGGCACTCAGTCAATTTAGTTATGAGATCTTGGATCTGAGTTCTGAAATCTGTATGTTCATGTTTTAGTACTGAAATGGTTTTCTCCAAATCTTCTATTTTTAACTTGTAATCATTTACAGACTTTCTAAAATTAGATTTTAATATATTAATGACTCAAGATCAGATCTCATCTCTAAGTTGTAGGACCTGTATCTATTCACCTTAGCAATGCATTCAGGAGTACAGAGATGTTCCAATACCTTGGCTTCATCATGGTCAGCCATCAGTGCTTGGTTGGAGAAGCATCTTCCACCTGAAAACTCCAGTCAAAGCCTCCTTCTTCAACAGCAACAGCAGCATGTTGCTTAGGCTTCTCAGACTGAGGAGCTTTGTCAGTGTAGTTTGGTCTGGGTGGTGTTTGGCCCCATTTGCTTTAGGTGCCTTACACTCCCTAGCAAAGTGACCCATAAGGTTACAGTTGTAACACTTAACTTTGCTTTTATCCAGCCCAAACTTTCCACTGGTAGCATTGCTTGGAAATCTTCTTCCTGTTCTCTTGTAGAACTTCTTGGCTCTGTGAGTGAGGAGAGCCATCTACTGAACTATCGCCATGTATTCCAGGTCATCTGGATGAATACAGTCCAGGTCTTCAAGAGTGAAGAGATAATTCCCACAGCTTTCATCAGTAGACACAAAGGCTTGAGAAGAACTTGTCTCTTGGAATGGACTTCCTTGAGTAAAGTTTTCCTTTGGTGTCTCCAGAAGGGTGATGAAAGGACCCTTTTGTGAGTTGTCAGGGTAGCATATGAGATGATGTTGGGGTTCTATGCTGTCCCTTTCAACCCATGAAGGGCTGAACCCATTTGATTGTTGGAGTTGCCAGATGAACCTTGTATGTTCATCTCCATCTGGTATCCACTGAGAATCCCATATAACTCTGTCAGAGTAAGAGTTTTAAGGTTCTCAGTCCTCTTGATCACCACATAATAGTGTGTCCATTGCCTAGGAAGTGAGGACATGAACTTCCTTACAATGTCTATGTTCTCAAGAGGAACTCCTCCATCCACTAGGGTATCCACAATCTCAACATACCTGAAGTATTGTTGGGTCATGGTTTCACCTGCTTTAAAGGTGAAATTTTCAAACTGCTATTTGAGAAGATCTTTCTTGTTCTCCTTGGCTTTAGAGGAGCCTTCATACATCAGCTTCAGTGCATCCCACACTGTTGAGCTGTTTTGCACTTCTTAAAACCTCTGTATACAGAGTTTGGAGAGCAGTCTGAAGAGCAGTCATGGCCTTCCTGTCAATCTCTACTCTTTTTCTATCTTCATCTGAGTAGTTGGCCATATCTTTAGGAATCATACCAGCACCAGTAGCAGAGGGGGCTGGGTATGAAAGGTCCATTTTCAACAGATTCCCACATTCTTGAGTCAAGAGACCTGATGAAGCCTTCCATCCTCATGCACCAGGTGTCAAAATCATCAAGAGTGATCAGTGGGGATTTTTTCATGGTTCCAGTCTCCATATCAGTCTTTGAGATGGAAGCCATTTGAAGAGTTTAGTTTTTGTGTGTGTGAGGGATCTTAAGATGGTTAGATCTTATATCAAGAGCATGAATGCTCTCATACCAATTGCAAGATTGTTTAGGGTTTGAACACAATTACAACACAACAACACAATGAGGAGATTATCTAAACTCTAATCAAACAGTAAACTGGGCTAACCAAAAGTGATACAAAGAACACAAGTAAAGCAAGAGACAGAACAGGAGAATATGGTTTTCAAGGATGCAGTATATTGCTTTCTCAAGTTCTTTTACAAGTGTTACAAAGTATGTTAAAGATACAAGAAACTTGAAATACTTATACTACAACCTACAGCCGGCTATACTATGAAAGCCAGCTGGATACAATTGACTAGACACTAACAAAATCAGTTGTAGAATCAAAAGGCATATCTACCTTTTGACCTTGTGACTATGACATGCCATAGCTCACATCCTTATACATTACAAAAAGGATAAAGTACATAAAGTGGAAAGTTTCAGACTCAAGACCTCAATGTACAGTTTCCAAAAGCATGGACCTTTTCACCAACTCTTGTAAGTTGGTGACTTATCAGAGACGCAGCGGAAAAGGTGCTTTATGGAATAGTACATCAGATAAAGCATGTGTACTAAAAGTCTTCGGAAGAAATCTGTCTTCATAGGGTGAAGCTTCGGAAGACTTGTCTCTTGAAGCTTCGGAAGACTTCATGTTTGGCTTCGGAAGATATTGGTCTTGACTTCGGAGATTTTACACTTAGAATGTTTTCTAATGTATTGTGTAAAACTTCCGATGCATTCTTCACTTCAGTACTTAGTGCATGTTGCTGAGACACTTTGGATGTTTTGGGTTGCATCAGACTTAAGGAATCCTTACACATAACACATACCAGTTCTAAGTAACTTTATAAGATTCATTCTGATTCATTTATACGAATGAGTCATGCGACTGAGTTCAGTCGGCTATTCTATCATGCGACTGGACTCATTCGGGTGAATGAACTTGCAACTTAGTTCAATCGGTTGGCTGAGCGTGCGATTTATTCAGTCGGCCGACTGAGCTCATTCACATGTCCCATTTGGCCGATTGAGCTATTTGTCCGGCTCAATCGTGCGATTGGAGTTCATCCATCTGACCAGTTGCATGACCTACTGTTTGGTTGACTTAGGTTTGAGTCTTAACCAATTCATGAAATTAGACATTGTGTAAAGGTTCTTTAGACTCACAATCACTTAACTAATAACCTAATAACATTATTTTTAACATTTTACATGGTTTCAGTAGGTTATTAGTTCATCCATCTGACCAGTTGCATGACCTTCTGCTTTTGGTGAGATTTCATCACATTTTACCTGTAAGAAAGCGGACACACTTCAGAATATCAAGAAGGAAGAGTAATTGAGATCTAAGAAATTTGGGCAGAGTAACGGTATGGTGTGTGATTTAAGGGCGATTGGGAGTAGTGAGAAGAATGCGATCGACCGTGGCCCTTTATATATTGAATCTGAGTTCAATCGGCCAACTGGACTCATTTGCTCAGTTTATTCGGGCGAATGAAACTCAGTTGGGCAATTGACTCCGTCGATCACATTCAGTCGGCCGACTGAAGCTCAGTCGGTCGACTGACTCACTCGCACACTCCCAATCGGACTAATGGCTCATTCTGATAAGCCATTCGGGTGAATGGCTTATACTCATGTCCATTCGGCTGTTTAGTGCAGAGTATGGTCCATTCTACTGATTGGTCCGTACTCATGGTCTAGTCATGCGAATAGGTCATACTCTTGAAATTTTTCTGACTATATGACCATTAGACTTTTAGACCCTTTTAAACTGTTGATTTAACATTTTGAACACTTGATGACCTCAGACATGATCATAGTAACTGAAAACCTTTTGATCACCTCAGACGTGAACTTTTAAAGACATTTTGTCACCTCTAATGTGACCCTTTTAGATGATAAGGTTCCTTATCAACTTCCATGACATAGTCCGATACTACAGAAAATAGAAATAGACTAACGTTGTACCTACATAAAAGAATTAACACTGAAAATTATACTAAGACATGTTTTGTGTTTTGTGAGGGTTAATTCCTAAGATGTAACTCTAAGGAATAATTTTTCTGAGAGGGTAGCTTGAATCTTTTAAACCACACACGGACCAACTCAAGCTGGAATCATACACGATATTCAAATTATTTGGGACAAGTTAGCTAAAACCTTTGATTTTCTTTCCTTGTATTCATCTAGATTAATTTAGCAAATTTAGGAAATCATACTAGTACTATTAGGTCCCCACACTGATTTCAACTTTCAAGAATTGTAGCCACAGTGATTGTCAGTATACTTATCCTCTTAAATCCATACACAGACTTTCAACATAGTTGGGTGATCGTCTTAAGGTTTGTTTATTTCAACAAGCATTTGTGGATCCCACACTTATATGGTAATCAACATTCCTCATGATATTTTCGAGCGGTCTTAGGGTAGAATTCAAGAAGAGACTATTCATAGAATTTTCAAAGAGAAGCCAATCCTCAGGTCAGTGCCATCACACAGCAGAGAGGAGGCAAACAACAATGAGTTCTAGAATATTTAGGTTATGCTTATCCTCAGGTCAGTGCCACCGCACAGCAAAGAGGCACATAATCTATCTCTGTTTGAGCAATTTTTCTTCGTTGCATAGATCTCACCAACACCATAGGTTATGAGTTTGATTGTATTTGCAATTTTCATGTGCTTTTGCTCATGCTTTGGTCACGCACACTTTTGTGCCGTTTATTTTGCTCGACACCCCTTATTGGAATCTTGTTGATTGTGTTAACCAGGGATAAGGCGTTACCCACAACTAGTCAAACATTTTAGTTTAATCTTGAGATCACCAAAAGGTCTAATCATCTATTGTGTTGAATCTACCGACATATCAACTATGGTGTAGCAACCTCTAGGTCTACTTTCTTTGTGTTACCTTAGTGGTAGCCAGCTTATTTATCATATTTCCTTTTATATTGCTCAGACTACATAGACTTATTCTTGAACTTTGCATCTTTTTCAATTTTGAATTTTAAAGTCCCAAATGGTTTGTACCTGTGTACTATCCTATTCCAAACATTGAATCGGTATCACACATACGATCTTATTTATTTTCAGCTTTTTTTTTTTTAGACCTATTCTCCCATTAAAATTCTAAAACCGCTATGGATTTGCGTTACAGGATTTTAATGTTCAAGGAAAGAACCAATTAAGATAAAAAACAAGAGAATAAAAGAAAATTAGAATTTAAAAATTAAAAGAAACTAGACACGACGCATCAGACTATACATGGTCATCTTCAGGAATAACCTCGGTTTTCTTTTTAACGCCATTGACCTCTAACAGGTATAGAATACGTGGTTTGTCAAAAGCCTTTGTATAGAGGTCAGCGCGTTGAAAATCAATGTTTATTTTTATCACATCGATTAAGTTCTTTTCAAACAATAACGTATGAAGTGATATTTGATTCCGATGTGTTTGGTCTTAGGATGTTGGACCGGGTTTTTAGTGACTCCAATCGCAGCAGAGTTATCAACAAAGATAGGAGTGGAGGTGAAATGCAAACTGTAATCCCGCATTTGTTGTTGAATCCATATGATTTGGGAACAGCAGCTTGCTGCAGCAAGGTATTCGGCTTCACAGGTTGACAGAGCAACCGAGGTTTGCTTCTTACACTGCCAGGTTACTGATCTTCTCCCAAATAACTGACACCCTGCTGATGTAGACTTGTAGTTCATTTTGCAGCCGCCGTAATCCGAGTCACTATACACTGTATGTTCAAAGTCATCATCATGAGGATACCACAACCCAAGTGTGGGTGTGCCCTTTAGATAATGAAATATCCTTTTGACTCCAATTAGATGGTTCACTTTAGGCTTTGCCTGATATCGTGAGCATAACATGGTATCAGGTCTTAAAGCAGTGAGATACATGAGAGATCCAATCATCCCTCGATACATAGTGGCATCTACTAGGTGACCTTTCTCATCGGGTGCTACATCATGGTTTTTAGGCAGTGGAGTGCCAGATGTGGAAGCATTCTCCATGTCAAACCAATTGAGAATATCACCTACATACTTGGTCTGATGTAGGAAGATGCCTTTTGGTGTCTGATCCACCTATAACCCGAGAAAGAACTTCATCTCCCCCATGGCACTCATCTCAAACTCCGCCTTCATTACTGCTTTGAATTCTTTGCATAATTCTTCGTTCTTTGAACGGAAGATTATGTCATCTACATAGATCTGTACTAGCAGTAAGTCTCCATTTTTTTCTTTGATAAAGACTGTGCAGTCAATGACTCCCCTGCGAAATCCGTGTTTCAGAAGATGAGTCGAGAGTTTCTCATACCAAGCCCGTGGAGCTTGATGAAGCCCGTATAGAGCCTTGTCGAGTTTGTAGACTCTATCCCGATGATATGGATCCTCAAATCCCTCGGGTTGACTGATATACATTGTTTCTCTGATCTCACCATGAAGGAATGCACTCTTACATCTAGCTGATAGACCTTGATTTCAATATAAGATGCATAGGCAAGGAAGATACGAATGGCTTCCATCCTTGCCACTGGTGCAAATACTTCATTGTAGTCGATACCTTCAACTTGTCGAAAACCCTGAACAACAAGCCGAGCCTTGTTTCTGATGATCACCCCTTGATCATCTTTCCTGCATTTCAAGACCCATTTGGTGCCAATGACTTTAGCACCTTTAGGTCTATCAACTAGTGTCCATACACTTACTTCTTAAACTGAAGAAGTTCTTCTTGCATGGCACTAACCCAAGCCTCATTATTTAGTGCTTCACTAACATACTTTGGTTCAAACTGAGATACAAAGCAACGGTATGCACCGTGGTGAAGATATCCTTTTTCCATCACGGAGGCATAATCACCTGAGTATAGCTGATTTCTAGTCTGAACCCCTAATCTCACATCTCCTATAATGTTATTTAATGGGTGATAGACGTTTAGACGTGAGCCTGGAGTTGTCGGAACAATCACCTCAGGTCAAGATTATGAACATTTGGTTTGGATCTGAGGCAGTTGAGTCTGAGGTTCTGATGGTTCAGAAGTATCACTCGTTGATGCTTGTGAACTTGTGGTAGTCGGAACTTGTACATCCTGGTTGATCTGATCATTTTCTTCATTTTCTTCATCTGAGGAAGAATCATTCATATCAACTACTCCCCCTGAGTTGGCAGTGTCATGACTTTTTAAATCTAGAGATGGTGTGTTCAAGACATCGTACATCATCTTGTTTACCAACTCGTCTTCTGAAGAAGAAAAATGTATGTTGAAGTTCTTGAAGAATCCATCATAGTCGAAGAAGTAGGTAGGCCCTTTTCCAGCAAGCGGTGTGATATATCTCTGAACATCAACATTACACCACACCTCTACTTCGTCTATTGAGTTGTTGTAAACACTCTTGTTCGGTATGTTGTATCCTAAAAAGATACCTTCATAAATGTTCTCACTGAGTTTTCCTTCCTGAGTCTTCTTCAGCAGGGTGCACGAAGCGCCAACCGGCTCGAGATATTCCAAGTTAGGTTCACGTCGCTGTAATAAGTCGTAGCATGTTTTAACATGCCATTTTAATACTAAAACTCGATTAACGGTATAACATGCATTTGCCACAGCTTCATTCCAAATTGGATAGGCAGTTTCGAGTCTGCCAGCATAGTCCGTGCCGTCTCTATTAAGCTGCGATTCTTCCGTCCAGCCACGTCGTTCATGTGAGGGGTATAAGCCAAGGTAAATTGTTGTACAATTCCCTTTTCCTTGCAATATGCCTCCATCGTCTGATTCTTAAACTCGGTTTCGTTATCTGAGCGCACCTGTCGTACTTCAGCTTCTATAGGGATTCCAGTGTAGTTACCAATCCTTGAAGGATTCAAATGTTTCTGATTTGGATTTCCGAGACCTTACCCAAGAGAACCTTGAGTAGTCATTTGTAACTACATAGCAATACAAGCCGCCATCGATGCTTCTTGTACTGACTGGACCAAACAGATCCATGTGAAGAAGCTCAAGAGGAAGTTCTATAGAATGAACTTTCTTTTCCTTATGAGATTTCTTCGTCTGTTTGCCCTTTATGCATGCAACACAAAAATCCCGGAGTTGAAAGTTTTTGACATTTACTCCTCTCACAAGATCATTTTGGATCAAGTGATTCATCTTTCTAGGATTTATGTGTCCCATTCTCCTATGCCAGGAGATGGAGTCCTTCTCAGTAGCAATGGATAGGAAGCATTGGACTTCACGATCTGTTGTGGATGCCTTTAAGAGATCCAAGACATAAAGATCATTATATCTTGAAGATGACATTAGGATCTGGTCCTCCGGGATCATGTATTCCTTCTTTAGAACGTAACACTTTTGGTTGTCAAAAATTACCTTGAATCATTTATCACAGATTTGAGAGACCGAAAGCAGGTTATTTTGTAATTGTTGGACATAGTTTACCTTATCAAACTTAACCTTCTCATTTCCCACTTCTCCTTGGGCTGTGATATACCCACCTTTGTTTCCAGCAAATGAAACATGCCCTCCTTTAATTTGTCTGACATTTGATAAGAGAGCTCTGTTCCCTGTCATGTGCCTGGATGCTCCACTATCTACAATCCACGTGTTATCTCACCAGTATAGCGAACACCTGCATATTCAATGAAAACATTAGTTCATGTTAGGAACCCAAGCCTTAACTGGCTTGGGTTTCCTTGAGGCATCACATATCACAAACTCAACCCACTGACCCTTTGAGGTTAAGGATTTATCAGAATTCTGTTTGTTCTCATTTTGAGGAACTGAGGAGGTTTTTTCCTTCCATAATCCAGATTTGTGTAAGGCCTGTTTGTGATAAACAGACGATTGGATAATGGGTCGAACTTTGGATTCACCATCCCCTTTTGGAGGCGCCACTGAGTTCCTCTTTAAGGATGTAGATGTGGATGCAGAAAGTTCAAATTTTCTCCTTGGTGTGTGGTAATAAGGACAATGAGACGCTATGTGACATACTCTCCACAATTATAGCAGTATCTGCTTTCAACTTTCCTATTTAAATTTTTGGTGGAGATGTAGATGTCACACGGTTGACCTTATTATGTTTGGACTAAGACACTACTTTGTTAGATGTATGAGTTGGTTTTATGAATTTAATTGCATTACCTGGTTTTACATCTTTGATCTCTTGTTTCCCTGGACAGTGACATGATGCACCTGATTGATTAGATTTTATAGTCTTTTTAGGTTCTTGTTTGACTTTGTTTGACCCTGACTTTAAACTAACTTTTCCAAATTCTTTTTCCAGGTTAACACATGGCATCTTTCCTCTTGCCTTTGAAGTGCCCTCTTTTTGTTTAGAATCAGATTCACATGATTTACTTATGGAATCTGGATCATTTACAAGAGGAGTAGACACCACGTGATCCTTGATGGGGTTATTGTTAATTGGTTTACTTTGGGTGTTCATCAAGGTTTCAGGTGGTGGTGAAACCACTTTGTATCCCAGTCGCTCCCCATTATTTCTCTCTCTCACTAAGTGTTGGACAATATGTGTTAAGCTTGTCCAACTATACAGTTTTTGTTTTAATTAATTGACTTCTACATCTAAAACTTTTTTTGCTTCTTAGTGTCCTCTAGAGAGTTCAGATAGTACCTAATGTCATTTGGTTGGTTAAAGACAACTACCTCAGTTTCCCTAAGCTGTTTATTTAAAAGGTATATCTTTTCCTTGTAACTGTGCCCGTTTTGTTTCAACACTCTATTTGCTTCTATGCATAGTTCCAGATCCTTTAGTAAGCTATCATTATGATCTAATAGCCTAGCAAATTTTGAATCTATAACTTCTCTGAATTTATTACATTCTAAGCAAGCATGATTATTAAACAGTAGGTCAGTAGTACTTACCTGAGATATTGAAGTAGAATCAGCCATGAGTGCTGACTCGGTTGTCTCTAGTTCTGGTGATTCAGATGATCATGCAGATTTTCTTCTCCAGGCAGGTGGTTGACCATATTTGCAGTGTCTTCAGAATTTGACATCGCGAGCTCTACTGCTATATCTCTCTCACTTGCAGAATCGTCATGAATATCCTCCACACTAGCTATATTGGACTCCCCTGGTAGATGAACTGAAAGCTCCAGTCCTGTCCTTCATCCTCATTAGTAGTTAAGGCTTTTGGATCCTTACTTGATGAGTTAGAACTACTAGATGTGGCCTTGTCCTGACAATTAAATGACAAGAAGGGATTGCCATTACCTGTCTTCTTTTGTTTTATACACTCCCTCTTGAAGTGTCCCTTCTCACCGTAGTTGAAACATGTAACCTTTGACTTATCAAACCCAAAGGTTGTGTCTTTTGTTACAACCAAGTTCTATCCGGTCTTTTTGATAAACTTTTTAGCTTGTCGGACAGCACTTGCTAGAGCCCACATTATGTCCATACGTTCCAACACCACTTCATCCACCTGCTCATAATCTTCATTTGCCAACACCTATCTTTCCAGCAATTAATCCATCGTAGGATTGAACCACCGCAGCTAAAAGGTCCATATGTTCTCTGACCACCTCCACAGTTACATTCCCGAGGTTTTTGGTTTTAAGCTTTGCTGCATTAGCTTCAATATCATATATTGGGTGCTAGACGACCCTGACATTTCTGATCCTGAAGTTGAGGGTTGTGTTGGAACTGCTGCTCTTGAGATGAAGGCGGTTTGCAGGGGCGCTCCAGATGACTTGACCGAAGGAGTAGCATTGTAGAGTGCAGGATTCTGATCGTAGTTTTCCTTTTGGGCTCGATACTTCATCCTGAGCTCCTCTTCTCTCTGTTTTAGAATGAAGTCATTTATATCTAACTTCGAGAGCACTTCATTCTATCTGAGATTAGAGACAAACGAAGCCCATTTTTCTGGTAATCCATAGCAAAGTTGGATACCTTATCCTCCATTGATGTAACCACTCCATGAGTGTGCATCTCACTCATCAGGTGATAGAATCTATCTATCACATCATCAAGGCTTCCTTTCCTCATAGAAGAGAAGTTGTCAAACTCCTTCTTCAAGGCTTTTGCCTTGATGGCCTTTAGATAGGCATTTCCTTCATACCTCTTTTCCAATGCATCCCAAATTTTCTTTGCTGGTGTATACTCCGAATACTGATGGAAAATATCTTTCGGAATAGACTGAGTAAGCAACACATAGACTTTCTTCTCAGCATTGTGTTTTACCTTCTGAACATCCGACATGCCACTTAGAGTAAGTTTGACTCCGTCAACTCCTACTGGCATGCTATAACCCGACTCGATGGCCTCCCGCAAATTTGTATCTACCCCATTTAAGTAGATTTCGGAACGTTGCTTCCATTGTTGGTAGTCGTCTAACCTAATAAGTTTTAGGGGTTTATTGTGAATCCCCACTTCGTTCTCCAACAGCAATAGATTTTGAATACCTGTGTCTCTACTTGCTGTGTATGCTGAAAACTGGTCCTCCATTAGGTTTAACTTTACTGTTTAGCAAACTGCTACCGTATGCGAATGGAGGTATGCGATTGAACTTACTCGTGCGATTGAACAATGCGGATGGTTCAATTGTGCAACTGACAAATGCGGATGAGTCGGTCACCCGAATGAACAAATGCGATTGAACAGTCCGAATGAAGTTCTTAGTCGTATGATTGAAGGTACGAATGAGTCCAATCATACGGGTGGAGAGTGCAAATGAACTTAGTTGTGCAATTGGTCTAATTGTGCTACTGAACTTGCTGAAGTTTTATAATTCGTAGGTTTAACTTGATTTGTCCGTAAAAACTCGAATTTTGTCAAACCTTAATAGCCATAAGCCCGAAAAACTCAACTTTTCGACCAGGAAACGTCTCAGACTCCGTTAGACACAAAAGGATTGCGTTTATGATGCAAAAACCTAATTTTTGTGTTAAAACTATTGAATCAACACGTAATCAAGACACAAAGCTCTCATACCACTTGTTGGGATCTGGTATTTGAACTAAACACCAACTGATTAACGTGTTAAACCAAACCAAATAGTGCGGAATCCTATTTGATTGGCGATCCAATCAGTGAGAACGCACGTAGACATAATAACGTATTGAATCTAAGGTCAAGAATCGATTAGGAATGGATCTACAGCGTTCTATGAACTTGGAGTACGAACTTAGAGGCTTCTGGACGGCTAGGGTACGTTTGGAGTCGAAGTGAATTCAATCCATACATTTTTCCACGAATTAGTTGGTATTTATAGGTTATGGTTGCTAATTCAGACGACTGAACCATGAGCATGGTTCATTCGTGCGATTGAGCCATGCGGTTGATCCATTCGCACTGCTGAGTATTCAGTCGTGCGACTGAGTCAATCTCATGTTATAGTCATACGACTGATCTAGTCTCCTGATTCAGTCATGCGACTGAGTCATTCGCATGAAGTTGTTGATGCATATGATCCATTAGTATGGGCCATTCGCATGATGACTTCATGTTATGAAGTTTGAATGTATTTGTCATAACATTATTTATATTATTTCAAACAACCACTAACCTACATAATCAAGTCAGTATGCGTTAAACAACTCGTTAATGAAATATTAAACATTATAACACAACCAAACTGACAGGATCAGCGATCACACGTTTGATGTATTAGGATACAAAGCAGCGGAATACAAACTAGAATTAGACAAATTGTAGCAAGCAATCGATACTTGTAAGCATTAAGATCGCATACGGTTATAGGAAGAGAATATCTATTTCTGATTTCAAGGAATGTTTATAGATGTAGAATATTTCTAATCAAATCAATCATTCATTCCATTCATTTACTCATTCATCCGTCGATTACAATAGGTTGTCACTCCTTATATAGAGTGCAACAATCACTGCTGTTATCACGGAAAGTGACAACTGGCAGATCAAATACAAAATAACTAATTCTTAACAAACTACTGAAATGTTCACAACTACTGAGAACATATCAGCATGTTAAGTACAAAATATAAAACTACTGAAACTACAACGACTGAAGAACAAGCTCTTCAGTCGTTTACAAAACTACTGAAACATAAAAATATAAAACTACTGATATCACACTACTGAAAAGTACTCTTCAGCAGTTGTGACAAACTACTGAAGAAGTACTCTTCAGCAGTTGTGACAAACTACTGAGGCTTCAGTACTTGATCTTCAGACTTTGACCTTCAGGTGTTTCATCAGCTGATGACTTCAGTAGATACCATCAGCTGATGTCTTCAGTCTTTGTCTTCAGACCTTGTACATCAGTTGTTGATCTTCAGCACTTGTAAACTCTTCAGCTGTTGTACTTCAGTACTTTAGTCTTTCAGCTTCAGCACTTGTGTTCTTCAGCTGTTGTACTTCAGCACTTTGGTTCTTCAGCTGTTGAGGTCTTCAGCACTTGATCTTCAGCTGTTGAAGTCTTCAGCACTTGTCAAACTACTGATGAGGCTTTCAGCAGTTGTTGTGATACCATGTGGGACTTAGAGGTTTTCTGATCTTGGCTCATTGGTTCTTTTGGTCCAACAAAATCCCCCTGAACCAATGCAGCCAAAACCTCTAACTTATTTATTCTCCCACTTATTGATGGAAAAATGTTGGTCTTTTTCCTTCTTGATGAGTAGAGAAGATGACCCATGTAAGCTCCGGCCTGGGAAGAAATCTCAAATATTTTTTGGCAGAGTATGAATGGGAACTCTGTTTTGGGGAACTGGACACAGAGTTGTTATCCCATTCATGAGATTTACTTCCCCATAATGAGTCTGTATGACTCACGAACATAGGCCTCAAGGAGAACAACTTGTTCCTCCTGAGAGAGTTCTTCTGCTCCTCCTTCGAAGAAGAACTCTGGACCATAGTACTCTGATAAGTACTTCATGGTCCTGCCATTTTCAGCTCCACCGTAGTTACCTCCCTATATACAAATTCATCAGGATGGTTGCCTTCAAGGAGTAACTGGAGCTCATTCTTCTGGATGTCTTCAAGCTTTTTATATAACAACCCCTTCTTAATCATCTTGTTTTCTAGTAAGGCTTGAGGGGTCTCTCTTGCTTGGTGAGCTTTCTTGAATTCATCAATGCTTTCCCAAGGTGAGACTACAACGGCCAACATGATGGTAGACTCTATTGTTTTTCGTACCTGGCCGTTGTATCTGTGTGGATAGTTCTTTTATGGATTCTAGAACTCACCCTGGGGTCTGCCATACTCTCACTCTCTCCTTCTGATACTGAAAGGTGTGCCTGAGAGTGTACAGCCTTTGAGCATGCCTTCTTTCATGGCTGAATAGATGATGACTGAGGAAATCCTTGTCAACCATCTTCAACAGTTGCTCATCATGTTGTTTCTGCTGTTCTTCTTCTTTTCTATCTTGACTCTGACCATTTCCCTTTGAGAGTCAGGTGTGATTATGGGTTGACTTCAGGGTTTTGGTAGCTTCAGAACAGCAGAGAGTGGCAGACTATCATCTTCATTCTCCTCTCTTCTCTTCTTCTTCCATCCTCAGCACCCTTCTCCTCCTTTTGGGTACATCACTGGATGATGTTGGGTTGGTGAAGGAATTGGTTTTGAAGAGTGAGGATATTTGGATTTTGGTTTAGAGATTGGTTGGGAGATTTGAGGATAGAGGGTAGGATCTGTTTGAGTGGGTGGAAGGGAAGGTTGATCAACATCTTTGTAGTTAGTTTCGCCTTTGATTTAGCCATCTCTCTAACCTTTTACCGGCCCCAGCCTCATAAGGGCTTCCACAATATATCCCTTGTTGAATTGCTCAGACAGACAAATTCTCGTGGCATAGCCAGAATGTTGTCCCTGGTCCATGCGCGAATCTCCACTAACGATCTTCCTAAGTATTTTGCAATGAAGCGGATCATTATTTCCAATCTCTCTTTCTCAAGAGCATCATACCCTGCCCATCGGGTTGTATCTCTTGTACTTCTAACCTTCTGATCTCACTATCTAGTGTGGCTGTGTCAAACCCTGCCTGAAGAGTTGTTCAATTATTTTATCCATGGATCGGCTGTGTGTGGTGGTCAGCTTCTTTGACCAGCTCCTCCAAGGATTTGTCTTCAGCAGTGTGATCATCAGCACTTTCTTTCGCTTGTAAGTGAGCAGAGGTTATTTTCTTTTCTCCTCTTGGGCTTGCTTCTCTCCTTCTTTTCCTCTGTTCTTTTCCCTCTTTTTTCTTTCACTGCAGTACTCTCCCCCTTTTTGGTTGCATTGGAGGAAGGGGTTTGTACCGCAGAAAGAGTCTTTTGGACAGCAGCATCAACCAAGGGCTGTAATGTTGAGGAAAGCCTCTCATCAATGACTTTGATCACTATATTAGTGATTATGGGTGTGATGAGAGGGAGGGAATTTTGGAGTACAGCACCTATTTGCTCAGGAGGATTCTGTTCCTGAGAAGTAGGGCCTGAAGCAGAGGCAGGTGGTTGATTTTGTAGTGGCTCGGTGTTTGGGAAACCTTCAAGGGAAGGTGCCATCTGTGGGTGGATAGAGGCAGATGGTCTTTCTCCTTGTGAGAGTTGGTCAAGTAGGTTTTGCAGCCTACTAACTTTCTCTTCAAGGATTGTGTTCTGGGCAAGAACATCATAGAAGAAGCCCAGGTCATCATCAACCGAAGCTGAATCAGCTGACCTCCTGCTTAGAGCAGGAGTTACATGCACTGGGTGTAGACCAGTTGGTGCATGTGCCCCTTGTGCTTGGTACTGGGTACTTCCAGCCTCAGGACAATGTGCATCATCAGCTGTTGCCTCTAGGAGGTCTTAGCAATGTTACCAGCCTCACTCTAGTCATGTGCTGAGTCAGAGGAGGTGGCAGCCTCACTAGATATTCTAAGCTCCTTGTCTACACCAGGAGATAGAATTGGGAAACCCCTGTGCTGTGGGTTCTCAAGTGCACTGTGTTCCTCCCCCTCAATTGTAGAGGTATTCCCAGTAGTGAGTGGTTTCTGGGGAGGGGGTGAGGAGTGCAATTGAGTCAGCACTTGTGCAACTATTAAAGTTGGGCTGTGAGGGGCGCTTGTTTGGGGTGAGGGGATAGAAGCAGTGTGCACCTGGGGAAGTTGGTGCTCTTCAATGGCAATCTCCTCAAGTGAGTAAGATCCCAGATAAGTAGGTGCCCCTTGGGTGGTTGCTGCAGGCTCCTGTTGAGAGGAAACCTGAGCGGCTGTGGCTGGAGGAGTCATTGTATCCACTAGGGGGTTTGGACTAGTGGATATATCCTGCGTTTGTGTTGCAGGGGCATCCTCAGGGGACTCAATTCCCTGAGTAGCCATTTTGGGTTTCTTTTTGGTGGGTTTGGTGGGGACTTTGGATTTGGAGGTGGTGGCTGTGGGTTCCAGCTGCGTGGGTTTTCGCAGCTTGGCAGCCATTTTTAGTGTCCGGTCAGAGTTGTGCCGGGAGTATACTTCCGGCAGAACAGCGTAGCAGGGACTCCCAAGCCAACCAGTCCCTCAGCATTAAGCTGGTCTGTAATAATGGCCATTATGAACCGTGGATAAAGTATCCAACGGTTGGCAGTTAGTTTTTGAGCCATATCTTTGAGCTCTGAAAAATTAATTCTGAAAAGTTTAGTGGTTGTTGCTCAAGGATAGAATACATTACCTGCTGCCATTTGGTGGACATTTGATCCCAAGACGACGTCTTAGGGGCCAAACATACATTTACCATGTGAAAGACCAGGCGCTCAGCGTCATTAAAGTGTTTCTTCATGATGGTGGAGGCACTGAGATCGCCTTGATATCCATGTTGAGCAAAGGATAGATCGATGGAGCCCTTCGGATATCCAGCAGGAGAAGTAGCATCATTCAGTTGAAGAATTTTGCGGATTATTGCAGGAGTAATGACTACTTCTTTGTTGTTGACGACCGACCGGAGGGATGGTGTGTTGTCCTCCCCAGTGGTAACAGTAACGTTCATCCAAAATTGGGGCAAGGATTCGGCATGTAAGATGGGGTTCAGAAGAAATGCCTTGTATTGGGACTGAACCATAAGATCGATAGCAGTATCGAACTTAGTCCAGATCGGCAATTTAGTGAGGTAGGCAACACAGTTGTGTCGCGGTTTAATTTGCATAGACGCCATTGAGAAGAGGGAAGTTTTGGAGAGGAACGTTAGGTTTGAAGAAGATGAAGCATTAAGAACTAAGGTTAGGGGTATATATAGGGTACGGGTAAGGAAACGACTGAAGGATGTGGTGTTAGTCATCAGTAGTTTTAAACGACCGTTGACATGGTATTATCCTTTCAAACGTTGAAACAGCTGAAGACCGTGGTTTTGACTTCAGATGATTGAAACAACTGAGGACTTGGTGTTTGTCATCAGTAGTTATGAAACTACTGAAGACAGTGGTTTTGTCATCAGTTGTTGTAAACAACTGAAGACTAGGTATTAGTCATCAGTAGTTATAAAACTACTGAAGATGTGGTTTTGCTTCAGTTGTTTAAAATGAAACAGCAGTTGTACAAACGACTGAAAAGAAAGTTCTTTTCAGCTGTTTTTGTCAATTCTTAGCTTTTCAGCTATTTCAATCTGTCCTCAACACATTCATCAGTCTTTTTGGCTGATTTCAGTTGTTTCATAGGACATCAGTACTTATCTGTTTTTACTGATTGCAGTAGTTGTAGCTGCATCAGTAGTTGTGACTACATCAGTAGTTTAGAACAGATGAAGTACTTCAGTACTTGTGAGACATTTAACCTTCAGTAGTTATAAAAACTACTGAGGATAAAAGAACTCATCAGTACTTATATGTGACATTGGTACTTATGATCATCAGTATGAATTACTAAGATCATCAGTAGTTGTCACTTATTGTAGTTGCAGCATACCAAGCCTTAACACCAGGTTTTGGAAAGTTGAACTATCCAAAGGCTTAGTAAAAATGTCTGCAAGCTCATCAGCACTAGGCACAAACTTAGGATCAATCAGACCTTTTTCAAAACAATCCCTTATAAAATGATGTCTGATCTCTATATGTTTGGTCCTAGAGTGCTGGACTGGATTTTTGACAATACAAAGAGCTGAAGCACTATCCATTAACAACGGAGTCTTAGTCTCTGTAATGCCATAATCCAAAAGTTGGTTTTGAAGCCAGAGTACCTGAGATGTACAACTTGCAACAGCAATGTACTCTGCTTCAGCAGTGGATGTAGCAACTGAGGTCTGTTTCTTGCTCTGCCAAGAAATCAAGCAGTTGCCTAGGAATTGACATCCACCAGAAGTTGATTTCCTGGTCAACTTACACCCTGCATAGTCACTGTCAGAAAAAGCAACTAATTTACTAGAATGTCCAGTAGAATACCATAAACCTAGAGATGGAGTGCCTTGCAGATATCTAAAGATCCTCTTGACTGCAATCAGATGAGACTCTTTAGGTGCAGCCTGAAATCTAGCACAAACACATGTAGCAAACATAATATCTGGTCTAGAAGCTGTTAAATACATCAAGGACCCAATCATACATCTGTAAAGTGTTTCATCAACCACTTTACCTTTTTGATCTGAGTCCAGTTGTGTGGTGCTGCTCATGGGAGTAGAACAGGGCTTACAGTTTTGTAAATCAAACTTTTGCAAAAGATCTTTTGTATATTTGGATTGATGAATAAAAATTCCATCAGCCTTTTGTTTGATTTGCAACCCCAGAAAGAACTGTAATTCTCCCATGGCACTCATTTCAAACTGCCGTTGCATCAACTTTGTAAAGGCATCACACAACTTTGGATCAGAAGATGCAAAAATGATATCATCTACATAAATTTGAACAAGTAGATTATGCTGCCCAGCTTTCTTAATGAATAAAGTCTTGTCTATGGAGCCTGTAGTGAAATTGTTTTCCAGAAGAAAGTTTGATAATGTCTCATACCAGGCTCTGGGAGCTTGTTTTAACCCATAAAGAGCTTTATCAAGATTATACACCCAATTAGGATGTTTATTATCCTCAAAGCCTAGAGGTTGACACACATAAACCTCTTCTTTAACTTTTCCATACAAAAATGCACTTTTGACATCCATTTGAAAAACTTTAAGGTTTTGATAAGCAGCATAAGCTAAAAACAATCGAATTGCTTCCAGTCTGGCTACAGGGGCAAAGGTTTCATCATAATCAATACCTTCTTCTTGTGCAAACCCCTGAACAACCAGTCTGGCCTTGTTCTTAACAATAAGCCCATTTTCATCAGTTTTGTTCCTAAGCACCATTTAGTGCCTATTGCACACTTACCTGGAGGTAGAGGAACCAGTTCCCACACTTGCTGTTTCTTGAACTGAAGAAGCTCAAGCTGCATGGCATCAACCCATCCATTGTCCTTTAAAGCAATGTGATAATTCTTTGGCTCTTGCTGACTGATGAAGAGAGCATAGAAGCAGAAATTTGACAATTGACTTCTTGTTGATACTCCAGCAGTGATATCACCAATGATTTGAGACATAGGGTGATTCTTCAGATCTTGATACACAATGAGATCTGTGCAAGTGTTTGTAGCCGGTTCAGCAGCAACAGATGGTGATGGTGTATCATTTCCTTGAAACCAATCAGTGGATGGTAATTCAAAGGAAGTTGAATTCGAAGAAATCTCATCAGCATTTGTTGTGGATGGTGCTACTGGAGCTACAGGAACATCAGGTCTAGCTGAGTCAGGCAGTTGATCACTAAACCTGAAGAGGTGAGTACTGCAATCATCATCATCATCCAGCAGTACCACCAGGTGGTGAACTGTTGACAGGAGCAACAGCAGGAGTTTGATAAGGAACATATTGCAGTATGTCCAAATCAAATAACTCCACAGGACTTTGTGGAATCTTGTCCTTTGAGAGATTCATTAAACTTAACATGTATAGTTTCTTCAACCATCTTTGTTCTGCAGTTGAAGACTCTGTATGCCTTGCAAGTAGATGAATAACCAACAAAGTACCCTGCATCCACCTTAGGATCAAATTTATGGAGTTGATCCTTTGTGTGAGAATGAAACAAGGACACCCAAATACTTTGAAAAATGAAATCAGAGGAGCCAAATGATCGAGAACTTCATATGGAGTCTTCATCAACCTCTGATTTACTAAAACTCTATTTTGCACATAACAAGCTGTGTTGACAGCTTCGGCCCAAAAGGTCAATGGCAAACCTGAGTCAGCCAGCATGGACCTTGCAACTTCAATGAGGGTCCTGTTCTTTCTCTCCACTACTCCATTTTGTTCTGGAGTCCTTGGAATGCTGAACTGCCTTTTGATTCCCTTTGAAAGATAGAAGTCATCAAGTGTATGATTTCTGAACTCAGTTCCATTATCACTCCTAATACACTTGACTGGAAGGGAATACTGTTCTCAATGTACAGCACAAAGTGAATAATCTTCTGAGCAGCCTCATCCTTGAATGTAGAAAGAAAGTCCATACAAATCTGGAGTAATCATCCACAATTACCAGACAGTATTTCTTCTTTGCCATGCTCATTACTCTCACAGGACCAAATAGATCCATATGCAGTAATTGCAAGCAGGCAGTGGACTTGGACACTTCAATAGGAGGGAATGAGACTTGTGTGTTTTTCCTTTTAAACAAGCAGTGCAGGTTTCATCACAGTGGAACTCCTTTATTGGTAAGCCTCTGACTAAACTATTGTGGCTAAGCTGATTCATGTTTTTGAGATTAACATGACCAAGCCTCCTGTGCCACAGTTTAGATTCTTGAGAAGAGGCTTTGGAAAATAGGCAAGGATTGCCTTTGAGATCTATCTTCTTAGAGAGATCTAAGGCATACACTCTTCCTGTCCTTTGGCTTTCAGGAGAGTGTGATCATCCACACCTTGTCAATCAAGTGCAAAACTTTGGATGACAGAATCCTACAGTTTTGACTTATGAAAAGGGCAACATGGCCTTTATCACACATTTGACTGACACTCAAGAGGTTGTACTTGAGATTTTCCACATGATTAACATCATCAAATTTGATTTCTCCATTGGAGACAAAGCCCTTACCGATGATGTAACCCCTAGCATCATTGCCAAAAGAGACAAATCCCTTCTTTCCTTGAGAGTAGTCATGAAGAAGAGAGATGTTCCCAGTCATGTGCATAGATCCCCCACTGTCTACATACCAGATGCTACTTTGGCATGCTGAAGAACCCTGCAATAATAAACAATCAGTTAGTTTTAGAGACCCAACCTTTTTGGTTTTGGGCCTGGTCTCATCAATAGATGGTAAACTAACATGTTTATTTGAAACAACAGCTGAGAGGAAGAGGATGGTGTAGAAGAGGAGTCCTTTGGCTTGGACCTCCTTTTCTTGGTTTAAACATAGGAGAATCTAGTTGGTTAACAATACCCAACAGATGTTGTACCATCATCACCAGCTATGTCTGATTTTGTGATAAAGCTTTCAGCTCATCAGACACATTGCTAGTGGAGTTAGATAAGTTCCTATGTTGCACCTTCTTCTTTTGAGCACCCTCAGCTGTCACCTGTTTAACCCCTTCCTTTTTGGATTTCTTTAAGGACTTAAGGGTTACAGGATTTGATGTTGCTGATACAATGTGGTCTCTAAATCAGTTTTCATTTTTACCATTTTCTCATTAATTCCTCTTTTTGTTTGAGTTTGGAACCTCTTTTGTACCAACAATCATCTGTAAGATGATTGAACAAACCACATACTTCACATGGTTTCTTCTTCATCTTAGGTTGATCATCAACTAAAGATGGTGAAGCAACAGAAGACTTGTTCTTCAATGCTTTGGAAGCATTGGTTGCTTTCTTGACTACCTCTTTAGTAGTCTTCAAACTCTTTCTACTACCAGTTTTCTTCTCTTCAGTACTGACAGCAGTTGAAGTTTGAACTTCAGGTGTTAAATCCTGCTCTCTAGTCCTTTCAGGACCTTCAGGATTAACTCCTGAGTTGATCAACTCATTTATCATGTGAATGTCAGCATTTGAACCATCAACATCAGCTGATAGGTTCGAAGAGGGCTTGATGCTGACTGCTACTTCTGATTGTGCTGTATCAGAAGGTAGATCACATGATGTGATGGATTGGTTATCACTCTCACCATCAGATTCTACCTCTGCTCTTGGGGTAAAATCTGTAGGTGGAGCAGTGTGATTGTAACCAATTCCAAACTTCACATTTGAAGCAGATTGCTTACTAAGAAGCATTTCAAAACCTTTGGATGATTGTACCCATCTATCACACTCGACCTGGGTAACTGCAAGGGTTTCTTTGAGATCTTTGAACTTCTCTAGAAGTACATCTTCTCTAGCCTTATCATCAATTATTTGGCAATTCAGTTTATAAGTCTCATCATTTTTATCTTTGAGCACAAACTCAAACTCAGCTTTGTTTTTGAAATTATTTGTTCTAGCTCAATGTTCTTATTAATTAAAGCTACATTTGCTTCTCTAATGGAAGCATGCTGCTATGCATGGTTCAGAACATAATTTGGCTTTTGCTCGGAGGATACCTGTGATACCTGAGGTGTAAAGGCATTGGAAAATGAAGTATCAGCAGACTCCAAAGCCATAAGAGCTAGATTCCCAAAGGACTGTCACCACCATGTTGACCAGCACCTGAGAACAGTTGATCATGACCAGACAAGTCATCTGGTAAACTGCTCCAGTCAACAACTCCTGGGGTGAAGAAGCTGTGTTGTTGAGATTGAGGTTGTTGATGAGATAGGGAAGGCTGAGGTTCTGGTAGTGCATGAGGTTGTGGTGTCATAGGAACTTGAACTTGATTTGACTGTGGCATGTAATAACAAGGGTACTGATATGGCATTTGACCCTGAGGAACAAAATATGCCGGAGATTGTTGTTGAGGATGATGACTAGAGGTGACAGGATGTTGCCCTCTGTGTTGTTGACTATTGCCAAGAAAAGTCACAAAGGGTTTAGTAGAGTTAGATCCAGTTGATCTACACTCTCTTGCAAAGTGTCCAAGCCTTTGGCATTTGTGACACCTCAACTTGCTCTTGTCAAAACCAACTTTGGTTTTGCCAGAGAGTCCTGGGAATTTTCTTCCAGTTCTTTTATAGAACTTCTGAGATCTGAAATTATCAAGGCCATTTGGCTCAAAATATCCATCTCTTCTAAGTCATCATCAGCAATCCCCTTGAGATCATCCATAATGAAACATAGATTGTCATTATTACACCCAGTAAACTGACCATCAACACTCACAAATGCAGAATCAGAAGTGCTTGAAGAGAAATTAATATGCTCATCATACTGGCATTCAGATGAAGCATATTCTGACTCTGACTCATGACCCACCAAGGCAGTGTTGCCTTGTATAAAGTCTTCAGTGAGCTTTCCAGATGAAGACAACTTTCTCTTCTGTTCTATCTCTCTCTCAAAAGTGAGCAGTTTCCCATGGAGTTGGGTGAGAGATAGTTTGTCCAAACTTGCACTGGAGCGTAGGACAATAGTATATGTGTCCCATCTCTCAGGCAGTGATCTGAGAAATCTGTTATTCATCTGAATATTGGTGTATTCAA
This sequence comes from Flaveria trinervia, assembly GCA_025506515.1. Taxonomy (NCBI): domain Eukaryota; kingdom Viridiplantae; phylum Streptophyta; class Magnoliopsida; order Asterales; family Asteraceae; genus Flaveria; species Flaveria trinervia. Next base: position 19,669,484 of record CM046441.1, read on the forward strand.
GTTTGACCATTTTTAGTTCAGAGATCAAACAAGAGAACCGCTCATATTGTTGAGTCAGTGTCTCACCCTTTCTATGAGAGAATGTCTCATATTGTTGGGCAAGAATTTCTCTATTATTTGCCAAGACCTCATCTGTTCCTCCAAATTGTTCTTTCAAAGCAATCCAGAGGTCATGGATAGTTTCATGATGCATTAGCCCAGAATAGATTTCATTGGGCAATGCCATGGCCAGAATTCCATGGGCTTTTGCATCAATCTCAAGCAACTTCTTATCCTCATCTGAGTATTGCTCCCTCCTCTTCGGAACCATTTGATTGGTTTCCGGTTATTCACCATAGGCTTGTGTGGACCATGTACCACTGATGTCCAACACCCTGCGCTGTTAACAGACAGGTGATGGAGCATACGTCTTGCATATGTTATACTCATTCCTAACCAGCATAGGAGGCTTGGTTGAGGAACCAGTATTGTGAGGATCATTGGAAGGAGTGGTCATTTTCAGATCAAAAACAATTTAGTTCAAGTTTTAAAAAGTTTTAGATAGACCACAACAGACTCAATGAGAACCAAGAAAGGATCTCAGGATGAATGAGCAGAAATACAGAAAATTCAATCTCTATAACCGTTTCTTGCAAAAACAAAAGCTAATTCAATCAAACTTAGATCTTGAATAGCAGTTTCAATGATCAATTGTCAGATCGATCAATGATTAACTTGCTCTGATACCATTTGACAGGATCAGCGATCACACGTTTGATGTATTAGGATACAAAGCAGCGGAATACAAACTAGAATTAGACAAATTGTAGCAAGCAATCGATACTTGTAAGCATTAAGATCGCATACGGTTATAGGAAGAGAATATCTATTTCTGATTTCAAGGAATGTTTATAGATGTAGAATATTTCTAATCAAATCCATCATTCATTCCATTCATTTACTCATTCATCTGTCGATTACAATAGTGTTGTCACTCCTTATATAGAGTGCAACAATCACTGCTGTTATCACGAAAAGTGACACTGGCAGATCAAATACAAAAATAACTCATTCTTAACAAACTACTGAAATGTTCACAACTACTGAGAACATATCAGCATGTTAAGTACAAAATATAAAACTACTGAAACTACAACGACTGAAGAACAAGCTCTTCAGTCGTTTTACAAAACTACTGAAACATAAAAATATAAAACTACTGATATCACAACTACTGAAGAAGTACTCTTCAGCAGTTGTGACAAACTACTGAGGCTTCAGTACTTGATCTTCAGACTTTGACCTTCAGTGTGTTTCATCAGCTGATGACTTCAGTAGATACCATCAGCTGATGTCTTCAGTCTTGTCTTCAGACCTTGTACATGAGTTGTTGATCTTCAGCACTTGTAAACTCTTCAGCTGTTGTACTTCAGTACTTTAGTCTTTCAGCTTCAGCACTTGTGTTCTTCAGCTGTTGTACTTCAGCACTTTGGTTCTTCAGCTGTTGAGGTCTTCAGCACTTGATCTTCAGCTGTTGAAGTCTTCAGCACTTGTCAAACTACTGATGAGGCTTTCAGCAGTTGTTGTGATACCACGTGGGACTTAGAGGTTTTCTGATCTTGGCTCATTGGTTCTTTTGGTCCAACACAACATTTGTATTTCATTAAGTACCCAACGATTACATAAGCATAAGACAATAAAGACATATTACATTCAGATCAGAATCTAGGGACACATGTATCAACAAGTCTACCCGCATTGCTTCAATCCATCTATTGTATTTAAGTGCCTCTTTGATGTTCTGGGTACTGTTTGACACAGAAAGCATGAGACCAAACAGATGTTTGCAATACTAGACTTGCTTCTTGTCACCCTCTCATTAAGATCACCAATAATGGTTTCAGCTGGATGATTCTTATGTATTCTGGTGGTTGGAATGTAGTCACAAGCAATAGTTACATCATGATTGGAGACATTCAGTTCATTATGCTCAGAGGAACCTTCATCTTGTAATGTTGTGGAATTATGAAGATAGTCAGACTCCGTTTCCGTTCCAGCTTCAGCTTCAGCAGCACTTTGATTACTTTCATCATTTGATGTTCTTTGTGTTTCATTTAGAGGAGTAGCTTGTTTATGATTTCTAATCTTAGTTGATAGATCATCTGAGTGTGATGGTAACAGGCTTGGTCCTCCTTCATTTGAAACACTCTGATTTTGTGATGATTATCTCATGGGATAACGTTGAAGAGGAACGTCTTCATCAGAAGTAGGAGGAATCAATGGAAAATCATTTCTTCTTTCTACCGCTAAAGAAGTGTCACCACAAATGCAGATTTCCTGCATTAGACAAGTGAAATTGATCAAATGATTTTGTAAAAAAGTCAATATCAAACAACTAGTCGAGACCATTTGTAGATTTAGGAAACGAATGTTCCTTGAATTGAACATTTGTTAATTCATCAATAATGTTTAATCTTGGATTAAACACTCTGTAAGCCTTTGAGACAGAAGAATAAGCTATAAAGAATCCTTCATCAGAATTGGATGTAAACTTCCCAAATATTCTCGGATGTTTAATATTGAGACAAGACAACCAACTGATTTGAGGAATCCAATAAATGGTTTCCAATGATAGAGCAATTCATAAGGAGTCATGTTACTTTCTTAACAATTAGAGTTCGATTTTGTACAAAGCACGATCTATTAACTGCTTCTGCCCAGAAGGTGATTGACAGTTTAGCATCGGCTAGCATCGGCTACCCCATTTTGTTGAGGAGTTCTAGCTGCACTGAGTTGATGAGCAATGCCTATGGTTGCATAAAAGGACTCATTCCCCCATTTTTTTATTGAGTACCATTATCACTTGTCATTGTTTGACCTTATGATCAATTTGATTTTCAATTTTTGTGATAAATTCATGTATTATTTGGGATGCCTCATTTTTATGAAGTAAGAAGAAGACCCAAGTAAATCATGAAAAGTCATCAATGATCACCCAACAATACTGTTCTTTCCAATACTTATGACATGAGTTGGTCCAAACAGATCCATATGAAGTAACTTCAATAGAATATTGTTTGTGTTCACCAGCTGGTTTTATGAGAAGATTTGTGCTGTTTTCCTTTGAGGCACGCTGAACAGTGATAAAAAATGGAATTCATTAGAGGAAACCAATGACATGGTTTCGTTTGACCAGTCTGTTCATGTATTTAAAGTTTGTGTACCCCACACGTCTATGCCAAGGCTGTGACTTATCAAATGATGCTTTTGACAAAAGACAAGTTTCTTCTTTAGGTGATGCAAAAACACAGGTCTAACAAACAAGTATTATTCTTCCTCGGGGTGTTTAGGACAACCCATTCTTCAGGGATTTGAAATCCAGGTTTCAGAATGTAGCAATGAGTGTCTGTAAAGTGAGTTGAATATTTTTTGTTGCAAATCTGAGACGCACTTAGCAGATTGAAGTTTAGCTATTCATAGTAGTTCACTCTGTCGAAGCTTAGCATCCCGTTTGTCATAGATCCTTCACCTGTGATTCAACCACCTTATGAATCTCCACCGAATGCCACCGTAGTTCCTTGTATGTGCTTGAAGTCATGAAGGAGGGAACGATCTCCAGTCATGTGTCGAGAGCATCCACTTTCCACATACCATACACTGTTGGACCTAAATGGATGAACCTACAAGCACAAATGAAGTAATTAGAATGTGGAACCCGCACCATGATGGTCTTGGGTCTCCCGTTCCTATATATTGGTGACTTCTTGATACTTTCCTCGAAATGGTGATTTATTTGGAGGTGAACTAGGAGATTGCTTATGATATCTTGCTGAGGTTTTCTCATTAGTATCAACAGAGAGCAGATGAATAGTGAAATCTTTGATCTCTATTCTTTTAAAGAAATTTAAACCATTTCTGATTTTCAAAGATCATTTTGGGTTTTGAAATGTCTTGCTTTTGATTAATGAAATGGTTACCTCTTTGACTTTTCCTTATTTTTTTGTTTTACTCATGTCATTGAGTGATCTAGATGTTCTTGATAGATTATTGTGCAAGTGACTCCTGACTTGAGTTTTTTCTGATCATGCTCTTAAGATTGGTTTGGTTTGGGGAATTCTTAATCCCTTCTGATTGAAGTAATGATCAGATGTATTGTAATTGTTCATATCACAGACTGAAAAATATTTGTTGAAATAACAATTTTTGGTTGAGTGGTTGTTCATGTCACAGATAGAACAGTATTGATTGAAAAAGCATTTTTCTGTCTTGTGATTGAACATATCACAAATGTCACAATACAAATGTTTGTTGCTTGAGTCAGATTTTGGTTTGGGTGACTCAGCTGATTTTCCTTTTTGCTGTTGAACCACTTTCTTTTCTTTTGGGGATGAATCAAAATCAACCCTTTTTGCAGTTTCTTTCACAACACCACATCTGATTGATTGTTTGGGCTGTTTTCATTTCTCAAATCAACCCATTTCTCACTTCCTTGTCAAACTATTCAACATGTTCTTTATTGCAAATATCAGCCCAACTCCCAATCTTAATTTTGAAGACTGTGGGTCTGATAGAGGTTTATGTGTTGAAGTGGGTGACCTTTTTTGTTGTTTTTGCAATGAAACCTTTCCTGATTTGCTTGAATTATGTTGAGATATAATCTCATTATGAGAACTGCTCTTAGCAGTGGGTTTCACTAACTTTACAAACTTCTTTTTGCCTTGTAAAATAGATGGTATAAATTTTATAAAAGGGACAATTGCTTTTATAGGGCTTGAGGGTTTCATTACATTCACTGGCTTGTCTGAGCACTCTTTGATTTTGATTGGATGACCTAATTTGATTTTATCCACATTGTTTCAGTATAACATCAGGTTTGTTTTGATGATTGGTCACTGTTTACTATAGATTTATCTTCCATATTTTTAGTTTCAGTTTCCTCAGTGAGTGAGACAGATTCAGGCATGACAATGTAGTTGTCATTGTATGGTGGAGGTCATGAATTATACCCAATCTCCAACATGTCTTTGGATCCTTTTATGAATCAAGCATCTCTTGTAGCTTGACTGAAGACATTTGAAACTTTTCATGTTTTACCGCAGTCAGTGAATGTTCAGCCTTAGATTGAGCTAACTTTTCAGTAAATAGCTCATTCTCAGCTGGAAGAGTGTACTCTTCACCATGCAGTTTTTCTATGTCAGAGATAAGAGATTTGATTTTTATTTCAAAGCCTTTTATCTCTCTTTTCATCATCTCTGATTTTACGTTTTCTTCTTTAATTTTATCAGCCAGTTTATGGTTATGCTCTCTATAACCTTGCACTTTACAAATACATTTTTCACTACAAAGGTTAGATTTTACCTCAGTAGGCATTGGAGATGGACCATCGTTGATGTGTGGCATAAGTGCAAGATTTTGAAATTGAGGCTTGACTTCCTCTGCATACATGCTCAAGTCACATACCCCATCTTGCTTTATCATGAGGGCACTGGCAGAAGACTGACTGCTTCCATGTGCTTGATTTGTGTTGTTGAGGTGGATTTTGATATGATTGGTGTTGTTGAGAATGATGATACTGCTGCTATTGATTGTTGGAGTGAAAGCTTGAGTTAGGCTATGAGGATGATTGGCCTTGAGAATTCCTTTGATAGTTGTTTCTCTTGGGGGCATTGCATTCTCTAGAGAAGTGGCCAGCCATGCCACAGTTGAAGCATTTCACCTTGGATTTATGATATCCAAGTTTTGTATTTTCATTTAGGCTCAGCTTTCTACCTTTTCTAAAGAATTTCTTGGCTCTCATGGCAATCATGGCCATTTGCCATTGTAGATCCATTTCTTCCACATCATCAGGATCCATTTCCTCTAGATCTTCCTGAATTAGATGAGTAGAAGTGAGTCTTCCTCCTAAGTATGCTTCAAAGCTTGCAACAAAGGCATTGTAAGTCGCCTTTTGTTCTTCTGATCTTGTGTCTTCAGGAGTGATTTGAGGAGGAGTAGTGACTTTGGATGTTTGAGATGATGTTGATGGATGATTGATTGGTGGAGTTGCAATCAACCCAGAGTTGTTTAGTTGATCTCTTGATGAAATGAAATCATTCTCCTCAGTGATGAATGCATTTTCCACATAATGAGATTCTGATGGAAATTTGTAAGCTTCAATCACTCTTGGTCCACCAAGATTTCTGCTTCTTTCATCATGTTCCAATGCTTCTACTTTGGCTATCATGATATCCAAAGTGGTACTCTCGAGATCAAGAGTATTTTTCAGCATTGTTACAACCTGTTTCCCGATTTCAAGGAGGCTGTGTAGCATTTTCTTGTTTAATTCCTTGATCTTGTAAGTGACTCCCATGATTTCTAAGTCATTTACCAACTGTACAAATCTGTGCAGTTGTTTTGATATGGACTCTCCCTTGGTGTGATTGAATGGTTCATACTAATTAACAAGCTTATCCTTGTTAGTTTTTGCTACTTCACTACTTCCTTCACACAAAAGTTTCACTGCATCACACACAGCTTTTGTAATGCCATACTTCTCCCAATCTTTTAGTACATCCATCTTGAGTTTTTGAGTTAGAATAGAGTAAGCTTTAAGATCAATCTTTATTTTCTTATAGTCTTCATCATCAAGAGTTAGATCTTCAATAGGAATTCTTGCAGTTTTGTAAATTGCAGCTTGATCTGCAAATAGAGTGACAGGGATGTGTGGCCCTTTGCATATTGAGATCTAGAAATCAGGATCTACACCTGTGATGTAATTCCTAAACCTGATTTTCCCACTGTTTAAACTCAGATTGTGTTTAAGCATAGGAGGTTAGGTGTATGACCAAGTTCTAAGTAACTGTTCGAATCCATTTTATAAATATAGATAAGGTGATTTTTAAGATTCATTTGTTCAACTTGTCCAAATAGTTCAAATGGATTTCCGAATCAGATCTGAGATGGTAGTGAGATTCTTGGTGTTTGAAATGTTTTGGTAAGAGTATGTTTGACAGTAGTAGTTTTTTAGGAGTATTTTCTGTTGTTTACTACGTAGAGATGATGATATACTCTACTATTAACTCCATTACCAGATCAATCGACTTCAAGTCAATGATTGAAAGGCAGAAACAAACAATCAAAGAACATTCAATGCAAGATTATACTCATAAATGCTTTTGTATATTAATGATAGTGATTGATTACAGAGAATAAAAGACAACAAAATTTCTCTACGTCTATCAGCCGTCACGTCATGAACGAGGTTTTCTATTATATTTATAGGCCGACAAGATGCCTTTTACAAAATGACTATACTACCCGTGACCTATTACATCAGAACTAGTATAAGTCTTGATCCACATCTTTGCTTGTTCATCCATATTGACAAATGCGGATGAGTGAACTTGATCAGCATTTCTTCACTTGATCATCCGCATTAGTATGTTGGTCATCCGCATTGGTTAATGCGGACGAACAAATACTTATGCACATTTGTTCGGTCATCCACATTTGTCAAATGCGGATGAGCGAAGTCTTGTCCGCGTTGATTCTTGGTCTTCCGCATTTGTCAATGCGGAAGAACAAATACTTGTCCGTATTTGTTTTATGTCTTCCGCATTGACAAATGCAGAAGAATATTCATTGTTTTTCTTAAGGAGGATCTTCATTCGCATTTCTTGTTGGACTTATGGGATTCCAGCAAAGCAATCGTCACATCACCCATTGAATTGGCATGTCTGATCTTTTTAGGGTGAAACAGAGTTTTTAACAATTTAATAAGTAGCACATAACACAAAGATATAATTTTCAAGGTACTTGCATATATTACTTCTCAACTGAAAGTATTACAAGACTTTTACAAGCATATTACATGAGTTACAATAAGAAACTATATATACTACTACCTATAGCCATATATACTTTGATACCAGCTAGAAACCTATGACTAAAACATATGCTACAATGCTAAAGTTAAGCTATCTTAGATAAGGTATTATCAAAGATATGTTAGTCATGACATGTCCATGACATACCTTTAGTCACCAACTAAAGTTGACAACTGTACTAACAAATAAAGGTGAATAGTGGAATAAAGTATGTTCAACTACATGGCTTTTGATAAAACACCATGTAGTATCTCAGAGGTCTGCAACGGAGTGTCAGAGACACCATACGTATATCTACTAGTTCATAATATTGTCTTTCAAAGGTTAGCTGGCTTCAGAAGAACAAGTTCTTCCAAAGCCACTTATACTTCGAAAGAGGGTACTTCTTCCGATGCTTGAGGACTTCTTCTTTTCTTCATACTTCGGAAGTTGACTTGTGATCTTTTATTCTATGTCTTGATCTTCAAAAATAGAGTTTGTCTTTTGAAGTTGATCTTGCAATTTGTCTTCGAAAGAACTCTTTTTCTTCAAAAGTTCCACACTTAGCTTTGGAAGTCCTTTATTACTTGCACCAAAATAGACTAAGTGATTTGGTTTTGCTTGCACTAGCCTTCTTCTTGTTCCAACAAAGTCCTCCTAGGTTGATTCTATCAAAACCTCACCTATTCCCGCTTTTCAACACTTTCAGCACAGGGGAAAAGCAGATATTTATTTGTTTCTTTATTCTCCCCAGAAGTGGTGTTGAGAAGCTTCTACAAATCATTTGTGGATAGGAGATCCAGTCTGTAACATTGAATGATATGCACCCTTTATTGGGTCCCTCTGAATAGAGTTAGTTGACGAGAGCTATAGTCATACTCCCATCTAACTATTGGTTCTAATTCAGGGCCCTCCGCCATATGTAGAAAGGCTTTGCTTTTGGTGGTTGACCTTTCCCTGTCTTCCTTCTCTCTCAGCTTCAACTCCTCTTCAACCTTTACTTTTGCGGTTAGCTCAGCAAGATGAAGGATTCTAAAATGACTTCTGATGTAAGCAGCAGTTTTGGAGTTGGAGGAATTGGAGAATGGTTTCTTTTCTAACTTAGTAATATCGAATCTGCTAGAATGAAGCACAGAGGAGGCATTGAGCCTATTGCTTTATCCATTCTCTCTCTCTCCACAACAAAGTTGTGAGAGGCTTTATCGAACTTCCATCGGATGATTTTGTTTCTACGCATATGAGGCTGACTAGAAATCTTGTCCCCTCTCTTTGTATCAAGTAGAGTCACCAGCTTTCTTCTCAGCTTCTTGTCTTCATCGTTTAAGGAGTAAAAGTTATGACCAAGATGTCTAGCAACATGGCCTAGTGTTCCTCTGGGTAGATCAAGAAATTGATCTCTAGTGAGGGAACATGTATATCCATCAGCATAAGTCAGTTTGACAGAGTCTTCCTCACAAAAGATGTCGCTCAGGGTTGTGCAGTTAGTGAGCTTTGTCTTGATTGCCTTGAACTCCTCTAAGGAGAGATGTTTGGAAGGATGAGGGGATAGTTTGGAAGGTTGATCGGTAGGTTGTGGTGTTGTGGGTCTGGAGAGTGTTTTGGGTTGGAGGATGGGTAGTTTAGGTGGTTGAGGTGAGGAGTTGGTATGGATGATGTTGCACCCTGAAAGGATCATACATGCCAACTCAATGGGTGAATTGATGATTGTTTAGCTGGAATCCCACAAGTCCAAGATGCAATGCGGATGAAGAAATACAAGAAAAATAACAAGTATTATATTCCGTATTAGTCAATGCGGAGACAAAAATCTGATGCGGACAAGTGTTTACTCTTCCACATTAACTCATGCGGAAGACACAACACATGCTGAACAAGTTACTCTTCCATATTGACTAATGCGGAAGAATAAAAGAAGATGCGGATAAGACTTTGATCATCCGCATTGACAAATGCGGATGACCAACCAAATGCGCACAAGTATTTGTTCATCGGTATTAACCAATGCGGATGACCAACATACTAATGCTGATAATCAAGTGGAAATGCGGATCAAGATTATCTCATCTGCATTTGTCAATGCGGATGAACAAGTAGAGATGCGGATCAAGACTTAGACTATTTTCTGATGTAATAGGTTAGGGGTAGTGTAGTCATTTTGTAAAGGCATCCTGTCTTGTCTATAAACAGAATAGCTTACCTCGTACTGAGGTGATGGTTGATAGATAGAGGATTTTGTTGTAATTATTTGCTGTAATTTATCAACTATCATATATCAATACAAACAGAATTTATGAGTAATTTTTCTTGCTTGATTGTTCTTCGATTGTTTGTTTCCGCCACTCAATCGTTGACTTGATTATCGTATTCGATTCTCAGTAAGAATATCACTCTTACAAAAACCCAGTCAATTGGTATCAGAGCTTTGGCTCTCGATTCTTTTTCAGATGTGTGCACAGACTGAATAGAACTCGATTGATCTGATAATGAAGTTACTATTAGTAGATATCATCATCTCTACTTAGCAAACAACAAGAATACTCCTGTCAAACAGCAAGAACACTCATTCTGAACCTCAATAGAACTACTTGAACAAGTTGGACTCATCAAACATAATCAATCTTAAAATAAACTAAATCTATACTTACACAAATCAACATGGATTCTAACAGTTACTCTAAATTAGGTCATACACCTAAACCACCCATGCTTAAACACAAATATGAGTTTAAACAATGGAGAATACTGTTTAGAAATTATATCACACGTGTTGATCCTAACTTTTGGATCTCAATATGTAAGGGTCCACATATTCCTGTTACTTTATCAACAGCTCAAGCTGCACTGTACAAGACTGCTAGAATACCAATGAAGACCTAACTGTAGATGAAGATGATTATAAAAAAATTAAAATTGATCTTAAAGCATACTCTATTTTGACTCAAGCACTCAAAATGGATGCGCTGAAAAGATTGGAAAAATATGGAACTGCTAAAGCTGTTTGAGATGCTCTCAAAATTATGTGTGAAGGTAGAAGTGAAGTTGCTGAAATTAACAAAGACAAGCTGGTCAATCAGTATGAAACCTTCCATCACACCAAAGGTCAATCATATCAAAACAACTACATAGATTTGTACAATTGGTCAATGACTTGGAAATTATGGGTGTGTCATACAACATTAAAGAACTCAACAAGAGAATGCTTCACAGTCTGCTTGAAAGCTGGAAACAAAATGTCACAATGTTGAAAAATACTCTTGATCTTGAGAGTACCACTCTAGACATTATGATAGCCAAGATTGAAGCTCTAGAACTTGATGAACGAAGCATAAATCTGAGTGGGCCAAGAGTGATTGAAGCCTACAAATTCCCTTCAGAATCTCATTCTGTTGAAAATGCTTTCATCATAGAGGAAGATGACTTCATCTCATCAAGAGATCAAATGAACAATACCGGCTTCATTGCATCTCCATCATTCAATCACCATTCAACTTCAGCACAAGCTCCAAAAGTCTCCACTACACCTACAATCTCTCCAGAAAACATAAAATCAGAAGAGCAAAAGGCAACCTACAATGCCTTTGTTGCTAGTTTTGAAGCATATCTTGGGGGAAGACTCACTTCTGCCCATTTAATACAAGAAGATTCAGAAGAATTAGATCCTGATGATGTTGAGTAGATGGATCTACAGTGGCAAATGGCAATGATTGCCATGAGAGCAAAGAAATTCTTTAGAAAAGGAAGAAAATTAAGCCTGAATGAGAACACAAAGCTTGTATATGACAAATCCAAGGTAAAATGTCTCAACTATGGAATGACTGGCCATTTCTTAAGAGAGTGCAATGCTCCTAAAAGACCAACCATTCAAGGAACTCTCCTGGTCAATCATCCTCACAGCCCAATTCAAGCTATCACCCAACCAACCATCAACAGCAGTACCATCATTCTCATCATCAACAAACATACCAGAATCAACCACAACTGAAAAATCAAGCCCATGCAAGCAGTCAGCCTTCTGCCAGTGCCCTTATGATCAAGCAAGATGGGATATGTGACTGGAGTGTGTATGCTGAGGAAGTCAAGCCTCAATTTCACAATAATGCTCTCATGGCTCATATCAATGATGGACCATCTGCAATGCCTACTGAGGTAAAAACTAACCTTTGTAGTGAGAGATGCATAATTGAATTACAAGAGTATAGAGAACATAATCATAAACTGGCAGATAAAATAAAAGAAGAAAATGTGAAGTCAGAAATGATGAAGAAAGAACTAAAAAGTTTTGAAATCAAAATCAAATCTCTCATTTCTGACATAGAAAAATTGCATGGTGAGAAATACAATCTTACAGCTGAAAATGAGCTAGTTACTGAAAAGTTAGCACAAGCTAAAGCTCGACAATCTATGACTGAAGTGAAACTTGAAAAGTTTCAAATGTCTTCAGTCAAGCTGCAAGAAATGCTGGATTCACAAAAGGATCCAAAGGACATGTCAGGGATTGGGTACAATTACACTGTCATGCCTGACTCTGTATCACTCTCTGAATCAATTGAACCTAAAATTGTGGAACCTAAATCAGAAGTGAAACAAGTGACAAATCCTCAAAAGAAACCTGATGTGTATTTTGAAACCAATGAAGACAAAATCAAGTTAGGACACCCAATCAAAATCAAAGAGTGTTAGAAAAGACAGTGATTGTCAAGAAACCATCAAGCCCTGTAAAAGCAATTGTACCTTTTATAAAATTCATACCATCTGTTTTACAAGGGAAAAAGAAATATATCAAAAGAGTGAAACCCACTACTGAGAGTAGTTCTGATAATGAGATTGGATCTCCACAAAATTCAAGCAAACCTAGAAAGGTTTCACTAAAAAAGAAACCAACTTTAAAACTGAGTCCAACACACAAAACTTCATAAGACCCATAGTCATCCAAATTAAGGCAGGGAGTTGGGTTTGATATCTGTAATAAAGAACGTGTTGACCATTTTGAGCAAGAGGTGAGAAGTAGGTTGAAGAAACAAAATCAGCCCAGACAAATAAACAAGAGTAGTATTGTGAAACAATCTACAAAAAGGGTTGATTCTGACTCATCACCTAAAGAAAAGAAAGTGGCACATCAAAAGAAAGTATCAGTTGATTCACTCAAAGAAAAATCTGACTCAAGAAGCAAACAAATGTATTGTGATATTTGTGACATGTTCAATCACAACACAGATAAATGCTTCTTTAATCAATATTGTTCTATCTGTGATATGAACAATCACTCCACCAAAAATTGCTATTTCAACAAGTATTGTTCAATCTGTGACATGAACAATCACAATACATCTGATTGTTACTTCAATCACAAGGGGATGAGAATTCCACAAAACAAGCCCATCTCAAAAACATCTACTGTGATGCATTCTATCAAACATCATATTCATAACAATCAATCTAGGATTTCTAGATCAACAAATGACATAATTAACTCAAAGGATTTAAGGAAAGGTCAAAGAAATCATCTCACAATGAAACAGAAACTTGACCTTCCGAAGTAGAAATCAACTTTTGATAATAAAACTCGGGATAAATTTTTACAAAGAAATAGAAACCAACGTTTTTATTATTCATCTGAATCCTCAATAGATGTAGATGAGATGACTCAACCAATTCATTACCAACAATCTCCCAAATCACCTTCATCTAAATCATCATTCAGAGGAAAATATCAGGAGGTGACTATTATGAATAGGAACGGGATACCCAAGACCATCATGGCTTGGGTTCCTTATTCTAATTAGTTCTTTTTGTTTGTAGGTTCATCCACACAGATCTAATAGCCTATGGTATGTAGACAGTGGATGCTCCTCACACATGACTGGAGATCGTTCCCTCTTTCATGATTTCAAGTACATACAAGGAACTACTGTGGCATTCGGTGGAGATTCAGAAGGTGGCAGGATTACAGGAGAAGGATCTGTGACAAATGGGATGCTGAGCTTTGACAGAGTGAATTACTGTGAACAACTAGCGTGTCTTAGATCTGCGACAAAAAAATATTCCACTCACTTTACAGACACTCACTGCTACATATTGAAACCTGGTTTTCAGATTCCTGAAGAATGGGTTGTCTTAAAGACTCCAAGAAAGAATAATACTTATGTCTTAAACTTGTGTTCTGTGTCACCTAAGGAAGAAACATGTCTCTTGTCTAAAGCATAATTTGATGAGTCACAACTTTGGCATAGACGTTTGGGGCACACTAACTTTAAAAATATGAACAAGTTAGTCAAAGGAAACCATATAATTGGTCTTCCTCAAAAAGAATTCAATTTTATTGATCAATGCTTAGCGTGCCTCAAAGGAAATCAACACAAATCGTCTCACAAAACCAAACTGGTGAACACTAATGATACTCCATTAAAGTTACTTCACATGGATCTCTTTGGACCAACTCATGTAATGAGTATGGGAAAGAAACAATATTGTTTAGTGATCATTGATGACTTTTCTCGATTCACATGGGTGTTCTTCCTACTTCATAAAAATGAAGCATCCCAAATTATTCAAGAATTTATCACTAAAATTGAAAATCAAGTTGATCTCAAAGTCAAAATAATAAGAAGTGATAATGGTACAGAGTTCAAAAATATAAAAATGAGTTCCTTTTGTGCAACTAAAGGCATCGCTCATCAATTCAGTGCAGCTAGAACTCCTCAACAAAATGGGGTAGCAGAAAGGCAAAATAGAACACTGATTGAAGCAGCAAGAACCATGCTAGCCCATGCTAAACTGCCAATCACCTTCTGGGCAGAAGCAGTTAACACATCGTGCTTTGTGCAAAATCAAACTCTGATTGTTAAAGAAAGTAACATGACACCTTATGAACTGATATTTCAAAGGAAACCATTCATTGAATTCTTCAAATCATTTGGTTGTCCAGGCTCAATATTAAACACCCGTGATCATTTGGGAAAATTTTCATCTAAGTCTGATGAATGATTTTTGTAGGTTATTCTTCCATCTCAAACGCTTATAGAGTGTTAAATCCTAGATTGAACATTATTGATGAATCTGCATATATTCAATTCAAGGAGCATTCGTTTCCCAAATCTACAAATGGTCCTGATTGGTTCTTTGATATTGACACCTTTACTAAATCATTTGACCAATTTCACTTGTCTAATGCAGGAACTATACATTCAGGTGATACTTTATCAATCGTAGAAAGAAGGGAAAATTATCCATTGATCCCACCTACGTCTGATGAACATATCAATGAAGATGTTCCTCTTCAAGCTGATCCAATCAAACACTTGTCACAAAACCTTAGTGTTTCTTCTGAAGAAGGTCCTAGCCTGGTACCATCTCTCTCAGATGACTTGTCACATGAGATCAGAAATCAAAAATAGGCGTCTCATCTAGAAGAAATGTTGGACCAAATGAACCAATGAGCCTGATCAGAAAAACCTCCAAGTCCCACAGACATCACAACAACTGCTGAAGACTTGATCAGCTGTTCGACAAAGTCTGAAGATTTCAACAGCTGAAGAACTAAACTACTGAAGACTTCAACAGCTGAAGACCAAAGTCTGAAGATCAACAACTGAAGAACAAAGTACTGAAGATCAACAGCTAAAGTACAAAGACTGAAGACATTAGCTGATGACAACAGCTGAAGTTCAAGTACAAGTACTGAAGCCTTCAGAGTTTGTTACAACAGCTGAAGAAGCATTCTTCAGTTGTTGTGATAGTTTCCTTTCAGTAGTTTTCTTTTTTGTTTCAGTATTTGTAAAACGACTGAAGAGCATGTTCTTCAGTCGTTGTAGTTTCAGTAGTTTCTTTTCAGTAGTTGTAGTAATAGTTAACACTTAGCATTTTTGTAAGAAGATGTCAGCTGTTTGACATCTTCAGTAGTTGTGTTAACTATTAGTAGTTTGAATAAATTCTGTTAGATGTCACTATCAAGTGATATCAGCAGACGTCACATCTCCTATATAAGAGGTGTTGACCTAATTGTATGTGTGACATCCTGTTACCGCGAAAGTGAATATTGAATCAAATATATTTTGTAGAATTCTTTCTGTCTATAACCGTTTGTTCTTACTTTTAATATCTTTTGCGTTCTTGTGAATTGGCTAAATCATTGTTTGTTCTCCGCTGCTATACTCTCAAATCAATCAAACGTAGATCACTGATCCTAACAAATGGTATCAGAGCTGGTTAACCATTGATCGATCTAACAGTTGTTCATTGAAACTGCTATTTGATATCTATGTTTGATTGAATTAGCTTATTTGCAAAAACTGGTTATAGATTATTGAATTTCTGCCGCTTTCGTTTATTCATTTTGAGATCTCTCTTAGTTCAATTTGGTTTGTTGTGTTTTGTTCTAAATCTGTTATAGCTTAATTGAATTTGGTTGAATCTAAGATGACTACTCCTTCTAATGACCCTCACAATACCGGTTCCTCAACCAAGCCTCCGATGCTGGTTAGGACTGAGTATAACATATGGCAACGAAGGATGCTTCATCACCTGTCTGTTAACAATTCAGGTTGTTGGACATCTGTAGTACATGGACCACATAAGCCTATGGTGAACAATCCGGAAACCAATCAAATGGTTCTGAAGAAGAAGGAACAATACTCGGATGAAGATCCTAAACTGTTTGAGATTGATGCTAAAGCCCATGGAATTCTGGCCATGGCACTGCCTAATGAAATCTATTCAGGGCTTATGCATCATGAAACTGCTCATGACCTCTGGAATGCACTGAAGGAACAATTCGGTGGAACTGATGAGGTCTTAGCAAACAACAGAGAAATCCTCGCCGAACAATATGAGACATTTTCTCATAGAAAGGGTGAGACACTGACTCAACAGTTTGAGCATTTTTCCTCTTTGATCTCTAAGCTGAAAATGGTGAAACAAGAATGCACCAACAGCCAGATGAATAACAGATTCCTGAGATCACTGCCTGAGAGATGGGACACATACACTATTATCCTACGCTCTAGTGCAAACCTGAATAGCCTATCTCTCACCCAACTTCATGGGAAACTGCTTACATTCGAAAGAGAGATAGAGCAGAAAAGGAAACTGTCATCTTCAGGAAAGCTCACTGATGACTTTGTACCAGGGAACACTGCCTTGGTTGGTTATGAGTCACAATATGCTGCATCTGAAAGCAATTATGATGAGCATATTGATTTCTCTTCAAACAGTTCTCATCATGCATTTGATGGTATTGATAGTCATTCTAGCAGTAATAGTGACAATCTATGCTTCATCATGGATGATCTGAAGGGAATTGCTCATGATGATTTAGAAGAGATGGATATTCTAAGCCAAATGGCCTTAGTTAATATCAGATCTCAGAAGTTCTACAAGAGAACTGGCAGGAAATTTCCTGGACTCTCTAGCAAAACCAAAGTTGGTTTTGACAAGAGTAAGTTGAGGTGTCACAAATGCCAAAGGCTTGGACACTTTGACAGAGAATATAGATCAACTGGATCTAACTCTTCTGCACCCTTTGTGACTTTTCCTGGCACTAGTCTACAATACAGAGGGCAACATCCTGTTGGTTCTGGTCATCAATCACACCCTGTATCTCCTGCATACTTTGTCCTCCAGGGTCTAATGTCATATCCTTTTCCCTTCTATTACTTGCCTCAGCCAAATCCGGTTCAAGCTCCAATTGCACAACAACCACATCCATTACCTGAACCTCAACCTTCCCAATCTCATCAACAAACTCAACCTCAACAACACAGCTTTTTCACCCCAGGAGTTGTTGATTGGAGCAGTTTACCAGATGATTTGTCTGGTCATGAACAACTGTTCTCTGGTGCTGGTCAACATGGTGGTGACAGTCCTTTTGGAAATCTAGCTCTTATGGCTTTGGAGTCTGCTGATACTTCATCCTCTAATGCCTCTACGCCACAGGTATCCTCTGAGGCAAAAGCCAAACTATGTTCTGAAACATGCATAGCCGCATTTGCATCTATTAGAGAAGCAAATGTAGCTTTAATTAACAAGAACATTGAGCTAGAACAAACAATTTCCAAAAGCAAAGCTGAATTTGAGTCTGTGATTAATGATAAGAATGATGAGATTACAAACTTAAATGCCAAATCATGATGATAAGGCTAGGGAAGAGATACTTCTAGAGAAGTACAGAGACCTCAAAGAAACCCTTACAACTACCCAGGTAGAGTGTGATCGATGGGTAAATTCTTGCAAGGGTTTTGAAATGCTTCTTAGTAAGCAATCTGCTTCCAATGTGAAGTTTGGCATTGGTTATAATCACACTGCTCCTCCTACAGACTTTACTCCCAGAGCAGAAGTAGAATTTGATGAGGAAAGCAATAACCAATCCTTATCATCATGTGATCTACTATCCGATACAACACCATCAGAAGTAGAAGTCAGCATTAATTCCTCTCAGAAACTATCAGCTGATGTTGATGGTTCAAATGCTGACACTCACATGATCACAAAGTTGATCACTCCACGTGATATTTCACAAAGTACTGAAAGTACTAAAAAGAATGTCATAACACCTAGAGAACAAGCCCAAACTACTACATGTACTAAAGGAAAGAAAACTGCAAGTAGAAAGGGTGGGAAAACTACTGAAGAAGATATCAAGAAAGCAGGTACTAAAGCAAAGAAACTGCTAGTACTGATAGCAAACTGCTAAAGAACAAGTCTTCAATAGTTTCATCTCTTCAGCAGATGATCAACTTAAGATGAAGAAAAAGCCATGTGAAATATGTGGCCTATTCAATCATCTTACTCATGATTGCTGGTATAAAAAGGGCTCCAAACTCAAATAATGAAAACAGTAAAGAGAAAATGGATAAAATGAAAACTGAGTTTGAAATCAAATTTGTACTAGCAACATCAAAAACCGTAACCCCAAAATCCAAAAAGAAATCCAAAAAGAAAGGGGTTAAACAGGCAACAGCTGAGGTTGCTCAAAGAGAGATGGTACAACACAGGAACTCATCAAACTCAATGCACTAATGTGTCTGATGAGCTGAAGGCTTTATCACAAAATCAGACACAAGTTGTTATGATGGTTCAACATCTATTGGGGAGAGTCAACCAATTAGATGCTCCTGTGTTGAAACCACAGAGAAGAAAATCCATGCCAAAGGAATCTTCTTCTTCACCATCTCCATCCCTCAGGCTGTTATTCATAGCAAGTCTGTTAGTTTACCATCTGTTGATGTGAATAGACCCAAAACCAAAAAGGTTTGGGTCTCAAAAACTAATTAATTGTTTATGATTGCAGGGTTCTTCAACATTCCAAAGTAGCATCTGGTATGTAGACAGTGGGGGATCTATGCATATGACAGGGAACAGCTCTCTTCTTCATGACTACTCTCAAGGAAAGAAGGGGTTTGTTTCTTTTGGCAATGATGCTAAGGGTTACATCATTGGAAAAGGCTTTGTCTGCAATGGAGAAATAAAGTTTGCTAATGTTAATCATGTGGAAAATCTCAAGTACAATCTCTTTAGTGTTAGTCAAATGTGTGATAAAGGCCATGTTGCTCTTTTCACCAGTCAGAACTGCAGGATTCTGTCATCCAAAGTTCTGAATTTGATTGATAAGGTGTTGGATGATCATACTCTCCTGAGGGCCAATAGGACAGGAAGAGTGTATGCCTTAGATCTCTCCAAGAAAATAAATATCATCCTTGCCTATTTTCCAAAGCCTCTCCTCAGGAATCTAAACTGTGGCACAGAAGGCTGGGTCATGTTAATTTCAAAAACATGAATTAGCTGATCCACAATAGTTTAGTGAGAGGCTTACTAATAAAGGAGTTCCAGTGTGATGAAACTGCACTGCTTGTTTAAAAGGAAAGCATCACAAAGTCTCATTCCCTCCTATTGAAGAGCCTAAGTCCACTGCCTGCTTGCAATTACTGCATATGGATCTAATTGGTCCTGTGAGAGTGATGAGCATGGCAAAGAAGAAGTACTATCTGGTAATTGTGGATGATTACTCTAGATTTGTATGGACTTTCTTTCTACATTCAAAGGATGATGTTGCTCAGAAGATTGCCAACTTTGTGTTGTATGTTGAGAAGCAGTATTCCCTTTCAGTAAAGTGTATAAGGAGTGACAATGGAACTGAATTCAAAAACCATACACTTGATGAATTTTATCTTTCAAAGGGAATCAAAAGGCAGTTTAGCATCCCAAGGACTCCAGAACAAAATAGAGTAGTGGAGAGAAAGAACAGGACCCTAATTGAAGCTGCAAGGTCTATGTTGCTGACTCTGGTTTGCCATTGACCTTTTGGGCTGAAGCTGTTAACACAACTTGCTATGTGCAGAATAGAGCCTTAGTAAATCAGAGGTTGATGAAGACTCCATATGAAGTTCTACATCACTTGGCTCCTCTCATTTCATTTTTCAGAGCATTTGGGTGTCCCTGTTTTATTCTCAACACAAATGATGAATTCTAAAAATTTAATCCTAAGGTGGATGCAGGGTATTTTGTTGGTTATTCATTTACTTGCAAAGCATACAGAGTCTTCAACTGCAGAACAAAGATAGTTGAAGAGACTTTGCATGTGAAGTTTAATGAATCTCTAATGGACAAGATTCCCCAAAACCCTGTGGAGTTGTTTGATTTGGACATACTGCAATATGTTCCTTCTCCACCTCAAGTTGTTGCAGACCATGTGGATAAATCATCTTCTACAGCATGTCTTCCACCTGGTGGTATTGATGATGATGATGATGATGATAATATCAATACTCACCTATTCAAGTTTAGTGACCAACTGCCTGAGTCTGCTAAACTTGATGTTCCTGTAGCTTCAGTAGTTCCATCCACAACAAATGCTGATGAGATTTCTGATTCCTCTACATCTTTTGAGTTACCATCAAATTCTTGGTTTCAAGAGTCAGCATCAACATCTACTACTGATGAAGGTTCTACAAACACTTGCAAAGATATCATTGCTTGTCAAGAGCTGAAGAATCACCCAATGTCTCAAATCATTGGTGCTATGAATAATGGAGTTTCAACAAGAAGTCAATTGTCTAACTTCTGCTTCTATGCTCTCTTCATCAGTCAGCTAGAGCCAAAGAACTATCATATTGCTTGAAGAGAAAATGGATGGGTTGAAGCCATGCAGCTTGAGCTACTTCAGTTCAAGAAACAGCAAGTGTGAGAACTGGTTCCTCTACCCCCAGGTAAGTGTGCAATAGGCACTAAATGGGTGTTTAGGAATAAAATTGATGAAAATGGGCTTATTGTTAAGAACAAGGCTAGACTAGTCGTACAGGGGTTCTCACAAGAAGATGGTATTGATTATGATGAAACCTTTGCCCATGTAGCCAGACTAGAGGCAATTAGATTGTTCTTAGCCTATGCTGCATTCCACCATCGCAAAGTTTTTCAAATGGATGTCAAAAGTGCATTTTATATGGCAAAATAAAAGAAGAAATTTATGTGTGTCAACCACCAGGTTTTGAGGACAATAAACATCCTGAATGGGTATATAAACTTGATAAGGCTCTTTATGGGTTGAAACAAGCTCCTAGAGCCTAGTATGAGACACTCTCCACTTTTCTTCTCAAGAATAATTTCACTAGAGGCTCCATAGATAAACTTTGTTTATTAAGAAGGTGGATCAGCATAAGCTACTTGTTCAAATTTATGTTGATGATATATTTTTGCATCCTCTCATCCCCAGTTGTGTGATGATTTTACCAAAATAATGAAAAAGAGGTTTGAAATGGTGCAATGGGAGAATTACAGTTCTTTCTAGGCTTGCAAATCAAACAAAAGGCTGATAGAACCTTTATTCATCAGTCCAAATATACAAAAGATCTTTTGAATAAGTTTGATTTACAAAATTGTAACCCCTGTTCTACTCCCATGTGCAACACCACACAACTGGATGCGGATCAGAGAGGTAAAGCTGTTGATGAAACACTTTACACATGTATGATTGGGTCCTTGATGTACTTAATAGCTTCTAGACGAGATATCATGTTTGCTACTTGTGTCTGTGCTAGATTTCAGGCTACTCCTAAAGAGTCTCATTTGATTGCAGT
The DNA here is from genome assembly GCA_025506515.1 of Flaveria trinervia. Lineage (NCBI taxonomy): Eukaryota > Viridiplantae > Streptophyta > Magnoliopsida > Asterales > Asteraceae > Flaveria > Flaveria trinervia. The sequence goes on from CM046441.1 coordinate 19,691,373, forward strand.
CAAGAGGATCTTTAGATATTTGCAAGGTACACAATCTCTAGGTTTATGGTATTCCACTAGACAATCTTGCAAATTAGTTGCTTTTTCAGATAGTGACTATGCCGGGTGCAAGTTAACTAGAAAGTCAACATCTGGTGGATATTGATTCCTAGGCAACTGTTTGATTTCTTGGCAGAGTAAGAAACAAACATCTGTTGCTACATCCACTGCTGAAGCAGAGTACATTGCTGCTGCAAGTTGTACTTCTCAGGTACTCTGGCTTCAGAACCAACTTTTGGATTATGGAATTACATAGACTAAGACTCCATTATTAATGGATAGTGCTTCAGCTCCGTGCATTGTCAAAAATCCAGTCCAGCACTCTAGGACCAAACATATAGAGATCAGACATCATTTTATTAGGGATTGTTTTGAAAAAGGTCTGATTGATCCTAAGTTTGTGCCTAGTGCTGATGAGCTTGCAGACATTTTTACTAAGCCTTTGGATAGTTCAACTTTCCAAAACCTAGTGTTACGGCTTGGTATGCTGCATCTAGAATGAGTGATAACTACTAATGATCTCAGTATATAAGTACTGATGATCATTAGTACCATATCACATATAGTACTGATTCTATTAAAACAACTGATAAAGTTACAACTACTGATGTAGTTATAACTACTGATGTCTGTAAAAACAAATAAGTCCTAGTGTCCTATGAAACAACTAAAACCAGCTAAAAGGCTGATGAGTAAGTGTTGAGGACAGTATGAAACAACTGAAAGGCTATGAATTAACGAAAACGACTGATGAGAACTTTCTCTTCAGTTGTTTCTACAACTGTTGTTTCATCCTAAACAACTGATGACAAAACCATGTCTTCAGTAGTTTCACAACTACTGATGACTAACACCAAGTCATAAGCTGTTAACAACAACTGATGACAAAACCATGTCTTCAGTAGTTTCACAACTACTGATGACTAATACCAAGTTATTAGTTGTTTACAACACTTGAAGACCAAACCGAGTCTTCAGTTGTTTTCAAACATCTGACGTCAAAACCATGGTTTTCAGTAGTTTTATAACTGTTGATGCCTAAACCCAAGACTTCAGTTGTTTCAACTTCTGAAGGGGTAATACCATGTCATCAGTCGTTTACAACTACTGAAGACTAACACCAAACCCTTCAGTCGTTTTCTAACCCTTACCCTATAAATACCCAATACCTAAGCCTTAAGCGCTTCATCCTCTCCAAACCTAACGTTCAAATCTCCAAAACATCTCTCTCATTAATGGCGACAATGCAGCTAAAACCACGCCATAATTGTGTTGCCTACCTCACAAAATCACCTTTCTGGACAAAGTTCGACAACGCCATTGATCTAATGGTCCAATCTCCCTACAAAACGACCTTCCTTCTAAATCCCATCATTCATGCCAAATCCCTTCACCAGTTTTGGACGAACGTCACCCTCACCACTGGGAAGAACAACACCATGTCTCTCCAGTCGGTCGTCAACAACCATCAAGTGGGCATCACTCCTGATATACTTCGCCAAACCCTAAACCAGGATGATGCCACTTTAACTGCTGGGTATCCAAAGGGCACAACTGATTTATCCTTTGCCCACCATGGATATCAGGGAAACCTTAGTGCCTCTACCATCATGAAGAAACATTTCCATGATGCAGAACGTCTTATATTTCACATGGTAAATGTTTGCTTAGCTCCTAAGACTTCCTCTTGGGATCAAATGTCTACAAGGTGGCAACAGGTATTATTTTCTATCCTTGAGCAACAAGACTTAAACTTTTCTGAAATCATTTTTCTTGAACTTAAGGATATGGCCTCAAAATCTATTTCTAACCGCTGGATATTATATCCTCGGTTCATTATGGCTATAATAGAGAATCAGCTGCAAGCTGAGGGACTTGTTGGCCTTGGAGTCCCTGCAACGGCTGTATTGCCTGAAGTATACTCCAGGCACAACTCTGACCACACACTGAAACAGGATGCCAAACTAAAAAAAACCCACGCAGTTGAACCCACAGGCACCACCTCCAGAACCAGAGTCCCCACCAAACCTAAATCCAAAAAGCCAAAAACGGCTACTCAGGGAGATGAGTCCCCTGAGGATGCCCCTGTACCACAAACACAAGAACCACATACTAGTATTAACCCCCCAGTTGTGACAACGACTCAACCTGCCAAAGCCGCACAAGTATCCTCTAAACAGGATCCTGTTGCAACCAATATCGGGGAACCCACACTGCTGGAACCTATCCCACTTGAGAGGTTACCATTGAAGCGCACCATTCACCCGAGTGCAATCTGCTTCTACCCAATCACCACATGCAACCGCCCCCCAAAGTCCTACATTAATTGTTGCACAAGTGTTGAGTCAGTTGCACTCCTCACCCCCTCCCCAGATACCAATTACAACTGGGCATACCTCTACCATTGAGGGGGAGGATCAAAGTGCATCTGACAACCCACACCATAGGGGTTACAATGTTCCATTTCCTAGTGTAAAAAAGGAGATTGGAACTTCTAGTGAGGCTGCCACTTATCCTGCTTGAGTATATGATGAGGATGTAGTTGGTACCATTACTAAGACCTTACCAGAGGCAACTGCTGATGAAGGACATAGTCCTGAGGCAGGAAGTCCCCAGTTCCAAGACAAAGGGGAACATGCTACAACTGATCTACAACCAATGCATGTTCATCCTGATTCTATCAGGGGTCAGGTGATTCAGTACCCACTAATGATGACCTGGGCTTCTTTTATGATGTCTTAGCCCAAAACAACATTCTGGAAGAGGAGGTGAGCAGAGTCAAAGAGCTGCTTGCCAAAACTTCTGCGAATCAAAGACCATATGCCTCTCAAACCCCATAGATGGCACCTTCATCCGAAGGTCTCCTAAACACAGAGCCACTCCCAAATTCTCAGCCACCTGCCTCTGCTTCTAGCACTATTTCTCAGGAACAGAACCCCCTGAGCAAATAGATGTTATCTTCCAAAATTCCCTACCTCTCATCACACCTATATGTTGAATTCGATCTGCCCAAGATACATATTAAATTGATGTGGCTAGTGTGATATGATCCAAGTCGGGTCATACCCAATAACAGGCTAGACAAACACCTGCAATATTTATTTATTGATTTGATCAGTCAAATAAATATCAACACCAAAGGTTTAGAAAATTGTTTTCTAAAAATAGATGCACTTAAGATATTGATAAATAAGATGGGTTTATTTATTAATTCTGAGAGATTACTTTATAATGTTACTTAATGGTTAATTAACATTTATAAAATGAAACCATATAATTGCATATAAGATGTTACAAATAATTAACTTAAGTTTTAATTGATCATATGTTAATGCTAGTTGGGTGTACAAAATAATACGTAAATGTTACGTATTATATTTTGTAATTCTTATAAAAACAAATTGCTTAACAAAACAAAAGGGATGCCACCCATTGGTGGCAGCAAATGCTCGGCCCAAGGGCTGCCTTAGAGGCCAGCCACCTTGCTTTATCTAAGGAATTTGACACCCACAAGCAAGACACATGCAATCCTTTCATTTCTCTCAAGTGTGTGCAAAAGAAATCCTCTCTTCCTCTTTCTTGTTCACGAGATTTTCAAGTGGTTCAAGGCTGGATTTTCTTTCAGCTTTTAAAAGGTTTTAGCTGAAAATTGGTGTTGCAAGATCCTAGCATCAAAGGTTCTTCGTTTGTGGCTTGGGCTATAACCTTCTTGAGGTCTTCTAGTTTGAAGATTCAGGCACAAGTTCATCCTTTTCTGAACCATTTCGATTTCCAGCAGCTCCAAAGGTTGTCTTTTCACCGTCTTATGTTCTTTTATGTATGCACTTTCGTATAATGATCCATGGTTTGGGGGTTGCTTCTTAAATAGGCTTAATAACCATCTTATTAACATGTTTTAAAACCTCATTCCGCTGCGTTTCTCATATATATATAATGTTTTATGAGCTTCGATAAACTTGTTAAAACCCCACACTATAATCACTGATATAGTGATCAAAGCCATTGATGAGAGGCTTTCCTCAGTAATACAACCCTTCATAAAAGAAGTTGTGGGCAAACAGCTTTCGGATAATCAAACCCTTGCAACCAATGCAACCAAAAAGGGGGAGATTTAGTCAGTGAAAGCAAAAAGAAAGAGGAGTGCAGAGAGGAAAGAGAAAGAGAAAGAAACAGAAGTGACAGAAGTGGTAAAGGAGAAGGAGATGGTAGTGGAGACTGAAAAAGAGAAGGAGAAAGAAGCTGACATGGAGAAATCAAAGAAAAGAAAGAATGAGAAAGAGACTGCCTTAGAGCTGATGGTGAAAGAGGCCGATGCTGAACACAACAGATCAATGGATAACATCATTGATCAGTTGTTTAGGCAAGGTCATGACACTGACAAACTTGAATCTGAGATTAGAAGATTAGAGATTGAAGAAATCCAAAATAGATGGGCAAGTTATGATGTGTTAGAAAGAGAAAGGTTGGAGATCATGATCAGATTTATAGCAAAATATCTTGGAAGATCAATGATCGAAATCAAGGCTTGGTCCAGGGACAACATCTTAGCAATAACCACCAAGATCTGTTCGTCTGAAGTATACACTAAAGGATTAGTTATTGAAGCTTTCAATGAAGCTGGTGCTGGGAGCAGGACTGAACTAGCCAAGCAATCTAAAGCCACACTCACTTCCAAAATGCTAGAACAGCCTGTCAACATTCCCACACCTAAACCACCAAAACAACAACCCACCAAACCAACTCCCTTTCCCTCAAAACCAATGGCCGATGATGTACCCCAGAAGAAGAAGAGAAGGGTATTGAGGCTAGAAGATGATGAAGATGATGATGATGAAGATAGACTGCCACTCTCAGCTGTTATACAAATGCGGAAGACCACAAGTCACTCCCGAACAATTACTCCTGAAACTCAAGACAAATTGTGAAAGTGAAGCTTGAAGAAGAAGAACTTCACAAACAACACGATGAGGAATTGTTGAGGAGGGTTGACAAAGCATATGCCGCCACATCTTCTATCATCAACATGAAGAATCATGCTCTCAGATTATACACACTTAAGCATACATTTCAATATCAAAAGGAGAGAGTAAGGATTTGGCCTGATCCCAGGGTGTCTCACAGGATTCACAAGAAAAACATTCCACAGAGATACATTGGCCAGGTGAAAAAGATTGTAGATGAAGTGATCTCCCTGGTCTTTGTAGTATCACCCTGGGAAATCCTAGAAGTCTTCAAGAAAGCTTATAAAGCTAACCAAGCCCCACAGAAGATGCTTGAAATTAAAATGGTGAAAAAGGGGTTAGTTTATAAGAGGCTTGAAGAAGTCAGAAAGAATGAGCTCTAGTTGTTTCTAGAGGGTAATCACCCTGATGAATTTGCTTAGAGAATAATAACAACTGTGGAGCTAAAGAACGGGAAACAGGTCAAATACCTATGTGAGTAATATGGGCCTGAATCATTATTTGAATGAGGTGTTGAAGAGCTAACCATGGAGGAACAAATTACCTTCCTTGAGGCCTACACAAGAGAGTCATACAGACTCATAGTGGGGAAGTAGATCTCATGGATGGGGTAACAACTCTATGTCCAGTTCCCCAAGACAGATTTCCCATTCATACTTTGCCAAACAGATCATTGAGACTTCTTCCCGGGCCTGTGCTTAAAAGGGTCACTTCTGAGCTAATCTAGAAGACAAAAAGACCAATCCTTCTGCCATAATAAGTGGGACATCTTCAATACGTTTAGAGGTTTTGGCTGCATTGGTTCAGGGGGAGTTTGTTGGACCAAAAGAACCAATGAGCCTAATCAGAAAAACCTCCAAGTCCCACAGACATCACAACAACTGCTCAAGACTTGATCAGCTGTTTGACAAAGTCTGAAGATTTCAACAGCTGAAGAACTAAAGTACTAAAGACTTCAACAGCTGAAGACCAAAGTCTGAAGATCAACAGCTGAAGAACAAAGTACTGAAGATCAACAACTGAAGTACAAAGACTGAAGACATCAGCTGATGACAACAGCTGAAGTTCAAGTACAAGTACTAAAGCCTTCAGAGTTTGTTACAACAGCTGAAGAAGCATTCTTCAGTTGTTGTGATGGTTTCCTTTCGGTAGTTTTCTTTTGTGTTTCAGTATTTGTAAAACGACTGAAGAGCATGTTCTTCAGTCGTTGTAGTTTCAGTAGTTTCTTTTCAGTAGTTGTAGTAATAGTTAACACTTAGCATTTTTGTAAGAAGATGTCAGCTGTTTGACATCTTCAGTAGTTGTGTTAACTATCAGTAGTTTGAATAAATTCTACTAGATGTCACTATCAAGTGACATCAGCAGACGTCACATCTCCTATATAAGAGGTGTTGACCTAATTGTATGTGTGACATTCTGTTACCACGAAAACGAATATTGAATGAAATATATTTTGCAGAATTCTTTCTGTCTATAACCGTTTGTTCTTACTTTTAATATCTTTTGCGTTCTTGTGAATTGGCTAATTCATTGTTTGTTCTCCGCTGCCATACTCTCAAATCAATCAAACGTAGATCACTGATCCTAACAAGAAACTCAAGGTACTTCAAATGATGCAAGCAACCTCAGTGCTGCTGAAGGTGTAGTAGTTACTGAAACAGAAATTGACAATCTTCATAATTCAACAACAATACAATATGATTGTGCCTCTGACCATGATGAACTGAATGTCTCTAATCTTGATGTAACTATTGCGGGTGACATCATACCCACCTCAAGAGTACAAAAGAATCATCCAGTTGAAACCATTATTGGTGATCTAAATGAGAGGGTGACAAGAAGCAAGTCAAGTATTGCAAACATCTGTTTGTTCTCATGCTTTCTATGTCAAACAGTACCCAAAAACATCAAAGAGGTGCTTCAAGACAATAGTTGGATTGAAGCAATGCAGGAAGAATTGCTCCAATTCAAGAAACAATAAGTATGGCAGCAGGTAGATCTTCCCGAAGGACAATACCCTATCGGTACCAGATGGCTGTAGAGGAACAAGACTGATGATAGAGGGATAGTCATCAGAATAAAGCAAGACTAGTGGCTCAGGGATATACTCAGGAACAAGGAATTGACTACGACGAGGTGTTTTCCCCTGTTGCCAGACTAGAAGCAATCAGAATCTTTCTTGCATATTTTGCGTCCATGAAATTTACTATTTATCAAATGGATGTAAAATGTGCCTTCTTGTATGGAAAGATTGTTGAAGAAGTCTATGTATGTCAACCACCTGGCTTTAAAGATCCAGATTACCCTCACAGAGTGTACAAGCTTGACAAAGCTCTGTATGGTCTTCATCAAGCCCTAAGAAAGTGGTATGAGACTCGATCATCCTTTCTTCTTGAACATGGGTATGAAAGAGGAAAGATTGATCAGACTCTCTTCAGAAGAATAAGAGGAAAAGACATGTTGTTAGTCCAGATCTACGTGGATGACATTATATTTGGCTCGACAAACAAACAACTCTGCAAAGAATTTAAAGATCTTATGCATTCAAAGTTTCAAATGAGTGCTATAGGGGAACTCACATTCTTTCTGGGAGTTCAAGTCAGCAAAGAGCAGATGGAATCTTCATCAATCAATCGAAATATATAGAAACCAAAACTAAAAAAGGAAATCGAGAGCAGGAACAAAAGAATATGGAGCTTGAAATGATGATTAAAAGAACTGATGAGAAGAATAATGATGAAAAAGAAGAACAAAAGAATGATGATGAGAATGAAGAACAAGTGCATGATGAAAGTGAAACTAAGATTAAAGACTAGAGCTTAGACATGGTAGTGTATTCTGGAAACACTAATCACTTAGACTAAGAAAAGGGTGAATTTGAAGAACTCTTCAGTGCTTTGGATAGTTTTGCTTCTGAACAATTTATTATTGATGATGATTTTTGGGAATTCATTAACAATCAAAGAACTGAGGTAGAACCTTTTGTATTCATTCCTAAATCACCAGTGTTATTGGAAAAGGAATTGTCTCTGCAAATTGTCCCTGCCATATCATTCAGAGAAGAACAAAAAAAGGAACTAGGAGAAAGATATGAACAAGAGAGGGAAGAAGAAACTGCACATGAACAAAGTGAAATGAAGGATCAAGAGCCAAGCACACCTGAAAGGGTCCCTGAACCAAAAGATCAAGCTGAAACATCTAGCCCACAACTTCAAACTTACTCACGAAAGAGGACATATTTAGTAGAAAAGGCTAAAGGCAAGAGGCCAATAACCAAAGAAGAACCGTCAAATAAGCAAAAAGATGAACCAAGAAGTTTAGCAGCAATTGCTGAATTCTTGGAAGAACATGAGCAGGCAGAAGCTCAGTTGAAAAAGTTGGCCAGAGCAATTGACTTAGAAGAAGGAGAAATTGGTGATGAAGGTAAAGTGTTAAAGGATGTTCTCATTGATAGTCCTCTTAAAGAAGAACAGTGAGTAGAAGAAATGGTAACTAAAGCTCAAACTGATGACCTGATGATTAAAGCCATGTTGTTGATCAATCAAGGCTATGATCCTCATGAAGTATTTGCAATGACTTTTGAGAAAATTAAAGAAGAGGAAGAGAAAGTGAAGCTATTGCTTGATCCTACAATAGACACTGACTATGAGAAGACAATGTAGAAGGACACTCCAATACTCAAAGACTCATCCATGATGAAACCTACAAGGTATGAAGTTCCACAACCAAGAAGGGGTCCTCTACAAAAGCTTTCCCAAATGAAGAAATCAACCTCATCTCATGAATCATTATTTCCTGATACTTATAACATGTCTGATAAGGAAATGAAGGAATACCTTTCAAGTTAGGGATTCACAAAAAGAAAGATTGCAAACATGAAGACAAATTCATTAAGGGCTGCCACACTACAATTAATCAATGAAAAGAAAGATAAACTCAAGAAACTGGAAGAAGAGTTGACAAAAACCAAACCAAGAAATAGAATGTCAGCCGAAGACATGCTGCTGAACATAAAAGATCAACAACTACTTGTCCAGGTACTCCACAAATATCTTGAATGGTTTGCAGAACCATCTCAGTTGAAGCTGGAGGAAGGATTGACCACTGCTGAACTGATCATAGGGGTATCTACTCCAAAGGGGAAGACAGATCAGAAGATAATAGCGTGGAAGTATGATAGCACCTGGAACATGTTCATGGTGAAGAGAATCTCAGGACTAGTACAAATCATCATAGAGTACTCAAGTCTAGTAATGCCCATAAGATTCATGATTTGAAGGAACTAGCTCAACTTGAACTGATCAATCATGAAGCTATGTTCAGGGGATATGAATTTGAGAATATACTTAAGATGTTCAGAAGGACAAACAACTTCAATTCATTGAAGACAATTTTCTTAAGAAAAGATAAAACATTTGTCAATCCCCTAGAAAGGAAGAAAAAGGTGGAAGCAGAAGAAATAGTATTCCCTGAGTTGAAGGTGAAGCCAACTGAGTCTTTAAAGAGGAAAGTGGTGTCTAGTACTCACTCTTCCATTCCTATCTCAAATGTGTACTATGATGAGAAAACATATGAGCTGGTGATAGAAAGGAAGTGGGGAGGAAAAGAAGGAGCTGACATTAGACTTTTTAGTGGATATGAAGTGAGACTACTTGATGAATCATACATCCACTACATTTATACCAGGCACTTCAGGGAACTAAACAAGAAATTGGGTGAACAAGACATGCACTTCTTCTTGAAATGAATCAAGCTGTTGAAACTGGCCTATCACAGAATAAAGATTAAAAGAGATAAATGAAAGAAGAAGAAAACACCACTACAACTTGGAAATATTGTTAAGCTTGAAGTAGATGTGGGAGGGAGTTTATTGATTCATAGAGATGGTCTTTCAACAATCTCCATATGGGATCCAATTTCTCTGAAAAAGTTACCAATGGAAGCCATGTATAACATGAGCAAAATGAAAATACATGTGCTGAGTAGAGACAGGATGCCCAAAGCAACTGATTTTGTAAACATGATCAAGGCCATTCTGGATCCCACTAAAGAAGCATTCATACTACCTTCTGAAGACCTAGCTGAATCTTCACAACATTAATCACCTCCTAAACATTAAGGAAAACTAGGCTGTATAATCCTTAGGGGGAGTATTGTTGCACCCTGAAAGGATCATACATGCCAACTCAATGGGTGAATTGATGATTGTTTAGCTAGAATCCCACAAGTCCAAGATGCAATGCGGATGAAGAAATACAAGAAAAATAACAAGTATTATCTTCCGCAATAGTCAATGCTGAAGACAAAAATCTGATGCGGACAAGTGTTTACTCTTCTGCATAACTAATGAGGAAGACACAACAAATGCTGAACTAAATGCCCACAAGTAACTAATGCGGACAAGTTACTCTTCCACATTGACTAATGCGGAAAAATAAAGGAAGATGGGGACAAGACTTTGATCATCCGCATTGACAAATGCGGATGACCAACTAAATGCCCACAAGTATTTGTTCATCCGCATTAACCATTACGGATGACTATTGGACCAAACGAACCAATGAGCCGGATCAAAAAAACCTCTAAGTACCACAGACATCACATCAACTGCTGAAGACTTGATCAGCTGTTAGATAAAGTCTGAAGAGCAATAGCTGAAGTACAAGTACTGAAGACGTCAACAGCTGAAAATCTAAGTACTGAAGAACAACAGCTGAAGATCAAAGTCTGAAGATCAATAGCTGAAGATCTAAAGTACTGAAGAACAACAGCTGAAGACAACAACTAAGACAACAGCGGATGACAACAGCTGAAGTTCAAGTACAAGTACTGAAGCCTTCAGAGTTTGTTACAACAGCTGAAGAGGCATTCTTCAGTTGTTGTGATGGTTTCCTTTCAGTAGTTTTCTTTTTGTTTTAGTATTTGTAAAACGACTGAAGAGCATGTTCTTCAGTCGTTGTAGTTTTAGTAGTTTCTTTTCAGTAGTTGTAGTAATAGTTAACACTTAGCATTTTTGTAAGAAGATGTCAGCTGGTTTCAAGAGTCTGTATCAACATCTGCTGCTGCTGATGGTTCTACAAACACTTGTACAGATATCATTGTTTATCAAGAGCTGAAGAATCACCCAATGTCTCAAATCATTGGTGATATCAATGCTGGAGTTTCAACACGAAGTCAATTGTCTAACTTCTGCTTCTATGCTCTCTTCATCAGTCAGCTAGAGCCAAAGAACTATCATGTTGCTTTAAGAGACAATGGATGGGTTGAAGCTATGCAGCTTGAGCTACTTCAGTTCAAGAAACAGCAAGTGTGGGAACTAGTTCCTCTACCCCCAGGTAAGTGTGCAATAGGCACTAAATGGGTGTTTAGGAATAAAACTGATGAAAATGGGCTTATTGTTAAGAACAAGGCTAGACTGGTCGTACAGGGGTTCTCACAAGAAGAAGGTATTGATTATGATGAAACCTTTGCCCCTGTAGCCAGACTAGAGGCAATTAGATTGTTCTTAGCCTATGCTGCATTCCACCATCTCAAAGTTTTTCAAATGGATGTCAAAAGTGCATTTTATATGGCAAAATAAAAGAAGAAATTTATGTGTGTCAACCACCAGGTTTTGAGGACAATAAACATCCTGAATGGATATATGAACTTGATAAGGCTCTTTATGGGTTGAAACAAGCTCCTAGAGCCTAGTATGAGACACTCTCCACTTTTCTTCTCAAGTATAATTTCACTAGAGGCTCCATAGATAAAACTTTGTTTATTAAGAAGGTGGATCAGCATAAGCTACTTGTTCAAATTTATGTTGATGATATTATTTTTGCATCCTCTCATCCCCAGTTGTGTGATGATTTTACCAAATTAATGAAAAAGAGGTTTGAAATGAGTGCAATGGGAGAATTACAGTTCTTTCTAGGCTTGCAAATCAAACAAAAGGCTGATGGAACCTTTATTCATCAGTCCAAATATACAAAAGATCTTTTGAATAAGTTTGATTTACAAAATTGTAACCCCTGTTCTACTCCCATTTGCAACACCATACAACTGGATGCGGATCAGAAAGGTAAAGCTGTTGATGAAACACTTTACAGATGTATGATTGGGTCCTTGATGTACTTAACAGCTTCCAGACCAGATATCATGTTTGCTACTTGTGTCTGTGCAAGATTTCAGGCTGCTCCTAAAGAGTCTCATTTGATTGCAGTCAAGAGGATCTTTAGATATTTGCAAGGTACACAATCTCTAGGATTATGGTATTCCACTGGACGCTCTTGCAAATTAGTTGCTTTTTCAGATAGTGACTATGCAGGGTGCAAGTTAACTAGAAAGTCAACTTCTGGTGGATGTCAATTCCTAGGCAACTGTTTGCTTTCTTGGCAGAGTAAGAAACAAACATGTGTTGCTACATCCACTGCTGAAGCAGAGTACATTGCAGCTGCAAGTTGTACTTCTCAGTTACTCTGGCTTCAGAACCAACTTTTGGATTATGGCATTACAGAGGCTAAGACTCCATTATTAATGGATAGTGCTTCAGCACTGTGCATTGTCAAAAATCCAGTCCAGCACTCTAAGACCAAACATATAGAGATCATACATCATTTTATTCGGGATTGTTTTGAAAAAGGTCCGATTGATCCTAAGTTTGTGCCTAGTGCTGATGAGCTTGCAGACATTTTTACTAAGCCTTTGAATAGTTCAACTTTCCAAAACCTTGTGTTAAGGCTTGGTATGCTGCAGCTAGAATAAGTGATAACTACTAATGATCTCAGTAAATAAGTACTGATGATCATTAGTAAGCATATCACATATAAGTACTGATTCTGGTCAAACAACTGATAAAGTTACAACTACTGATGTAGATATAACTACTGATGTCAGTAAAATCAGATAAGTAGTGATGTCCTATGAAACAACTGAAAACAGCAAAACGTCTGATGAGTAAGTGTTGAGGACAGTATGAAACAGCTGAAAGGCTATGAATTGACGAAACCTACTAATGAGAACTTTCTCTTCAGTTGTTTCTACAACTGCTGTTTCATCCTAAACAACTGATGACAAAAACATGTCTTCAGTAGTTTGATAACTACTGATGACTAAAACCAAGTCATCAGCTGTTTACAACAACTAATGACAAAACCATGTCTTCAGTAGTTTCATAAGTACTAATGACTAAAACCAAGTTATGAGCTGTTTACAACACCTGAAGACAAAACCAAGGTTTTCAGTAGTTTCACAACTACTGATGACTAAAACCAAGTCTTCAGTTCTTTTCAAACATCTGAAGTCAAAACCATGGTTTTCTGTTGTTTTATAACTACTGATGCCTAACACCAAGACTTCAGTTGTTTCAACTTCTGAAAGGGTAATACCACGTCATCAGCTGTTTAAAACTAATGATGATTAACACCAAACCCTTCAGTCGTTTTATGACCCGTCCCTATAACTACCTCATATCTGATCCTTTAGAGTTTCATCCTTTCTAAACCTAACGTTCAAACCTCCAAAACTTCTCTCTCATTAATGGCGACCATGCAGCTCAAACCACGACATAACTGTGTAGCCTACGTCACCAAATCGCTGTTCTGGACAAAGTTCGATAACACCATTGATCTTATGGTCCAGTCACCTTACAAAACAGCATTTCTTCTAAATCCCACCATTCATGCCGAATCCCTTCACCAGTTTTGGACGAACGTTACCATTACCACTGGGGAGAACAACACCGAGTCTCTCCGGTCGGTTGTCAACAACCATCAAGTGGTCATCACTCTGGATATCATTCGACAAACCCTAAACTTGGATGATGCCACTTTTCCTGCTGGGTATCCAAGGGCACAACTGATTTATCGTTTGCCTACCGTGGATATCAGGGAAACCTTAATGCCTCTACCATTCTCAAGAAACATTTTCATGATGCAGAACGTCTTATCTTTCACATCGTAAATGTTTGTTTAGCTCCTAAGACATCCTCTTGGGATCAAATGTCTACCAGATGGCAGCATGTACTATTCTCTATCCTTGAGCAACAAGACTTAAACTTTTCTCAAATCATTTTTCTTGAACTTAAGGATATGGCCTCAAAATCTATTTCAAACCGCTGGATATTATATCCTCGGTTCATTATGGCCATAATAGAGAATCAGCTAAAAGCTGAGGGACTTGTTGGCCTTGGAGTCCCTACAATGGCTGTATTGCCTGAAGTATACTCCAGGCACAACTATGACCACACACTGAAACAGGCTGCCAAACTGCGAAAACCCACACAGTTGGAACCCACAGCCACCACTTCCAGAACCAGAGTCCCCTCCAAGCCAAAATCGAAAAAGCCAAGAACGGCTACTCAGGGAGATGAGTCCCCTGAGGATGCCCCTGTACCACAAACGCAGGAAACATATACTGCCATTAACCCCCAGTTGTGTCATAGACTCAACCAACCTCATCCGCACAGGTATCCTCTCCAAAGGATCCTGTTGCAACCAATATTGGGGAACCCACACTGCTGGAACCTATCTCACTTGAGAGGGTTACCATTGAAGCGCACCATTCACCCCAGTGCAATCCGCTTCTACCCAATCACCACATGCAACCGCCCCCCAAAGTCCTACATTAATTGTTGCACAAGTGCTGAGTCAGTTGCACTCCTCACCCCCTCCCCAGATACCAATTACAACTGGGCATACCTCTACAATTGAGGGGGGGGGATCAAAGTGCATCTCATAACCCACAGCATAGGAGTTACAATGTTACATTTCCTAGTGTAGAAAAGGAGATTGGAACTTCTGGTGAGGCTGCCACTTATCCTGTTTCAGCATATGCTCAGGATGTAGTCGGTACCATTACTAAGATCTTATCACAGGCAACTGCTGATGAAGGACATAGTCCTGAGGCAGGAAGTCCTAGTTCCAAGACAAAGGGGCACATGCTACAACTGATCTACACTCAGTGCATGTTCATCCTCATTCTATGAGGTCAGGTGATTTAGTACCCACTGATGATGACCTGGGCTTCTTTTATGATGTTTTAGCCCAAAACACCATCCTGGAAGAGGAGGTGAGCAGACTCAAAGAGCTGCTTGCCAAAACTTCTGAGGATCAAAGACCATCTGCCTCTCAAACCCCACATATGGCACCTTCATCTGAAGGTCTCCTAAACACAGAGCCACTCCCACATTCTCAGCCACCTGCTTCTGCTTCTGGCACTATTTCTCAGGAACAGAACCCCCCTGAGCAAATAGTTGCTATCTTTCAAAATTCCCTCCCTCTCATCACACCTATAATCACTGATATAGTGATCAAAACCATTAATGAGAGGCTCTCCTCAGTAATACAACCCTTGATAGAGGAAGTTGTGGGCAAGAAGCTTTCTGACAATCAAACCCTTGCAACCAATGCAACCAAAAAGGGGGAGATTCAGTCCGTGAAAGCAAAAAGGAAGAGGAGTGCAGAGAGAAAAGAGAAGGAGAAAGAAACAAAAGTGGAAAAGGAGAAGGAGATGTAGTGGAAACTGAAAAGAGAAGGAGAAGGAAAAAAAGGAGAAAGAAGCTGACATTGAGAAATCAAAGAAAAGAAAGAATGAGAAGGAGATTGCCTTGGAGCTGATGGTAAAAGAGGTTGATGCCGAACACAGCAGATCAATGGATAACATCATTGATCAGTTGTTTAGGCAAGGCCATGACACAGACAAGCTTGACTCTGAAATCAGAAGACTAGAGATTGAAGATGTCCAGAATAAATGGGCAAGTTATGATGTGTTAGAAAGAGAGAGGCTGGAGATCATGATCAGATTTATAGCGAAGTATCTTGGAAGATCATTGATCGAAATCAAAGCTTGGTCCAGGAACAGCATCTTGGCAATAACCACCAAGATGTGTTCATCTGAAGTATACACAAAGGTACTTGTTACTGAAGCTTTGAATGAAGCTGGTGCTGGGAGCAGGACTGAACTAGCCAAGCAATCTAAAGCCACACTCACCTCAAAAATGCTAGAACAGCCTGTCAACATTCGCACACCAAAACCACCAAAAACACAACCCACCAAACCAACTCCCTCACCCTCAAAACCAATAGCCAATGATGTACCCCAGAAGAAGAAGAGAAGGGTATTGAGGCTAGAAGATGAAGAAGAAGATGATGATAAAGATAGACTGCCACTCTCAGCTGTTATAAAGTTTCTGAAGGCCACAAGTCACTCCCCATCAATTACTCCAGAAACTAAAAGACAAATTATGAAAGTAAAGCTAGAAGAAGACGAACTTCACAAACAACACGATGAGGAATTGTTGAGGAGGGTTGACAAAGCTTATGCAGCCACATCTTCTATCATCAACATGAAGAAGCAAGCTCTCAGATTATACACTCTTAAGCATACATTTCAATATCAAAAGGAGAGAGTAAGGATTTGGCCTGATCCCAGGGTGTCTCACAGGATTCACAAGAAAAACATTCCACAGAGATACATTGGCCAGGTGAAAAAGATTGTAGATGAAGTGATCTCCCTGGTCTTTGTAGTATCACCCTAGGAAATCCTAGAGGACTTCAAGAAAGCTTATAAAGCTAACCAAAACCCACAGAAGATGCTTGAAAATAAAATGGTGAAAAAGGGGTTACTTTATAAGAGGCTTGAAGAAGTCAGGAAAAATGAGCTCCAGTTGTTCCTTGAGGGTAATCACCCTGATGAGTTTGCTTATAGAATAATAACAACTGTGGAGCTAAAGAATGGGAAACAGGCCAAATACCTATCTAAGTACTATGGGTCAGAATCTTTATTTGAAGGAGGTGCTGAAGAGCTGACCATGGAGGAACAAATTACCTTCCTAGAGGCCTATACAAGAGAGTCATATAGACTCATAGTGGGGAAGTAGATCTCATGAATAGGGTAGCAGCTCTGTGTCCAGTTCCCCAAGACAGAGTTCCCATTCATACTTTGCCAATCAAATCATTGAGACTACTTCCAGCCGATGCTTACAAGGGTCACTTCTGAGCTTATCTAGAAGACAAAAAGACCAATCATTCCGCCATAATAAGTGGGACATCTTCAATAAGTTTAGAGGTTTTAGCTGCATTGGTTCAGGGGGAGTTTGTTGGACAAAAAGAACCAATGAGCCGGATCAGAAAAACCTCTAAGTCCGACAGACATCACAACAACTGCTGAATACTTGATCAGCTGTTAGATAAAGTCTGAAGAGCAACAGCTGAAGTACAAGTACTGAAGATGTCAACAGCTAAAAATCTAAACTACTAAGGAACAACAGCTGAAGATCAAAGTCTGAAGATCAACAGCTGATGATCTAAAGTACTGAAGAACAACAGCTGAAGACAACAGCTGAAGACATCAGCTGATGACAACAGCTGAAGTTCAACTACACGTACTGAAGCCTTCAGAGTTTGTTACAACAGCTGAAGAGGCATTCTTCAGTTGTTGTGATGGTTTCCTTTCAGTAGTTTTCTTTTTGTTTTAGTATTTGTAAAACGACTGAAGAGCATGTTCTTCAGTCGTTATAGTTTCAGTAGTTTCTTTTCAGTAGTTGTAGTAATAGTTAACACTTAGCATTTTTTTAAGAAGATGTCAGCTGTTTGACATCTTCAGTAGTTGTGTTAACTATTACTAGTTTGAAAAAATTCTGTTAGATGTCACTATCAAGTGACATCAGCAAACGTCACATCTTCTATATAAGAGATGTTGACCTAATTGTATGTGTGACATTCTGTTACCATGAAAGTGAATATTGAATGAAATATATTTTGCAGAATTCTTTCTATCTATAACTGTTTGTTCTTTCTTCGAATATCTTTTGTGTTTTTGTGAATTTGCTAATCCAGTGTTTGATTTCCGCTGCTATACTCTCCAATCAATCAAACGTAGATCGCTGATCCTAACAAAGACCAACTTACTAATGCTGATGATTAAGTGAAATGCGGATCAAGATTATCTCACCCGCATTTGTCAATGCGGATGAACAAGCAGAGATGCGGATCAAGACTTAGATTAGTTTCTGATGTATAGGTCAGGGGTACTTTTTTCATTTTGTAAAGGCATCTTGTCTTGTCTATAAATAGAATAGCTTACCTCGTACTGAGGTGATGGTTGATAGATAGAGGATTTTATTGTAATTATTCTCTGTAATTTATCAACTATCATATATCAATACAAATAGAATTTATGAGTAATTTTTCTTGCTTTATTGTTCTTCGATTGTTTGTTTCTGCCACTCAATCGTTGACTTGATTATCGTATTCGATTCTCAGTAAGAATATCACTCTTACTACCCAAGTCAGGTGATGGGGTAGGTTTAGGTGTGTAGGGTTCAGTCTTGATGGGGATAGAGAGGGAATTGGTTTAGGTTGGGGTTGAGTGGTTGGTTTGAAGATCATCCCCTGTACCCCTTGTACATCTCTTTCTTTTTTCCCATACGAATGTCAGCCTGCCTACCAGAGAACCCATGAGCCCGAAGATAGTCTTTCATCCAGGCTTTCTCACCTGTCTTCTTTGAAGTAGTGACCCCATCTTCTTCTTCTTTCTTCCTCTCCCTCAACTTCTCTCTCATAGCTTTGTTTCTCTCTTTTTCCAGTTGATCCTGGTTTTTGTTGAAGAGCCATACGATCGTATCATTATTATGTGGAGATAGTTCTTTAAGAGAGGACCCTCTGGAGGTTAGGAAAGATATCCTTTCCCTCCGAAGCTGCAGATCAACTTCCTCCACTCTCTTTCTCTTTCCTCCTCTAAGGCCAACCATGTTACTTCCTCCTTTTGTTCAATCTGTAGCCTGATTGCCTTTTCTAGCTCCACTAACTCCTCCATTGGTAGCAGGAGTATATCCTTATTGGTAGCTCCAAGCTTGATGAGCCTGTCAATGATCTCTACCCTATTTTTATTGTTGACTACCTCCTAGTTGGTTGTAGCTGCTTTGGAACTTGTAGCTAACAATTTCCCAACTGGAAGTCTAGCTTTTAATTTAAGCTTTTCAATCCTCTTCTCCTCCTGAACCTCTTCCATAATAATTTTCTTCTTTCTCTTGTATCATCTTTGGAAGTGCTTGACTTGGTGGTTCTTGATGGAGGGTTCATATTGAGATAGAGGTAGTGAAGTTGTGTGAGCTAGGAGTCGGTTGAGAATGTCCTCCCTATTCACCTTAGATCCAGCTCCAGAATTGCATCTGTGATAATTAGATCCTCGGACATAGAGAACAGTCCTTCCATAGCTTCCATCTGATTTCGGAAGACTCAGCTTGTTCTTCCAAGGCTTTGACTTCAGCTTCCAAAATTTGAGGGAGTGCACTATATGTCTCAACTGTTTTAGTTGCTAGGCCATTAGTCCTTATTTCCCCTTTGAATTTAATCTTAGGTTCCATTTGGACCTTAGGTTGGCCAAATTCTTCCACAGTGGTAGAAGATACACTTAACCTCTGAAGTTCTTCCACTCCAAACAACATTATATCCGCATTAGGGCTAGGCTAATCTAGAGAAGTTCGCAGTGGAAACTTGGAAAATAGCCTATAAAGATCTCTGTGCATCCATGGGTCCATTTGCAGGACTACTTGGGATGGCTCAGGAAAGATAGTTGCAATGGGAGCCGAATATCTGGAAGTTGAAGTTTGGATCTATGTTTCCTTAGTTGTTTGTCTCTGAACACTCTTCCCCTTTTTGGTAGCATTATCTTGAGAATTAGATGAGCTCGGGGAAGAAGTCAAGGAGACCTGAATGGGTACATGCCTAACAGATCTCTCAATCTGTTTCTGAGCTAGTTGAGCCTTGAGACCGAATATCTCAAGTTACTGAGTGGCAGACCTATCCTCTAAAGTCCTAACCTTAGATTCGAGGTTTGAGACTTTAGATAGTAGGTCTTTAATGGCGAGTTCCAGTCTTCCCATATCTTCTTTTGAAGAATCATAGGGAGATGAGGTAACATACCTAGTTTGTTCATCCTCAGCACTAGATGTGGTTTCTTGGCACCCTGCTTTCCCATGGTTAATGATGTCTCTTTTAGAGTCATCAAAAGGCATGGTTGCCGCAGATTCAGTCTCAGAGATGTTACCACTGTCTTGAAGATCCATTCAGCTTGTTCAGTAGTGACAGCTTAATCTACAGGAGTCCCCTCCATATCAGTGGGACTCACCAAAGTAAAGGCTGTTGATAGGGGCTACAGATAAGAGGTCTCTCTAGGCTTTGTTGATCTTTGAGAGAGTGTTGTAGATCAACTTCATTGCCATGAAGGGACGCAATCGTTAAGCCTATGGTGGGGTTGTCCCTATTGTGGGGTTGTCACTTTGTGGCTTTTAGATAAACTCACCAAAGTAAAGGCTTGTTGATAGGGGCTAGAGATAAGGTCGGTAAAGGGTATAGAAGTTAAACCTAGTGACCTGGGACCTTGTTCAATGTCTACAAGCATTAAGCCTATGGTGGGGTTGTCCCTTTGTGGCTACTCAGAGGTATATAAAGACTCACTTTGAGAGTTTTCAGCTTGGGTTTTGGGCTAATGGGTTTGGGACTGAGGAGACTGAAAACCTATATTGAGGTCAATTGTGAAGGATGGTGAGACCACAAACTGAGTGGGAGCCCATTGTTCCACTCTAGTCCTTTTGGATTGAACAGGAGGAGCTTTCTTAATTAGAAGAGATTGAACAAGGGTTCGTTTAGGGCGTCTTTGATATGTGATGGTGATGGGGTGAGTACGTAGATTTGGCAATATGATGGTAGTTGTTGGTGTGGGTTCATCACTTGTGGGGTTAACAGGGATGTCGCCAGGAGCCATTGGCTAAGTCATACTTGGAAGCAGAGTAGTATCTCTTCTAGTGAAATTGGTGGACACTTTCTTCAAGGTCTTGAAGTTGGTCGGCCTCATTTGCGGGACAGTCAGAGCAGCTACACAGAGAAGCTGACTCTCGTCAAACTCACAGTTGATTATATCCTCAAGAAACCTGGGATACATGAAAAATGTTTCCCGCTAAAGGTTTCCCATAAGATTGGTTAGCACAGATCTTGAATATTTAATGTGAAGGCTTCTCACCATTCCATGAACTAGGCACCCTAGTTCCTTTGGGATTTTATCCCATCCCCTAGATTTGTTGGATATGCAACGAAGAACAACATGCAACAGAAACTTCCAGATGTATGAAAACTTGAATTTGTAGACTATGAACCTGCTAACATCTCTACCATATCCCATTTGGATGTAGGTGTTGTCCAAATCTACTTTGGGGAACTTTGTGGGGGTGCCTTCATCATGAAGCTCGAGATGCTCCCTTATGAGTTGTTCGATAATGACCAACTCCTGGCCGCGAATGCCTGATCTTAATAACCGCACCCCATTTAGGGTTTCAATCTAACCATTTGCCCAAAATTCAGCCATATTCTTTGAATAAATGGTGCGGTTAACAATCAAAGTGGTGTAATAAGATGATTGGGTAAAAAGGAAATGATGTTGGTGAAGTCGGCATTTCTTGAAGAATCAAGAAGTGTGACTTGATTGTGCTGAGGGTTAAGTGCAATTTGAGAAAGTTGTAGGTAATGAGCTTGGACTTGGGTAAATTGGAGATGCAGGACCCTTTTAGTGCAGTAAAATTTGGTAAGAAGATGAAAGTGAGTAGTTAGGATTATTTAAAAGGGTGAAATGGCGGTTAAGGGGGTTAGGATAACATGATGTGATGTTAGTTATAATGGCTGAAGTGACAGGGGCAATAAGGTTTAGTTTAGTTATATAATCTGACATCATTAACAAAACCCTTACTTTTTACAGAGTGGGCCCAAAAGATATCCGTTACACAGTAAAGTCTTTCTTCGGAGTATAAAGCATTCCAAAGGTAATTTGTCTTCCTAAGGAAATATTTACTTCCGAAGGTAGAGTTCTATTTCCGAGAGTAAAGATTGCTTTCCTAATGGAGAGTTTAATATGTTTCGAAACTAGATCTGATATATAATCAATCATTCTTCCAAGACAAAAAAATCTTCCGAGAAGAAAATGATCCTAGGAGGAAATTGCTTCGGAAGATATGAAAACATCTTCCTATAGTTAATTCCCCTTCGGAAGAATTTATATTTAGTGAAAATTTCAGACAAAGACCTTTTGTAACAAGGCCTTAATTGTATTGATATAAGACATTACATATTTAAAAGGGTTTCAAAAGTGATAGACTAATCAATTTTTATCATCCCAACGGCTGTAATGAGATACTTAAATCTCTATTTATCAAAAGCTTTGGTGAACAACTCAGCATTATTCATTTGAGTCAACTTTGATTAGCTTAATTAGATTTTTCTCATGAATATTTCTAATGAAATGGTATGTAACACCCGGTTATTTTGTTTAAAGTTAGTAAAGGAAGAATAAAGTGAAGAAAAAGAAAGAAAAGATATTTTACCCAAATCGAGGGGTAAAAAGTGTCAAAAGGACAAAAAAGTTTAAAAGTGGGTGTAAAGTGGGCATGGCCGCCCACTCTCTTCTTACAACATTCAAATATATAGATTTTTAGAGAGAGAGAACAAAGAGGAGTAGCAGAACTCTCGGTTTTAGAAAGAAAAAAGAGAAAGAATTCGAATTCAAGGTAAGAATTCATGGTTGTATGATGTTCTTAACTGGTTACATCCTCGGTTGTGTGCTTATGTATGTTTGTGTGTGTTCGGGTGTTTGTTTTGGTGGGTTTCTAGGTGTGAACTTATAGCAAACGGGTTTTCAAGGAAGTCATACCCAAGAGGCTGCTAAGGTGAGTTCTAGAACCCCTCTTTTACATGTTTTAGTTGATTTTGGGGCTGGAAATGCATGAACTTATGTTTTTATAAAACTAGGTTTTATACCCGTATGTATGAATGTGTGTATGTTGCGGGTATGGTGTGATTTTGGACTATTTTTCTGTTTGATGATGTTATGGTTATGTTTCTAAGACTTAGAATGCATGATTTAAGCTTAGAACATAATAGATGAGGTTTGGGGACTGAATCTGCTGTTAAGTGGACTGGGCTGCTCATGTACCCAAACAGTAGTTCATACGCCTGAGTTTAGAAAAATTGCTTAACTGTTGACAAATGTGATGAGAAAGTCAATGCGGATGAGAATTCTGCGGAGGAGAAAGTCAATGCAGATTAGAAAGTCAATGCAGATGAGAAATTCAATGCGGATGAGAAAGTCAATGCGGATGAGTAACTTCATGCGAATGAAAAAATGCGGATGAATAAAAGAAATGCGGATGAACAAAGTTAATGCGGATGAACAAATGCGGATGAGTAAGTTCATGCGACTGAACAAATGTGGATGAACAAATGCGGATGTGTAAGTTCATGCGCCTGAAAAAATGCGGATGAACAAATGAGGATGAGTAGTTCATGCGAATGAACAAATGTGGATGAGTAGTACATGTGAATGAATAAATGCGGATGAGTAGTTCATGCGAGTGAACAAATGCGGATGAACAAAGTCAATTGGGATGAACAAATGCGGATGAACAAAGTCAATCCGGATGAACAAATGCGGATGAACAAAGTCAATCCGGATGAACAAATGCGGATGAGCATTGACAAATGCGCTATCGGGTTTTGTCACATGTAAAACACTTAGTTTAACCATTTAAACTATGAAAACGCAACGGAATAAGAGGTTTATCATATGGTTTATAATCTGAAAAATTTTGCCATATTAAACCACCAACAAAACCCAAGAATAAGGATGGAAATATATATGAAATAGTATGCTATCAAACAAGACATAACAACCATAGGGTGTTTATAGATACAACCTTTTGTACTAAAGTTGTAGATGTATGAGATGAATGCGGAGATGTTGTTGAATGTCCAGCCCTTAAAGGAGAGAACCTCAAGTTGTGATACCACAAGCTTTTCCAAACACCTAGCTTTTTAGGAAGCTCAAGACCAAAATCTCTACAAATGTTCCTTCCAAAACCCGAATTTTCAGCCTTGTCTTGGGCTTCAAATCCGAAAATTTCAGCTATGTCTTGAGAGAATTCTTGCAAGGTGTTGTGTGTGAGAAAAGTGTGTTAATGATGGAAGAGTGTAGTAGTGGGAAAAGCTTTCAAAAGCCAAGAAAAAAGGCTGGTCCACATCCTCCCTTAGGGTGGCCGAAAACCCATTCTCAAATGGGTTTTTCCCTATTTTAGTTTATAAAATATACACTCTTAACCCTTAATTTTATAAATTAAAACCTCTTTTAATTTTATTACAACAACACACTTTTATTTATTATTATTTAACCAACTTAAATAATGAAACAAATAATTTCTTATGAACAAATTATCCACATAATGTTGTTCTTTTACAAAAACAACGTTTTAGAAAAATCCATTTTCTAAATTGGTGTCAGTATTTATTTGTTTGATCCTATCAACAAATAAATATTAATTGGTGTTTGTATAGCTTGTTATTGGGTATGACCTGACTTGGATCATGACGTACTAACCACATCAATCATGTATATGTCTTGGGCATATGAGGTCCAACATGCGCATGAGTAAAGTCAATGTGGATGAACAAATGCGGATGAGCATTGACAAAATGGATGAGTAAACTCAATGCGGATGAACAAATGCGGATGAGTAAAAGAAATGCAGATGAACTAAAAGGAAATGCGGATGAACACTTAGAATATTTTCTGACTTTTCGAAGAAAAAGTGAAATGTGGGCTTTGACTTGGGATGTTCCCGGGGGTTCATGTAAGTTGACTTTTGAGGTCATAGATGATATGATGAGCAGAGTATGATGATGTGATGTATGATGTATAATTGATGCTTAATGCGTGATGATATGTACGATGTTTGTTATGTATGTACGATGATGCCATGTATGGCGATGTTTTGTGTAATTATGTTTATATTCCTGTTATGTATGTTTATCTTTCCTATGGCTTACGTGTTATAGTTATGAATGAAATGATAAACTATTATGTAACATAAGGTGAAAGATAATAAAAGAGGAATATAATGATAGAATGCATGCATTAATGAAAGAGAAAGTATAGAAGGGCTTGCAAGCAAAATGTATAGAGGTGCACAGCTCTAAAATATGGTAAGCTCAACTGAATATTGTTTAGTTAACCCTTAAGGACACACGCAGGGGTTCCGGTCTTTGTGACTTACCAACAGTGTGGTACATGGTTTATAGTGATTACTCACCTTGGTGTTGGTGCCAGGCTATGTGCGGTGTGGAAGTCATTTATGATCTTCGGCCCAGTACCCGAGTTATGCCTAATGTTAGGGGTGTACTATACAGTGGTTTATAGTGATTACTCACCTCGGTGCTGTTGCAAGGCTATGTGCGGTGTGGAAGTCATTTATGATCTTCGGCCTAGCACCCAAGTTTTGCATAATATTGGGGGTGTAGTATACAGTTGATTATAGTGATTACTCACCTCGGTACTGGTGCCTGGCTATGTGCGGTGTGAAAGTCATTTATAATCTCCAGCCCCATACCCAAGTTATGCATAATGTTGTGGGTGTAGTATATAGTTGGGATCTTTGTCACTTACCCTGGTCCTAGAGCTAGGCTATGTGTAGTGTGGAAGTCAATTACAAACTTCCGCCTAGTACCCCATTTGTTTGGGGCATAGCTGATCCACTGATCCACATAGTGATAAAGAATGTGATAAAGAAGGTAAGAGTTAAAGAAGTATATGGTGAACAATAAAGAAAGATAATAATAATAATATTATCTATGTGTTTGTATTATGCATGATCACGCACGAAAGTAAAGAACGGTTTTAAATGAAAGTAAAGTATGTTTTATTTTAAAACTAGAACTCACTCAGTAACGCTTACTTTTTATGCATTTTCCAGTTGGCCGGTAAAAGTTGCTGAGGATGGCATGGGGTGGCTACTTAGCTCTTTTGGATGGCATCCATATTTATAATGCTTTTGTGTTGAAATGTAACATGTATTTTGGAATTTGATAACAATGTATATTTTTGCAAAAGCATTTTTAATGAAAATGTAATTTTTAATGTTTATGCTACAACGTTTATTTCAAGCTAAAGTAACTATATGTTTTATGAGCAATGATTGGCCAACTATAAGCGTCCTAGGAATGGGGCCTTACATGGTACCTTATATCAGTATACTTTGTCTTGGAGTGCTTCACAGGATTTTTAGTAATGGAGATAGCACTATTGTTATCAATATGGATAGGAGTACTCATGAAGTTGAATCCGTAATCTATCATCTGGTTCTGTATCCATAGCAGCTGAGCACAACAAGTTGTAGCAGCAATGCATTCTGTTTCAGCAGTTGATGTAGAGACACGAGATTACCTGTTGTATTGCCATGAGATGATCCTTCGACCAAGAAATTGACATCCACCTAATCTTGATTTCTTGTCAATGTTGCAGCAACCACAGTCATTATCAAAGTAGCCATAAAGGTTGAAATTGTTGTTCCTTGAATACCACAGACCTAATTTAGGTGCTCCTTTGAGGCATCTTATGATTCTCTTGGCTATAACTAGGTGAGACACCTTTGGAGCAGGCTTCTATCTTGCACAAATGCGTGTTGCAAACATGATATCAGGTCTACTTCGTGTGAGATACATTAGAAAACCAATAATTTCTCTATACAGATGTGGATTAGTATCCTCCCCCTCAAAGTCAGGACAGAGGTTATGGTTTCTGGGTATGTGTATCTTGGCTTACCTATAATCTTTCATGTCAAATCTTTCTAAGATGCCTGTTGGAGCTGTACAAGATAGTCTATATTATCAACACAATCAAAGTGAACAAAAGTCAACATCACGGTCAAAGTCAACAAAAGTCTAACCCAACACGTTCGAGACGAGGAAACGAGACGAGACCTTGAAGATTTAAATGACTAGGAGTTTTATTGCAATAAATATATTTTGTGTGAACAAAATATATTTTATCTTGTTCTTTGTCATTTTTATGCTTAATATGTAATTTTGTATTAATTATCCAAAGTCTAGGGAGTTAAGTGAAATTAGTGAATATTAGTCTAGACTATAAATATGTTAATTGTCATTAGTGTTGGTTGGTGGTTCAATGACCAATAGATTTAGGGATTACTTGTAAACATATTTTGCAATCTATTTAAAGATCAAAGGGGTTTTAATTGTGATTATCATATTTTGATCTATAATCTTCATGATTTGATTCAAGTGTGTTCATCCTAGAGTTACAATTTGGTATGAGAGCCATTTCGGATCAAATTCATTGAAGATTTGAAGATTTTTTAAGAGAAAAGTTGAGGTTTTGGTGTTTTTGTTCAATATCAAGTTTTCATCAATTTTAGATCAAATTCGAGTGTATTTGATTTGGAATTTTCTTGAATTTTATTTGTTTTTGGTTGGGAAAGCTCTGTTAATCACGAGATCTCAAATCCATTAGTTTTTTATGATTTCAGATTGATTTCGTGTTGGAAAAGCCTTTCAGCTTCGTCTAGCGAAATTACAGATTTATCTAGCGAAACTGATTGTTCTTTCGGAGAAACTACAAGTGTTTTACACTTTGTTGTTAATTTTAGCATCTCTGCTAAACTAGTTTCATTGAACGAAAGTTCAACAGTGCTTGTGGTGATTTACAAGCGAAATTGCTGCCATTTAAGAATATATTTTTCCTGGTGAAAAATTAATTTAAAATTTTTGGGAAAATATTACTGGGGCGTTTAATTGTTCACAATTTTTAATAAAATGTCATCTTTGGAATATTTTAAATCAGATAATCTCACAACGGCACAAAGCCAGTTTGACTCTTTTGTAGGTACAAAGAAAGAAAATTTGTCAGATTTGATTGGTCGATTCTTAAAGGTGGCAATAATCTAAAGAAGCATCTTCCTGATCTCAGTAATCAAGAACAAATCCAAAAGCTTCTTGACTCTCTTCCGTCTGCATGGAATCATCAAGTTAAAATGCTGAAGCAAGAAAGAGGTTATGTCGATACAAAACATACAGATATGATCGACAGGCTAAAATCTCTCAAGCTAGATATCCAAAGAAACAAATTTCAGCAAGCCGTGTTCCCACATCAAATCCACGCTCTTAATACTGATCTTGTTTCTTCTATAACAAGCATACTTGATTACAAAACAGAGATGATTGAAAAGTTAAAGTTATTGAGAATTGATTTGGATTTAACACTAAATTCAGAGAAACTGTTAAACATAATCGTGAAGCTTTAAGAGTCCACAATGTCAGTAAACTGGAGTCTATGAGAACCGATGATGATAAGGCTGGAAAAGCTGATAACAGAAAGAAAGAATGTGAGGCTGAGGAGATGGCGAAGGTAACAGAAGAGGAACAACAAAAAATCACAAGGTTTTGCAACTGTGAAAAGAGTTTAGCTACAGAACGAACTATCATGGGTCTTCCTTATGAGACTGTTCAGGATATGTGTTCTTCATCTTGCAAAATCAGATTAATTGGGATTTATAAGGCCAACAAATTGTTACTAGAAAATGAAAAGGAATTAAAAATAAACAATGATGAATTAAAGAAATTTGAAATTGCTTTTTCAAGGAAACTTAATGAATCATTGCCTGAACATGATCTTTTAAGAAGAACCATTTTGGAGCGTAATATTGAAATTAATATTTTGATAGAAAGGGCCGTTTTTGCTCAATTTGAAACAACTCAGCTTCTTACAAAGCTTGATAAATAGACCCTTTCACACATGAAAAAGGATGAGCTTATTGGTAAACAACAAGGGGTGCGGGTAAAACATGGGATTGGATAGAAATCTAATGGTGAAATTGTATTTAATTCAGTTCCACCTCCTTCTACTTTAGGTTATTCACCAATCCCTGGACCATTCAACAAATGATTTGATTAAAGCTATAGAAACTAATCATTTAAATGCAAGTTTAAGCAGTGTTAATCTTAAAGAGGTTAGAGATATGCAGGATTCTCCTGTAGGTTTAGGATTCCTCAGGAAAGGGTCTGATAAGAAGATTAATGTTGACTCCACTTTTGATGCTCCAACACCAATATCAGTTGCTTCTCCAACTTTCTTCAACAAATTCAAATCAGGTAACATTCCTTCATTTGTTCCCATCAGGTTTGTTAATGAAGAAATAGTTGTTGAATCATCAGGCAATGAGAATCCTATAAGCGAAGCCGACACCATAGGAGATGTCAATCAAGATACGTTCGAGAATGATCTGTGTATACGAGACTGGACAAGCTCATATGATGAATCAATCACAGAGGTGCGTGTTGGTTCCTCACATATCAAGATGTCTCCTAACATTGTCAAGTCACAAAAGCTTCCCAAAGCTGAATCAAGACCAATATGGATCTCTTCTCCAATTGGAAAACAACCAAGTCATTCAATGAATATCTCATCCCCTATTCAGCATAGCAAACGCCAAAACAAGCAAGAATCTGTAACAACCTCAAAGCAATCTCTAGTTCCAAATGCTTCACACGGGTAAGTCAAGCATCAAAAGCCTTTCAAAGCTTGTTTTGAGTGTGGAAAAGAAGGTCATGTGGTAAGGAAGTGCCCTCAAAGACTTGCTTGGAATGGTAAAGGCAAAACGAATTGCTTCTCCGAATGTAAGTCTACAAAGAATGTTCTAGACGGTAATGGAAACATGGGTTGCTTCTCTGGATCAAGAGGTAAAAAGCACACATCTTTGAATGGTTGGATGAAAAACCTCCATCCAAACCTTTTCATGTAAAGCCGGTTTCACATGATTCAAAGATGAAAATGACCAAAGGTTTAAAACCAATTCTTTCCTTCTGGTCTTAAGCGAAAATGATTTCCAAAATTAATTCATTCAAATCCAAATTAATTAAACCAAAGCAAATTTGGAAAATTAAAAAGAAGGATACAGATATCCCTGATTGTTTAAATGGTTTTGTGCAGAAGCAAGTTTCTTATATTGATGAAAAAGGAACATCCAGGACTACGATGGCCTGGGTTCCCTTTCAAACTAATATGTTTATGAGTGCAGAAACAATTGAGGAGGACTGTTAGTAATCCGGTTTACTTACAGGGATTGTTCATAATTAAATTTTGAGGCAGAACAAACAGGTTAAGGTCATGGTATTTTATTCACAATCTGGATTTTTATCTACATAATCACAGTTCTCACTTCACAATCACTGTATATTTCTTGATAATTAATTTCTTATCTTGATAATCAGTGTAGTTTGAAAGATCTTCTTTGATAAATTTTTATTTTTGTTCCGTTTTATAAAAAAATAAAAAATATAAACAATTAAAAAAATTAAAAAAATTAAAAAAATTAAAAATAAAAATTTAAGGGGAGAGTATAAGTAAAAAAAATGAAAAGAGAGCTGGGAACTTGATTCGAGATGATTGAGAAATTATTGTATATCTTCTTCAAATGCTTGTTTTTGCATGACTTGTGTTTGAAAAATGAGAAATGATAGTAACTGATGCTGTTATCTGATTCATATCTTATTTTTAAGTGCAAATAATAGAAAAACAAATAGATTCTTTGATGACATGCTTGGTAGACTAAGCCTGAAGAATAAAGTAGACAGCAACATCATGATTTAAATTAAATTATATGCTTAAGGACGTCTGGATTAACGCAATCTTTTTTGGCCTACACGAATACTAAGTCCTGACAAAAATTGGATTGAGGATTGATCTTTCACCCACCATAATAAAAATCATATAAGCCATATCTTTAAGTGATGATTGGTGTATTTATGTGTCTTGTGTTTGTGCTAATCTCCTCTGTTGTACGGTAGTACTGAGCTGGAGTGATGATCTCCTTTGATGTATGATAGTACCGACCTGGAGCTCTCATCGGCACATGATTAAATGGTCATCTCTTTTGTTATGCATGAGTATAGACCTAGAGCTCTCTCTATTTTAGTCTAAGTAGTCTAAAGTCATCTAAACGATGAATTCATCACAGAATGTAATATTCTGTTAATAATCACTTGCACACTAATGCACAAGCCTTGTTCTATAAAGATCGTAACAAAATTCAAGAAATCCTAAGGTTGGGTGAGGGTGTTTGCCAAATGATTGTGGGGTCGTAATATTATAAAGCATCTCATCAAACCTTAACAAATCATATGTTGTTTGTTGAAAAAGATAAGGCATGGGTTTCAGTGGACAAACATATGAGCAATCTTTATTGATCTATTTTAGAATTTCAAAATCATTCAAAGACTGTGATTAAATTTAGTTATCAGTGTGATCTCATTGCTTGTCGATGTATAAATTCATCTTTGTGCTAAAGTATATCTTGAGGATGTGATCTCATGATCGATTCAGTTCTCGTTTTAAAAAAAACAAATAAAAAAATTTGATATATAAAATAAAAAAAATTATAATAATTTTTCATTTCAAATTTTTTTTAGGTCTTCCATATTATACTGTTATAGGTTTATCAACTTTTCATGTATTTCACAGAAATTGCGCACAAAGGACCATGGGTTCGCTTGTTTTTCACTCACAGATAAAGACGGGTTTATTTTGTTCAAATGAGATGATCTAATTATAAATGTCAAGATTGTGATTGAGAATGTGTCTTAGATTTTTGCTTTAAGTGATGGCCGATCATTAGTTGAGTAGTGTACCTGATCCGAGAACTTGTTCCTCAAGTTTGCAGAAGATACTGAGCTAGGAATCCTCCTCCTACATCTTCTAAAGCACTCAAGATTAGAGATTTGGGAAAGTTGTTCTAATATCCTTGCAAAGCTTGCACTCGATAAGGGGGAGCATATAAATAGGGGGAGCTTATGAGATGAATAATTTTTCTCATCAGATTCAGAATGTTTCAATTTGAATATCTTTCTACTGTTGATTTCTCGGTGCTGATTTCGTTTGAAGACGTTAATAATGATATACTAAGGGGGACTATTGTTGGAGTTGTACAAGATAGTCTATATTATCAACACAGTTAAAGTCAACAAAAGTCAACGTCACGGTCAAAGTTAACAAAAGTCAAACCCGACACGTTCGAGACGAGGAACCGAGACGAGACATTGAAGATTTAAATGTCTAGGAGTTTTATTGTAATAAATATATTTTGTGTGAACAAAATATATTTTATCTTGTTTTTAGTCATTTTATGCTTAATATGTAATTATGTATTAATTAGCCTAAGTCTAGGGAGTTAATTGAAATTAGTGAATATTAGTTTAGACTATAAATAGGTTAATTGTCATTAGTGTTAGTTGATGGTTGAATGACCAATAGATTGAGGGATTACTTGTAAATATATTTTACAATCTAATTGAAGATCAAAGGGGTTTTAATTGTGATTATCATATTTTGATCTATAATCTTCACGATTTGATTCAAGTGTGTTCATCCTGGAGTTACAATGTCATTAACATACTTAAATTGATTGATGAAAAACGCTTGCTTCATTTGCTTCACCTCAATTCCAAGGAAAAAGTTCATTTTTCCCATGGAACTCATCTCAAACCATTTCTTCATGATGCTCTGAAAGTCTTTACACATTTGGTCGTTTGAGGAACCAAATACGATGTCATCAACATAAACTTGAACGAGCAAGATGTCCTTTCTAGACTTCCTTGTGAAAAAAGTCTTAACAATGGTACCTCTAGTGTAACCATTTTTAAGGAGAAACTGAGATAGAGTCTCATACCACAGCCTAGGTGCTTGGTGCAGCCTATATACAGCTTTTTCCAAATTTCACACAAAGTTGGGGTGTTGTGGTTCTTCAAATCCTGGAGGCTGGCAAATATAGACTTACATATCTATATCTACATATAGAAAGGCACACTTGACATCAAGCTGGTAGACAGTGAAATTCTTGGATGCAACATAGGCAAAGAAGATCTTAACTGCCTCAAGTCTTGCAAAAGGTGCAAAGACATAAGTATAATCAATTCCCTCCTCTTGAGTGTAACCTTGAACCACCGATCTTCCTTTGTTCTTGACGATCAAGCCTCTATGATCTCTCTTGTTTCTAAAAACCCATTTTATGCCTATAGGTACTTGACCAGATAGTAGTGGACATAGGTTCCAAACCTTTAATCTATTGAATTGAAGCAGCTCCTCTTGCATTGATTCAACCTAGCTACTATCTTTCAAGGTGTCTTCTACATTCTTAGGTTTCATCTTGGACAAGAAGCATGAGTACAGGCAGACATTCCTACCATAAGTCTGTCCACTTGTTCTAACACCTTTAAAGACTTCCCCTATGATGTTCTTAGCTGGATGAGTGTTGTGAATTTTGAGTCGAGGAATTACCTCTAGTTGCAAAGATAGATCCAGATAGGACATATTTTGCGAAGGAGCATGAACACTTTGTCCGGCTGCTGTTTCAAACTCATTCAATGAGGACTGATTAAATGAATGAGAAACATCATCGTTTGTTGGCTGTGAATCAACATTAATAGTTGCATGTCCCTTAAAGATGCTACTTCCATAAGCTTGGGGTTTGTTGGACCATTATCAAAGTTGTTTAACCATTTAAACATGAAAAATGCAGTGGAATAAAACCTTAATATTATGATTTGTAATCTGAAAATTAAGGCTATTAAGATAACAACAACAAACCCAAGAACATAGGATCAAATATATGTGAATGGACTAGCTATCAAGAAGAAATAACAACCAAAAATTACCCATAATCTACCTTTGTAGAGCTGCTGAAAAACGTGTGATAGGAGGAAGAAAATGAGGTTCTTGAACGACCAAAACACCAAGGAGAGGTGTCCTCAAGCATCCATACCCACAAGCATCAAGCAAAGACCTTTCTTGCTAGGATTTGTGCACCAAAACGGAACATGAAGGTTGCTGGAATCCTATTCCAGCCATGAACTCTTTCTTCCAAAAGAGAGAGTTTGTTCTTGTGACCCTTTTGCATGTGAAGAGATAAAAGGTGGAGTGTGTGTGTCTAGTTCTTGGAGTATGGCACTTTGAAAACCAAAATCACACTCCCCATAAAGGGGGCAGCCGAATAAGGTCATATGGAGGGGTTTTCCTCCAAAACACTTCTCCAATTTTTATAAACTAGTTGTTAAAAAGTTATGTATTTAACCTTTTAATTATATAACTCATACACACTTTTATTATTTGATGTCATTTAACCAAATTAAACAACATTACAAATGATACCTACGAACAAAATATCCTTATAAGTTGTTCCATCTCATATGCAATTTATTTATAAAACCCATTTTCTAAATTGGTGTATTTATTTAATTGCATGATCATATCATCAATCAAATATCAATTGGTTTTTGCTATGCTTGTTATTGGTATGACCCGAATTGGATCATAACGTACTAACAACATTAATGTTAACCCAACATTGGCATCTAGAGCCGGATATCTGGATGACTAGCTTCTTTTGTCCTTACAAATTGGTTTTATAGGACTTTTACAACCTTAAATGGGTTGTTTTGTGATGATATGATGAATCCCCAAATCTTTCAAAGTTATATATTACATGCTTATGATTAAATCTTGAAAGATAGATGTGAAATGGTTGAATGTATTTTGTTTGGACAAAACCCTAAATTCTTGGTTTATGTTGGCTGAAAATTTAGGGTCAATTGGGGATTTATTTTGGCCTTGAATGTTGTATATGTTGTCTCATATTGGTGCATAGCCTAGCCTTGACCTTGTGTTGGTTTGGTTTGGATGAATGTTAGCTTTGTTTGATTTCATTCATAATGGGTTGTAATATTATTATTTCCTGCTTGTATTTGGATTTAATTTATTATTCTTTCAATGGTGATGCAATAGATAGATTAAGTGGGAAGCACAAAGGGAAGACACAAAGAGAAGGAGTTGAAGCATTTGGATGCAACTTCAAGTGGGGGTCTTTCCAGATCTCATCTTTTGTGTTGTGATTAACCCTTAGGAATGACCAAATGACAACACTTGTGATGGCAAACAAGTGTTGTCAACATAGTGGCTATGGTTATGCACTTGTGATTATTTGATTATACTTGTTTGGTTGTTTGTTATATGATGGTTGTTTGATATTTGGATGTGCAAAACAAACTATTTAACAAACATAATAAGCTGAAAATTTATGGTTCCAAATCATTAAGTGACTAATAAAAGGTTATTAAAAGGATTAATGATTTTAATAAAAGGGGTTTTACTAAAAAGAGAAGCATAGGGTGCCATGTATTTGAAAGCATGCAATACAAGGTAGATAGAGTTTTCATAATCAGAATTAATGGAAACTAAAGTCCCTTTGGAAACAAGTTTAACACCATCCTTTTACACGACACTCGAATCACTTGAGAACTATTATGGGATAAAGGTCACCTAACCACTTTTAGGGAACATGTGTGTTTGAAGTGGGCTTAACGTATTTGTGGGATAAAGGTCACCTAACCCCTTGTATGTGTAAACTCACATGTGTGTGTAAGTAGGACGACTTGAATTGGAAACCATGTGCATAGGGTCACCGAAGTATGGCATGCAATGGTGTTGAAGGAATTTACATGCCAACTAAACATAAGATTTTTAACTAATCCCATAAGGCTAGAAGTTGCAAAAGGTTACAATTGTGAAATGTTGACTGCCTTGTTAATTTAAGTAATGGGATAAAGGTCACCTAACCATCATTTAAATGTAACGTTGGATTCTAGATTTTAATTATTAATTGTTTATGAATCATGAAAAGGGTATTAATGATTAAAATGGAATTTTTAGAAATACTAATATGAACTTTGTAAATTTTGTAGAAATGGCCGCAAAGAATAATGCTACCACCCCGACCGTCCATACCATATCGCTGAGAACCATCTTAGAGAGGGATCGTCTTAACCATAATAACTTTCTCGACTGGTTTCGAAACTTGAGAATTGTTCTCAAGAAAGAGAAATAGGCCTATGTCCTTAACGATCCCATTCCTGACCAACCCTACCCCAAGGATGTTGAGGCCTATAACAATTGGCTTTAGTATATTGAGGATTCCATGCAGGTTTCCTGTCTCATGTTGGGAACCATGATTCCCGAACCCCAAAAGTATTTGGAACATCTTGGGGCATATGTCATAGTTATCCAGTTGAAGGAAATGTTCCTTCAACAAGCTAAGGTAGAGCGCTTCGAAACAGTTTGAGCGCTTCACGCGTGTCGCATGGAAGAAACCCAATTGGTGTCATCTTACGTCCTTAAGATGAAAAGCAATGTTGATCGCCTCGAGAGGCTTAATTGTCTCGTCTCAAAGGAGCTGACCACGGATTTGATCCTTAATGGCCTAACCAAAAGGTTTGAGACATTCATAATGAATTACAATACAAACGGGTGGGACAAGAGCATTGGTGAGCTTCACGCAATGCTCAAAACAACGAGGTAGGGATGGGTAGAAAGTTCAACCTGTTCTCTTGATGAACGAGGGAGGCAACAAGAAAAGGCCATACCCTAATCCCAAAGCAAATGTTGCCAAAAGAAAGGGGTACATCAAAGGAAAGGGGAAAGGAAAGGCTAAAGCGGAACCTCCAATGCCTAAGCTTAAGAAGCCTAAGGTAACGGAGAACGATCCATGTTTTGAGTGTGGTGAGATACGACATTGGAAAAGGAATTTTCAAACCTATCTCAAAGAGTTAAGAAACACGAGGGATGCT
The DNA here is from genome assembly GCA_025506515.1 of Flaveria trinervia. Lineage (NCBI taxonomy): Eukaryota > Viridiplantae > Streptophyta > Magnoliopsida > Asterales > Asteraceae > Flaveria > Flaveria trinervia. Next base: position 19,727,857 of record CM046441.1, read on the forward strand.
GGGTAGACCTCAGGTACAACTTTCATGTTCACATTGGTTTAAATGTTATTTCTCCAAACCCATGGGTATTGTATACCGGATATGGAACTCACATATGAAATTTCTTGCAGTGGTTCAAAAGAAATAATCACTTCAAGAAGGGAGACACAAGTCTCTACATTGGCAACAGAGCAAAAGTTGATGACGAAGCCCAAGGAGACTATATTTTGAAACTTTCAAATGGTTTGGAAGTTGTTCTTAAGAACATTTTGTATGCCCCTAGTTTGACTAGGAACATAATTTTTGTTTCCCTTTTCAAACAATGTGGTTATGAATTAAAGTTTGTTGAAAATGGTATTTATGTTTGTATGGATGATGTGTTTTATTTTAAGGCTATCCCTTTTAATGGTATCTATGAATTGGTTCATGATAATTCATCCTTTGATAACTTATTATACCAAACAAGCACCAAGAAACTTAAAATGGGTTTAAGTGATTCTTACCTTTGGCATTGTCGTCTTGGTCACATAAACAAGAATCGGATTCAAACACTTCAAAAGTATGGTCTTTTGAAAACAAATGAAAATTTTTTATTTGATAAGTGTGAATCTTGTTTACAAGGTAAGATGACCAATTCTCCATTTAGTGGCACTAACAAGAGGGCAAAAGACTTTTTGGGAATCATACATTCGGATGTATGTGGTCCTTTTAAGACAATGGCTAGAACTGGTGAAAGATACTTCATTACCTTTACCGATGATTAAAGTCGCTTTGGTTATGTGTACACATGAAGCATTTGAAATGTTCAAAATCTACACATACACATGAAGCTTTTGAAATGTTCAAAATCTTCAAGAATGAAGTAGAAAATCAACTAAATAAAACTATGAAGTTCTTCATTCAGATAGAGGAGGTGAATACCTTAGTGAGGCTTTTCAGGATCATCTAAGAAGTTGTGGGATCATCTCACAACTCACTCCACCCAAAACACCATAACCAAATGGTGTGTCCGAAAGGAGAAACCTGACCCTATTGGATATGGTTCAATCTACGATGGCTATAAGCTCACTACCTCTATCATTTTGTGGTTTCGCATGGAAGAGTTCCATTGCTATCATATTTAAAAGTATGTGACACCTGAAAGATATGGATTTTTCATGAATGGATGCTATGTGGTTGACTGGAATGAGCCTACTACATACCATCATGCAATGCCCAACTCGGATTGTGACAAATGGCTGGAAGCCATGAACGTAGATATGTAATACATGTATGACTACCAAGTTTGGGAATTGGTTGACTCTCCACTTAAATCCAAACCATGGAGATGCAAGTGGGTTTTCAAGAAGAAAACGGGTATGCATGGAAAGTTGGATACTTACAAAGCAAGACTTGTAGCAAAAGGTTTCACTCAAACTCAAAGGGTTGATTATGATGAAACTATCTCGCCTCTAGCAATGCTAAAGTCAATTAGGATATTATTTGCCATAGCTGCATATTATGACTAGGAGATTTGGAAAATGGATGTCAAAACCACTTTTCTTAGTGGACATCTCAAAGAGACTGTCCATATGGTTCAGTTTGATGGTTTTGTCGATCAACAACATCCTAATAAAGTATGCAAGTTAAAGAGATCAATCTATGGATTGAAACAAGCATCAAGGAGTTGGAATCAACGTTTTGATGAAGAGATCAAGAAATTTGGTTTCATCAAGAACGCTGATGAGGCTTGTGTATATATGAAGGCTAGTGGGAGCATAGTTACATTCCTAGTATTGTATGTTGATGACATACTACTCTTTAGAAATGATATTCCGACCATGGAAGGTGTTAAAACCTGGCTTGGAAGTTGTTTTTCCATAAAAGATCTCGGTGAAGCCGCCGATATGTTGGAAATAACGATCTATAGAATAGATCGAGGCGGTTGATAGGTCTAAACCAAAGTGCATATATTGATAAAATCTTGAAAAGGTTCAATATGAAAAACTCTAAGAAAGGTATGGTACCTATTCAAAGAGGGACAATATTGAGTACATCTCTATGTCCAAGCTCAAAGGATGAGCAAGATCGACTGAAGGACATCCCATATGCGTCTGCTATTGGAATCATCATGTATGCGATGATATGCACTAGACCGGACGTGTCATGCGCGTTAAGCATGACAAGCAAATATGAGCAGAATCCATGTAATAGCCATTGGATGGCTGTTAAAAAGTATATTGAAATACCTTAGGAGGACTAAGGATATGTTTCTAATATACGGGTTTGGTGAAGAGGAACTCGTTGTAAAGGGTTACACGGATGCGAGCTTCCAAATTGATCCAGATGATTCTCAATCACAAGCGGGGTATGTCTTCATCATGAATGCAGGATGGGTGTCCTCGAAGAGTTGAAAACAAGACATGGTATCATTGTCCACTACAGAATCTGAATACATAGCCACCTCATTAGCAGCTAAGGAAGCTGCATGGATAAATAAATGTATCGCCGATCTAGGGGTGGTCTCTACCATTCAAGACCCCCTAGAAATCTTTTGTGATACCGAGGGTGCGATTGCACAAATCAAGGAACCCAGTACACAACAAAAGACTAGACACATTGAGCGGAGATTCAACTACATAAGGGATGAAGTTGAAAATGGAAAGATATGTATTCTTAAAGTTCACACCGTTCAAAACATTGCGGATCCACTCACGAAGCTCCTTGAAGGGCAAAGCATGAAAGTCATATTTAAAAGTTTGGAACAATGTAATATTTAACTCTTTATATAACTATTTTAACAACTACTTTATAAAAATTAAAGAAGTGTTTTGGGGGAAAAACCCCTTGTTGAGACCTTATTCGGCTGCCCCCTTTATGGGGAGTGTGATTTTGGTTTTCAAAGTGCCATACTCCAAGAACTAGACACACACACTCCACCTTGTTCTCTCTCTCTCTCTCACATGAAAAAGGGTCACAAGAACAAATTCTCTGTTTTGTAAGAAAGAGTTCACGACTGGAATAGGTTCCAGTAGCCTTCTTGATCCGTTTTAGTGCACAAATCCTAGCAAGAAAGGTATTTGCTTGATTCTTGTGGGTATGGACGCTTGAGGACACCTCTCCTTGGTGTTTTGGTCGTTCAAGAACCTCATTTTCTTCCTCCTATCACTGGATTTTCAGCACCTCTACAAAGGTAGATTATGGGTAATGTTTGGTTGTTATTTCTTCTTGATAGCTAATCCATTCACATATATTTGATCCTATGTTCTTGGGTTTGTTGTTGCTATGTTATTAGCCTTAATTTTCAGATTACAAATCATAATATTAAGGTTTTATTCCACTGCGTTTTTCATGTTTAAATGGTTAAACAACTTTGATAATGGTCTAACAAACCCAACAGGGTTATGCAGGGTCACCTAATGAAATTTGAGGGTCAACAGGTGAAACACTGGTTGAAGCTCCACTATCTCTTGAGATAGTAATACTGTCAGATTTGCCAATACTGGAAGCTTGATTTGTTGTAGCTCTTGGAGAACTTGGAATAGATCTGCGTAGCTCAAATAGGTGGTTATCTTTAGAATTGCTTTGAGCACCTGATCCAACAGAAGCATTTTCACAAGATGGTTTAGAATGGTTTGAAACAATTCTAAGTCAAAAATATGATCAGGGCCATTCCCCCTAACACAAGAAGTGTGCTCATTGACAACAATGTTAGATGATTTCTCAAATTGTTGATTTTTGATGATAAAAACTCTATAAGCTTTAGAGTTAGAGTATCCAACAAAGATAGCATCATCCAACTTTTCAGCAAATTTTGCCAAGTTTTCTTTTGTGTTAAGTATGGTGCACCTGCTGCCAAAGGACCTTAGAAAGCCAATAATTGGTGGCCTCTTGTTCCATAGCTCATAAGGGCTTTTTCCATGTGGCTTTACTACAGGAACCATGTTCTACACATAGCATGTAATGCTAACTACCTTTGCCCACAATGTTATAGGTAGTTTGGAATCAGCTAACATAGTTCGAGCAGCCTCAATAAGTGTCATGTTCCTCCTCTCAGCAACACCATTTTGTTAAGGAGTTCTGGGAGCACTATATTTTCTAGCAATCCCTTTTGAGTTACAGAATGAGTCAAGAACAAGGTTCTTAAACTCAATCCCTTGATCACTTCTAATTATCTTAACCTTGTGATCATTTGATTTTCTATTTTATGGATAAAAGATTTTAACGTTTCAACACTTTCGTCTTTAGATCTTAAAGAAATACCCATGTAAATCTTGTAAAATCATCAACAATCACAAGGCAGTGTAATTTCCTTCCAATGCTCATTATACTTGTGGGACCAAATAGATCCATGTGTTGTAAGTGTTATTGAGTGGTGATGGAGTTAACAACTTTGGATTTATAAGATGCCTTGTGTTGCTTCCCTTTCAGGCATGCAACACATATTTCTTTGCAGAAAAATTCCTTTTTAAGCAAACCAAGTACCAAGTTATTTTTAGCCAATTTATTCATTATCTTAAAATTTACATGACAGGTTCGTTTATGCCATAGTGTTGACTCATTAGCGAAGCATGGCACTTCACCCATTAGGGAAGCATTGTTTATATCAAGCTTGTACATATCCCCTTTCCTAGGAGATCTAAGAAGCACCAATTCGGGAGGAATTGTCACCCTGGGTTTGAGGATAATGCACTTATGTTCTTTGAAAAGCATTTTATGCTTTTGATCACAAAATTGAGAAACACTTAACACGTTGTGCTCAAGCTATTTGACAAATTAAACATTGTCAACTTTTAATTTTCCATTGGATATATTATCTCTCCCAAAAATATATCCTTCGTGTAGACACATGTGTACCTAGTTTATGAGCTTAAATGTAAAAGTCTTTCATGTCTTACACATATGCAATGTATTGGTTGAATTCAATATAATATGTGGTTGGTGTTTATTAATGTTTAATTATTTCATATTATTATTTTGTATGAACTTCTTATATAGGTTGGAGGTTGTGGTACACAATTCTAAGTCAATAATGATTGAGTAATGTGTTCAACATAGTCGGATGAGTATTCATGCTAATGGCCAATACTTATGGACCATACGCATGAACACATCATGCTTATGGACCAGTCGCGCGACTGAACTAGGAGACTGGATCAGTCGTATGATTGAGACATAAGATTGACTCAGTCGCATGACTGAAGCTTCAGTCATGCGTATGACTCAGTCGTATGACTCAGTCACATGGTTCAGTCGTACGAATGGAAACCCCTAACGTATAAATGCCACTTAATTCATGGAAAAACATAACAATTGAAGATCACTTGATATTTTCACGAACCCTAGCCATCCAAAACATCCAAGAAAGCCAGTCCAAGTTCATAGTTCATTCTTGATCGATTCCTTCTAGTTCTTAACAATTAGTTTATTCTAATGTTGATCGGGGTAATGTTCTCACAGAGTGGATCACCAATCAAAAAGGATTCCACACTATTTCATTCGGTATAAACACAAAATCTGTTAGTATTCCGTATGTACACGGTCCTGACAAGTGGTATCAGAGCTTTGGCTCTTGATTTTGCATTTGATTCGATTACTTTTGGTGTCAACACTCACGTTTTAATCCAAAAGAGTCATCTTTTTAGTCCAAATGTGTTTTTTCGACATTTTCAGGATTAAAGTTTAAGTTTTTCGTCATACGGTAGATTAGGGTTTCTGGGTAAATCGAATTTTGTGTCTAAGTGTCATCAATTTTTTCAAACACAGCAACCTTCAGTCGCACAAATAGCTCATTCGTACTATTGAACTTATTCATAGACCCCATTCGCAACGACTGAACTCAGTCGCATTCCTCATTCGCATCACTGAACAACTTCATTCGTGTGAGTCCATTCGCCTAGTTCATATGCATGACTGAATCCAATCGCACGATTGAATTCATTTGCACTCTTCATTCGCACGAGTGAACCATACTCATAGCCCATTTGTATGATTGAAATTGTCTTGTTCTCCTAGTACACTCATGGCGTAACCGCATCAATGGAAGACAAAGTTTCAAGCTTTGCTGATGGTTTGCCTAAGAAATGGGATTCATTTGTATCCAACCTGAGACAGAATGACATTCTTGCAATTTTGTACATAAAGACTTCATCTTGAAGTTAAGGGACGAGGAACTGCGGATGAAGTACAAGTCGAAGAAAGGATCCTACGTACATAATCCTTCACTCTACAACTCAGTTTCGTCTCTAGCTAGTTCAGGAGCACCACTACAAATAGCATTCATGTCTAGTTCATCTTCTCCTTCCCAAATCACTACTTCAGAACCAGAAACATCACGATCATCAGGGACCTAATACATAGCGCCTGAAGCAAACATAATGAAGTTGAAAACCGAGAATCTCAGTGGAGGTTGCAAAGGAGCATATGGATCTTCTAGCAGCAGTGGTTCAATCCTATGATGGCTTAGTTGTTGGGAAGATCTGAAATTGTCATCTTGTAGATGAAGAGTACGAGCAAGTTGTTGAGAACGAGCTAGAAAGAATGGACATCATGTGGGCTCTAGCAAGTGCAGTTCGAAGACCTAAAAAATTTTTCAAGAAGACGGGGCAAAATCTAGTAGCCACGAAAGATACAACTTTTGGTTTCGACAAAACCAAGGTCACCTGCTTCAACTATGGTGAAAAGGGGCATTTTAAACGTGAATGTGTGAAGCCCAAGAAAAATAGAAATGGTAACCCATTTCCTGCCTTCAACCGTCAAGACAAAGACATGGTTGGAACTAGTTCTTCAAGTCAAGACTAAGGCATTAACTGCTCAAGGTGATGAAGGACAATACTAGTCCTTCCAATTTGTCTCTCCTGGAGAATCAAACATTTCCTTTATCAAAGCATTGGATGATGGATATGCGAGTGAAGATGAGATAGCAGCTGAGCAAGTGATGTCAGATACAGAAGAAGCTATGAACGTGGTAAATCACTTGGCTGAGGAAGAGCTCAGAGGAACAAGTTTACAATATCCTGCAAAAGAAGAGTCTAACTCTGCTTTGATGGCTAATTCAACTGACTCCTCACACATAAGTTCTTTAGACTAGTTATTTGATAAACATGTTTGTTCTGAATGTGAAAAATTTAGGGAAAGCATTGATATAAAATTTACTAGGTTATTAGAACACAATGACACAAAACAAAAAGAGACTACTTTGAAATCAAAAGGCAAGATAAAAGTTGAGAATTTGAATGATGCATTTAATAGGGTTAATGTAAGGTCAGGTTCACCGACGTCCATTTCAGGACCCAAACTGACTAATCCAGTTAACTACAAATGTGTTAAGAATCAAAGTCCAACCAAAGTGCAAGTTAAATATGTTCAAAACACTAAAACAATAAATGTTGTTAATAAGGGTGAAACATCTCAAAGAGTAGTGACAAAACCAAACCAGACACACCTCACACCTTCACTAAACTCAACATCACATAAAGTTTTCTCCAATCTGTAGAAGCAAGATCTTGCTACAGTTGTAGAAAACGAGGACATATTTCTACTAATTGTCCATAGTATCAGACGCCCAGAAAGAAAATTGAACTTTATGATATAAAAACTCTTGGTTTCGTAACATGTAAATCAAAGCTAGTTTAACCATTTAAAGTATAAAACACAGAGGAAAATAGGGTTTAAGTGAGATTAACAATCTGAAATTTTTACCATTTTAAACTATAAACAAAACTCAAGAACATGGATCATATATATTTCGTAACATGTGAAATAGTATGCTATCAAAACCAAAATAACAACCATAGGGTGTACATTGAAACAACCATTAAAGCACAAGTTGTTGTAGATTGATGAGATGAAGATGATGATATTCTTGAATGTACAGCCCTCAAGAGAGAAAGCCTCAAGTTGTTATACCCACAAGCTCTTCCAAACACCTAGCTAGTTAGGGAGCTCAACACCAAAACTCTCTACCTTCAAAAATCCGAAATTTTCAGCTTGTTGGAGGCTCTAATCCGAAATTTTCAGCCTTGTTTTTGAGAGAGTTCTTGCTTGTGTGTGAAAGAGAGAGTGTGTATTGATTGAGGAGTTCAAGAATGGAGAAAGTTTTGTGAAAACCAAGACTAAAAGGCTCCACTAACCCCCACATGGGGCGGCCGAAACTTCATTCAAAATGGGTTCCCCCCATTTTGAAACTTTTATAAATTTTGCACTCTTTTAAATCCTTACTTTATAAAATTAAAACCTATTTTAGTTTTATAACATTAACACACTTTTATTTCTTATCATTTAACCAACTTAAATAATAAAACAAATAATTTCTCATGAACAAATTATCCATATAATGTTGTTCTATCACAAAAGCAACGTTTTAGAAAACACATTTTCAAAATTGGTGTCAATATTTATTTGTATGATCTCATCAACAAATAGATATTTATTGGTGTTTGTTTGGCTTGTTATTGAGTGTGACCCGACTTGGATCATAACATACAAACCACATCAATTTTGTATGTGTCTTGGGCATTCAAGATCCAACAATCTCCCACTAGCACAAGATTCATAGAAAATGGATGCAAGCAGTAAATACTACCTAACAATGGTTTACTACCCAAATATGTATGACAAAGTGCCATTGAATAACATCATCCCCTTCAAGTACTTTAGTCGAAATGTTTTAGGTGAATCAATCATCTATCCTTTTGTCACAGATGTCATCTTAAATGCTACTGACAAAGAGTGATCATTCCCCATTGATTTAACTTTATGAGGCCTTAGACATCATACTCTCAACAAATAAGAGGGTCAAATCCTATCTTGACTACATACGTCTCTCACAATTACCTTATATCATATCTGAACTCAAACTTATGTACTACCATGTTTCTAAACAGTGAAGAACTAAGTCAAAGTATGACATTCGGTAAATATCAAGACCCAATATGTATCTGAGGTCAGAGGATACCAAATGATATTCGCCTTTACTCAAAATTACTTATGATCAATGAGGAAGATTCCATGTAGTAATAATTGAGATGCAGGTAAATCCAATATTTGTATCCCGCAAATATCTATGAACTTTGGTAGCAACCTATTGCTCTATATTCATCAATATGAATATCGACCAATCCAGGTTCATAATAGTCTTACCTTCATATTTGTTCCCACAAGTATGAACGACTACAGACGTTCTGAGTAAATGATTTACTTATGGATTTTAAACATGCAAAATAGGAATATTACTTGAACACTATAACCAAATACTTTATTCATGTGATAAAGGGTTATAATATCTAAATATAAAATTAATCATATCCAGTCACTAGAATATTAGAGTCTCATGGCATAAGTATGACTTTCATGCTTTGCCTTTTCAAGAAGCTTCGTGAGTAGATCCGTAATGTTTTAATCCGTGTGAACTTTGCGAATACATATCTTTCCCTTTTCAACTTCATCCCTTATGTAGTTGAATCTCCGTTCAATGTGCCTAGTCTTTTGATGTGGACGGGGTTCCTTTATTTGTGCAATCGCACCCTCGTTATCACAAAGAATTTCTAGGGGGTCCTGAATGGAATTGACCACCCCTCGATCGACAATGAATTTCTCTAACCATGCAGCTTCCTGAGCTGCTAATGAAGCAACGATGTATTTTGACTCTGTAGTTGATAATGCCACCACATCTTGCTTAGAGCCCTTCCAAGAAATTGCTCCTCCATTCAAGATTAAAATGTAGCCCGATTGTGATCGTGAATCATCCCGAGCAGTCTGGAAACTCTCATCCGTGTAACCCTTTACTATGAGTTCCTCCTCATGAGATCCATAGATTAGGAACTTATCTTTGGTTCTCCTTAGGTACTTAAGTATGTTCTTAATAGAAATCCAATGACTATTTCCAGGATTTTGTTAGTATCGGTTTGTCATGCTCAAAGCACATGACACGTCCGGCCTAGTGCATATCATTGCATACATGTTGGATCCTACAACCAATGCATACGGGATTCCCTTCATTTTGTCTTGCACATCCTTTGATCTTGGACATTGAGTCTTACTCAATATCATTCCTCTTTGAATAGGTACGATGCCTTTCTTAGAGTTTTCCATCTTGAACCTTTTCAAGATCTTGTCAATGTAGGCACTTTGATTTAAACATATCAACCACCTTGATCTATCCCTATACATCTTTTTTCTTAAAATATAAGTGGCTTCACCAAGATCCTTAATGGAGAAACAACTTCCAAGCCAGGATTTTACACCCTCCAAGGTTGGAATGTCATTTCCAAATAGTAAAATGTCATCGACATATAATACTAGGAAGGTGCTCATGCTCCCAGTAGCTTTCTTATGTACACATGCTTCATCAGAATTTTTGATGAACCCAAATTTGATTATTTCTTCATCAAAATGGTTATTCCAACTTCTTGATGGTTGTTTCAATCCATAGATTGATTTCTTTAACTTGTATACTTTGTTAGGATGTTTTTGATCAACAAAACATTCAGGCTAAACCATATAGACATCTTCCTCAATATATCCATTTAGAAAAGCGGTTTTGACATCCATTTGCCAAATCTCATAATCATAATGAGCAGCTATGGCAATAATATCCTAACAGAGTTTAGTATTGCAACTGGTGAGAAAGTCTCATCATAATCAACCCCTTGAGTTTGAGTGAAACCTTTTGCTACAAGTCTAGCTTTATAAGTATCTAAGTTTCCATGCATATCGGTTTTCTTCTTTAAAACCCACTTACCTCCAACTATCTTTGAGTTAATAGTTGGTTCAACCAAGTCCCATACTTGGTTTTCATACATGGATTGCATCTCAATGTTCATGGATTCAAGCCATTTGTCACAATCCAAATTGGACAGTGCCTCACGATAGGTGGTTGATTCATCGGAATCTACCACATAGCATCATCTACGAAAAATCCATATCTTTCACGTGGATTACTAATTCTACCAGATTTGCGAACATTTTGTGTACATCGGTCAACCACTTGATCATGTTCAATATCCTCAGGTTGAGTGCTAGTGTCAACCAAACGTGTATTGGTTTGTGGTTCTTGATCCTCCTCAAGATCCATAGTTCTATTGGTAGTTCTTTTCTTAAGGAACTTAGCTTCTAAGAACTTGTAAGGCCCCGTTCCTGGGACGCTTTGTAACACCCGGTTATTTTAAAGTCAAGAAGAAGAATAAAGTGAAAGAAAAGAAGGAAAAGAAATAAAACCCAAGTCTAGGGGTAAAAAGTGTCCAAAAGGACAAAATGTTGGAAAAGTTGGTAATAAAGGTGGCATGGCCGCCCATCACCCTTTCTACACATAAATTTTCGTATTTTAGAGAGAGCAAACATCAGGGAGTAGAGAAACTCTCGGTTGGAAGAGAAAGAAGAAGAAAAGTGCGAATTCGAGGTAAGAATTCATGTTTTTATGGTGTTCTTAACCAGTTATGTCCTCCGGTTCATGCTTATGTGTGTTTATATGTGTTCGGGTATGTTTTTAGTGGGTTCTAGGCTGTTGAATTCCATTTTCAATGGGTTTGGAAGAAAGCCATACTCAAGAGCTGTAAAGTTGAGTTCTAGAAGCCCCCTTCTACATGTTTTTAACTGATTTTGGGGGCTAGAAATGCATGAATGTATGTTTTCATTAATCTGGGTTTCGGGCCCATATGCTTGATTGTGTGTATGTTGATGTTATGATTCGATGTGTTACTATGTTCATGCTTGTGGTGGTACGATGGGATTTCTAAGGCTTAGAGGGTAAGATTTAAGCTTAGAACGTGATGAATGATGCATGGTGATGTAATATGATGTTTTGGGCTCATGTGTTAAGTTTTTGAAGCTGCTTAAGTGTTGGAAAGTAAATGCGGATGAGTAACGGGAAGAAATGTGGATGAACAGTTAATGCGGATGAGCATTAACTTAAGTATGGGAAATGCGGATGGCTAATGCGGATGAGTAAGGTTAATGCGGATGAGCATTAACTTAAGTATGGGAAATCCCGATGGCTAATGCGGATGAGTAAGGTCAATGCGGATGACCAATAACTTTAGTATGGGAAATGCAGATGGCTAAAGCGGATGAGTAAGGTCAATGCGGATGAGCAATGACTTAAGAATGGGAAATGCGGATGGCCAATGCTAACGAGCAAGGCAAATGCGGATGATCTATAGCAAATGCGGATGAACCCTTGGACTGTCTTCCGACTTCTTGGAAAAGGGTGAAATGTAGGATGACTGTTTGAGGTCCTAGTTGTTATCATGGGCATGTTATGATGTATGATTGGGGCATATGATGATGATGATGATGATGCCCTGTATGATGATGTTTGTGTATGTAATATTCCTTATTATGATGTATGTTTATCTTTCCCGTGACTTTACGTTGAATGATAATGAATGAATGAATGAAATGAAAGTAGTAAGTAAAGTAAAGTGAAAGATAATGTGACAACCGACCTCAGGGTCGTTATTCTAACCCTAATATACTTGCATCATTACCCGTCTTATGAGTACTAATATTAGAAACAATCTAACTCCATGAGTGAATTCGGAATCATCTATTGCTATTTGCTCCACTTTATGATTTTTATGTGATTTTAGTGACTTTTAGTTAATTTGAGTTTTACCTTTTTTAAATTAGTGTTCCGGGAAAGTCAATTAGCCATGCTTGCAAAAGCTAAATCTCTAGTGAAACAATTAAAATGTGTGCATGCATACACACTTGTAAATTCTCAGTTCATGCATGCATGGACATGCACAAGACACCACAACTAACAACATCTACCAAATAATATTCTACCCAATACTACAAATAATACCACTACATATAATATTATTTAGCATTTAAAATTTAAATTTAAACCCCTCACAAGAGGCCAAAATCAGCCGCCCGCCTCTCCTCCACTCCCCTCTCTTCTTCACCACCACCATATCCACCACTCTCCTTACATGCACCACCTACACCTCTCACTCCTATCATATCTCCCTCTCATTTTTGGACTTCTCCAGCAGAAACACACACACACACACACACTCCACGATCTCTCTCTAATCCCAGCCTTATTTTCAACGAACAACAACATTCCATCATTGGCCAACCTCAAGAACCGCAAAGGTGAAGCTTTGGTGCTCTTGGGTACACGGTTCTCACTAGTTTGGACTTTTCCAGCCTTGTTAGAAGGTTCTCCAGCTTTGTCCAAGGAATTCTAGACCATTCTTGACCATCTACACTCTCCAAACCATGAACAATACCTAGTGTAAGCTTCATGTCACCCAAAAATGGTCATTTCATGTGTTTTCTTCACTTTTCTTTTATAAACACCTCCTCTCTTTGTTGTACCAAAAACCCGACACCATCATCTTGTTCTTGAGGAGCTTTTAACTTCACAAAAGGTATCTCACACGTTATATATATTAGTCATTCTTGAGGTGGAAACGATTTCCACCATGAAAACCCTCTTTTTGGGTGTTTTGCACTATCTTACTTGTAAATCTTGTAACCCTTGAAAACAAAACTTGTACTCTGATTGCTAATGGTTTAATGGACTCCTAATAAACTGTTTTGAAAGTTACAAAAGGTTATATAACTCAAACATGTGGTTATTGCACGGGCTACACCTTGAAAACCTTCTTTCTACATGAAATAACACTATTTAAGCACTTGTTTGAAAACCCTCTCAACCAAGGTTCATAACCTGCACATGAACGACTTTGGAACACCTTAATAGTCTGATATTAAAGTTAAATGAGGTTTTGGTAATGCTTAAACGCATGTTATAAGGATTTACACATGTGTTATGGTCGGTTATGGCTTAATCACTATGTTGATAGTTCATTTTTGTATTGGTGAGCTAGCCGTGAGTTTGGGACATGATTCAGAAAGTTTGAAGAATATTAAGTATGTAATAAATGGTTAATCTCTGGAAATTAGAGACATGTTATGATTAGACCCACTTTAGTCATTTTCGGGACCGAAACATGGTAAAACAACTTTAAAAATAATAAAACATGGATTTTAACCATCTTAAAAAGTATTCCAGGCTTAATAATGGTTAATAAAGTGTTCTGAAGTCAATGGGAAATTTAAATGGTCAAAAGGATAAATTAAATGGCGTTTTAACTAAAAACGGGTATTAACCGGGTGTCGTTTTTGAGAAAAATCAATGAAAAAGTGATTTAAAGCTAATATTTACAAAAACCATGACATTTCCGTATGATAAGTGTTAAAAGACCTAAAGGATTTGAAATATTGGTCAAATAAGCTTTTAAATGGTCAAATTCGGTTGAAAACGTGTTTTAACGGATTAAACGTAAAAACGAGGCTCTCAACTATTAGAGACAAAAGTTCACAATTAAATGACTTGAAACTTATAAAAATGTCCTTAAAATGTTACCTTCTGGTCCAAGACTCAAATTTATGAAAATCCTTAATTAACCGTTAAAACTCTCCGGTTTCCCTGCAACCGGGAACGTTAAATGAATAGGTTTTAAACCGGATCCATATTTTGAAAGTTTGGAAAACTTACTCAATAATAAGTCAATTTGTACTCTAAGAACCTGATTTTTGGTCTTAATTGTCATAAAGAGTAAGAAACCAAACTTGAGGGTAGAAATTGTCAATTTTGAAACTTGAGGGACTAAATTGTAAAATTTTACGGAACTTTATAACCGACTTTTATGAGACTAATAATCACTTGAACAACATATTTACCCTATATCCTTAACTTAATGTTGTAAAATACTAAATTTTATGGGAAACCATGGCTTTCCATAAAAGAAAACTTTTTATACATACCCTCACGTAATCAAAGCCTTATCCGACAACTAAATTTTTGACACACTTGTTGCACCTTAAATAAGTTAGAGCAGTAGCTTACCACTTAATATATTCATGATTAGGGTGCTAGACTTGAGATATTCCCGACACATGAAGAGTTATTTTTTTGGCTTAAAACCTAAGGTGAGTTCTAGTGTTCCCCTTTTTACTACTGCTTCGGGGTGAAACATGCTCTGTTGTTTACGAACTATAATTGTGCTTTACTTGGTGATTGTATGTGGGATTTATGGTTACCTGCTGCTACTTATATCATGATCATTAATTCTTTCGTGAAGCACTTGTTTTATATGGATAGATCTATTTGGGGAATCCCCCACACATAGTGGCTTCCGTTCTAGGAAGCGTACCCCATTGAGATCCTAATGGGTCGTTTGTGGCATGTGATAGGTTTTGTTAAGAAACTATGGTGAACCATCCGGGCAGGTATGGTACACTGGTTTTGGGCTCAGTTCTTCCTTCGGGAATAGCCGGTTAAACATAACTTTAGAAAAGGCTAACTGGGACTGAGTGCAGAGTTGATTATGATTCTCCCACGATGTTGAAACTATGATTCATTTCTTTTTATCAAATGAGTATTTCTTAAGTCCGTTTTGTTTTTAAACTTTAAGCACTTGAATTCATGAACTTTTTAGTTGACACAAATTTCTTTTTGAGCATGTTTAAGGTAATTCATGAAGATATCCTAGCTGTTGTGAAGACCTAGACTTATCCCTGCGACCATGGCATTGGTTTATTTTACTTAATGAACAATTTCAACAATTTTACATTTCGTTGAACAAATACATTTGTTTTTATGTTGTTGTATAACTCATTTGGGGTTGGATCTGTTTCTAGCCCTAGTATCTTTTAAAAACTTTTAATGCAATGTGATATTCTCTCATTTGAGCTCTTGTAATGGTTTGTTTCCGCCCCCATATGTTGTTACTAGTCTGTGACGTCCCACCCTACCTGGGCCCGGGGTGTGACAGATAATGAAAGAGGAACATGATGAAAGAATGCATGCATTAATGAATGATGAAGTAAGAAGTCTTGTAAGTCTGGTATGTCAGGACACGCCATTAAAAGGTGTTAGCCTTACGGTGTGTGGGTTCGCTACCCCATGAGGATGCACATTGGGGTCTTTCTTTGTGATTAACCATTTGTATGGAACCATTGTTGCTTGCCTTAGCAACTGTGACAAGAGGTGCTGGGCACCATGAATGAAGGCCTATGATAGGCTTAGGTCCAGTACCATTAGCATGAAGGGCATCGCATATGAAAATGGTATACCTGAACTTTATCTTAGGTATTATGACCAGAGGTGCTGGGCGCTATGAATGAAGGTCTATGATAGGCTTAGGCGTAGTCCATGAGCATGAAGGGTAAAGTTCATGGTGTTGATGAAAGGAAAAGATGTAATGATGAAAGAACAAATAATGAAGATAATAATGATATTATCTATGTGTACGTATGATGTATGATGACATAAATGTAAAGAATGGTTTTATGAAATTAAAAGTATGTTTTAATGTAAAACTACAACTCACTCAACGTCACTAACTTTTTATGCATTTTCCAGTTGGCAGGTGAGCATTGCTGAGGATGGCGCCGGGCAGCTACTTAGCATTGGGATGGCATTCTTTTCTTAATGTTTTTGCATGATAATACGAACAAATGAAATTGTGTAATGAATATTGTATTATTTTGCAAAACCATTGTTTATGAAAATGTTGTTTTAAATGTTTTTGCTGCAACGTCTATTTCATGTTAATGTAATTATATGTTTTATGAGCAATGATTGGCCAGCTGTAAGCTTCCTGCGGAGAGGGCCTTACAAGTTAGTATCAGAGCCAAAGTTTAACTGAAACGGGTAAATTCTCATAAGAAACCTAAACTTAAACTCATAATGGGAAGGAAAAGGGAAGGGATGCCGGTCTGAGTAGCTGCTTGCCATGAGGTATTTTCTTAATGATAACCGGTATTACGTGCACATGTTATGTGGTTATGTGTTGCTGGTAGAATTAGATACTAATGTAGTCAGGTTAGGTAATGCTTGTGGGTATGAAGAGTAAAGTAAGTGGCTAATCACAACTGGCCACTGTAATTAGGGACTTACTATACTTGACATAAACAGAGCTGTTTCCTTGAATGAACATGTTAATGTTTGAATCTTTCAGTGTGTCTGTTTGAGGATGGCTGGTGGTAGATCATCGAAAGGTTCATGTGGTGGAGGTGGTGGTGGACGTGGTGCTGAACCACGGGTCACAAGAGGAAGGCTTAGAGCCGAAAGGGTGGTTCATGAAGAACCTGAGACCCCTCATCTAGAGGGCAAAAATGAGAGTGCTAACTTAAAGGCCTGAGTGAAGGAGGCTGTTGTTGAGGAGGTGCATTAGGTCATGCAAATGATCTTACCGTCTGTGGTGACTGAAGTTATAAAGGCAGTTAGAGAGGGGGAGAGAACGGAGAGGAGTAGACCTACGGGCGAAAGAAGCAGCCCGAGACTGAGACGGTTCAGTCTGATGAAGACGAAGAAAAGGAAGAAGAAGAGCCTATGCAGGAGGTGGCACGAGCCTGTAACTTTGGAATATTTAAATGATGCAAGCCCGTACTATTGATGGAAACGGAACTGCTGCTGCTGCTCACCGGTGGGTGAATGAAATGGAAGTGGTATTGAATATCAGCGAGTGCCGGGAGGACCAAAAAGTACAGTTCGCTGCCCACTCTTTTATGGACTCGGCTCTGTGCTAGTGGGACAATATAGTCCAAGCCGAGGATAGTCGGGCAATCGTGTGGATGCCATTGTCTGAACTGAAGAAGTTAGTGATTGAGGAGTTTTGCCCTCACCGGAAATGGACAAGGTCGAAAGGGTGTTTGTGCAACCGAAGGCGGGAACGATGACGCACCAATAGTACACCACCAAATTCAATGAGATGGAATATCTGGTGCCGGATCAGGTGACGCCTCTATCACGAAAGATTAAGAGGAATATTAAGGGCTTGCCGGCGGATATTCGCAGGCACATGATCGCTGCTCGATCGAGCATATTTAGGTCGGCGGTGGATTTGGCAGGGAGGTTATATGACGAGAGGGTTGTAGTCGTGGTAGCTGAAGGTAGCCAAAATGGTGGAGGTGATTGAAACTGGAATGGGAAGAGGTTTGGTCGGGGTGGTGCCTCGACGGGTAACAAGAAGGCAAGGGTGGACGACCATCGTGTGGTCGCGTCGGGTGTGGGTATGAAGAAGTGTGGTAGGTGTGGGAGAGAGCATAGTGGGGAATGTAGGTTTGGGTCGAACTTGTGCTTTAAATGTGGGAAGGCGGGGCACATGGCAATGGACTATCGTACCGTCTGGTGCTTTAACTGTCGTGAAGAGGGTCACATAAGTAAGGATTGTAAGAAGTTGAGGCAGAGGGCTCTAGGGCAAAGAAGACGGGGAGTGAAGGACCGAGGGTTAGTGCTAGGGCATTCACCATGACACATGAGGAAGCTAGGACGGACCCTGATGTTATGTCTGGTACGTTTCTAGTGAACCAAACTTTAGCTTCTATGTTATTTGATTCGGGTGCCAGTAAAAGTTTTATTTCTGCTGCTTTCTGTGCTAAACTGCCTGTTAGTAGTAGACGTGTTGATGCGCCCTTTAATGTAGAAACTGCCATAGGTAAGTTTACCAGGATGTCTAAGATGATAGAGAACTGTGATGTGGAGCTAGAAGGTCAAAAGTTTCCTGTTAGACTGTTCGTGATGACCATAGGTGGTTTCGATTTGGTTATTGGGATGGATTGGTTGGCCGACTCCGAGGCGAACATTGTGTGTCGCAAGAAAATGATTCGTTTGACAGCGCCTGACGGGAGTTTGGTAACTATTTATGGAGATCAGGTCATGACGATCCCGAAAGTAATCTCAATAGGGGTGGTGGGAAAGTGTATGAGGCGTGGATGTAGCGCCTACTTGGCTTATGCAACGGATGTGGATATGCCAATACCACAACTATCCGATGTACCGGTTGTGTGTGACTTTCCAGACGTGTTCCCGGAAGACTTACCGGGAGTGCCACCTCATCGAGAGATCGAGTTCCAGATTGATCTAATATCGGGTTCCCAACCTGTTGCCGAGGCACCGTATCGGTTGGCTCCAACGGAGATGAAAGAAATGATGGAGCAGTTGCAAGAGTTGCTTGACAAGGGGTTCATTCAACCGAGTATCTCTCCTTGGGATGCTCTGGTCCTGTTCGTGAAGAAGAAAGACGGTAGTATGAGGATGTGTATTGACTACTGTGAGCTGAACAAGTTGACGGTCAAGAACCGATACACCTTATCGAGAATCTAAGAACAAGATAATAAAAGAGGAACATGATGAAAGAATGCATGCATTAATGAATGATGAAGTAAAGAAAGTCTTGCAAGCCTGGTATGTTGGGAGACGCCATTAAAAGGTATTAGCCTAACGGTGTGCGGGTTCGCTACCCCGGGAGGATGCACATTGGGGTCTTTCTTTGTGATTGACCATTTGTATGGAACCATTATTGCTTGCCTTAGGTACTGTGACTAGAGGTGCTGGCACCATGAATGAAGGTCTATGATAAGCTTAGGTCCAGTACCATGAGCATGAAGGGCATAGCACATGACACTGGTATACCTGAACTTTATCTTAGGTATTGTGGCCAGAGGTGCTGGTAAAGGTCTATGATAGGCTTAGGCCCAGTACCATGAGCATGAACGGAAAAGTTCATGGTGTTGATGAAAGGAAAAGATGTAATGACGAAAGAACGAATAATGAAGATAATAATGATATTATCTATGTGCACGTGTGATGTATGATCGCATGAATTTAAAGAATGGTTTAATTAAATTAAAAGTATGCTTTAATGTAAAACTAGAACTCACTCAGCATCACTAACCTTTTATGCATTTTCCAGTTGGCAGGTGAGCATTGCTGAGGATGGCACGGGACAGCTGCTTAGCATTGGGATGGCATTCTTTTGTTAATGTTTGTGCATGATAATGTGAGCAAACAAAATTGTTTAATGAATATTGTATTATTTTGCGAAAGCCTTGTTAATGAAAATGTTGTTTTAAATGTTTCCGCTACAACATTTATTTCATGTTAATGTAATTATATGTTTTATGAGCAATGATTGGCCAGCTGTAAGCATCCCAGGGACGGGGCCTTACACGCTTACAGCTGGTAAATTATCGCACATAAAACATGCATTTTCATCATATTACATAAAAACGTTGCAGCGGAAACTTTTAAACAAAAAATTCCATTTCAATATAATAGCTTTTGCAAAATAATACATCATTATCCCATTACAAAACCCAAGTTTGCATTACATCACAAAAGAATTATAAATGGATGCCATCCTAAAAGAGCTGAGTAGCTGCCTCGTGCCATCCTCAGCAATCATTACCTGCCAACTGGAAACACATAAAGGTCAGCGTTGCTGAGTGAATTCTAATTTTATAATAAAACACACTTTTCTTTTATTAAAACCGTTCTTTACTTTCATGTGATCATGCATCATACGTACACACAGACAATATCATTGTCATCTTCATTAATCATTCATACATCATTCTTTCGTTCATACGTTCATTACTTTCGATGACATGTACATTGTTAGGACCTGGTATTAGACCGAAATACCTAGAGATTAACGTGTAAACCAGATCAAATAGTGCGGAATCCTATTTGATTGGCGATCCAATCAGTGAGAACACACGAAGAATCAATCAACATCGAAACTAACGTTAGAAATCGATTGGGAATCGATCTAATGTGTTCTATGAACTTGGAGAACGAATTGGAAGGTTTCTGGACGGCTAGGGTACGTCTGGAATCGTAATTAACGGAGAGTCGTTCTTCTTCACGAATTGAGTTGTATTTATAGGTTGGTATTATTCAATCGTGCGACTGAACCATTAGTTTGGTTCAGTCGTGCGATTGAACCATGCGGTTGATTCATTCGTACGACTGAGTGTTCAGTCGTGCGACTGAGCCAATCTTATGTTATAATCGTACGACTGATCCAGTCTCCTGGTTCAGTCGTGCGACTGAGTCAATCGTGTGAAGTTATTCATGCGTATGGTTCATTCGCATGAGCCATTCGCATGAGAACTTCACTATGTTATGTTTGAATGTATTAATTAATAAACATTATATGTAATCATTCAAGCAATCACTAACCTAATTAACCAATTCAATGTCGACACATTAATGAAACATTAAACATTATAACTAACAAACTATCAATATCATTTCATTAATCATACCAAACAAGATCTATTACATCACATATCATGATCTAGGGACATACATGTATCAACAAACTCCCCCTTGGACCTAGATCTCTCTAATGTCTTGTTTTCTTCATTACCTCCTCATATTTCTTGTACTTGTCCTCTTGTGTGACTCCCGCGTGAATATCAAACGCGAAACAAAGTCTTATGACATTTTGGAACTGAAGTACCTGTACAATATCTTACGTATCATAGAACAGATGCCACTTGTACAGTGTATAAACATCATTTTCCGACAAATTGGTAAGCCACATTGGATTGAATACTCTGATTGTATCCATTTGGCCGTCTTTATCTAGGACTATGACCGCTTCTGCTGTTCTCCAATCGTAGTACCACCACTTAAAGTGTGGTGTGAAATCCTTTGTCATTTCCCGAAGTGGGATTCTTGACATTGTGCGTGGAGGATTCCACTTCAACACAATCTTTGGTTCTCCAGTAATGGCATCCATCTCAGACCTTCTAATATGCCTTGTAGGTTGTTAAGGTCTGAAGTTAATCCACCTGGTGTGGTACTCTTTCTTTAGGGCAGCCTCAAACCACCCCTTCAGCTTCTCGAGCATGATCTTCTCGTATCTGGTGGAGAATCTGGAGGCCAAGGGGAAGGAGGTATACCACTTGTTAGGACCTGGTATTTGACCGAAATACGTAGAGATTAACGTGTAAACCAGATCAAATAGTGCGGAATCCTATTTGATTGGCGATCCAATCAGTGAGAACACACGAAGAATCAATCAACATCGAAACTAACGTTAGAAATCGATTGGGAATCGATCTAATGTGTTCTATGAACTTGGAGAACGAATTGGAAGGTTTCTGGACGGCTAGGGTACGTCTGGAATCGTAATTAACGGAGAGTCGTTCTTCTTCACGAATTGAGTTGTATTTATAGGTTGGTATTATTCAATCGTGCGACTGAACCATTAGTTTGGTTCAGTCGTGCGATTGAACCATGCGGTTGATTCATTCGTACGACTGAGTGTTCAGTCGTGCGACTGAGCCAATCTTATGTTATAATCGTACGACTGATCCAGTCTCCTGGTTCAGTCGTGCGACTGAGTCAATCGTGTGAAGTTATTCATGCGTATGGTTCATTCGCATGAGCCATTCGCATGAGAACTTCATTATGTTAAGTTTGAATGTATTAATTAATAAACATTATATGTAATCATTCAAGCAATCACTAACCTAATTAACCAATTGAATGTCGACACATTAATGAAACATTAAACATTATAACTAACAAACTATCAATATCATTTCATTAATCATACAAAACAAGATCTATTACATCATATATCATGATCTAGGGACATACATGTATCAATATACATCACCCCGAACATTGTGCACTAAGCAACTGGGTCTGAGGTCTTTCATAGACCTCGAACATTGGTCATGGAGCTGACTCCAGTACGTAGGGTAAGTACATTCACCACCTATCTTTTCACTTTCATTCCGGATCAATGCCATATGCTATACCCCGAACGTTGTGCACGAAGCTAGTAACTAGGTGTGAGGTCTTTCATAGACCTTGAACATTGTGCACAAAGCTGACTCCAGCACCTAGGGCAAGCGGCAAGGATCCATACATATGGTCAATCACAAAGATTGGACCCTAGTATGCATCCTTCGGGGTAGCTAACCCACACACCGTTGAGCTAACACCTTCATTGGGTGTGCACCTCCATGCATTTGCTTGCAAGCCTTTCTTACATTCATTCATTCATTAACGCATGAATTCAATCATCATGTTCCTCTTTTCATTATATTTTACTTTACGTTACATAATACTTTTATTTCATTCATTAGCATTCATCGCAAAGCCATGAGAAAGATAAACATACATCATAATAAGGAACATCAACATACGCAGATAGCAGCATCATACAAGGCAACATCATACATACATAACATACATCATGCATAACATGCAACATCATCATGCCCAACATAACCTCTAAGGTCACAACAGTCATCTTACATGAACTTACTGGAATCTTCCATGTCAAAACATACATCTGCACTTTCCCCTGAAAGTCAGTACAGAAACTACGTTTTCCTCAGTTACACCAACCCTACTTGGGCGTATGGGCACCCTTCAGTCGCATGGCCTCCAGGCGACTAAACATCATGCGAATGGACCAATGCGGATGAACACCCATATGATTGGACCTCATGCGGATGGACTCAATGCGGATGAGTCCTATGCGAATGGAGCTAATGCGAATGGACCTTATGCAGATGAAACTAATGCAGATGAGCACTTATGCGAATGGGCTCCAATGGTGCGAACGAACCCTCAATTGGGAGAATGAACCCTAATCACACCTCAATCGGCCATATGGCCTCCATTCGGTCGCCTAGCCCTAGCTGATGCAGAACGTAATTCATCCTAACCCAATCTACGATTTTCGACTTCCAAGCTCATCCAAAGCCATTGTAGGCCCAAATCAACCATCCTAAACCTTAGGAATGCATACCACAACACCATTCAAGTACGCACAAGCCCGGAAAAAAACTCCAGACGCATCACACGCAAACACATAGAAATGGGACTAACACACACACATACAAAAATGGTTTTTAGATGTGTTCTAGCCCCAAAATTGACCGAAAACATTTAAAAAAGGGGTCGTAGAACTCACACAAACAACACCGAGAAGTCAATCTTCGTTTGAACCCACTACACGATGATTTTGCATGCTCGAGTCCACTCAAACCAACCTTTCTCTTCTTTTCTCTCTTCCTTTCCTTCTTTAGTTGAATTTTTGGTGTGGGGAGAGGGTAAGGGCTGCCCTCTCCCTTTAAATACCCCCACTCACCCAACTTTCCCTCTCGACTTTGGACTTTATTTCTTTTTCATTCTTTCGTCGGCTTGAAAATAAATAACTGGAAGTTACAGAACTCAACCTTCTTGGCAACAAACTCCTTTTGTTCCAACGGATCATAGAAATAATATCCCATAGAATCTCTAGGATATCCAATGAAGATAAACTTATTGGAATGACTTTCTATCTTGTTTTATGTGGGAGTCTTAACATAAGCCTCACAACCCCATACCTTTAAATATAATAGTGATGGAACCCTTCCATGCCATATTTCAAAAAGTGTCATTTCCACTTCCTTGGTTGGGGCCATATTCAAGATACGGGCCGTAGTGAGCAAAGCAAAACCCCAAAATGATAGAGGCAATGAGCTTCTAACCATCATAGATCGACCCATATCCAATAGAGTCTGATTTCTCCTCTCGAACACACCATTGTGTTGTGGTGTTCTAGGTGGAGATAGTTGTGAGAAAATACCACAACTTCTAAGATGATCTCTGAAAGCATAATTTAGGTATTCACCTCCTCTATCGGTGCGGAAAATTTTTATTTTCTTGTTGAGTTCATTTTCCACTTCATTCTGGAAGATTTTGAACATTTTAAAAGCTTCATCTTTATGTCTTAACAAGCACACATAACCATATCAACTACTATCGTTGGTAAAGGTAATGAAGTATCTTTCATTGTACCTAGTCATTGGCTTAAAAGGACCACATACATCCAAATATATGTTGCCTAATAAATCGTTTGCCCTTTCGGATTTGCCAATAATAGTTTCCTTAGTCATTTTTCCTTCTAAACAAGATTCATATACATCAAATGAATCATATTCACTTGCTTTTAAAAGACCGTTCTTTTGAAGTGTTTGTATGAACTTCTTGTTTATATGACAAAGACGACAATGCCAAAGATAAGTATCACTCAAATCCAATTTGAGTTTCTTAGTGGTGGTTTGGTACAATGAGCTATCATATAATGTGTTTTCACGAACCAATTCATAAATACCATTAAAAGGAATATCTTTAAAATAAAATATGCCATTTAAAGAAACATGTATTTTAATTTTCAATAAATGTTAAAACATAACCATATTGTCTTAATTGGGCAACAGAAATAATGTTTCTACACAAACTAGGAGCATACAAAATATTGTTCAAAATTGTTTCCAAACCATTTCGAATCTTCAAAATGTAGTCCCCCCGGACTTCAACTTGAATTTTTTGCCTCGTTTCCCATGTAGAGGCTAACATCCCCTTTCTTGAAGTCCTTACTTCTTTTGAACCCCTACAATAAGTTGCAAATATGAGTTCCATATCAGGTATCCAATACCCATGTGTTAGAGGATATTTAATTAGATCAATATGAGTCATGAAAATTGCACTTGAGGTTTGTCCGGCGTCCCTCTTAACTTGCAACTCTTTGAGATGGACTGGGCAATTTCTTGCCCAATGCCCAATCTCCCCACACTTAAAGCATGGGTCATTCGAAGAAGCCTTTTGCTTCTTCTCCGCTGGTTTTGGTGGTGGCACTCTTACCACTCCATTTCCCTTTCCCCTAACGTACCCCTTACCCTTAGCAAGATTTTCCTTGGGTGTTAGGTGAGGCCTTTTCTTGTTCCCATCTTCATTGATGGTGAGAATGGGTAAGATCCTTTTACACATGGCCGGCTCGGAAGTTTTGAGCATAGAGTGAAGTTCACTTATGTTCTTGTCCCACCCATTCATGTTATAATTCATGACAAAGTTGTCAAACCTTTTTGACAAAGAGTTGAGGATCAAATCCATAGACAACTCTTTTGACGAGACAATGCAGCCTTTCGAGGCCGTCGATGTGGCTTTTCATCTTTACATAAGATGAAACAGATTGGGTATCATCCATACAAGACACATGGAGTGCTCGAACCGTTTGGAAGCGCTCTACCCTTGCTTGTTGTTGGAACGTTTCCTTCAATTGGGTTATCATGTCGTATGCTCCATGATGTTCATACTCCTTTTGGAGATCCGGAGTCATGCTTGCAAACATCACGCAAGACACTTGGACCGAGTCCTCAGTGTATTTCACCCAATTATTGTAGGCCTCCTCATCCTCCTCATTAGGTTGATCGGGAATTGGATCGTCTAAAATATATGATCGTTTCTCTTGCTTGAGAACAATTCTCAAGTTTCGAAACCAATCAATAAAGTTATTATGGTTTAGATGCTCCTTTTGGAGAATGGTCCTTAATGATAGTGAGTGAGCGGACTGGTTATCATTATTTTCATTGTTGTTGGTGGCCATCTAAAAAATTTAACCAAGTTCAATTTAGTATTTTTGATATGATCATATTGTAATAATTAATGCCCCTTTTAAGTGTCTTACATAATTTTAAATTTCTAGAATCCAACGTTATCTAAATATTGGGTAGGTGACCTTTATCCCATTATTTAAATTAACAAGGTAGTCAACGTTTTGACAATTGCAACCCTTTGCAACTTCTAGATGTATGGGATCGACTTTAAAACATCATATGTATAGTGGACATGTTTATCCTATCAACACCTTTGTAAACCATGTTGTAGGTGATCCATTTAACATTGTTTGCAAATCAAGTTACCCTACTTGCTCACACATGTGAGTTTTCCAACATAAGTGGTTAGGTGATCATTATCCCACAAATATGGTATCCCCACCTCAAGTCACAAGTTCCCTCAAAATGGTTAGGTGATCTTTATCTCATTAAGAGTTTCCAAGTGACTCAAGTGTTATGAAAAAAGATGGTGTTAAACTTGTTTAAAAAAGAAATTTTAACTTTTCATAATACACGTTTGGAAAACTCTATGTACCTTATATTTGCATGATTTCAAATACAAGGTACCCTATGGTTCACCTTTTAATAAAACCCCTTTATTAAAATCATTAATCCTATTAATAACCTTTTATTAACCACTTAATGATAAAGAACCAACGATGTAGAGAATATGCATAGAGGCTGAACAACCAAAGTCTTTCTACATGCATGCTGCATAAGTACTGAAGAAGAATGCTTCGGAAGTTTCACACATGCAACAGAAATATTCTTTGTGTGAAATCTTCCGAAGCCAAGACCAATATCTTCCGAAGCCAAAGATGAAGTCTTCCGAAGGTCCAGAGTCAAAGTCTTCCGAAGCCTCAACTCATGAAGACAGACTTCTTCCAAAGACTTTTAGTAACATGCTTTATCTAATGTACTATTCCATAAAGCTAGACTCATTTCCACTGCATCTCTGTAAAGTCACCAACTTGCATGAGTTGGTGAAAAGGTCCATGCTTTTGGTAACTGTACATTGAGGTCTTGAGTTTGTAACTTTCTACTTCATGTACTTTATCCTTTTTGTAATAGATAAGGAAGTGAGCTATGGCATGTCATAGTCACAAAGTCAAAAAGGTAATCTGCCTTTTTGACTCTACAATTGATTTTGTTTTGAGTCTAGTCAATTGTATCCGGTTGGCTTTCAAAGTATGGCTGGCTATAGGATGTGGTATAAGTATCTCATTTCTTGTATCTTTTCCATATGCTTTGTAACACTTGTAATAGATATAGAGAGAAATATACTGCATTCTTGAAAACCATATACTTGTGCTCTTGCGTTCTGTCTCTTACATTACTTATGTTCTTAGTATCTTCTTGTGGTTAATCCAGTTTACTATTTGATTAAGTGTTGGTTAATCTCATCTTTGTGTTGTTGTGTTGTAACTGACCCCCTTCACTAGTCCTGCATTTCGTATTAGAGCATTCCAGGCTCTTGATATAAGATCTCACCATCTTAAGATCCCTCTCACACAAAAATACTAAACTTTTCAAATGGCAGCCATTTCCAATACTGATATGGAAACTGGAACCATGAACAAGTCCTCACTAATCACTCTTGATGACTTTGACACCTAGTCTCTGAGAATAGAAGGTTTCATCAGGTCTCTAGACTAAAAATGTGGGAGTCTATTGAGAATGGACCTTATATACCTAGCACCCCCTCTGCTACTGGTCCTGGTATGATCCCCAAGGCTGTGGAAAACTACTTTGATGAAGACAGGAAGAGAGTAGATATTGATAGAAAAGCCATGGCAGCCCTTGAGACTGCTCTTCCAAACTCTATATACAGAGGTTTCAAGAAGTGCAAAACAGCCAAGCAGTTGTGGGGTGAACTGAAATTGATGTATGAGGGTTCCTCTGAAGCCAAGGAGAACAAGAAGGATCTCCTGAAGCAGTGAAAACTTCACCTTCAAAACAGGTGAAACCATGACTTAGTAATACTTCAGGTACGTTGAGATTGCGGCTTGTGGATGGAGGAGTTCCACTTGAGAACAGGGACATTGTAAGGAACTTCATGTCCTCACTTCCTAGGCAAGGGACATACTACTTTGTGTTGATGAGGAGAACTAAGAATCTTCAAACTCTTACTGTGATAGAGTTATATGGGATTCTCAGTGGCTACCAGATGGAGATAAACATGCAAGGTTAATCTGGCAAATCCAACAATCAAATGGGTTCAACCCTGCATGTGGTTGAAAGGGATAGCATAGAACCTCAACATCATCTCATATGCTACCCTGACAAATCACTAAAGTGTCCTTCATCACCTTCCCAGAGACACCTAGAGAGAACAACACCCAAGGAAGCCCATTCCAAGAGACAAGTTCTTCACTAGCATTTGTGTCTTCTGATGAAAGTTGTGGCAGCTTCATGTTCACCCTTGAAGACCTAGACTAGATCCATCCAGATGATCTGGAGTACATGGAGATAGTCCAGCACATGGCTCTTCTCACTCACAGAGCCAAGAAGTTCTAAAAGTGGACTGGAAGGAAGTTTCCAAGCAATGCAACCAGTGGAAAGTTTGGCCTAGACAAAGGCAAAGCCAAGTGTTACAACTGTAACTTGATGGGCCATTTTTCTAGGGAGTGTAAGGCACCTAGAACAAGTGGTGGCCGAATGCAGTTTAGACCTAACTACACTAACAAAGCTTCCTAGAATGAGAAGCCAAAGTAGCAGGCTGCTGTTCTTATTGAAGAAGGAAGCTTGGATTGGAGGTTTCAGGTGGAAGATGCTTCTCCAAACCAAGCACTGATGGCAGATCATGATGAAGCCAAGGTATTGGAGCATCTCTGTACCCCTGAATGCATTGCAAAAGTAAATAGACACATGTCCTATCACTTAGAGATGAGATCTGATCTTGAGTCCTTAAACATTTTAAAGCTGATTTTTGAAAGTCTGAAAATTATTATAAACTGAAGACAGAGGAATTAGAGAAAACAATTTTAGTTCTAAAACATGAGCATACGGATATAAGGACTCAAATCAAGCATCTCATAACCAAGCTAACTGAGTGCCAGGCTGAGCTTGTGATTAGCAAAGCTAGGGCAGACAAATGTGTTCTTGAAGAAGAGACCTTCAAGAACATGATATCCTCACCCCTACACAACAAAGTGTGCTATCAAAACAGGTAGGGACTAGAATCAAATGAGATAGCTCTTCCACACACAATCTTCTCTATCAGATCTCCTAAGTGTAGAACTTGTGAAAATGAGCTTCCTCTCATAGATCCTTTGAGTGAAAAGGATGAAGAAGTGATAGTGAAGAATTCCTCTGAGAAGAGTGAAGAGGAGGATTCTAAGACGGGCCACTACCCTTCTGAGGAGGAGAAAAGACTAAGATGACCATGTCAATAAGGAAAAACTTGATCAAAAAAAGCAAAAGGAAAGCAAGGAAGGCTCAAGAGATCAAAGCTATTTTGACTCTAAGCAGAAACAAGTGTTTATGTCTACATGATTTGAAGTACTAAAGACTGAAGACATCAACCTAAACTCTTCTTCTAAGAGTCCTGTTTTTGTTCAAATCATCTCAGTACCAAGAAGAAGACTGATCTGCTGTGTACCACTGCTGCATAGCCTGGACCATCAAATTCCAAGAATAGTTCCCAAGCCAAAAAGATTGTCTTCGCATCTTCAAAGTTGAAGGCGGAGAAGGGATGTGACCTAAGTTGGTCTTGTTCCCAGTGGAAGGCTCTTGGAAGAAGAAAATGGAATGTGTCATGTATGAAAGTACTCTTATCTTGCTAAGGATTGTCCATACAATCCTAAAGGTACTCTTCACATGACCAAGACAAAGACTTCCAATAGTTCCAAGAAGATTTAATCTTCGGAAGGAAAATTTGTTTGAAGGAAGGTTGATGTTAGAAGGAAGGAATACTTTCGAAGCATTGAAGTCTGCTGCTGTGTAGGATCTTCCGAAGGCTCAGTCATCAAAACTTCTGAAGTATCAAAAGCTTCTGAAGTATTGAAGGTCAAGTCTATGACTCCAAAGGTGGTGTGCAAGTCTAAGAAAGACCAAGTGACTGAGAATTCTCCATCAACAACAGCTCAAGATCCTCCTAGCACAACCATAGGATCTATTACTGTTGCATTACCTTTAGCTCCTCTTAATGAGCCCAAGACAAGTAAGGCTTGGGTTTCCAGATGTAACTAATCATTTTCTTTGTGCAGGAACATCGAAAGACAAACAAAAGTGTCTGGATCATAGACAGTTGTTGTTCCAGGCACATGACAGTCAATAGGTCTCTACTCTGGAACTTTGAAAGGATTGATGGAGGGCCAGTAGCCTTTGGAGGAGATGAAGGTGGTTACATTTCAGGAAGGGGCAAGGTCACAAATGGTAAGCTCAACATTGAAAACGTAAAATTTGTTAAGGAGCTTGGGTACAATCTTCTTAGTGTATCCCTATTTTGTGATGAGAGTCATAACATGCTCTTTGTTGTGCATGAGTACATTGTTCTCAAGCTCGGGGTGGTCATTCCTCATGAGAATATTTTGCTTAGAACTCCCAGGAAAGGGACCATGTACAACATGGATTTGCAAGTAACATCTCCCTCTCGAGAAGTTTCATGGTTTTGTCTAAAGCCAATAGTGATGAGTCTTTCCTATGACATAAAATAATGTGCCATGTAAACTTTAAAAACATGAATAAACTTATTAGGAGTGATGACCATTGTGTTGCATGCCTGAAAGGGAAGCAACATAAGGTATCTCACAAGCCTAAGGAAAGGAACTCCATCACTACACCCCTACACTTGTTACATATGGATCTCTTTGGCCCCACCAGTGCAATGAGTCTAGGAAGGACCTCTTACTATTTAGTGATCGAAGATGAAATTTAAATATTCACTTGGGTCTTCTTCCTTAGAACTAAGAATAAGACTCCTGAGATTTTGAAGAGTTACATCTGGAAGTTTGAGAATCAATCTGATCACAAGGTCAAAATCATAAGATGTGATGAGGGAACTAAATTCGAGAACCAAATCCTTGATGCATTCTGTGATGAAAAAGGGATTTCAAAACAATACAGTGCTCCAAGGACTCCTCAGCAGAATAATGTTGCTGAGAGGAGAAAGAGGACACTGGCTGCCCATCACCTTCTGGGCAGAGGCAGTCAACACTGCCTGCTATGTATAGAACAAAGTTTTAGTAGTTAAGACTCATGGCAATAATCCTTATGAACTTTTGCACAAGAGGAAACCTTACATTGGTTTTCTCAAGTCATTTGGATGTCCTTGCACCATCTTGAATACCAAGGATCAAATTGCCAAATTTGCTGAGAAATCATATGATGGACACTTCATTAGATACTCTTCCCAAGCTAAGGTTTACAGAGTATATAATCTTAGAACTAGAATTGTTGAGGAGTCAGCCAATGTGACTTTCAATGAACACACACCTGTGTGGCTAGTTTTGGTCCTGATTGGCTTTTTGATCTTGATTTAGTTACTAACTACTTTAACAAATCTTGTGAGACTGTTTCAGGATCTGTAGAAAATTTAAATACAGGTGATCATGATCCAAGATTTTAGCTAAGACGACCTTCAAGTAATACATCTTCAGCTTCAGTTGGAACTACTTCTGCAAATGAGGTTTCTTTAAGCACCATAATGACAAACTCAGCTGATACATCTAGTATGTCTTCAAATTTCGGCTGAGAGACTCCACAACCAGATAAGGATGCTTCAATTGCAAAATATAATTATTGTAGTGGTGAAAGTGATCAACACTTTCTTGATGCTCATAACCACTCCATAGACGATAACATCAATGATGACACACACTCTTTGGATCAAGTCTCTCTTGATAAGTGACTGATGTGGTGGGTGAAACTTCTATGTGAGAACTAAATTTCTCTAATTTAGATCTTTCTGAGCAACTTGATGTGATCCCTCAGCTAAGGATCAACAAGTCCTACCCGACCACAAACATCATTGGGGATGTTGTCATAGGGGTAAGAACAAGAGGACAAACCCATGAAGCAAATGTTTGTCTCCACTCCTGTTTCTTATCCCGGATAGAGCCAAAGAAAGTTGATGAGGCTCTGAAGGATGGAAGTTTGGTTGAAGCTATGCAAGAGGAGCTGTTCAATTCAAAAGACAGAAAGTTTTGAACCTTTGTCCTCTTCGTCATGGGAAGACTACCATTGGAACCAAATGGGTGTTTAGGAACAAGAAGGATGATAGAGACTTTATCATCAAGAAAAAATCTAGAGTAGTTGTTCAAGGATATATACAAGAAGAAGCAGTTGACTATACAGATGTCTTTTCTCTTGTAGCAAGACTGCAGGCTGTTAGGATATTCCTGGCATTTGCTGCATCCAAGAACTTCAAGGTCTTTCAACTTGATGTGAAGTGTGCTCTTATTTATGGAGTGATTGATAAGGAGATGTATGTCAAACAACCATGTGGTTTTGTATATCCTGATCATCCTGATTATGTCTGCATGCTTGACAAAGATATTTATGGGCTACATCAGGAACCCAGGAAGTGGTATGAGAGACACTGCAGGATCGGGTTTGTCATAGAAACACTTGGATTTCTCTCAAACTCACTTATACAAACACTCAATTCAGATGAAGTAAAGTCTTTCACAAGACTTGATAATAATATAATAAGTAGTGAACACACATAAATAAATTTTCAAGGCACTTGTATATATTATTTCTCAACTCAAGATATTACAAGAATCTTACAAGCATGATATATGAGTTACAATGAGAGACTATATATACTAGATCCTACAGCTGGATATACTTTGATACTAAAGCATATACTACAATGCTAAAGTTAAGGTATCTTAGATAAAATATTGTCTAAGATATGGTAGTCATGACAAGTCCATGACATACCTTTTGTCACCAACTAAAGATGGCAACTGTACTAACATGAAAAGGTAAACAGTGGATTAAAGTATGGTCAACTGCATGGCTTTTGAGAAAACGCCATGTAGTATCTCAGAGATTTGCAGCGGAGTGTGAGGAAGGCCATACTTATGTCCACTGGATAATAGCAGTGTTTTCCGAAGGTAAGTTGGCTTCAGAAGAACAAGTTCTTCCAAAGCCACTTATACTTTGGAAGAGGTTTCTATACTTCCGAGGCTTGAGGACTTCTGTACTTCGGAAGTTGACTTCAGATCTTTCTTTCTAAGTCTTGAACTTCGGAAGTAGGTTCTTTGTCTTTGAAAGCTGGAACTTTTCCTTCTGAAGTAAGCTTTACATTTTGTCTTTGGAAGAGCTTCTCTTTCCTTCGGAAGTTCCACACTTCGCTTCGAAAGTCCTTTAATTGTTGTACCAAAATATTCTAAGTGACTTGGTTTTGGTTGCACCAGCCTTTCTAGATCCAACAAACTTCCCCTAGGCTGATGCTACCAAAACCTCACTTATTCCTTCTTCTCAAAGCTTTCAACACTAGGGACAAAAGATATTCGTCTGTTTGTTTGTTCTTCCTGGAAATGGTGCTGAGAAGCTTGTAAAAGTCATTGGTCGATAGGAGATCCATTCTATCACTCTGAATGACATGTACCCTTTGTTGTGCCCCCTTGAAAAGAGTTAGTTGATGGGAGTTATAGTCATACTCCCATCTAACTATGGATTCTAGTACAGGGCCTTCAACCATTTGTAAAAAGGCTTTGCCTTGGGTTGCTGATCCCTTCTTTTCCTCCTCCTCTCTCAATTTCAACTCTGCTTCAACCTTGCTTCTAGCAGTTAGCTCGGCCATATGAAGGCTGCCTAGATGATTTCTGATAAGGGCAGCTACATCAGAGTTTGAAAGGTTGGAGAATGTCTTCTCTGTTAACTAAGCAATATCAAATCTACTTAAATGTAGCAGAGATGAGGCACTCAGCCTGTTGAGTTCTCCATTCTCTCTTTCAACAACAAAGTTGTGAGAAGAGTCTTCGAACCTCCACCGGATGATCTTGTTTCTAGGTGCAAGAGGTTGTCTTGGCACCCTGTCGCTTTTCTTGGTATCGAGTAGAGTGACCAGCCTTCTCCTTAACTTATTTTTTTCCTCATTCAAAGTGTCTGAATTGAGGCCAAAGAGATTTGCAGCTTTCTCCAATGTTCCTCTGGGTAGATGAAGAAATTGATCTCTAGTGAGGGAACTTGAGGATCTGTCAACATAGGTCAATTTGACAGAATCCTCCACACAGGAGATATCGCTCAGAGTTGTGCATTCTATGAGCTTGGTCTTGACTGCTTTGAATTCTTCTAAGGAGAGATGTTTAGAAGGCTGAGGGGATGGTTTAATGGGTTGTTAGGTAGGTTAAGGTGTTCGGGTTATGGCTAGAGTTTTGGGTTGGAGGATAGGAAGTTTAGGTAGTTGAGGTGAAGGAGTTGGTAGGAGTGATGGTGTAGGTTCAGGGGTGTATGGTTCAGTAGTTGGTTCGGTTTTGATGGGGAGTGAGAAGGGTATGGTTTCAGGTTGTGGTTGGGTTTGGAGTTTGGGTTGAGTGGTTGCTTTGAAGGTCATCCCTTGTCCCCTTCTGTACATCTCCTTCCTCTTCCTCGCGCGAATATCAGCTTTAATGTCCCTCACATGTCGCTGGAGAGTCATTTCTGACATAGGACGCACCTGCCTGCCAGAGAAGCCATGAGCTCTGAGATAGCTCTTCATCCAGGCCTTCTCACCTATTTTCTCTGCAGCGGTCAATCCTGCTTCCTCTTCCTTTTTCTTCTTCTTCTGCAGTAGCTTTTCCCTTTCAGCTCTCTTTCTCTCTTTCTCCATTTGATCTTGCTCTTTGTTGAAGAGCCATAAGATTGTATCATTGGTATGTGGAGATAATTCTTGTTGAGAGAAACCTCTGGAGGTTAGCAAAAGTTATCCTTTCCCTCCTGAGCTGTAGATCAGCTTCTTTCTCCTTCCTCTCCCTTTCTTCTTCCAAGGCCAGCCTTGCAGCTTCTTCTTTTAGCTGTTTTAGAAGCAAGGTTGCCTTTTCCAGCTCTATTAACACCTCAAATGGTAGCAGAAGTACATCCTTAGTTGCAGCTTCTAGACTACCAAGTCTATAGATAATCTCTACCCTTTTTTGGTTGTTGACCGCCTTCTGGTTGGCTGTAGCTGCTTTGGTACTTGCAGCTAATAGTTTTCCAGTTGTCATCCCACGTTTTCTTTTTAGTTTCTTCAACCTTTCTTCCTCCTGAAGCTCTTCCGAAGTCATCTTCCTCTTTCCTTTGATGTCTTTGGAAGTACTAGACTTTGGGGGTTCTTGGATAGAAGATTTAGGTTGAGTAGTAGAGATGGGAGCTGGAGTTAATCCTAATGTTGGAGCTAAAAGTTGACTGAGAAAATCCTCTCTATTAACCTCAGATGCGAGTTCCAGGATTGCATCTGTGACTATTAGATCAACGGATAATGAGAATAGTCCTTCCGTAGCAGCAATCTCAGCTTCGGAAGTTTGAACTTGTTCTTTTGAGGCTTGAATTGTGCTTTGGAAGTCTGTGAAAATGCACTATATGTACCAACAGTTTCAGTTGCTGGGCCATCAGTCCTTCTTTTCCCTTCGAAGCTAATCTTAGGTTCCACTTGGACCTTAGGTTGACCAACTACCTTAATAGTGGTAGAAGGTGCATTTAACCTCCGAAGCTCTTGAGCTCCGAAGTAGATCATAGACATATCAGGGCTTGGCTGTTCTATAAGAGATTCCAATAAGAACTTGTGAAAGAACCTATTGAGATATTGGAGCTTCCTTTGATCCACTTGAATAACAACTGGAGGAGGCTCTGGGAAGATTGAAGCTTATTGCACAGGATATTTTGATCTCAAGGAAGTGAGAGCGTGACTTTGGGTTTCCTTTTCTCTTTGACTTTGTCTCTGAACACTCTCCCCCTTTTTGGTAGCATCATCCTGAGAGCTTGATAAACTAGAGGACGAGGTCAAGGAGACCTCAATTGGTACATGCCTAACAGAACTCTCAATCTGTGTCTGAGCTAGTTTTGCCTTGAGAGTTTCAATCTTAAGTTGCTGAGTGCTAGACCTATCCTGTAAAGTCTTGACCTTGGATTCAAGGTTTGAGACTTTAGAAAGTAGGTCTTGGATGGTAAGATGCATTCTTTCCTCATCTTCTTTTGAAGAATCACAGGGAGATGAGGTAACATACATTGTATGTTCATCCTCACCACCAGATATGGTTTCTGGGCACTCTAGTTTCCCTTGCTCACAGATGTCTCTTTCAGAGTCTTCAAAGGGCATGGTTGCCGTAGATTCAGTCTCAGTGATATTACCACTGTCCTGAGGATCCATTGAGAATCCTTTAGTAGTGGCAGCTGAATCTACACGAGTCACCTCCACATCAGTGGGACTCACCTCAGCAAAGGTTTGCTGATGGGGGCTAGAGATAAGAGGTCTCTCTGGGCTCTATTGATCCTTGAGAGGGTGTTGTGGATCAAACTCATTCCCCTTAAGAGACATAATCTCTTTATCAGTTCCAATTAAAAGGTCAGTAAAGGATATGGAAGTCAAACCTAATGACCCGAGACTTTGATCAATGTCTAAAGGCATTCAGCCTGTGATAGGGCTGTCCCTTTTTGGCTGCTTAGGAGAGTATAAAGACTCACCCTGAGGGCTTTCAGCTTGTGTTGTGGGCTCATGGGTCTGAGACTGAGGAGTCTCAAGACCCATATTAAGGTCAATTGTGAAGGATGGTTGGACCTCAGGCTGAGTGGGAGCCCTTTGTTCCACTCTAGCCTTTTTGGGTATAACATGAGGAGCTTGTTCAATCAGAGAAGATTGAACAAGGCTTCGTTTGGGACGTCTCTGATAAGTAAAGGTAATGGTTGGAGAAGGTAGATTTGGCAAAGTGGGGGTATTTGCTAGTGTGGGTTCATCACCTGTGGGGTTAACAGGGATGTCACCAGGAGCGGTTGGCTCCATCATACCTGGAAGAAGTGCAGTATCTCTTCCGGTGAAGTTGGTGGACACTCTCTTCAAAATATTGAAGATGGTCGGCCTCATTTGAGGAGCACTCAGAGCAGCTGCACAGACAAGCTTGCTCTGGTCCAGCTCGTAGTTGATTATGTGTTGTAGAAACCTAGGATACATGAAGAATGTGTCCTTTTGAAGATTTCCCATGAGGTTAGTCAACACAAATCTTAAATAGTTGAAGCGGAGGATTTTCACTAACCCATGAACTCGGCACCCAAGTTCATATGGGATTTGATCCCATCTCCTAGTTTTATTCGACAAGACGTGAAGGACCACGTGTAGCAGGAACTTCCATTTGTACGAGAAGTTAAAATTTGTAGACAGTTGACCTGCTAACGTCTCCACCGTATCCCATTTGGAGATAAGAATTGTCCAAATCTGCTTTGGGGAGATAATATCTATTTGAGTAATTGTGGGGTTTACAGTCAGAGCGATGTAGTAAGAAGATTGGGTTAGAAAGGAGATAATATGTGAGAAGTCAGCATCTCTTGAGGAATCAAGAAGTGCGACTTGGTTGTGCTGAGGGTTGAATGCCATTTGGAAAGATGAATGGGTATGATTTGAGCTGGGTAAAGTTGAGTAGAAGAAATTTCCAGGGTAATAAAATTTGCAAGTAAGAGAGTGAAATTGAATAGTCGAGATTATTTAAAAGATTGTGGAAAGGCAGTAATGGGGGTAAGGATAAGGTGATGTGATGGTTTAGTGGATGAAATGACAGTGGCGGTAAGGTTAAAATCAGTAAATAATCCGACATCATTAACAAAATCTTTGCTTTTTAGAGTGTGGGGCCCAAGAAATTTATGTTACACAGTGAAATCTCTCTTCCGAGTGTAAAACATTTCTAAAGGTAACTCATCTTCCGAAGGAAATTCTTACTTCCGATGCCAAAACTTTGCTTCCAAAGGTTAGAGTTGCTTTCGAATAGAGAATTTGTAAGTTTTGGAAGTAGATCTCATATACAATCAATCGCTTCTTCCGAGGCCTAAAATTCATCCGTGAAGAAAGTTATCCTTTGAGAAATTTTGCTTCAGAAGATATGAGAATGTCTTCCGAAGGTTAATTTCTCTTCGGAAGGAATTTACACTTAGAAAATTTCAGAGAGAATTTCTTGTAAGAGGGCTTAAATTGTATTGACACAAGACTTACATATTAAAAAGGTTTTCAAAAGAGATCAAATTAATCAATGTTTATCATCCAAGTAGCTGTTATGAGATACTTGAAACTTTGTTCATCAAAAGCTTTGGTAAACAGATCAGCATATTGTTCATTTGAATCAACTTTGATTAACTTGATTTGATTTTTCTCATGAATGTCTCTAATAAAATGATACCTGATGTCAATGTGCTTAGTCTTGGAGTGCTTCACTGGATTTTTAGTAATGGAGATAGCACTGTTGTTCTCAATATGGATAGGAGTACTCATAAACTTGAATCCATAGTCTATCATCTGATTTTGAATCCATAACAGTTGAGCACAGCAGCTAGCAGCAGCAATGTATTCAGCTTCAGCAGTTGATGTAGAGACACGGGATAGTTTCTTGCATTGCCATGAGATAATCCTTCCACCGAGAAATTGACATCCTCCTGATGTTGATTTCTTGTCAATATTGCAGCCTCCATAGTCACTGTCAGAGTATTCATAAAGATTGACATCCTTGTTTCTTGGATACCAAAGACCTAGTTTAGGTGCTCCTTTGAGGTATCTGAGGATTCTCTTAACAGCAGCTAGGTGAGACACCTTTGGAGCAGCGTGATATCTTGCACAAATGAAAGTAGCAAACATGATATTAGGTCTACTGGCTGTTAGATACATCACAGAACCAATAATTGCCAATACTGATGTTGATCAGTATCTTCCCCCTCATGGTCAGGACAAAGATTATGGTTTCTGGGTATGGGTGTCTTGGCAGGCTTGCAATCCTTCATCTCAAATCTTTCTAAGATATCAGAGAAATATTTAGATTGATTAATGAAGAACCCTTCCTTTAGTTGCTTTACCTGAATTCCAAGGGAAAAGTCCATTTTTTCCGATGGAGCTCATCTCAAACTTCTTCTTCATAATGCTCTCAAAGTACTTGCACATTTGGTCAATTGAGGAACCAAATATGATGTCATTAACATAGACTTGTACGAGCAAAATGTCCATTCCAGACATTCTGATGAAGAGAGTCTTATCAATGGTACCTCTAGTATAGCCATTCTTCAGAAGAAACTGAGACGGAGTCTTACACAACAGCCTAGGTGCTTGGTACAGCCCATATAGAGCTTTATCCGATTTGCGCACATAGTTGGGGTGCTGTGGATGTAACAACAGACCTCCAGGTTGTAATTCTAACCCTAATCTACTTGCATCACTATCCATCTTATAAATTCCATTAATAGAAACAATCTAACCCTATTGGTGATTTTAGTGTCATCTATTGCTATTTGTTCCATTTTTATGATTCTATGTGATTTTTGTGACTATTTAGTCAAATTAAGTCTCTACCAATTAGAACTTAGTGCCCAGGAATGTTAATTAGCTACCCTAGCTAGAATTTAAAAACCCTAATTGAAACCAATTTATTAGTGAAAACAATTGAAATGTGTGTATACAAACACACTTGTAATTTTTGGCTAAGAGACATGCATGTGCATGCATAAACTTAACAATTAACTAAACCTTACTACCTAAAATACTACCCAATACTACAAATTAATACTACATATTATTATTTAACAATTAAAATTAAAGGAGAATTGCCCATTGGAGAGCATCTCGGCCGCCCCCACCTTCCCCAATCCACACTTCCCTTCTCCACTAAAACACCACCACCCTCACTCTCCAATCCCATTTCATGCAACCCTCTCTCAATCCTCTTCCTCTCCTCTCTTTGTTCAAATTCTTAGCTGAGAATTACACACACACACACACACACACTCAAACTCTCTCCAATCCTCTCTACTCCAGCTCCAAAACCGTGAACCACAACACCAAGCAAGCATCGGCCAAGCTCAAACCGCAAGAAGGTGGCCACATTCGCGAGTCTTGGACACACACCTGCACTTTGTCCGACTTTTCCAGCCTTTTTTCGAGGTTCTACAGCCAAGTCCAAGGAGTTTCTAGCCATCCACGACCATCAACACCTTCCAAACCGTGAGTTACATCAAGTGTAAGCTCCGTGTTGTCGGTTTTGGACATTTCTCATGTTTTCAACTAAAAACCTTGCTTTTTCTAGTTGTAGCAGAAACTTCTCACCATAACTTAGTTCTTAAGGAGTTCCCAACATTCTTGAAGGTAAATCACAAGATATGATAGTCATTCTTGAGGTGGAAACCGATTTCCACCATGAAAATCCTCTTTTTGGGTGTTTTGGATCATCTAACTTATGAATGTTGCAACTCTTGTAAACCAAACTTGTAACCTGCATGTTAATGGCTTAATGGACTCCCAAGAACCTGTTTTAAAACTTACAAAAGGTTACATAACTCGAACCCATGGTTATTACATGGATTACACCTTGAAAATCCTTCTTTCTACATGTAACAACACCCTTTAAACATTTGTTTGAAAAACCCTCTCAACCAAGACTCATAACCTGCTCATGAACGACTTTAGGACACCTTAATAATCTGTTTATAAAGATAAATAAAGTGTTGGTAATGTTTAAGCTCAAGTTAAGATGATTTACACATGTGTTATGGTCGGTTATGACATTTTCTACATATTTGAAGTCTATGGATGTGTAGAACAACTAGGCCATGTTTTGAGACTGAAATATCAGTAGGCTTTGATGAATATTAAGAGTGTTAACAATGTTTAATCTCTGGAATAAAGGACATGTTGTGATTAGACTCCCCACCCACCTTATAGTCACTTTTGGGAACCAAAACATGGTAAAACAATGGTAAAATAATAAAGCATGGATGTTAACCATCTTAAAAAGTATTCCAGGCTCAAAATGATTAATAATAGGGTTCTGGAGTCAATGGGAAAGTTTAGTTGTGAAAAGGTAATTTAAATGGATTTTTAAGTGAAAACGGGTACCAACCGAATGACGTTTTTGAGAAAAATCTAAGAAAAATGAGTATAAGGTTAAAATTATAAAAACCATGTTATTCCAGAAGATTAAGTGAGAAAATAACTTATAAGTAGAAAAAGTTCGTGAAATGAGTTTTTAAATGGTCAAATTCGGTTAAAAACACGATTTAACGGGTTAAACATAGAAACGGGTCTTTCAACCTTTAAAGGAAATTTTTTGTGATTAAAAGGAAGAGAAACTTATAAAAATGTCTTAAGGTGTTAAATGTCATTTTATACAAGAAATCAAACTTGAGGGTAGAAACTGTCAATTTTGAAACTTGAGGGGCTAAACTGTAAAAAATTGCCAAACTTCATAACCAGCTCTTACGAGACTTATAATCACTTGAACAACTTAATTACCCTATATTCTTAACTAACTGGTGTTAAAATCCTTGACTTTCCATAAAAGGAAACTTTTTACGCAAACCCTAATCGAATCAAACCCGAACCCGACAACTAATCCTTTGACACACTTGTTGCACCATAAATAAGTTTAGAATAGTAGCTTATCACTTACTATATTCATGTTAGGGTGCTAAACTTGAGACATTCCTCGCACGCGAAGTTTCATTTTGCTTAAACACCTAAGGTGAGCTTAGTGTTTCCACTTTTTCTCTTTTAAATGTTTTGGGGATGGAACATGCGATTGTTTTGAGTGTTAAATCTTTATGTGTTATAGCTTATGATGCTTGAATGTTGTGGATTAATTGAACCTGCCTTGTTTATACTTTTTCACAATCATTAATTCTTGGTGAACCGGTTGTCTATATGGGTAGATCTACTTGGGGTATCCCCCACGCATAGTGCCTTCCTAAGGGAAGGGGACCACACTGAGATCCTGCGGGGTCGTTGCGGCATGTAACAAGTACTTGTATGATACTCTAGTGTATCCCTCAGCAGGTAGGGTGCACCTATATGAGGCTCAGCTATCCTCTAATGTTAACCGACAACACTTTACTCTTGAAGAGGCTAGTCGGGGCTGAGTGCAGGGTTGATTGTGACCTCCACAACCACTATACTATCATGTTGATAATAAAAATGAACTAATTCTTTTAAAGTGCAGTCTTTAAAAACCTCCTATTTTTTTGAACTTTAAACACTGAACTCAGCAACATTATGTTGACCCAAAATTTCTTTTGAGCATGTTTCAGGTATCTAGCATGGATAACTTGAAGACCTAAAGGACTTCAAGTAGAGGAGTTAGAACCAAGACCGTGATGGCATTACATTGGCTTTAATTTTAAGAAATCACTTTTCTTGGATGTTTGCTAAACAATTAAATCTTTTCAATACGTTGGGTATTTGAACTATGTATCTTTTAATGGGTTAACTTTTGTAACCCGAGACATGTATTTGATGTAATGCCATGTATTTCCTTTCCTTGTTGTGCTCATATTATGGTTTGTTTCCGTTACCATATTAAGCCATTCTGTGACGTCCCACCTCCCTGGGCCCGGGGTGTGACAGATTGGTATCAGAGCCAAAGGTTGTAGGGAAATCAGGAATACCTTAGTGGACCCTAGGCTACAACCCGAGACCTTAGGACTGTCCTTCTGACGATGAAATGGACTAGAGTGAGTGGGTTAGGTAAGTTGATGGTTACACTTGATCAACGTAACCATGAACTTACTCGACACATGAATTCTAGGAAAATTCATCCGGTAATAATAGATAATGATAAAGACTAACCATTATTTGAAAAACTCACGGTGAAATCCAAGAAACTATATAACCACAATACTTGGCACTATTATTACTATTATTGCTATTTATATTATTATAGCCTTTGCCAACCCACTTTTGAGATACTATGTGCAGGCGACAGGTTCTTATAGCAGACAAAGGTAAGACGCCTGCATTCCTTGTTGACGAGATTGCCCCATTGGTAGGTTGAGGAGAACGGAGAGTCCATCTCAGTATGAGGAGCCACCTATGGGGGGTTATCACCCGGGATGGGTTTCAGTTACTTCGGATGACACGGATCCGTCTGAGGATACGTCGCCACCCATGTGGAGGAGCCGAACCCGTTCTCGTTCCCCTCAGGTCCCTGTACCGGTCGAGCTATCGATCCCCCATAGTGGGAGAGGTGCGAGGGTTATTACGCACCCTCGCAAAAGCGTTCGACCGGGAAAATCCGTGTCATTTCGGATGCCTCCTCCTCCTCCTCCCTCGGCTAGTGGTCCGGTCCCGGTACCCCCGGAGATCGATCCCCCGAGGCATAGCACTCATTGGGTACCTGCCCGTCACAGCTCATATGCTGGCCCGAGCATACTACCTGGAGATCCCTACGCGCAGTCCAGCCGCCGGGCTAGTGACGCTCAGCTGGAGGACATCATCAGGGTCCTCTGGCGCCATGAGATGTCAATATAGCAGGTGGCGCGGGACTCACAGTCCTCGCGCTTTCAGGCAATAATGGCTACTCAAGGCCTCCAAAGGATCGAAGAGGAGAGGCGAAGGGAGAAGACCGGGTGGTTCAAGTGGCATTGGAGGAAGTGAGCATGGGTGGAGAAGCATTATTAGTATTTCTTTTTCATGAGACTAAACTTATTATTATTATGGGGGTGTAAGCACCTTCCAACTTGTTATTTCTGATACTACTTGGTACTATGCTATGCAGACTGTGGACTTTAATTATGTGTGTGATTGGAATTATTTACGGTTTTGCTTAAATTAATCTCTGTTATAATTTAATAGTTGGATGGTTCAAGACGATTAAGAAGGATTTATCATGATGGAAGCACTAAGTATTAGTTTGATACGAAACTTGACTTAACGACTGGAGAAATATTTTTAAGACACTTTCGGATGAGCAACGAATTCATAGGAGCTTCTCAAAGCAAAAGACTTTGACATGGTTCTTAGTTGATCGATTCTTGTTTACTTTATCATTGAGGTTTCAAAGTTGGATTAGTGTAACCTTGATACAAGAATCGTGTTTGTTAAGACTAGTGGACTCAATTCAGAATATTAGTATCATTGAAATAAGGTTCCAAAATAAGTACGGGTTGAGGGGAAAACGTTTAGAGATATTATTATGAGTCATTAAGAGAAATGGGATAGTGAGTTTTAAGATTTAGGAGGACAAAATCAATGATGAAAACATAACAACAAGATGTTTCAAGTGTAACGTTTGGTTTACAAACCAAAGCAATACGTTGACTTATCAAAGTATTAGGTCAACTACAACCTTAATGAAGACATGCGTACCTATAAGCGGACACTCACCCTAAGGGTTACCAGGTAAGGTAAACGGATCCATCGGTTGATTTGGATTTATATGAATACCTTGCCTAGACTAAACACCTCGAGATACAGACATCGAGTAGGTGCTGCAACCTTTGGTTTGTAGGGGCACTAGCGATAGATTTCAGCATTCGGCTGTCTTGATATCTAATGAACCCTTCAATACGTCTGATCCATTATCTGAAG
This sequence comes from Flaveria trinervia, assembly GCA_025506515.1. NCBI lineage: Eukaryota > Viridiplantae > Streptophyta > Magnoliopsida > Asterales > Asteraceae > Flaveria > Flaveria trinervia. The sequence continues at coordinate 19,772,480 of CM046441.1, forward strand.
TTTTATGGGTTTATGATAGGTGCTTTAGGCATCATCCCCATTTCACATTTAAATTTCTAGTTAAGGGCCATTTTTAGTATAGTGACTAGGTGAGTGAAAAGAGATTGATTAGGATGGTAAGATCTCACAATGAAGAGCCTAAAAAGCTTTGATACCAATTGTAGGATCGGTTTTGTACTCAAGTATTTTCTCTCAAACTCACTAAGTAACACTCAAGTTTGTGATGAAGCAGAATCCTTGTAAGAGTTGATGATAATATACTAAATAAATCAAACCAAACACAAGAGAATAGTTTTTCAAGATACTTGTATATATTATTTCTCAACTTAAAGTATTACAAGACTCTTACAAGCATATTACATGAGTTACAATGAGAAACTATATATACTACTACTTACAACCGGATATACTTTAATACTATCCGAAAAGATTATACTAAATAAATTACTACAAAGCTAAAGTTAAGGTATCTTAGATAAAGTGTTATCTTAGATAAAGTATTCTCTAAGATATGGTAGTCATGACATGTCCGTGACTTACCTTTTGACAACAACGAAAGTTGCCAACTGTATTAACTGATGAGGGTAAACAGTGGAAAAAAGTATGGTCAACTATATGGGATTTTTAGAAAACGCCATGTAGTATATCAGAGGTCATTAGTGGAGTGTCAAACGGACCATACTTATGTCCACTAGTTCATAGTAGCTACTTCCTAAGGTTAATTGGCTTCGGAAGAACTTGTTCTTTCGAAGCCACTTATAGTTCGGAAGTGTATAGTTCCTTCGAGGCTTCCTTGGGACTTTATACTTCAGAAGTTGTAGTATTCATTTCTTACATGTGTTGATGCTTCAGAAGAGTAGAGACTTTGTCTTTAGTAGTTGGATTTTTCCTTTGGAAGTTGATCTTGCACTTTAGTTCGGAAGAATTCCATTTGTCATCGGAAATTCCACTCTTAGCTTCGGAAGTCTTTTATTAATTATACAAAAAATAGTCTAAGTGTTTGGCTTTGGTTGCACCAGTCTTTCTAGATCCAACAAGTTTCAACTTTCATCTCAGTAATATGGGAAATTATTAATTTCTCATATTGATTCAAAAAATAGGTATAAGTTAGGTTACAATGTTGTTACACCTGTTAGGACCGTGTACGTACGGAGTACTAATTGATTCTACGTTTATACCAGATCAAGTAGTGTAGAATCATATTTGATTGGCAATCCAATCATTGAGAAAAATTACCCGATCGATATAAGATTTGACTAAACGTTAAGAAGTAGGAAGAATCGATCAGGAATGAACTATGAACTTGGACAAGCTCTTTGGGACGCACTGGACGGCTAGGGTTTAAATGTATGTGTAATATCACTTGAAGTGTTTTTGGATTTTAATTGACAGGAAAATAAAAGAAAAGAAAAGAAAATAAGTAATAAACTAAGAAAAACTAGTCGGACTACAAACATTCGTCTTCTAGAATCACAACACTTTTCTTTTTCACGCCATTAACCTCAAAAAGATATAAAAACCAAGGTTTGTCAAATGCTTTTGTGTATAAGTCGACGCGTTGAAAATCATTATTAACTTTAACAACATTGATTAATTTTTTTCAAAACAATCATGTATAAAGTGATATTTAATACCGATGCGTTTTGTTTTAGCATGTTGGACTGGATTTTTGGTTAGAACAATTACAGCAGAATTATCAACAAAAATAGTGGTGTTAGAAAATTGCAAACCGTAGTCGCGCATTTGCTGTTGAATCCAAATGATTTGCGAGCAGCAACTTGCAGCATCAACGTATTAAGGTTCACATGTGACAAAGCAATTGAGGTCTGCTTCTTACACTACCAGGTGACTAGCCGTCTACAAAATAACTGACATCCCGCTTATGTTGACTTGTAATTCATCATGCAACCAATGTAGTCCGAGTCACTATACGTTGTAAGCTCAAAGTCATCGTCATGAGGATACCACAACCCGATTGTTAGAGTACGCTTCAGATAACGAAATCATTTTAACCCTGATGAGATGATTTACTTTTGGTTTCGTCTGATATCTAGAGCAATGATACGTGGCATACATGATATCAGGACGTGAGGCTATGAGATACATGAGAACTCCGATCATTCCTCTTTACATGGTGGCATCAACAACATCACCATTTTTGTCGGGTGCCACATCATGGTTTGTGGCGAGTGGAGTTCTAGCTGCTGAAGCATTCTCCATGTCGAATCGACTAAGGATATCTCCTACATATTTGGTATGATGCAGAGAGATTCCTTTTGGTGTCTGATCCACCTGTAAGCCGAGAAAGAACTTCATCTTCCCCATGCCACTCATCTCAAACTTTCCTTTCATTACAAATTCAAATCCTTTACATAATTCTTTGTTTTTGAAACTGAAGATTATGCCATCCATATAAATCTGTATGAGTAGTAAATCTCCATCCTTTTCTTTGATGAACAATGTACAATCAATAAATCCTCTATGAAAACCATGTTTCACAAGATGAGTTGAGGGTTTCTCATACCAGGCTCTAGGGGCTTGATAGAGCTCGTAAAGAGCCTTGTCCAGTTTGTAAACTCTATCCTAATGATAAGGATCCTCAAATCATTCAAGTTGATTGACACAGACTGTTTCATAGATTTGATCATGAATGGATGCACTCTTCACATCTAGTTGATAAACTTTAATCTTCATGTAGGATGCATAGGCTAGAAATATACGTATTGCTTCCATCCTTGCCACTACTGCAAAGACTTCATTGTAATCTATCCCTTCGACTTCTTGAAATCTTTGAACTACATGTCGAGCCTTAATCCTGATTATGACCCCTTGGTTATCTTTATTTTGTACGTCAGCACCCATTTAGTGCCAATCACCTTAGCACCTTTTGGTTTGTCCATAAGGGTCCATACTCCTAACTTCTTGAACTGTAGGAGTTCTTCTTGCATTGCACTGACCCATGCCTTATTGTTTAAGGCTTCACTCACATATTTTAGCTCAAATTGAGACCCAAAACATCGATATGCACCATCATGAAGATATCCCTTTTCCATGACTGAGGCATAATCAGCAGAGTATAATTGATTTCATATCTATACGCCCGATCAAACATCCCCAATGATGTTATCTAAGGGATGATAAACATTTATTCAAGATCCAGTAGTCGTGGGAACAGCTACCTTAGTATCTAGATTGTGAAACCGAGGTTCAGTCTCTGTAGTTGTTGGAGTATGAGGTTCCGAATGTTAGAGGCATCAGGATTTTATGCTTGTGTACTTTAATTCATGGGAACCTATCCACATTTGTAGTCTCAATTGCTTCATCATCAGGGGAATAATCACTTACTTTAAGGTCTCCCTGTAAAGGGCTAGAACTATCATCTAATGGACCAGTTGATGCAGGTTTGGTGGAGGAGTGTTTAGAATTTCATACATCATCCTAGCATAAAGTTCATCATCGGTATGAGTAGGAACCAGATTGAAGGATTTAAAGAATCCATCACAGTCAAAGAAGAAGGAGCGTCCTTTCCCAGCAGGAGGGGTGGTGTATCTTTGAACATCAACATTTCACCACACTTCTACCTGACCCGTTGAGTTGTTATAAACTCTATTGTGTGGTATGTTGTATCCAATAATGATACCTTCTACTGCCTTCTCGGAGAACTTCCTAGTCTGAGTCTACTTTAACAATGTGCATGGTGCGCCAAACGGTTCTAGATACTCCAAGTTAGGTTTACGTCGCTGGAGTAATTCATAACATGTTTTTCCATGCCGTTTGACCATTAGGACTCGATTGAGCATTTAACAAGCATTAGCCACTACCTCATTCCAGAATTGAATAGACAGTTTTGAGTCGGCCAACATTGTCCTGGCAGTCTCTATCAAGCTCTGATTCTTCCTTTCAGCTACACTGTTCATGTGTGGAGTGTAGGCATAGGTGATTTAATGAACAATTCCTCTTTCTCTATAGTATGTCTCCATCCACTGATTCTTGAACTCTGTACTATTGTCTTATCGAATCTGCCTTACTTTTAGCTTGTAGAGTGATTCCAATGTAGTTACCATATGTTTGAATGATTCAAAAGTTTCTGATTTGGCTTTCAGAAACATCACCCAAGAGAATCTTGAGTAATCATCCATTACTACAAAGCAATACAGTTCTCCAGCAATGCTCTTTATGCTGACAGGGCCAAACAGATCAATGTGTAGAAGCTCGAGAGGCATATCAATAGAATTAGTTGTCTTTGCCTTATGAGCCTTCTTGGTCTGTTTCCCTTTCTTACATGCTATGTAGAAGACTAGAACCTGGAAGTTCTTGACAGTTCATCGTTTACTAAATCATTATAAACCAAATGATTCATCTTCCTAGGATTGATGTGTCCCATTCTCCTATGCCATGAGACTGAGTCCCTCTCAGTTTCTTTTGATAAGAAGCATTGAACATGTGATCAGTTGTGGAGGCGTTTGATAGATCTAAGACATACAAGTCGTTTTGTCTTGAAGCTCACATAAGAAAGTTATCCTCCTCAATCACATAGTCCTTCTTCAACATGTAGCACTTCTTGTTGTCAAATACAATTTTAAATCTTTTATCACAAATCTGGGAGACTGAAAGTAAGTTGTTATGTAGTTATTGAACGTAGTTGACCTTGTCAAACATTAGTTTTTTGTTTCCCACTTCACCTTATGCGGTGATGTAACCTCCTTTATTTTTAGCAAATGACACGTGTCCCCCTTTAATTTGTTTGATGTTGAAAAGGAAAGACGAATTCCCTATCATGTGCCTGGACACCCAACTATCAATAATCCAAGTATTAGTGATAGCATTGTACGAGACACCCTGCACATATAAAGGAATTGGTTAGTTCAGATTTGGGACCCAAGCCTTAACTGGCTTGGGTGACCCAGAGGAATCACACATCATAAACTCAACCCATTGTCCTTTAATGGATGAGGGCATATCTTTCTTCTTATTATCTTCACTATCAACCACTAAAACTGATTTTTCTTTCCATAAGCCAGTTTTGTCTAAGGCCTATTTATGGTAGACAGACGACTGACTTATGGTTTGAACTTTATGTTCACTAACACTCTTAGGTGGAGTAATAGATCTCGTTTTAGAAAAACCTGGTTTTGTATTATAAAGTTCAATTTTCTTTCTGGGCATATGATAATAAGGACAGTTAGAAGAGATATGTCCTTGTTTCCCACAATTGTAACAAGATCTCGCATCTACAGATTGAAGAAAACTTTTATGTGATGTTGGGTTTGGTAAAGGTGTGCGGTGTGTCTGGTTTGGTTTTATCACTTCTCTTTTAGATGCTTCAGCTTTATTCATAAAATTAATTGTTTTAACGTTTTTAAAATCTTTACCTTTCATTTTATTTGGACTTAGATGATTAACACATTTTTGGTTAACTGGTTTAATGATTTTGGGTTCTAAAATAGACGTTGGTGAACTTGACCTTACATTAAACCTTTTAGTTTCATTATCCAAATTCTCAACTGGCATCTTGCTTTTTGATTTCAAAGTAGACTCCTTCTCTTTAGTGCCAGACTTCACCGGTCTACCCGTGGAATCAGGATCACTAACCAGAGCAGTGGACACCATATGATCCTTAACTGTATTGTTATTGATAGGTCTACATTTTGTATTCAAAAGGATCTCATGTGGTGGTGGAACTACTTTGTACCCCAAACCTTCCCCCTTATTTCAATCATTCACTAAGTTTTGAACTATGTGAGAAGAACAAGCCCAGCTATGCAGTTTTTGTATTAACGAATTAACCTCGACTTCCAAAACTGCTTTCTCCTTTTTGGTTTCTTCTAAAGAATTTAAGTAAAACTTTATATCATTTGATTGATTTAAGGCAACAACCTCGGTTTCCCTTAGTTGTTTCCCTAAAAGTTCTATATTTTCTTTAAAACAACACTAATTTTGTTTTAATATATGATTAGCTTTAGTGCATAGTTGTGAATCATTTACTAAGTTCTCATTGTGTTCTAATAACATAGCAAATTTCACATCATTGCTTTCCCTGAATTTTTCATATTCAAAACAAGCATGTTTTCAAATAATTGATTTAAAGAACTTACCTATAGGAGTCTGTTGAATCAGCCATCAAAGCAGAGTTAGACCTATCGGTGGCTTAAGATTCTGAACTTGTTGCTCTTAGCTTTTCCTCAACCAAGTCCTTTACCATGTTCACATCTTCTTCTGTATCCGACCTTGCTTGCTCAGTTGTAATCTCACCTTCGCTAGAAGATCCATCATCCAGAGCTTCGACAAATGTAATCTTTGATTATCTAGGAGAAACAAATCGGAAGGACCAATCCTGCCCTTCATCCCCTTGAGGAGTTAAAGCCTTTGTCTCTTTGCTTGAAGAAGCAGTTCAAACCATGTATTTGTCTTCACGGTTGAAAGTAGGAAATGGTTTACCATTTCCAGTTTTCTTTGGCTTTACACATGCACGTTTAAAATGCCCCTTTTCACCACAGTTGAAGCAGGTGACTTTGGTACCAAAAGTCGAATCTTTAGTGGCTACTAGATTCTGCCCCGTCTTCTTGACAAACTTTTTAGCTCTTCTAACTGCACTTGCTAGAGCCCGCATGATGTCCATTCATTCTAGCTCATTCTCCTCAACTTGCTCGTAATCTTCACTGCAAGATGACAATTTCTAGTCTTCCCAGCAACTAAACCATCATAGGATTGAACCACTCCCGCTAGAAGATCCATATGCTCCTTTGCAACTTCCACTATGATATTACCTAGATTCTTGGTATTCAAATTCGTAGCATTGGCTTCAGGCACTATGTATTGGGTCCCTAATGACTCTGACTCTTCTGGCCCTGAAGCAGTGGTTTGGCAAGGAGCCGAGGAGCTAGTCACGAATGCTATTAGTAATGGTGCCACTGAACCAGCTGGAGTCGGAACTGTGTTGTCCAGCAAAATATTCTAAATGTAGGATCCTTTCTTCGACTTGTACTTCATCTCAGTTCTTCCTCTCTTAACTACAAGATGACGTCATTTATGTCTAACATTGCAAGAATGTCGTTCTGTCTCAGGTTAGACACAATTGTGTCCCATTTCTCAAGCAAACCATAAACAAAGCTTGAAACTTTGTCTTCTATTGTGGTGGTTATGCCATGAGTGTACAACTCACTCATTAGATGATAGAATGTGTGAGTAATATCATCTAAGCTCTCATTTTCTATCGAAGATAAATTATCGAGTTCCTTCTTGAGAGCCTTAGCCTTAAGTGCCTTAAACGTCACGTTTCAATCATACCTCTACTCTAGAGCTTCCCACAGCTTTTTGGCCTGCTTGTTCTCAGAAAACTGATGAAAGATGTCTTTCAGGATTGACTGAGTCAACACGGCATAAACTTTCCTTTCAGCATGGACGAGTATCTTTTGAGCTTCGCTCATTCCACCCAAAGTCAACTTGACTCCATTTGCACTAACTGGTACCATGTAACCAGTCTCTATGGAAATCCAAAGATAGGATCAACTCCATTTAAGTAAACTCAAACCATTGTTTCCACTTGTTGGGTTTGCAAGAACATAAAACGTAGTTTAACCATTTAAACTTTCAGAAAACGCAGCGGATAATATTAGTTTTTAATGCAATTTTGAAAGCTGAAATATATGTTCTTTAAGAGGCCGTTAAGCATATGAAACAAACCCATAAAACAAGGATCATATTATGTGAATAGACAAGCTATGAGAACATTAAAACAACATAATATGACATCCACAAGGGGCTGTTATAACTACCTTTCTGCAGCCTTCAAAAACGAATGAAAGAAGGATGAGATGAAGATGATGACGATATTGTTTATGCAGCCCTCAAAGAAGAGAACCTCAAGTTGTAGTACCCACAAGCTTGTTCCAAACACCTTGCTTTGTTAGGGAGCTTTACACCAGAGAAAACCCCTAGAAGAGCAACCCAAATCAGCCAAAACAACCAAGAAAAACGATTTTCCAGCTTGTTTCTGGCAGCTTCAAATCGAAATGTTGTTGTCTTCAAAGAGAGAATATGTTGCCCTTTTGTGTGTGTGAGAGAGAGTGTAGCAAAAGAGGGTTGGGTGATAATGTGTCTTAACTCTTGCAAAGAACAAGAAGCAAGACATATTCCCTCAATGGCCCATAGGGGCGGCCGAAACCAAACCAAAAGGGGGTTTCCCTCTCTTTTAATATTTTATAAAAACTACACTTTCAAACATATTAAGTTACAAAATTAAAACATAGTTTAAATTTTATCAGATGACATACTTTTATTTAACATTATTTAACCAACTTAAATAATGTATCAAATAAATATCTCATGAACAAATTATCCAAATAATATTGTTCTTTCACAAAAGCAATATTTAGAAAACCAATTTACTAAATAGGTGTCAATATTTATTTTATGATCTTATCAACAAATAAATAATTGTTGGTGTTTGTATAGCTTGTTATTGGGTATAACCCGACTTGGATCATGACGTACTAACCATATCAATATTCTATGTGTTTTGGGCATATGAAATCGTACAATCTCCCACTTGCACAAAATTCATAGAAGATTGATGCAAGCAGTAAATACCGCCTAACAACGGTTTACTACCATTAATACGCATGACTTATAGCCATTCAATAACATTATCCCTTTCAAGTACCCTACTTGAAAAGATTTAGGTGAATCAATCATCTATCCTTTTGTTATAGATGTCATGTTAAATCCAAGGACACAGAATGATCATTCCTTGTTGATTTAACTTAATCAGGCCTTAGACATCTAACTCTCAACGAATAAGAGGAACAAATTCCATCTTGACTACATACGTTTCTCACAAACACCTCGTGTCATGCCTCAACATACCTTATGCACTGTCCACTATTTCAGGACAGTGAAGAATAAGCTCAAGGTATAACACTTGGTGAATATCAAAACCCAATATGTATCTCAGGTCTGAGGATACCAGATGATATTCGCCTTTACTTAAATTTATTTATGATCAATCAAAAGGATTCCATGTAGTGAAATTTGAGATGCGGGTTAATCCAATATTTGTATCCCACAAATATCTATGAACCTTGGTGGCAACCCATTGCCCTATATTCATCCTTATGAATATCAACCAATCCAAGTTCATAATAATCTTACTTTCATACTTGTTCCCACAAGTATGAACGACTACGGACATTTAGAGTAAACATTTTACTCACGGATAAAACATGCTAAATTGGAACATTAATTGAAACATTATAACAAATAAATTATTCAAATAATAATGAGTTCCATATATCCAAATACAAAATTTACAGATCAAATCCAATCACTAGAATATCGAAGTCCCATGGCACAAGTATGACCTTCATGCTTTGCCTTTTCAAGGAGCTTCGTGAAAGGATCCGCAATGTTTTGATCCGTGTGAACTTTGCGAATACATTCTTTCCTTTTTCAACTTCATCTCGTATGTAGTTGAATCTCCGCTCAATATGCCTAGTCTTTTGATGAGCACGGGGTTCCTTGATTTGAGCAATCGCACCCTCGTTATCACAAAATATCTCTAGGGGGTCCTGAATGGAAGGGACAACCCCAAGATCGGCAATGAATTTCTTTAACCATGCAGCTTCTTGAGCTGCCAATGAGGCGGCGACGTATTCTGATTCTGTAGTTGATAGAGCCACCACATCCTGTTTGGAGCTTTTCTAAGAGACTGCTCCTCCATTCACAATGAAAATATATCCCGATTGCGACCGAGAATCATCACGATCGGTTGGAAACTCGCATCCGTGTAACCCTTTACAACGAGTTCCTCATCACCAGATCCATAGATTAAGAACATGTCTCTTGTCCTCCTTAGGTACTTAAGTATGTTCTTAACAGCCATCCAATGACTGCTACCAGGATTTTGCTGGTAACGGCTTGTCATGCTTAAGGCGCATGACACGTCTGGTCGAGTGCATATCATCGCATACATGATGGATCCAATAGCATGCGTATGGGATTGCCTTCATTTTATCTTGCTCATCCTTTGAGCTAGGACATTGAGTCGTACTCAATATTGTTCCTCTTTGAATAGGTACGGTACCTTTCTTAGAGTTTTCCATCTTGAACCTTTTCAAGATCTTATCAATGTACGCACTTTGATTCAAACCAATCAACCGCCTTGATCTATCCCTATAGATCTTTATTCCCAATATATAGGGCTTCACCAAGATCCTTAATGGAAAAACAACTTCCAAGCCAGGTTTTTACACCTTCCAAGGTTGGAATGTCATTTCCAAATAGTAGTATGTCATCAACATACAATACTAGGAAAGTTATTGTGCTCCCACTAGCCTTCTTATACACACAAGCCTCATTAGCGTTTTTGATGAAGCCAAATTTCTTTACTTCCTCATCAAAACGGTGATTCCAGCTTCTCGATGCTTGTTTCAATCCATAGATTGATTTCTTTAACTTGCATACTTTATTAGGATGTTTTGGATCGACAAAACCTTCAGGCTGAACCATATAGACATCTTCCTCAAGATATCCATTTAGGAAAGCGGTTTTGACATCCGTTTGCCAAATCTCATAATCATAATGAGCAGCTATGGCAAACAATATTCTTATAGACTTTAGCATCGCAACAGGTGAGAAGGTTTCATCATAATCAACCCCTTGAGTTTTAGTGAAACCCTTTGCTACAAGTCTAGCTTTATAAGTATCCAAGTTTCCATGCATATCGGTTTTCTTCTTGAAAACCCATTTGCTTCCAACTACTTTGAGTTAAGAGGTGGAACAACCAAGTCCCATACTTGATTGTCATGCATGGATTGCATCTCAACGCTCATGGCCTCGAGCCATTTGTCACAATCCGAATTGGACACTGCATCATGATATGTGGTTGGTTCATCTGAATCTACCACATAGCATCCATCCATGAAAAATCCGTATCTTTCAGGTGGATTACTAGTTCTACCACTTCTGCGAACGTTTTGTGTGTATTGATCAACCATTTGATCATCTTCAACATCCTCATGTTGAGTGCTAGTTTCAACCAAACGTGCATCGGGTTGTGGTTCTTGATCCTCCTCAAGATCCACTGTTCTACTGCTAGTTCCTTCCATAAGGAACTTTGCTTCTAAGAACTCACCCTTTCTGGCAACAAACGCCTTTTGTTCCAGTGGGTCATAGAAATAATATCCCATAGAATCTCTAGGATATCCAACAAAGATGCACTTGGTGGATCTGACTTCTAACTTGTTTGGGGTGGGAGTCTTAACATAAGCCTCACAACCCCAGACCCTTAAGTATGATAGAGATGGAACCCTTCCATGCCATATCTCAAAAGGTGTCCTTTCCACCTTTTGGTTGGGGCCATATTTAAATACGGGCCGCGGAGGGCAGAGCGAAACCCCAAAATGATAGAGGTAATGTGCTTCTAGCCATCATAGATCGACCATATCCAATAAGGTTCGATTCCTCCTCTCAGACACACCATTATGTTGTGGTGTTCCAGGTGGAGTGAGTTGTGAGACAATCCCACAACTCCTAAGATGATCTTGAAAAGCATCACTCAGGTATTCACCTCCTCTATGTGTATGGAGAACTTTAATTGACTTGTTAAGTTGATTTTCTACTTCATTCTTGAAGATTTTGAACATTTCAAAAGCTTCATCTTTGTGCCTTAATAAGTACACATACCCATAGCGACTATAATCGTCGGTAAAGGTAATGAAGTATCTTTCACCATTCCTAGTCGTTGGCTTAAAAGGACCACATACATCCGAATGTATGATTCCTAATAAATCTTTTGCCCTTTCCTTAGTTCCACTAAAGGGTGCCTTAGTCATCATTCCTTGTAAACAAGATTCACATACATCAAATGAATTATATTCATTTGTTTTTAAAAGACCATTCTTTTGAAGTGTTTGTATACGTTTCTTGTTTATATGACCAAGACGACAATGCCAAAGATAGGTATCACTCAAGTCCAACTTGAGTTTCTTGGTGTTAGTTTGGTACAATGAGCTATTTAGAGTATTTTCATGAGCCAATTCATAATACCATTAATGGGAATGGCATTAAAATAGAACATACCATTTAAAGAAACATGAATATCATTTTCAATAAAAGATAATACATATCCAAATTGTTTTAACAGGGCTACAGAGATAATATTCCTAGTCAAACTAGGAGCATACAAAACATTGTTCAAGATCACTTCCAAACCATTTGGAAGCTTCAAGATGTAGTCACCACGGGCTTCAACTTGAACTTTAGCCCCATTGCCCATGTAGAGGCTTGCATCCCCTTTCTTGAAGTCACTACTTCTTTTGAACCCCTGCAACAAATTGCAAATGTGAGTTCCACATCCGGTATCTAATACCCATGTGTTAGAGGATATCATGTTTAAATCAATATGGATCATGTATATTGTACCTGAGGTCTGCCCGGCATCCCTCTTTGCTTTCAACTCTTGGGATGGACAGGATAATTCCTTGCCCAATGTCCAATCTCCCCACACTTGAATCATGGGTCGTTAGTAGCAACCTTTTGCTTTTTCTCTTGTGGTTTGGGTGGCACCCTTGCCACCCCTTTCCCTTTTCCCCAAGCAGGTCCCTTGCCCTTGGCAACTTTTGCCTTGGGCGGGACGAGGCCTTTTATTGTTCCCACCTTCATTGATGGTGAGAACGGGTAAAACCCTTTTACCCATGGCCGCCTCGGCAGTTTTGAGCATTGAGTGAAGCTCACCAATGCTTTTGTCCCAAGCATTCATGTTGTAGTTCAACACGAATGTCTCGAACCTCTTGGTAAGGCCATTGAGGATCAAATCCGTGGCCAATTCCTTCGATGGGACAATTAAGCCTCTCGAGGCGGTCAATGTGACTTTTCATCTTAAGTACATAAGATGAAACAGATTGGTTGTCGTCCATACGACATGCATGGAGTGCTCGAACCGTTTCGAAGCGCTCAACCCTTGCTTGCTGTTGGAACGTTTCCTTAGCTGGGTTATCATGTCGTAAGCTCCGTGGTGTTCATAATCCTTTTGGAGATCCGGAGTCATGCTTGCTAGCATGAGACAAGACACTTGGACGGAGTCCTCAGTGTACTTCAGCCAATCGTTGTAGGCCCCCTCATCATCCTCGCTAGGTTGATCGAGGATAGGGTCGTCTAAAACATACGATCTTCTCTCTTGCTTGAGAACGATTCTCAAGTTTCGATACCAGTCGATAAAGTTGTTATGATTTAGACGTTCCTTTTGGAGGATCGCTCGTAGAGATTGGTTAGACGCGGATGAGTTATCGGAATTATCATTATGTGAGGCCATCTACAAAATTTAACAAAGTTTTATTTTAGTATTTTCGATATAGCCAATTTTAATAATTAATGCCTTTTAAGGCCATTTTTATATTAAAATCTAGAACCCAACATTACATTTAATTGTGGTTAGGTGACCTTTATCCCACGATTTAAATTAATAAGGTGGTCAACCATTGACGGTTGCAACCATTTGCAACTTCTAGATGTATCATCGACCTTTAAAAATCATATGTAAAGTCGGCACGTTAATCCCTCAACACCATTTGGAAACCATATTTAGCTTATCCATTTAACATGGTTTGCAAATCAAGTTACCCTACTTGCACACACGTGTGAGTTTACCCACATAAGTGGTTAGGTGACCTTTATCCCACCAATGTGGTATCCCCACCTTAAATCATAAGTTCCCTCTAAATGGTTAGGTGACCTTTATCCCATTAAGAGTTTCCAAATGATTCAAGTGTTGTGCAAAAGGACGGTGTTGAACTTGTTAGTCAAAAGTTTAGAGATTTCATAATTCTAGTTTAGAAAACTCTATGTACTTGTATTTGCATGCTTTCAAATACAAGGTACCCTATGGTCCTTTGATTAAAACCAATTCTAATCTTTAAAACCAATAAATCTATTTAATAACCTTTTATTACCTTTTAATGATTAAGAACCATCATTTTAATAACTTGTTAAGTTTGTTAATTAGTTTGTAAGGCATGTCAAAAATCAACCACTCAATCAAATAACAAACATCCAAACAAGTCATAAGCATAAACAACCATAATATGCATAACCTTAGCAACTATTGTGACCACACTTGTTTGCCATCACAAGTGTGGTCATTAGGTCTTTCCTAAGGGTTGAATACAACAAAAAATAGGGGTCTTGTTGGACTCCCACTTGAACTTGCATCCATATGCTTCGAGTCCTTCTTTTGTGTCTTCCATTGTGCTTCGACATCGAGCATCTCTTTTACAAAATATATATCCTAATACATATTTCTAGTAAAAGGAAAAAGCTCCTAATCTATTATTACATCCCAATGAATAAATAGACAAGTTACATTTTTAAACAAAGCACAAATGATAATATTACAATCCTAAGAGAAAACAACCAAAACAACATAGCAAGCATCCAAACAACACAAGGTCAAAGGCTAGGTTATGCACACTAACATCCAATGATCATATCATCAAAACATATAATGAACCCCACTTAAAACCTTCAAATTTCAGCCAACATAAACTGAAAATTTTGGTTTTAAACATTGTCCAAACAATCAACATATCATGATATATATCTTTCAAGATCTAATCACTAGCATGTGTGATATGACCTTGAAAGTTGGGGAATCATCCAAACAAAACATAGCAGCCCAAGAACAGCCTATAACAAGTCTATAAACATCCTAAAACCATTTTAAAGGACAAAACAAGCAAGTCATCCACATAACCGGCTCTTGATGCCATTGCAGGGTTTGCAAGAACAGAAAACGTAGTTTAACCATTTAAACTTTCAGAAAACGCAGCGGATAATATTAGTTTTTAATGCAATTTTGAAAGCTGAAATATATGTTCTTTAAGAGGCCATTAAGCATATGAAACAAACCCATAAAACAAGGATCATATTATGTGAATAGACAAGCTATGAGAACTTAAAAACATAAAACAAATGACAGCCACAAGGGGCTGTTATAACTACCTTTCTGCAGCCTTCAAAAACGAATGAAAGAAGGATGAGATGAAGATGATGATGATATTGTTTATGCAGCCCTCAAAGAAGAGAACCACAAGTTGTAGTACCCACAAGCTGTTCCAAACACCTTGCTTTGTTAGGGAGCTTTACACACAAGAAACCCCTAGAAGAGCAACCCAAATCAGCCAAAACAACCAAGAAAAACGATTTTTCAGCTTGTTTCTGGCAGCTTCAAATCGAAATGTTGCTGTCTTCAAAGAGAGAATATGTTGCCCTTTTGTGTGTGTGAGAGAGAGTGTAGCAAAAGAGGGTTGAGTGATAATGTGTCTTAACTCTTGCAAAGAACAAGAAGCAAGACATATCCCCTCAATGGCCCATAGGGGCGGCCGAAACCAAACCAAAAGGGGTTTCCTCTCTTTTAATCTTTTATAAAAACTACACTTTCAAACATATTAAGTTACAAAATTAAAACATAGTTTAAATTTTATAACATGACATACTTTTATTTGACATTATTTAACCAACTTAAATAATGTATCAAATATATCTCATGAACAAATTATCCAAATAATATTGTTCTTTCACAAAAGCAATATTTAGAAAACCAATTTACGAAATAGGTGTCAATATTTATTGTATGATCTTATCAACAAATAATAATTGTTGGTGTTTGTATAGCTTATTATTGGGTATAACCCGACTTGGATCATGACGTACTAACCACATCAATATTCTATGTGTTTTGGGCATATGAAATCGTACACCACTGAGGATATTCAACCAACGTTAACAACTTTGGCGGTTTATTATGATTACCAATCTCATTCTCCAAAAGAAGCATGTTCTGGTTGCGTGAGTCCCTCCGTGTAGTAAACACAACAAATTGATCTTCCATATCTATAAACTTAGTAATTAGAGAACAAGACAGTTTCAATCGTGTGAATGGACTTTGTATTGGATCTTATATGCCCAAGACACATATAAGATTGATGTGGTTAGTGCGTAATGATCCAAGTCAGGTCATACCCAATAACAAGTTAGACAAACACCATCAAATATTTGTTTAATGATAGGATCATGCAACAATATAGACACCTAATTTAGAAAATTGGTTTTCTAAATATTGCTTTTGTGTTAGAACAAAATTATATGGATGATTTTGTTCAAGAGAGATTTATTTGTTTCATTATTTAAAATGGTTAGATAATGACTTATAAAAGAGTGTTGTGTTATAAAATTACAACTAGGTTTAATTTTACAACATGAATTAATAAAAGGGTGCAACTAATACAAAATAAAAATGTGGGAAAACTTGTTTTTGGTTTGAAGTTGCGGCCGCCCAAGGGCATTGGGAGAACCCCCTTTTGTCTTGGTTCTTGCATGACTTAACTTATGCAACACACCACAATCAACTCTCCTAAGACTCTCTCTCTCACACACACTAGAAACTCTCTCAACTTGGCTGCTTGATTTCGAGCTGGAACAGAATATTGGGGCTGAAGTTCCGAGTTCTAGTGAAGCAAAAGAAGAGGTTCTTTTGGGTGTAGCAACCTAACAAGCAAGGTGTTTGAAGGGCTTGGGGTATCACGGATTTGAGGCCTTCTCTTTTGAAGATTAGTCACTCAAAAGCATCATCATCTTCATCTATTTCGATCTTGTTTTGCTGCTGCAAGGTAGTTTATGGCAGCTTCTTTATGGCTGTCCATAATGCTAGTTTTATGTCTTCCTTGCTTGTCTATTCACATAAATGATCCTTGTAAAATGGGTTTGTTTTTTACACTAATATGGTCACCTAAAGAACATATATTTCAGCTTTGAAAATCATTCAAAAACTAATATTATCCGCTGCATTTTCTGAAAGTTTAAATGGTTAAACTACGTTTTATGTTCTTGCAAACCCAACACTTTGAGTATGAATCACTTGTGCGAATGAACTATGAGTATGGATCACTAGTGCAGATGAAGAGTGCGAATGAATAAAATCGTGCAATTGGATTCAGTCATGCGTATGAACAGCACGATTGGAAGCAACCGATTGGAGTACTTCAGTCATGCGAATGAGCTATGCGACTGAGTTCAATCATGTGAATGGAGTGAATGAATGAGTTCAATCGTACTAAAGAGCTAGTTATGCGACTGAAGGCGTGTTAGAGGACCGTGTACTGGACGGAGTACTAACTGATCTACGTTTATACCGAATCAAATAGTGTGGAATCCTTTTTGATTGGCGATCCAATAAATGAGAATGTTAATCCGATCGATATAAGATTAATCTAAACATTAAGAACGAATAGCAATCAATCAAGAACGATCTATGAACTGGCTTTCCTGGATGTTGTGGACGCCTAGGGTACATGTATGAGTCGAATTCTTCAAAGTGTTTGTTTTCCATGAATTAAGTGATATTTATAGGTTAGGGTTACTCATTCGTGCCATTGAACCATTAGCGTGGTTCAGTCGTGCGACTAAGTCATGAGGTTGATCCATTCGCACGACTAAGTGTTCAGTCGTGTGACTGAGTCAATCTCATGTCACAATTATGCGACTGATCCAGTCTCCTGGTTCAGTCGTGTGACAGGTTCATTAGCATGAAGTTGTTCATGTGTATGGTCCATTAGCATGGGCCATTCGCATGGGAACTTCACACAGTTAAGTTTAAGCACGTTCCTCAATCATTATTGACTAAGAACTATGTAAACAACCACAAACCTATATAGTTAGTTCAATAAGCATTAACACATAATAATTAATGAAATATTAAACATTATAAGCATAAACCACATATTGTATTTCATTCAAAGCATCCAGTTACATATATGTAAGACATGGAAGACTTTTTACACTAAGATCATAAACTAGGTACATATGTATCTACAAACTCCCTCTTGGACCTAGTTTAATCTATTGTCTGACATTCTTCATCAGCTCTTCATATTTCTTGTCCTTCTCTTCTCTTGTGACTCCTTCATGTATTTCAAAAGCAAAGCAGAGCCATATCACATTCATGAATTGGAGAGCTTGTATAATATCTTACGCGTCATAGAACACTTCCCACTTGTATAAAGTATAGACATTGTCAGAAGACAAGTTAGTTAGCCATATCGGGACAAATACCCTGATAGTTTCCATATTTCCATTTCTGTTCAGAACTATGACTGCCTCACTTGTTCGCCAGTCATAATACCACCACTTAAATTTTGAAGTGAATTCATGAGGCATTTCCCTTAGAGGGATTCTTGACATTGTGCACAGAGGACTCCACTTTAGCATAATCTTTGGCTTCCCAGTAATGGTATCAACTTTAGATCTTCTGATATACCTTGTTGGTTGTTATGGTTTGAAGTTGACCCACCTGGTGTGGTACTCTCTCTTCAAAGTAGCTTCAAACCAGTCTGACATCTTTCGAGGGTCAGCATATAACAACTTCAACTTGCCCAGCTAGTTAAGCTTAAAACCGGGTAGAGTCTTCAGATCTTGTGGGAATCTCAAGTACTTTATGCCCTTTTCTCTCTTTATGGGATATACATTCAGATACTCAAAATAAGCCATGAGATGATCTTGCCTCACATCTTTAAGTGTTTCTTGGCTTTGAACAGCTTGGTGTAGACATTTGGCTTTTGTGAAGTGCGCATTGCTCGGATCTTAGCAAAACATGCCGCCCATTCAGCCTTTTTGATGTTGACATCTGCGTCTTAGACTTGGGCTTGATCTTTCTTCTTCTCCGACTCCTACTCCATCTTATCCAATGTTTCAAAAGTATCACTAACTAGGGTGTCACCCAGATGGGGAACGACATTTCCCTCGTTGTCAACATACTCTGGATAATGTTGTGCAGTGACATCTTCGATCTCAATCTCTTCCATATTGTTAAGCTCATTGTCACTATCCATGTCCACAGTAGGAGAATCCTTCACAATCTCATGTGGATTCAGTCGGAACATCTCAGCCAGTTGCTCATCCATAAGGTTGTGAATTATTTCTCCTTCCTCAGGAGTGTAACTCACAAACCTCCTGACAATCCCTTGCACATCAAGTATCATTGTGAGTTGAGACTTGATGTGATGAAGGGGAGCAACGTCGTACTCATCTTGCTAAGATGTATGATATGCTTGAGTTAAACATTAAACATAAATAATCAATTAAACATTAAATATAAATATATATACATAAACATCCAAGCACATAAGTTTAATACAATATTCAAATTACACATGATTTAAATTACACAAAACTCTATGCATTACTTTTGTCTTGGATCATGTGTTCTTCTGCTGTCAGGGCTGATGTCGAGGCACCTGGATCTTAAGTCTTTTTGGTCCGCCTCTCATTAGCTTATTGTGCACCCGAAGCAGATGACTCTCCTCCTCTTTCAGTATGTCCTCCATCCTCATCATCACCTTCATCATCACCATCATGATGATCATCATCATCATCATCACTATCATCATCATCACTATCATCACTATCATCACTATCATCACTATCATCATCAATATCTTCCGCTGTAGCAAAACGATTTGTTCCTATTACATTCAAGAAGGAAGTTCATGTTAAACAAATAAACAATAATCTGACACAAAATCAAAATGTAAAAAATGAAAGACAACAGTTTAACTATTTGACACCAAAATCAAACATTATGTCATTGTCAAAAGTTAACAAAAAGTTGTTTTTAACTCCAAAAAAGTACAGTGAAATTTGTGATATGAAAAATCACAATACTGTTGAGTGCTACTTCAACAAGTACTGTCACATATGTGACATGAGAAATCATTCGACAATAGATTATTATTATAACAAATATTGTACTTATTTTGATGAAAAGACTCACAAAACTGCAAATTGTTACTTTAGAAATAAATCTCTCACTAGAAACTTTGCAAAATCACACATGAGCAAAGGATTTGTTAATCCACAATATTTGAGAAATCAAACTAATGGATTCGAAAGAATACCTAATGTAGGTTTGAGATCTTTTCCTAAGAACAATTATGTGAGCTCAAAACATAACAAGCAAGAACACTTCATACCAAGATCTGTAAGGATGACTAATAAAAATATTAGTCATCAATACATTTCAAAAGATGGTTAATCAAATGGTATGAATGTTCACAAAAATAAATCAAACAATTTTTAAAATAAAATTGGTAAATTCATCCAAAATAAACCTGATTTGAATAATCTCCATTATAAACAATTTACATTGTTGATAAATTTGGAAAGCCCAAGACCATCTCGGCTTGGGTATATCTCAACTTAACATTCTTGTAGTGCAGGTACGCCCAAAAAGACCAATCATACATGTATGTGGATAGTGGATGTAGTCGGCACATGACAGGCAATACTGCCTTGCTACAAGACTTTAAGTCAAAAGATGGAACTCACGTCACCTTTGGTGGTGATGCTGGAGGAAAAATAACCGGAGAAGGAACAGTATCCAATGGGATAATAAGCTTTGATAAAGTCAACTTTTGTTCACAGTTGAACTTTAATGTTTTAAGCGTATCTCAAATATGTGACAAATCATATTCTGTTCTATTTGATGATTCATTTTGTTATGTTTTGAAGCCAGGTTTCAAAATAAGCAAAGATTTTTTATGCCAAATCTAAAACAGCTGATTTACTAAAAGAATTTATCATTAAAATTGAAAATCAATTAGAATCTAAAGTGAAAATAATAAGTGATAATGGAACGGAATTCAAAAATGCTAACATTGAAATGTTTTGGGCACAGAAAGGGATAACTCATTAGTTCAGTGCTACTAGAACTCCTCAACAAAATGGAATTGCTGAAAGAAAGAATTGAACACTGATTGAAGTTGTTTGTTCTATGTTAGGTGATGCAAAAATTCCTATAACTTTTTGGGATGAAGCAATATCAACTGCGTGTTTCATTCATAACTGAATCTTAATCTTAAAATCATTTGGTTGTGCTGTGATGATTCTTAATTCAAGTGATCAATTAGGAAAATTTGTAGCAAAATCTGTTAATGGATTTTTCGTTGGATATTCATCTGTTTCAAAAGCCTATCGAGTCTACAACTCTAGGACGAATGTAATCCTTGAAACATTCAATGTTAAATTTCTGGAAAATTCTTTTCCATCAATTTCAAATGGTCCTGCATGGTTATTTGACTTAGATTCATTATCAAACTCTTTTGAATCTAATTTGTTTGATCAATCAAATTGTCTTGATTCTACAGATAAGAAGACGTCAAGAGGATATCTTGGATATTTCAGTGAAGATTCAGATTCTGTGACCCAGATGATTCAAGCTCACACTACCCATTTTTGTCATTGGTCAAGGATTCAACAAGACAAAACCATGAAATACAATTTCAGATCATTCAGAGTCAATTAGTCAGGAAGAATCACAAAATATTCCTAGTGATGGTAATGAGTTTGGATACCTGAGTCTGGAACATCATCCATCTCTGGTGATATAGTTGACACAGGTAACTTTGATTACTTTGTCAATTCACCTACCCAAGTTCCAAACTTCAATCCACATTCTTCTACTTTGATACATGAGTTTTCCAACTTGAATCAAACAAATGGATGTAATGTTCAATGTGATGAAATTCCTACATCTCGTATTCACAAGAATCATCCAATTTCTCAAATTATTGGTTCATTGAATGAGAGAACAACAAGGAGTAAATCAGAACAAGCAAACGTATGCTTATACTCTTGTTTTCTTTCTCAAATTGTTCCTAAAAATGTTACCAAAGCATTAAAGGACAATGGTTGGGTAGAAGCCATGCAAGAAGAATTACTTCAATTCCGTAAACAAGAAGTGTGGAATTTGGTGGATCTACCTGAAGGAGTAAATGCAATTGGCACAAAATGGTTATTTTGAAATAAGACTGATGATTGTGGTGTTGTAATAAGGAACAAAGCGAGACTTATTGCACAAGGATACACACATGAAGAAGGAATAGATTATGATGAAGTGTTTGCACCAGTTGCAAGACTTGAATCAATTCGAGTTTTTTAGGCTTATGCTTCATTCATGAAATTTAAGGTGTATCAAATGGATGTAAAGGGTGCATTTTTATATGGTCCTATCACTGATGATGTGTTTGTGAAGCAACCTCCATGCTTTGAGGATGCGCAATTTCCACATCGAGTATATAAGCTGAGTAAAGCTTTATATGGACTTCATCAAGACCCTAGAATTTGGTATGAGACGTTATCACAACACTTAATCCTACATGGATACACTCGAGGGAAAATTGATCCAACTTTATTCATAAAGAAGGATAATAATGATCTTTTATGTGTACAAGTGTACGTTGAAGACATCATATTCGGTTCTACCTGTCCAAAATCGTGCAATGAATTTGAAGAAATCATGAAATGTCGTTTCCAAATGAGTTCTATGGGAGAGATTAATTTCTTTCTTGGAATTCAAGTGAAGAAAACTACAGATGGAATCTTCATCAATCAAGAAAAGCTTGTTGACAAGCTCTTAAAGAAATTTAAGTTGCAAGACTCTCAGTCCATACGAACTCCAGCAGATGTTAACACCAAGATTGAACCTCATCCAAAAGGAAAATCTATTGACCAAACGTATACAGATCAATGATTAGATCTTTGATGTATCTTACTGCATCTAGACGGACATTATGTATGCTGTTTGTGTATGTGCCAGGTATCAATCAGACCCGGAAGAATCTCACTTAATTGCTGTCAAAAGGATATTTAGGTATCTCAAAGGTAAAGTAGCCTTAGGGATTTGGTATCCTTACGAGGGTAACTTTGAACTATATGGATATACATATAGTGATTATGGTGGATGTTGTCAAGATAGAAAATCTACTTCGGGTGGGTGTCAATTTCTCGCTCCCCGATTAGTTTTGTGGCAATTTAAGAAACAAACAAATGTCTCTGTTTCAACTGCACAAGCTGAGTACATTGCTACATCTGTAGGATGTTCTCAATCCTTTGGTTGCAAAACCAATTACTGGATTATGGGTTCAATATTCTTAAAACACCAATTTACATTGATAACACAGCTGCTATGTTCATAACAGCTAATCCTGTTCAACACTCAAAAACAAAACATATCGAAATTCGATATCATTTTCTTAGAGATAACTCTGAAAAAGGATTAATCATATTGATTCAAATGGCAACAGAAAAACAATTGGCAGATCTATTTACTAAAGCCTTCCTACCAGGACGGTTTGAGTATTTAGTAGAATCAATTGGTCTTATAAATCATATGTGATCTCCCTAGATCAAAAGATCATAATAAGTGATACTCTCATTGTTAATTGCCTGTTTATATTTTGTGTGTGTGTGATTTTATGTTTTTCATAGAAAAATCAAATACAAAAATATATATTAAAAATTCAAAAATAGAATCTTTTAGAAGGAATTATGTATTGCAACATGTGAGCAATGATAGTACGTTAGTGAGATCAGTTGCATACTTCACTCATTAATAAGTCTAGACATGATCAGATATGTTGTGTAGTCAATATCTGACTATTATGCTGAAAAAGTAAATTCTTGTGATCAAACTAAACATACATGCTTATGTGTATTCATCAGAGTACTTTGAGTTGTTTTTAGCTTATCAGATTGAATGTTTGTTAAGTTACACCACTCACACCTGTTGACACTGTGTGTAATCATGAGATCTTTTACAAAGCATCATTTCACTTCTCCGTTATAAGTGATCATAGACCTCAAATACTAAGATATCCTTGTTGTAAGTCATTACAGACCTGGATTCTCTTTTTTATGCAAAAGGATGCCAATGTGAACAACCTATTCAAATGAATAGTCAGAGCTGATCGAATGGTTATCCATGATCATGCTCTATTAACTAAGTAACATGAACTCTGGTGATATTTATGTTTCAGGTCATAAGTTGTGTATGTGTTCTTTCTTACATTTCATGATGATGGTTGAGCTCTCTTAGTCTCTGTATGTTTTACATCATGTCATATCTAAATCAACCCTAATCAATCCAAGAATTGAAAAAGTGACTTGATAAATTTGTCAAAAACACTCATTGTCTGTCCTAAGATCTTGTGTCTCCTTTCTTGTGATATCACTGACGTAGAACACACTTGATCAGGATTTATTCATTGTCCATCATTACCCACATTTATTTTATTTTAATGTGCCAATCTTCATTAATGTGATCTCTCTGCAGACATCAATTTTGTGCTTATATTAGATTTTGATTCTATTTTCATTTTTCTGTGATGCATGTCTTTGTGTGTGAAGGCAATGTCACAATGTGTTGTTTGATCTTATTCTCTTTCCTAAGAAACTTATAAGTTTTTCAAACTTAAAAGTTTAGGGGGAGTAATAAATGAAAGAGTTGTTCTCAGAAAATATTCATTATCAAAATCAAAATTTGAAATGTTGAATTGAAAGGATGATGCTTTATGTTCAAAGTATTGGTGTACATTGAAAATGTAATTTATTTGAAAAATATAATATGAACCTACATAATTTTTGCAAATAAATATTCTTCATAAGTTGAAAATCAAATGATATTTGATTTTATGTTGTGATGAAAATGAAGGGACAAAAGAAATTTAAAAAGAAATAGAAAATAAAATTTTATAAATTAAAAGTGCAATTTGCCAAAAGTTCAAAATTTGGGGATCTAAATGGTAAAAAGTGTGCAAGTGAAGAATTTGGAAATCACAAGTGTTTAAATCATGAAAGTCAACTCATGCACCTAAATAGTGCACATGCGCCTCAATAGGAGCATGATGAAATTTTCAAGATTATACAAGTGTTGGACGTTTGATTCATTCTCTTGCATCTAAACAGGTTATACATCTATGGAAATTACAAGTGTTAGACGTTTGGCATGTCTCATGCATCTACACAGTATCTGAATTTCCAAGTGTTAGACGTTTCAAAAAGTCCATGCGGCTGAACAGTTCAAAAGCGCCTGAACAGTGCTTATGCGTCTGAACAGTTCCTATGTGTCTGATTCAAAACGCACAAATAGTGCTTATGCGTCTAACAAATAAGTGAATTTTAGGGTTTCATACGCCCAAATAGGGATCATAGTCCAAACAGGGCTCATACGCCTAAAAATTTCACTTATATAAATTGAACACTTATGCGTAGTTCTCATTTTCACTCAAAATTTCTCAGACCAAAACCCCCTGAACTTGCGACTGTCGAGTATCATCACATCCTCATTTCATCTAAAATCGAATCAAATCCATTGATTATAGATAGTATTTGAATATATAAACGTAAGTTTGTGATTCAAATATATAAATTTTGGGTTAAATCAGTGCATTGTTATAGTCAGTTGAATGCTATTTGGGCGTTCGAACCCTATATAATCCAAGTTTAATCTGATCAAATGAGTATCATATCAAAAATTGATACTGGATTATTGATAAGAACTCATTTTCGAGTATAGTGATATATTGTTTTTGATCTTAAAGTGAAAATGTTTTGTTGATGTTGAACTCAGTCGGTTTTCCATAGCCGAAGAAGAAGATGATGAACAGTCTGTCTTAATTTTAAAATAAAAATAAATAAATAAATAAATAAAATTTTAATCTATTAAAATTGAAAATTCATATGTAGAAATAGAATTCATTAATCAATATTCAATGTTCTCATTATACTTTCTTTGTGTTTGCAGATGGCAGAATAAAAATTTGAGCCAAAGCATAATGTGGCTGCTTTTCTAAATGATGAAAACAGAGAAGCAATTGGATATGAAGAAATTATCAGATTTCTGCTCAGAACGAAGTATGTATATGCTATGTGTGCAAGACCAATGATCAATGGAAGAATGATTAAGAGATTCTGGAGAACTGCTCAGATTGAAAGAGATGATGAAGGAAACAAAGTGCTAAAAGCTTTTATCACAACAGAAAGAATGCTTGAAGTATCTGAAGAAGCAATCAGAATATTTCTAAGACTTGGTGACAACGATCCTGAAGACTTATCAAAGTATTCTTTCAATGAATGTAGAGAGGGTTTTCCACAATGCCTCATCCAGATCATTTTCCCAAAAAGCAATTTTTTAGAGCTAGAGTGTTTAAGCATTGGAAGCTTTTATGCTATATCTTTCAACATTGCATGTCTAAAAGAAGTGCTGGTTGGGATTCATTCCCTATAGACATTGCATCTCCTATTATAGCCTTATCCACAAACAAAAGATTCAATATGTCTAAGCGGATAATGAATGGTTTCATTTTTAATCTTGAAAGAGGAATAAGGCATAAATACTTGATGTACCCAAGATTTCTCCAACTACTGATTAATGAAGCAAATCAAGATTTGTATGCTGAAGAATTTAATGGTGAAAAGATACAGTTAGAGCACATGTCAGATTCTGTTTAAAAAGACTGGCAATGTTCACTGGTGCTCAAAACATTCCAATATTTTATTATATCAGAAATGTATCAATGGATGAAGTTGATATTAATCAGCCACACTTCATCTAACTGAAGAAGAACCAATAGATCCAAATGATCTAATTGAGGATGTAGAAGATGATGAAGAAAGTGAGGATGATGTTTCTGAAAGCTCATCAAGTAAAGAAAGTGATGTCAATGATGATGATAATGTAAATGATGATGCCACTGAAGCACATCAAGAAGAATCTGAAGAAAGAAATGCAAAAGTCTATCTCACCAGTACATGTGATAAGTACTGAGATACATGTTGATGATAATGTTGAGCAGATAAAAGGCAAAAGAAAAGTGAATGAATTAGAAGATACAATTCAAACTGAATCTTCTTCTAAGCTTCAAAGAACTGAAGAATCTGTTGAAGAACAAAATGTTCAAGAACAGATTGATGATTTATATGATATTGAGGAAGTAAACAATGATGATTGGTATGATGAAGTTCTTGATAATGAAGATATTGATGAAACTCAATTTGTATCACACTTCTCTTCACAAGAACATACTCAAGAACAAGATGAGGTACCACGAGACTTTGAAGAAAGATACAATTATCTTGTGAAGATGAAATATAATCGAGTGTATTTGGATGGACTGACTGTTTCTCAGATTAAAGATGAATATGAGAAATGTATCTATGCAGAGTCAGTTGTTTCAATAGATCCAAATTAGATTGTTGTTGAGCGTGGTGAATGGACAAGAGCAAAAGAAGTCATAAATGTAGAAGAACTATCTAGTTCTGAGTTGCACCATACTGATCCAGATGATATGAGTATTCTAGCTCTAAGATCATGGTTGCAATCTAGAAACTACCCTTGGAGGAAGCTAAAGAGATTACAATCTGTATCTCTGAGGAATCTTGTCAAAAGTTTTCAAGAGACTGAGAAACAAATGAAGAAAATGATAGTACTTGATACAGATAATCCTCAGTATCTTGAAATAACAAAGAGAACAAGAATGTTGAAGCCTCAGGAGATCAAACAAATGTCAAGATTTGATGATGCTCATGCTCAGAGAAAAGAGTTGATTGAAATGTTTGCTGATCCAGAAAGACAAAGTTACAAAGCATCAACCGAACAAAGGCATATTCTTGATAGTTCAAGAACAACTGGAGACTTGGTAAGAAACCTGTTGCAAAAAGGACAATCAGTTGCTAAACTACTAAATGCTATGATTGCTCAAGATTTTACCAATCAAGTAAAGATTATTGCATGGAAGTATGATGAAGTATTCGATGCATTTTTTATAAAGAGAGTAAATGCTGTGTGTGATGTATATCACTTTTACTCTAGTATCATAAAACTTCTAGTGCAAGATTTAAAGAGCTGAATAGATTACCTCTCATATCCTTTTGATTCAAAATGTGGCAAGATGTTTGTAGAATTATTAAGAAGAGGATTAGATAGATCAAGTAATTTTCTTAGCACGAGATGTGATCAAGAAGATAAAGAGTACTTTGCCACTCTGAAGAAAAACAAAAAGCTCAAGGGAGTACATTTAGAGAAGGAACATTCTTGATTGAATTTTGTGACAAATATTTTGAGAAAGTTACAACTCCTGGTCTGAAAGTGATAGATGGTAATCAAAACTCAATGCCAATTCTCAGATGGTTTTATAACACTGAGATATTTGAGCTTAAGTTGGTCCGAATCTACAAAGATGAGATGAGGACATGATTACTTTATTTGGAGTTTATGACCTAAAGCTATTACATCCGAGCTATATCACATTTTCATCTGTACAAAAATTTGAGAAAGTTTCTCCTGAAATAGCAGAGCAAGATAAGAAATATTTCATTTCCATTATAATGTGATGAATGCTGCCATTGAAAGAATATCTCTGAGAAAGGCTCTTGCTTATGCCAACATAGTCAAGAAAGTTATTAAAGATATTGAATTCATGAGAATATTAAGGAAAGGAGTGTTAGAAGTATACTCAAAGGAAAGTAACAAGCCTATTGAGTTATATGCTAATATTGATATTTCATGTTTTTCAAAAGACCATTGGAAAGAATGAACAAGATGGAGATTAAAACGAACGAAGCTAAACCCTATCAAGGCATTCTTGCAAGTAAATTCAAGTCTGCAATATCAAAACCTTTGAAAGATGTAGAGATATACAAACAGAAGCCAATGTTTAAAGTTAAAGAAGACCAGAAGATTACTTTGAATGATGAAGTCAAAGGTTGAAGATAAAGTTAAAGATGGAAAAGAAGACAAAGCTTGAAGTTTTTGAAGAAAGAAGACCATGTCAATCTTAGGGGGAGTATTGTTAAGTGCTTTAAGAAAGATTAACATGTTGTATTTATTTTTCGTTTAATAGTTTGTAATAGTATGGGACTATTCATGTAATTTGTTAGTTCCTTTACTTTTTGTTTTTAGTATAAATAGCTTAGACTTGCACGTAGATAAAAAGATTCGAACCTGCTTTCATACTTGTAATTGTCTTAGCTTGATATTATGAAAACATGAATTTTGTTGATATCTTGTTTTGATTTGATTACTTTGTGTGAATTTCTTTGAATTGTGTTCATAAATCATCACAGATTGATTCATTTGATCCTATCATCATCACCATCATCACCGTCTCCCTCTCTGATCTTCAGAGGCTCATCCTTTGTGCCCTTAAGTTTGAGCAAGATGGTCCTCTTAGCATCCTCTAACTCCTCAATCTTCTTGGTAGATAACACATTTTGCTCCTTGAGTAGGGAAATCTCTTGACTTTGAACAGCCATCTACGGAGCCTGCTCCTCGATCTGCTATGCCTGCTGAGAATTTGCTATGCTTGAGCAGCGGTAAGTTCCACTAACTGTCGTAGCTCCGCAGTCTTCTCATCATCGCTACTAACAGCTTCAGCACCATATGGTTTAGTGCTAAAAGTTGTTCCTCTACCCCACTGGGAGGTAGAGATGATCATGATGGAAAGGAGGGGTGATATGATGGTCCTGCTTGGTGGCTAGAGGTGGTGGTGGTGGCAGTGGTGTATATTGGAGGTAGTGTGTGTGTGGGTGGTGATGGGTAAGTTGAAGTGGTAGTGGATGTGATGTGGGGAATTGGTGGAGTGGCTGAGGTAGTGGTCGTGACAGGTGGAATGGTGGCAGTGGTGGTGATAAAGGTCATCCTCCTCTTCTTCGACTTCATCCCATGGGGCTGAGCCATCCTTTTCCACCTCTTGCCTCTGGAGGTGGATGCTCCCCCTTTGATACTACTGGGTTGACCTGGTGAGTAGCTTGGGTCGGCTATTCTCTCTCCAGACTCGCTAGGGCGTCCTCCAACCTTCCAAATGCCTTAGTCGGTGGGAACCACCCTACTGCCCATGTCCTGGTGAGGGGCTCCTCATTACTCACTTCTTCCTCATGAGGAGGATAGAAATCCAGAAGGAAACTGGCGGTGGTGGCATTTGTATGAGTGGGTGATGGAGGTGTAGTATGAGCAGTGCTGGCCCTAGAAACAGTGGGGCCAGAATCTCCACCAC
This sequence comes from Flaveria trinervia, assembly GCA_025506515.1. Lineage (NCBI taxonomy): Eukaryota > Viridiplantae > Streptophyta > Magnoliopsida > Asterales > Asteraceae > Flaveria > Flaveria trinervia. The sequence goes on from CM046441.1 coordinate 19,802,356, forward strand.
TGTCTCTGTCATCATCATCGGAGTCATCAGATAGAAGAGCAATCTGCTCAACATTTGAATCACTATCCTCGTGGCGCCATTTACACCTTGCAGGCGCCACATACTCCTCATGGGCAGATGCCCGATCAGTCTCTTCACAGGGGGTTTGACCTGCTTCCCCTGTACACCTTCATGCGGCCCAGTGTCGTGTCATCCATCACCTCAAGTGAATCCGCATCATGGCTCTCCTTAGGCAGAGAGGGCAGCTTCTCATCAATAATCACTTAAAGAAACCTCGGGTACATGTAAAATCCCTCTTTGCCTTTAGCCTCAACATTCTTAATCAGGTATGAGAATATCATGCTGGAGAAGCTGAAGGGGTTGTTCAGCACCGGTGCCACATAGGCAATCTGAATCTGGTATGATATCATCAAAGCCAACCCTCCTCAAAGCTTTGCATTTAAGTATCACATGTGCTAAGTACTTGTACTGGGGACACAGGTTGCTTTTGTTTAGCACACCTGCATTTATGTCCCCAGAGTACTTAATCCTGAGAAAGCAACCCCTCATTGTCAGAGGGTGTAGCCTGGTTGGGTGATCAGCATCCTCACCCAAATCTAGTACTCGCCTAATATCAGCAGTAGTCACCTCTATATCTTGCCCAAATATAGTACTCCTTGTAAAGTAGGGCTCATGAGATCGATCAATTGATGCACCCTCCCAAAAGGCCTGATGTATAGACCCGTGGGGAGTGCATGGTGTTGATATGGCTTTGTGGATCCGTGATCTCTTGAGGAACGCTATGATGCTAGCAAACTCGGCAGCGTTTCGAGTTGTGGTGTCCAGATGAGCACAAATATTGTGCTTGGTGTTCATAGTCCACGGATCAACCATCAATTTGTAACACAAGAAGCATACAAGTGAGATCATCACACAACAGAAAGTAATTCAATCTAAATTGTTTGAGGTCAGTATGGTTCAATCGTGCGATTGAACCATGCGACTGGGTTCAGTCGTATGACCTAACATGGGACTAAATACAATCGGTTGACTTATCTAGCAACCGAGTTCAATTGGGCAACTGAGCCTGCGACTGATTCAGTCGGTCAACTGAGCTCATATGCATTGTTCATTCGGCCAACTAAGTCATTTGTTCACCTCAGTCGTGCGATTGTAGTTCATCCGGGTGTCCAGTCGCATGACCTACTGTCTGATCGATTGAGATTCAAATTTTGACTAAATCCTAAAATTAGACATCGTGTTTTGGATCAATAGACTTGCAATAACCCTACTTAGCACCTAATAACCTTGCTTTCAACATTTTACTTAGTTCTATTAGGTTATTTGTCCAATTTAACTCTTAATTCTTGATAGGGCCGAATATGGTAATTTTGGAATCAATTCGGCTGAAATTTGGTTAGATAGCACCACATTGTACCTGTGTAAACACCAGAAATCATTAGAATCTCGAAATTAGAAGTCAAGAAAGGTCAGAAGAAATTTTGGTAGAGTAGCGGCTCAATGTGCGATTTTAGGGCGATTGAGGGGTGGTGAGTTTGTGCGATAAATATGGCTCTATTTATACTGACTCTGCTTTCAATCGGGCGAGTGGATCCATTAGCTCTTTTCATTTGGGCGATTGGATCTCAGTCGTGCGATTGGTTCGGTCGATCACTTTTAGTCGGCCGACTTGGTTTCAGTCGGGCGACTGACTCATTCGGACAATTCCATTCGGGTGACTGGCTCAATCTTGTAAGCCATTTGTGTGAATGGTTCATACTCATGCTCCATTCGTTTGTCTAGTGCATAAGTATGGTCCAATCGGGCGACTGGTCCATACTCATGTCCAGTCATGCGAATGGATCATACTCATGGTTTTGACTTTATGACCATTTGACATTTAACCGCATTTAACTGTTGATTGATCATTACGAGCATTTGATCATCTCAGACATGATCATTTTAACTTTGAAAACTTTTGATCACCTCAGTCGTGATCCTTCTAATCAAAACACATTTTGTCACCTCATACGTGACCCATTTAAGTAAATTAATCCCATATTGAATTCCACGATATATTCCGACTTATAACTCTAAATTGACTAAATGTTAAAATAAAACAAAAGAACTAACATTGAAAGACAAAATTAAAGATGCTTTTGTGATTTTGTGTGAGGTGGAAATCCTAAGATAGAAATCTATCAAATTTACTTCTTGAAAAGGCAGCTTCGAGTTATTTTGACCATAGGAGGAAACGATTCATAATGGAATCATATAGCTAATCAAATCATTCAGGACATGTTACAAAAATCATTTGATGCTAGATTCTTGTTTTCGTCGAGAGTCATTTTCAAAACTAAGGAAATCATATTAGTACTATAAGACGCACACATTGATTTGGACTTTCAAGAATTGCAGCCATGATGATTGTCAGTATACTTGTCCTCTTAAATCCATACACAGACTTTTGACACAGATTGGTGATATATTAGGTTAGATTATTCAACAAGTATTTGTGGATCCCATGTTTATATGGTAATCAACAGTCCTCAGGAGATTTTTGAGCGGTCTACGGGTATTTTTGACAAGAAGACACTATTCTTAGAGCTTTCAAGGAGAAGCCAAGCCTCAGGTCAGTGCCACCACACAGTAGAGAGGCAGCAAACAACAATGAATTCTAGAATATTTAGGTTATGCTTATCCTCTGTTCAGTGCCACCACACAACAGAGAGCACATAACCTATCTTCTTGTTTGAGCAATTTATTTTGTTTCACAGATCGCACCAACAACATAGGTTATAGTTTGATTGCTTTTTGCATTTTTCATCATGTGCTTTGCTCATATTTTGGTCATCCGCACACATTTGTGGCATTTATTTTGCTCGTCACCCCTTATTTAAACTTTGTTGATTGTGTTAACAAGGGATAAGATGATAACACACAACTTGTTGAGCAACTTAGTTTGATCTTGAGATCACCAACGAGATCTACGTATCTATTGTGTTGAATCTACCGACACATCATCTTATGGTCTAGCAACCTCTAAGTCTACTTTCTCCGTGTTACCTTAGTAGCAACTAGTTTTACTATCATTTTTCCTTTTATTTTTGCTTAGACTTCTCAAACATAATTATTAAAATGTTAAGTAGTGGTACTTACCTGAGGAGGTGTGGTTGAATCAGCCATCAAAGCAATGTCTGACTTTTCTGCTTCTGGTGATTCTAGACTTGTTGAACTTGTCCTACTTCAGGCTGGTGATCAACGACTATTGCAGATTCTTAAACATTTGATGTCACGGGCTCTAGTGTAATATCACCTTCGCTTGATGAGTCGTCATCTAGATCCTCAACACTAGCGATGTTGGAATCTCCCAGAGACACAAACCTAAAGCTCCAATCTTGTCGTTCGTCATCATGAGCTGTTAAGGCTTTAGGATCGTTGCTCGACGAGGTAGGACTACTTGCGGGCTTATCCTGACGAGTGAAGGATGAGAATGGATTCCCATTTCCCATCTTCTTGGGCTTCACACATTCCCGTTTGAAGTGCCCCCTTTCCCCACAGTTGAAGCAGGTAACTTTGGCTTTGTCAAAACCAAAAGTTGTGTCCTCAGTGGCAATCAGATTCTCTCTGGTCTTCTTGACAAACTTCTTAGCTCTCCGAACAGCACTTGCTAAGGCCCACATGATGTCCATTCTTTGTAACTCTGTCTCCTCTAGCTGCTCGTTGTCCTCGTCTGCCAGATGGTAGTTCCTAATTTTCCCAGCAACTAGCCCGTCATAGGATTGGACCATAGCTGCTAAGAGATCCATGTGCTCTTTTGCTACCTCTACTGTCACATTCCCGAGATTCTCGGTCTTCAGTTTGGTAGCATTTTCTTCAGGTGCTATGTATTGGGTACTCTACGACCTTGATGTGTCAGATCCTAAAGTAGTAGCTTGTGATAGACCAGCTGAACTCGACAAAAACACCGTTTCAAGTGGTGCTCCATACGTTTTGACTTGTGGAGTTGAGTTGTACAGTGCTGGATTCTGACCATATCAAGACTTTTGACCCCTGTACTTCAATCTCAACTCTTCCTCTCGCAGTTTCAAAATGAAGTCATTGATATCTAACTTTGCTAGCATATCATTCTGTCTGAGGTTGGAAACAAACGAACTCCACTTACGGGCAACCCATCTGCAAAATTTGAAACTTTGTCTTCCATAGACGTAGTGACTCCATGAGTGTGTAGCTCACTCATCAGGTGGTAGAATCGATCAATGACATCGTCCAGGCTCTCCTTTCCCATTGACGAGAAGTTTTCAAACTTCTTCAATGCTTTGCCTTCAGAGCCTTTAACGAAGCATTTCCCTCATACCTCTTTTCCAATGCATTCCACAGCTTCCTAGCTTGCTTGTTCTCAGAAAATTGATGGAAGATTTCCTTAGGAATTGACTGAGTCAGCAACGCATATACTTTCTTCTCTGCATTGTACTTTACCTTTTGTCCGTCAGTCATACCGCTTAAGGTAATTTTGACTGCATCTGCACTTACAAGCATGCTATATCCTGTCTCTATCGACTCCCACAGATTTGGAACTACTCCATTTAAGTAAATCTTAAATCTTTGCTTCCATTGTGGGTAATCATCTAACGTAATAAGCTTAAGGGGCGTGTTATGATTTCCCACTTCATTTTCTAAAAGAACAGATTTTGGATCCTAGAGTCCCTTCCGGCGGTGAACGCTGAATATTGATCCTCCATTATTATCAACTTTAAACTTTGGAACACAATATTTTACTTGTGGAAATGAAGGAATGCGATTGAACACTTCGTGCGATTCAACAATGCGGTTGACTCAGACGTGCGAATGAGCAAATGCGGATGGCTCAATCGTGCGAATGGACAGGTGCGAATGAACAATGCGAATGGGCAATTCAGTCGTACGAATGGATGTACGAATGAGTCCAATCATGCATATGAGGGTTGCGTATGAATTCAGTCGTGCGATTGAGTCAATCGTGCGACTAAAGCTGCTCAACTTGAAAATTCAAAGGTTAAAGGTATTTTGACGCAAAAACATGGATTTTTCAAGAACCCTAATTACCATATGCCGGAAAAACGTTAACTTTACGATCTGGAGACGTCCAAAACAACATTTGACACAAAAAGGTTGCATTTTTGCGTGAAACACACAATTTTTATATCAAAATCGATTGAATCACACGTAAAGCAAGAGCCTTTGCTCTGATACCACTTATTAGAGCACCGTGTACTGGATGAAGTACTAACTGATCAATGTGTATATCGAATGAAATATTGCGTAATCCTATTGATTGGCTATCCAATCAGTGAGAACGCTAACTCGATCGATATAAGATTAATCTACACGTTAAGAATGAATAGTAATCGATCAAGAACTATCTATGAACTTGAACTGGCTTTCTTGGACATTTTGGACGGCTATGGTACGTGTATGAGTCGAATTCTTCAAAGTGTTTGTTTTTCCACGAATTAAGTGGTATTTATAGGTTAGGGTTACTCATTTGTGCGCCTGAACCATTAGCATGGTTCATTCTTGCGACTAAGTCATGCGGTTGATCCATTCGCACGACTGAGTGTTCAGTCCTGCATCTGAGTCAATCGCATGTCACAATTGTGCGACTGATCCAGTCTCCTGGTTTAGTCGTGCGACTGGTCATTAGCATGAAGTTGTTCATGCGTACGGTCCATTAGCATGGGCCATTCGCATGAGAATTTCACACGATTAAGTTTAAGCACGTCCCTCAATCATTATTGACTAAGAACTATGTAAACAACATAAACCTATATAGTTAGTTAAATAAGCGTTAACACACAATAATTAATGAAATCTTAAATATTATAAGCATAAACCACACATTGTATTTCCTTCAAATCATCCGGTTACATATATGTAAGACATGAAAGACTTTTTACATTAAGCTCATAAACTTGGTACATATGTATCTACAATGCTACTATTTTGCAAAATCGAAGATTTTGACACTTTGACACAAAATACGATTTTTCTAAGAACCCTAATGTGCCGAATAGTGAAAAATCAAAACATTAACGTCTGAAAACGTCGAAAACACCTGTTGAAGCAAACAAGGTGACTCTTTTAATTAAAATGTAGGTTTTTAACTGATAGGATCAAATGAATAAATCTGTGACGATTTGTAACACAATTCAATGAATTTCACAAAAAGTAATCAAATCAAAACAAGATATCAATAAAATTCAGTTTTCATTCATATCAAGCTAAGACCATTACAGGTATGAAAAGCATATTCGAATAACTTGTATATTCGTTACTACATACCTGCAAATCTAAGCTATTTATACTGAAAACAAAAGTAAAGGAACTAACAAATTACAGAAATGGTCCCTATACTATTAAAAATATCAAAAGACAAATAAAGACAACATGTTAATCTTTTAGAGCACTTAACAATACCCCCCTAAGATTTACATGGTCTTTAGTCTTCAAAATCTTCAAGCTTGACTGCTGGCTCTATCTTCAATTCTATCTTCAGCCTTGACTTCATCATTCAAAGAAATCTGCTGATTCTTTTTTGACTTTGAACATAGGCTTCTGTTTGTACGTTTCTAACTCTTTCAAAGCTTTTGATATAGCAGACTTGAATTTACTTGCAAGAATGCCTTGTTCTGGTTTAGCTTCATTTGTTTTAATCTCCATCTTGTCCATTCTTTCCAATGTATCTTTTGAAAGACATGAAATATCAATGTTTGCATATAACTCAATAGGTTTATTACTGTCCTTTGAGTACACTTCTAAGACCCCTTTTCTTGATATTCTCATGAATTCAATATCTTTAATATCTTTCTTAACAATGTTGGCATACGCAAGTGCTTTTGTCAAAGAAATCCTTTCCATGGCAGCGTTCATCACATTGATAATAGAAATAAAATATTTTTGTCTTGCTCAGCCACTTCAGGAGAAACCTTCTCAAATTTTTGTACCGACAAAAATGAGATATAACTTGGATGTAACAATTTTAGTTCAAAAACTCCAAATAAAATAATCATGTCCTCATCCCATCTTTCTAGATTTTGGACTAACTTTAGCTCAAATGTCTCAGTGTTGTAAAACCATCTGAGAATTGGCTTTGAGTTTTGATTACCATCAATCACTTTAAGTCCTGGAGTTGTAACTTTTTCAAAGTATTTATCACAAAATTCTATCAACGAATGTTCTTTTTCTGATTGAACTCCCTTAAGTTTCTTGTTTTCTTTCAAAGTAACAAAATACTCCTTGTCTTCTTGATCGCATCTTGTGTTAAGGAAATTACTTGATCTATCCAATCCACGTCTTAATAATTCTACAAACATCTTCCCACGTTTTGCATCAGTAGGATTGATAAGAGGTAGTCTATTTAGCTCTTTTAAGTCTTGCACCGGAAGTTTTATGATACTAGAGTAAAAATGATAAACGTCACATACAACTTTTACTCTCTTTATCAAGAAGGCATCAAACACTTCGTCATACTTCCATGCAATTATCTTTACTTGGTTTGTAAAATCTGGAGCAATCATTGCATTCAACATTCAGCAATTGATTGTCCTTTCTACAATATATTTCTTACTATATCTCCTGTTGCTTTTGAACTATCGAGAATATGCCTTTGATCAGTTGATGCTTTATAAGTTTGTATTTCAGGATCAACAAACATTTCCATCAATTCTTTTCTATGAGTGTGAGCATCATTAAGTCTTGACATTTGTTTTATTTCCTGAGGCTTCAACATTCTTGTTCTTTTTGTTATCTCAAGATACTGAGGGTTATCTGTATCCAGCACTATCATCTTCTTCATTTGTTTCTCAGTTTCTTGAAAGCTTCTCACAAGATTTCTCAGAGACACAGATTGTAATCTCTTTAGCTTCCTCCACGGGTAATTTCTAGCTTGCAACCATGATCTAAGAGCAGGAATACTCATATCATCAGGATCAGGATGGTGCAGCTCAGAACTAGACAGTTCTTCTACATTTATAACCTCCTTTGTTCTTATCCATTCACCATGCTCAATCACTATGTCATTTGGATCTATTGAAGCAACTGACTCTGCATAGATGCATTTCTCGTATTCATCATTAATTTGAGAAACAGTCAGTCCATCCAAATACACTGTATTGTATTTCACGTTCACAAGGTAGTTATATTTTTCTTCAAAATCCTGTGGTACTTCATCTTGTTCTTGTGAAGAGAAATGTGACACAAATTCAGCTTCATCAATGTCTTCATTCTCAAGAACTTCATCATACCAATCATCATTATATACTTCTTCAATATCATCTAGAGCATCAATCTGTTCTTGAACATTTTGCTCTTCAACCAATTTTTCAGTTCTTTGAATTTTAGAAGAAGATTCAGTCCGATCAACTTCTTTTAATTCATTTACTTTCCGTTTGCCTTTTCTTTGTTCAAGATTTTCTTCAATTTGCACCTCAGTACTAATTACATGTACTGGAGATATAGCTTTCCGAGCTTCTCTTTCCTTTATCAATTCAGCTTTAAGATTTTCATTTTCTTCAGATAGCTTCTTGAATTTCTCCTCAAGACTATCATAATCTTTAATCATGACTTCAAAGTTCTTTATCACATCTTCTTTATATGGGCAAAACTAACAATCTTTTCATCTTTGAAAACAATTTCTTCAGACAAGTTCAAATTTTCATCTTTGAGCTTTTGAATTTCTTTTTCACAAGCATTGATTATCTCTTTCATTCTTTCATTTTCAACTTTCAACTTTTCAATCTCCTTTTCTTTGTTTACATTTTCTTCTTTCAATTTTTTAATCACATCAACTTCAACTATTTCCTCTGTTTGTATAGACACATTGTGTGACATACTAACACGAATTTCTTCTGCTCCTTCATTTTCATCAATTTCAAATACTGGATTGAATGAAATATCACTGATAAAATCAGAATCAGATGTTTGATTTTGAGAATTCCTTTCTGTTACAGCTTCCACAACATTTTCTTCAATCATAGCCTATGTCTCATTTTTAGTATTTTCAACATTCCCTTCTTCATTTCCTTCTTGAATTACTTCAGTGACATTATCATTTTCATCATCATCATCATCACTTTCTTCACTTGATGAACTTTCAGACATATCCTCATCGCTTTCTTCATCAACTTCTACATCTTCAATCACATCATTTGGATTATTGGTTCTTCTCCAGTTAGATGAAAGTGTGGCTGAGTAATATCAACTTCCTCCATAGATACATTTCTCATATAATCAAAAACTAGAATGTTTTAAGCACCCGTTATCATTGCCAGTCTTTTGTACACACCCTCTGACATGTGCTCTAACTGAATTCTATCACGAATAACTTCAGCAGCATACAAATCTGGATTTGCATCATTAATGAGAAGTTGAAGAAATTTTGGGTACATCAGATACTTATGCCTTACTCCTCTTTCCAGATTAAAAATAAATCCATTCATTATCCACTTAGCCATATTGAATCTTCTATTAGTGGATAAGGCTACAATTGGAGATGCAATGTCAACAGGGAATGAATCCCAACCCGCACTTCTTTTTGACATGCAATGTTGAAATATGTAGCATAAAAGCTTTCAATGTTTAAATACACGAGCTCTGAAAAACTGTTTCTTCAGGAAATGATCTAGATGACCCATCTGTAGAAAAACTTCTTTACATTCATTAAATGTATATTCAGATAAATCTTCAGGATCATTATCTTCCAGTCTTTTCAGAAACTTCAATCATTCTTTCTGAAGTAATGAAGGCTCTTAAAACTTTGTTTCCTTGATCATCTCTTTCAACTTTTGCGGTTCTCCAGAATTTTTTAATCATTCTTCCATTAATCATGGGCATTGAACACATAGTATAAACATATTTTGTTCTTAGTAAGAATCTGATAATATCTTCATATCCTGTAGCTTCTCTATTTTCATCATTTAAGAAAGCAGCTACATTGTGTTTTGGCTCAAATTTTAATTCTGCCATGTGCAAAACACAACAAAAGAATTATGAAAACATTAAATATTGATTTAATAAAATTTATTTCCAGATATGAGTTTTGATTTTGACTTTTGAATTTGACCATTTTATTATTATTTTTTATTTTTTATTTTTACTTTTGATCTTAAATTTATTTCCACACTCTCATACTTTTTATAATTTTTTTTCACTTTTTTTTAATTTTTTTATCTTATTTTTGTTCAAAAATTGATTGTGTGTTCATCTTCTTCTTCGACTATGCAAAGTCAACAGATTTCATCATTGTTGGACCAAAAGAACCAATGAGCCAATATGAGAAAACCTCTAAGTCCCACATGATATCACAACAACTGCTAAAGGCTTCATCAACAGTTCGACAAGTACTGAAGACTTCAACAGCTGAAGATCAAGTACTGAAGACTTCAATAGCTGAAGACTAAAGTGTTGAAGCTCAACAGCTGAAGAACACAAGTGCTGAAGCTGAAGACCAAAGTACTGAAGTACAACAGCTGAAGAGTCTACAAGTGCTGAAGATCAATAACTGGTGTACAAAGTCTGAAGACAAAGACTGAAGACATCAGCTAATGACATCTACTGAAGTCATCAGATGATGAAACGTTTGAAGTTCAAGTCTGAAGACCAAGTACTGAAGTTTCAGTAGTTTGTCACAACAGCTGAAGAGTACTTCTTCAGTAGTTGTGATATTAGTAGTTTTATGTTTTTACTTTCAGTAGTCTTATAAAATGACTGAAGAGCTTGTTCTTCAGTCGTTGTAGTGTGAGTAGTTTTCTGTTTTTTCAGTAGTTGTAGTAACTGTTAACACTTAGTATTTTTGTAAGAAGATGTCAGCTGTTTTGACATCTTCAGTAGTTGTGTTTCAGTTGGATAATTCTGTTAGATGTCACTATCAAGTGACATCAGCAGACGTCACATCTCTTATATAAGAGGTGTCGACCTAATTGTAAGTGTGACATTCTGTTACCACGAAAGCGAATATTGAATGAAATATATCTGCAGAATTCTCTCTATCTATAACCGTTTTTGTTCTTCATTGAATATCTTTCATTCTTGTGAATTGGCTAATTCATTGTTAGAATTGCGCTGCTATACTCTCTAATCAATCAAACGTAGATCACTGATCCTAACAAGTGGTATCAGAGCAGGGTAATCATTGATTGATCTAACAATTAATCATTGAAACTGCTAATTGATATCTATGTTTGATTGAATTAGCATTTTGCAAGAACTGGTTATAGATTATTGAATTTCTGACGCTTTCGTTCATTTATTCTGAGATTCTCTTGGTTCAATTGGTTGTTGGTTTTGTTCTAAATCTGTTTTAGCTTAATTGAATTTGATTGAATCTGAGATGACTACTCCTTCTAATGATCCTCACAATACTGGTTCCTCAACCAAGCCCCCGATGCTGGTTAGGACCAAGTATAACATATGGCAGCGAAGAATGCTTCATCACCGGTCTGTTAACAGTTCAGGTTGTTGGACATCTGTGGTACATGGACCACATAAGCCTATGGTGAACAATCCAGAAACCAATCAAATGGTTCCGAAGAAGAAGGAACAATACTCTGATGAAGATCGGAAACTGTTTGAGATTGATGCTAAAGGCCATGGAATTCTGGCCATGGCACTGCCTAATGAAATCTATTCAGGGCTTATGCATCATGAAACTGCTCATGATCTCTGGAATGCCCTGAAGGAACAATTCGGTGGCACAGATGAGGTCTTAGCAAACAACAGAGAAATCCTTGCCCAACAATATGAGACATTCTCTCATAGAAAGGGTGAGACACTGACTCAACAGTTTGAGCGTTTTTCCTGCTTGATCTCTGAGCTGAAAATGGTGAAACAGGAATACACCAATAGCCAGATGAATAACAAGTTCCTCAGATCACTGCCTGAGAGATGGGACACATACACTATTGTCCTACGCTCCAGTGCAAATCTGGATAGCCTATCTCTCACCCAACTTCATGGGAAACTGCTTACATTCGAAAGAGAGATAGAGCAGAAGAGGAAACTGTCCTCATCAAGGAAGCTCACTGATGACTTTGTACCAGGGAATACTGCCTTGGTTGGTCATGAGTCAGAATATGCTGCATCTGAAAGCAATTATGATTTCAAATAGTTCTGATCATGCATTTGTTGGTATTGAGAGTCATTCTGGCAGTAATAGTGACAATCTATGCTTCATCATGGATGATTTGAAAGGAATAGCTGATGATGATCTAGAAGAGATGGATATTCTGAGCCAAATGGGATTGATTAATATCAGATCTCAGAAGTTCTATAAGAGAACTGGCAGGAAATTTCCTGGACTCTCTGGCAAAACCAAAGTGGTTTTGACAAGAGTAAGTTGAGGTGTCAAATGCCAAAGGGGGGACACTTTGCATGAGAGTGTAGAACAACTGGATCTAACTCTTCTGCACCCTTGTGACTTTTCCAAGTACTAGTCCACAAAACAGAGGGCAACATCCTGCTGGTTCTGGTCATCATTCACATCCTAGGTCTCCTGCATACTTTGTTCCACAGGGTCAAATGTCATATCCTTATCCTTGCTATTATATGCCTCAACCAAATCCTGTTCAAGCTCCAATTGCACAACAACCACAAGCATTGCCTGAACCACAACCTTCCCAATCTCATCAACAAACTCAACCTCAACAACACTGCTTCTTCACCCCAGGAGTTGTTGACTGGAGCAGTTTACCAGATGACTTGTCTGGTCATGAAGAACTGTTCTCAGGTGCTGGTCAACATGGTGGTGAAAGTCCCTTTGAAAATCTAGTTCTTATGGCTTTGGATTCTGCTGATACTTCATCCACTAATGCCTCTACACCAAAGGTATCACAGGTATCCTCTGAGGCAAAAGCCAAATTGTGTTCTGAAACATGTATAGCAGCATTTGCATCTATTAGAGAAGCAAATGTAGATTTAATCAACAAGAACATTGAGCTAGAACAAATAATTTCCAAAAGCAAAGCTGAATTTGAGTCTGTGCTTAATGATAAGAATGATGAGATTTACAAACTTAAATGCCAAATAACTGATGATAAGGCTAGGGAAGAGATACTTCTAGAGAAGTATAAAGATCTCAAAGACACCCTTGCAGTCACCAGGTAGAGTGTGATCGATGGGTACAATCATGCAAAGGTTTTGAAATGCTTCTTAGTAAGCAATCTGCTTCCAATGTGAAGTTTGGCATTGGTTACAATCACACTGCTCCACCTACAGATTTTACTCCCATAGCAGAGGTAGAATCTGATGGTGAGAGTAATAACCAATCCATTTCATCATGTGATCTACTCTCTCATTCTTCACTATCAGAAGAAGAAGTCAGCACTAAGCCCTCTCAGAACCTATCAGCTGATGTTGATGGTTCCACTGCTGACACTCACATGATCAATGAGTTGATCAACTCAGGAGTTAATTCTAAAAGTCCTGAAAGGACTAGAGAGCAAGATTTAACACCTGAAGTTCAAACTCCAACTACTGCAAGTACTGAAAAGAAAACTGTCAGTAGAAAGAGTTTGAAGACTACTAAAGAGGAAGTCAAGAAAGCAAACAGTGCTTCCAAAGCACTGAAGAGCAAGTCTTCAGTTGTTTCATCCTCTTTAGTTGATGATCAACATAAGATGAAGAAGAAACCATGTGAAATATGTGGTTTGTTCAATCATCTTACAGATGATTGCTGGTACAAAAGAGGATCCAAACTCAAACATAGAGAGGAAATTAAAGACAAAATGGTTAAAATGAAAACTGAGTTTGAGACCACATTTGTATGAGCAACATCAAATCCTGTAACCCTTAAGTCCATAAAGAAATCCAAAAAGGAAGGGGTTAAACAGGTAACAGCTGAGTTTTCTCAGAAGAAGAAGGTGCAACATAGGAACTTATCAAACTCCAATGGCAATGTGTTTGATGAGCTGAAAGCCTTATCACAAAATCAGACACAGCTGGTTATGATGGTTCAACATCTATTAGGAAGAGTTAACCAATTAGATGTTCCTATGTTGAAACCACAGAAAAGGAGGTCCAAGCCAAAGGATTCCTCTTCTTCACCATCTTCTTCCTCTCAGGCTGTTGTTTCCAATAAACTTGTAGTTTACCATCTGTTGATGAGACCAGCCCAAACCCAAAAGGTTTGGGTCTCCAAAACTAACTGATGTTTATTATTGCAGGGTTCTTCAACATGCCAAAGTAGCATCTGGTATGTAGACAGTGGAGGATCTATGCACATGACTGGGAACGGCTCTCTTCTTCATGACTACTCTAAGGAAAGAAGGGGTTTGTTTCTTTGGCAATGATGCTAGGGGTTACATCATTGGCAACGGATTTGTCTCCAATGGAGAAATAAAGTTTGATGATGTTAATCATGTGGAAAATCTCAAGTACAATCTCTTGAGTGTCAGTTAAATGTGTGATAAAGGCCATGTTGCTCTTTTCACCAGTCAGAACTGTGGATTCTGTCATCCAAAGTTCTGCATTTGATTGATAAGGTGTTGGATGATCACACTCTCCTGAGAGCCAACAGGACAGGAAGAGTGTATGCCTTAGATCTTTCCAAGAAAATAGATCTCAGAGGCAATCCTTGCCTATTTTCCAAAGCCTCTTCTCAAGAATCTAAACTATGGCACAGAAGGCTGGGTCATGTTAATTTCAAAAACATGAATCAGCTAACCACAATAGTTTAGTTAGAGGCTTACCAATAAGGAGTTTCACTGTGATGAAACCTGCACTGCTTGTTAAAAGGAAAACAACACAAAGTCTCATTCCCTCCTATTGAAGAGCCTAAGTCCACTGCCTGCTTGCAATTACTGCATATGGATCTATTTGGTCCGTGAGAGTGATGAGCATGGCAAAGAAGAAATACGTCTGGTAATTGTGGATGATTACTTCAGATTTGTATGGACTTTCTTTCTACATTCAAAGGATGAGGTTGCTCAGAAGATTATTCACTTTGTGTTGTATGTTGAGAAGCAGTATTCCTTCCAGTCAAGTGTATTAGGAGTGATAATGGAACTGAATTCAGAAACCATACTCTTAGTGACTTCTATCTTTCAAAGGGAATCAAAAGGCAGTTTAGCATACCACGGACTCCAGAACAAAATGGAGTAGTCGAGAAAGAACAGGACCCTAATTGAAGCTGCAAGGTCCATGCTGGCTGACTCTGGTGTGCCACTGACCTTTTGGCTGTAGCTGATAACATAACTTGCTATGTGCAGAATAGAGTCTTAGTAAATCAGAGGTTGATGAAGACTCCATATGAAGTTCTCCATCACTTGGCTCCTCTAATTTCATTTTTCAAAGCATTTGGGTGTCCCTGTTTTATTCTCAACACAAAGGATCAACTCCAAAAATTTGATCCTAAGGTGGATGCAGGGTATTTTGTTGGTTATTCATCTTCTTGCAAGGCATACAGAGTCTTCAACTGCAGAACAAAGATAGTTGAAGAGACTTTGCATGTGAAGTTTAATGAATCTCCTATGGACAAGATTCCACAAAACCCTGTGGAGTTGTTGATTTGGACATACTGCAATATGTTCCTTATCAACCTCCAGCTGTTAGATCCTGTGGATAAATCATCTTCTGCAGCATGTCTTCCACCTGGTGGTATTGAGATGATGATGATAATATTAATACTACCTATTCAAGTTTAGTGACCAACTGCCTGTGTCTGCTAAATTTGATGTTCTTGTAGCTTCAGCAGTTCCATCCACAACAAATGCTGATGAGATCTCTGATTCCTCTACATCTTTTGAGTTACCATCAAATTCTTGGTTTCAAGAGTCTGCATCAATATCTGCTGCTGCTGAAGGTCATACAAACACTTGCACAGATCTCATTGTTTATCAAGAACTGAAGAATCACCCAATGTCTCAGTTTTGGTGATATCAATGCTGGTGTTTAAACAAGAAATCAATTGTCTAACTTCTGCTTCTATGCTCTCTTCATCAGTCAGCTAGAGCCAAAGAACTACCATGTTGCTTTGAGAGACAATGGACGGGTTGAAGCCATGCAGATTGAGCTACTTCAGTTCAAGAAATAGCAAGTGTGGGAACTGGTTCCTCTTCCCCCAGGTAAGTGTGCAATAGGCACTAAATGGGTGTTTAGGAATAAAACTGATGAAAATGGGCTTATTGTTAAGAACAAGGCTAGACTGGTTGTACAGGGGTTTTCACAAGAAGAAGGTATTGACTATGATGAAACCTTTGCCCCTGTAGCCAGACTAGAGGCAATCAGATTGTTTTTAGCCTATGCTGCATTCCACAATCTTAAAGTTTTTCAAATGGATGTCAAAAGTGCATTTCTATATGGTAAAATAAAGGAAGAAGTTTATCTATGTCAACCACCATGTTTTGAGGATAATAAACATCCTGAATGGGTGTATAAATTTGATAAGGCTCTTTATGGGTTGAAACAAGCTCCTAGAGCCTGGTATGAGACACTTTCCACTTTTCTTGTTAAGAATAATTTCACTAGAGGCTCCATTGATAAAAACTTTGTTTATTAAGAAGGTGGATCAGCATAAGCTACTTGTTCAGATTTATGTTGATGATATCATTTTTGCATCCTCTGATCCCCAGTTGTGTGATGATTTTACAACATTAATGAAAAAGAGGTTTGAAATGAGTGCAATGGGAGAATTACAGTTCTTTCTAGGCTTGCAAATTAAACAAAAGGCTGATGGAACCTTTATTCATCAGTCAAAATATATAAAAGATCTTTTGAATAAGTTTGATTTACAAACTGCAAGCCCTGTTCTACTCCCATGTGCAACACCACACCACTGGATGCAGATCAGAAAGGTAAAGCTGTTGATGAAACACTTTACAGATGTATGATTGGGTCCTTGATGTATTTAACAGCTTCTAGACCAGAAATTATGTTTGCTACATGTGTTTGTGCTAGATTTCAGGCTGCTCCTAAAGAGTCTCATTTGATTGCAGTCAAGAAAATCTTTAGATATTTGCAAGGTACACAATATCTGGGTTTATGGTATTCCACTGGGCACTCTTGCAAATTAGTTGCTTTTTCAGATAGTGACTATGCAGGGTGGTAGTTAACTAGAAAGTCAACTTCTGGTGGTTGTCAATTCCTAGGCAACTGTTTGGTTTCTTGGTAGAGTAAGAAACAGACATCTGTTGCTACATCAACTGCTGAGGCCGAGTACATTGCTGCTGCAAGTTGCACTTCTCAGGTACTCTGGCTTCAGAACCAACTTCTGGACTATGGCATTACAGAGACTAAGACTCCATTATTAATGGATAGTGCTTCAGCTCTATGTATTGTCAAAAATCCAGTCCAGCACTCTAAGACCAAACATATAGAGATCAAACATCACTTTATTCGGGATTGTTTTGAAAAAGGTCTGATTGATCCTAAGTTTGTGCCTAGTGCTGATGAGCTTGCAGATATTTTTACTAAGCCTTTGGATAGTTCTACTTTCCAAAACCTTGTGTTAAGGCTTGATATGCTGCAGCTAGAATAAGTGACACTACTGATTATTTCCGTAATAATTACTGGTATCATTGGTACCCATGTCACATATAAGTACTAATGAGTTCTTTCACCTTCATAGTTTTTATAACTACTGACGGCTAAATACCTCACAAGTACTGAAGTAATTTATCTGTTCTAAACTACTGATGTAGTTACAACTACTGAAATCAGTACAAACAGATAAGTACTGATGTCCTATGAAACACCTAAAAAGCAGATGCAAAGTCTGATGAGTAAGTGTTGAGGACAGTATGAAACAGCTGAAAGGCTATGAATTGACGAAAACTACTGAAGAGAACTTTCTCTTCAGTTGTTTTTACAACTGCTGTTTCATTCTAAACTGAAGCAAAACCATGTCTTCAGTAGTTTTATAACTACTGATGACTAACACCAAGTCTTCAACTATTTACAACAACTGATGACAAAACCACTATCTTCAGTAGTTTCACAACTACTGATGACAAACACCAATCCTCAGTTGTTTCATCATCTGAAGTCAAAACCATGGTCTTCAGTAGTTTTCTAACTGTCATGCCTAAAACCACGACTTCAGCTGTTCAATGTCTAAAAGGTAATACCATGTCAACAGTCGGTTTAAAACTACTGATGACTACACCAACCCTTCAGTCATTTTCTTACCCCTACCCTATAAATACCTGTCTTCTCTCTAATGTTTCATTAGCCGTTATTTTCTGAGCTTCTCTCTCTCAACATGGCGACCATGAGTTTGAAACCACGACATAACTGCGTTGCTTACCTTACCAAGTCGGCTTTCTGGAACAAATATGATAATGCCATTGACTTAATGGTGGATTCCCCATATCGCATAGCCTTTGTCTTGAATCCGACCATCTACCCTGAATCCCACAGTCAATTCTGGTCAAATGCTTTTGTTCATACTGATGAGTCTACCGGCCAGATCTCTGTTCGGTCCCTTGTCAACCAGAAACCAGTGGTCGTTACAGCCGACATTATTCGTCAGGCATTACACTTACACGACTCCACCGCTGTGACTGCATACCCAAAGGGCACAACAGATATGTCCTTTATCAATCATGGGTATGAAGGTGATCTTCGGGCTACAACCATTCTAAAGAAACATTTCCATGACGCTAAGAAAGTCATTTTTCACATGGTAAATGTCTGCTTAGCCTCCAAGACATCTTCTTGGGATCAAATGTGATCCCAATGGCAACAGTTATTGTATTCTATTCTAGAACACCAACCGTTAAATTTTTCTGAAATCGTTTTCTAGAAATAAAGAACTTGGCTCAGAAACCTATGGCAAACCGATGGCCATTATATCCCAGGTTTCTCATGGCCATTATTTTAGATGAATTAAAATCTGATGGCCTTGTTGGCCTTGGAGTCCCTGCACCAGCTGTTTTGGCTGAGGTATACTCCAGGCACAACTCAGACCTTACTCTTAAAGAAGCTGCCCGAATGCTAAAGCCCAAGCACAGGGAACCCACAGCTTCCACCACCAGAACCAAAGTCCCCACTAAACCAAAACCAAAACACCCCAAAATAGCTATTCAGGGAGATGAGTCCCCTGAAGATGCTCCTGTACCACCAAGGCAGGATATACTTGCTGGTTTAAACCCCCCAACAGTATCAGAGACTCTTCCAGCCATAGCCGCTCAGGATTCCTCTCAAAAGGAGCCTGCATCCACCACAGAAGGGGTACCCAGACATCTGGGATCTTCCTCACTTGAGAAGATTGCCATTGAAGAGCACCATCCTCCCCAGTGCACACTGCTTTTACCCCATCTCCCCATGCAACCGCCCCCCAAAGTCCAACCATAATCATTGCAAACGTGCTGACTCAGTTGCATGCCTCTCCTCCTCCCCAACAACTACCCACAAAGGGGAGAACCACAGATATTGAGGAAGAGGATCATCATGCTTCTGACATCCACATCATCGGGGTTTACAAATTCTATCTCCTAGTGTGGATAGGGAGATTAGAACATCTAGTGAGGCTGCCACCTCTTCTGCATCAGCACATGATCAGAATGAGGCTGGTAACATAGCTAAGACCTCACTAGAGGCAACAGCTGATGAAGGACATAGTCCTGAGGCTGGAAGTCCCCAGTTCCAAGAAAAAGAGGCACATGCTAAAACTGGTCTACACCCAGTGCATGTACATCCTGCTACAAGCAGGAGGTCAGGTGATTCAGCATCTTCTGATGATGACCTGGGCTTTTTCTATGACGTTCTAGCCCACAACACCATCCTGGAGGCTGAGGTAAGCAGACTACAAGAAATGCTTGCCAAGAAGTCTCAGGATGTAAGTCCATCTGCCCCCACCAACCCACAGATGGCACCTTCATTTGAAGGTCCCCCAAACACACTTACCCTCTCACTTCACTGAGCCTCCAACCTCTGCTTTTAGCACTATCTCTCCGGGACAGAACCCCCTGAGCAGATGGTTGCTGTATTCCAACAATCCCTACCTCTCATCACTCCCATCATCAATGACATGTTATAAAGCCATTGATGAGAGGATCCCCTCAAGTCTACAACCACTCATTGATGATGATGTGCACAAGAACTTTCTGCGGTACGAACCCCTGCCACCAATGCATCCAAAAGGGGGAGAGTACTGCAGTGAAAGAAAAGAAAAGAAAAAGAACTGAGGATGAGAAGGCACAAGAGAAAATCCAGGAGTTGGAAAAGGAAAAGGAACAACAACTGATCACTTACAAAAGAAAGAAAAGTGCTGGTGATCAATTGAATGCTGAATAAAAATCCTTGGAAGAGCTGGTAAAAGATGCAGATGATACACACAGCCGATCCACGAACAAAATCATTGAACAACTCTTCAAGCAAGGCTTTGATACAGCCACACTAGACAGTGAGATCAGGAGGTTGGAAGTAGAGGAAATTCAAAACAGATGGGCTGGGTACGATGTGCTGGAGAAGGAGAGATTGGAGATCATGATTCGATTCATAGCCAAATACTTAGGAAGATCACTGATGAAGATTCGTTCATGGACTAGAGACAGCATTCTGGCTATAGCCACAAGAATCTGTTTGTCTGAGCAATTTCATAAGGGGATAATCATTGAAGCACTTGATGAGGCTGGGGATGGAAAAAGGTTTGAAATGGCAAGACTCACAAAAGCCAAACTCACAACCAAATGCTTGAACAACCTTCCCAATCACCTACTCAAAAACAGCCTACCCCTCAAATCTCCAAACCAATCTCAAAACCCAAATCCAAACATCGTCAACCTTCAAAACCAATTCCTTTACCACAAAAACCAACCCAACCATCATCCAGTGATGCACCTAGAAGGAGGAGAAGGGTGCTGAGGATAGAAGAAGATGAAGAAGAAGAGGATGAAGATGATAGTCTGCCACTCTCCGCTGTTCTAAAGCTACCAGAACCCAGGAGTCAACTCATGATCACACCTGACTCACAAAGGGAAACGGTTAGAGTCAAAATAGAAGATGAAGAACATCAGAAGCAGCATGATAAGCAACTACTGAAGATGGTTGATAAGGAATTTCCTCAGTCATCATCTATACAAGCCATGAAAGGGCATGCTCAGAGGCTGTACACTCTCAGACACACATTTCAGTATCAAAAGGAGAGAGAGTGAGAGTATGGCCAGACCCCAAGGTGAGTTCTATAATCCACAAAAGATCCATTCCACATAGATACAATGGCCAGGTTAGAAAAACAATAGACTCTACAATCATGTTGGCCATTGTAGTCTCACCATGGGAAATAATCGATGAATTCAAGAAGGCTCATCAATCAAAAATGACCCCTCAAGCCTTACTGGAAAACAAGATGATCAAAAAGGGGTTATTATATAAGAAGCTTGAAGACATTAATAAGAATGAGCTCCAGTTACATCTTGAGGGCACTCATCCTGATGAATTTGTCTATAGGGAGATAACTACTGTGGAGTTAAAGAATGGCAGGACTGTAAAGTACTTATCTGAGTACTATGGTCCAGAGTTCTTCTTTGAAGGAGGAGTAGAAGAACTCTCCAAGGAGGAACAGGTTGTTCTCCTTGAGGCCTATGTTCGAGAGTCATACAGACTCATCATGGGGAAGTAGATCTCATGAATGGGGGAACAGCTCAGTGTCCAATTCCCCAATACAGAGCTCCCATCCATACATTGCCAACCAAATCTTCAGAGACTCATTCCAGGCCAGTGCTTATATGGGTCATTTTCTCAACTGATCAAGAAGGAAAAAGACCAACCATTCTGCCAACAATAAGTGGGACCTCAATAAAGTTAAAGGTTTTGGCTGCATTGGTTCAGGGGGAGTTTGTTGGACCAAAAGAACCAATGAGCCAAGATTAGAAAACCTCTGAGTCCCACATGATATCACAACAACTACTGAAGGCTTCATCAGTAGTTCGACAAGTACTGAAGACTTCAACAGCTGAAGATCAAGTACTGAAGACTTCAACAGCTGAAGACTAAAGTGCTGAAGCTCAACAGCTGAAGAACACAAGTGCTGAAGCTGAAGACCAAGTACTGAAGTACAACAGCTGAAGAGTCTACAAGTGCTGAAGATCAACAACTAATGTACAAAGTCTGAAGACAAAGACTGAAGACATCAGCTGATGATATCTACTGAAGTCATCAGCTGATGAAACGTCTGAAGTTCAAGTCTGAAGACCAAGTACTGAAGTTTCAGTAGTTTGTCACAACAGCTGAAGAGTACTTCTTCAGTAGTTGTGATATCAGTAGTTTTATGTTTTTACTTTCAGTAGTTTTGTAAAACGACTGAAGATGTTCTTCAGTCGTTGTAGTGTCAGTAGTTTTATGTTTTTTCAGTACTTGTAGTAACTGATTACACTTAGTATTTTTCTAAGAAGATGTCAGCTGTTTTGACATCTTCAGTAGTTGTGTTTCAGTTGGAATAATTCTGTTAGATGTCACTCAGTAGACTTCACATATCTTATATAAGAGGTGTCGACCTAATTGTAAGTGTGACATTCCGTTACCACGAAAGCGAATATTGAATGAAATATATCTGCAGAATTCTCTCTATCTATAACCGTTTTTGTTCTTCATTGAATATCTTCTCGTTCTTGTGAATTGGCTAATTCATTGTTAGAATTCCGCTGCTATACTCTCTAATCAATCAAACGTAGATCACTGATCCTAACAATCATCCATAAAAATGTTCACTTTAAGATCGAAACAATACATCAATAGACTCGAAAATGTGTTCTTATCAATAATCCAGTATCAATTTATGATATGATACTCATTTGATCAGATTAAACTTGGATTATATTGGTTCGAACACCCAAATAGCATTCAACCGTCTATTGACAAAACACTGATTTAACCCAAAATTTTTATATTTGAATCACAAACTTACGTTTATATATTGAAATACAATGTATACTCAAAGGATTTGATTCGATTTCTCATGAAATAAGGATATGTTGGTGCTCGACAGTCGCAGTTCGAGGGTTTTGGTTCTGAAATTTTGAAGTGTGAATGAAAAATACGCATAAGTGTTCAATATATAAGTGAAATTTTAGGCGTATGAGCCCTGTTCAGACGTATGGTCCCTGTTTGAGCGTATGAAAACCTAGAATTCACTTATTTTGTTAGACGTATGAGCACTGTTGTGCTGTTTAAGTCAGACGCATGAGACTGTTCAGACGCATAAGCACTGTTTAGGCGCTTTTGCACTGTTCAGTCGCATGGACTTTGTAAAACGTCTAACACTTGAAATTTTGAAACTATTTAGACGTATGAGACATGAAAAACGTCTAACACACTATTTAGACGCATGGGATTATCACAAACGCCCAATACATTTTCACATGTATTACAACTGTTTAGACGCATGGGAATGAATCAAACGTCCAACACTTGTAATTTTCATAGATGTATTACAACTGTTTAGACGCATGGAAAACGTCCAACTCTTGTATAATCCTGAAAATTTCATCATACTCCTATTGATACGCATGTGCACTGTTTATGTACATACACTTGTGATTCCCAATTTTTTCACTTGCACACTTTTTACCATTTAGATCCCCAAATTTTGAACTTTTTGCATTTTTTGCACTTTCAATTTACAAAAAATTTTATTTTATTTCTTCTTAAATTTATTTTGTCCCTTCATTTTAGTCTCAACATAAAATCAAATATCATCTGATTTTCAACTTAAAAATCATTTATTTGCAAGATTATGTATATTCATATTGTAATTTTCAAACACATTCTATTTTCTGAATACACAAATACTTTGAACATATAGCATGATCCTTTCAATTCAACATTTCAAATTTTGATTATGATTATTGAATATTTACTGAGAACAACTCTTTCAGATATTACTCCCCTTAAACTTTTAAGTTTGAAAAAACTTATAAGTTTCTTATGATAGAGAATAAGATCACACATCACATTGAGACATTGCCTTCACACACAAAGACATGCATAAAAAATTGAAAATAGAATTAAAATTAATATTAAACAAAGAATAAATGTCTGCAGAGAGATCATATTAATGAAGATCAACACATAAAATAAAATGAATATGGATAGTGTTTAGATAGATCATAACTATCAACTATCAAACAATGAATAAATCCTGATCTAAGGACAAACAATGAATGTTTTTGACACAACTGTCAACTCACTTACTTTTCAATTCTTGGATTGATTAGTGTTGATTTAGATATGACATGATGTAAAGCATACAGAGACTAAGAGAATTCAACTATCATCATGAAATGTAAAAAAGAACACATGATCAACTTATTACCTGAAACATAGATATCACCAGAGTTCATGTTACTTAGTTAATAGAGGATGATCATGGATAACCATTTGATCAGTTCTGACTATTCTTTTGAATAGGTTGTGCACATTGGCATCTTTTTGCATCAAAAAGAGAATCCAGGTCTGTAATGACTTACAACAGAGGATATCTCAGTACTTCAGGTCTACGATGACTCATAACAAAGAAGTGAAATGATGCTTTGTAACAGATCTCATGATTTCACATAGTTTCAATAGGTGTGAGAGATGTATCTTAACAAACATTCATTCTGATAAGCTAAAGCTACTCAAAACTACTCAGATGAATACACACAAGCATGTATGTTTAGTTTGATCACAAGAATTTACTTTTCAGCTTAATAGTCAGATATTAGCTACACATCATATCTCATCATGTCTAGACTTTATGAATGAGTGAAGTATGCAACTGATCTCACTAATGTACTATCATTTCTCACATATTGCAAAACATAATCCTTTCCAAAAAAGTATTTTTGTATTTTTGATATATATTTTTGTATTTGATTTTTCTGTGAAAAACATAAAATCACACACACACAAAAATATAAACAGGCAATTCACAATGAGAGTATCACTTATTATGATCTTTTGATTTAGGGAGATCACACATGATTTATAAGACCAATTGATTCTACTAAGTACTCAAACCGTCCTGTTAGGAAGGCTTTAGTAAATAGATCTGCCAATTGTTTTTTGTTGCAATTTGAATCAATATGATTAATCCTTTTTCAGAGTTATCTCTAAGAATATGATATCGAATTTCAATATGTTTTGTTTTTGAGTGTTGAACAGGATTAGCTGTTATGAACATAGCAGCTGTGTTATCAATGTAAATTGGTGTTTTAAGAAAATTGAACCCATAATCCAGTAATTGGTTTTGCAACCAAAGGACTTGAGAACATCCTACGGATGCATCAATGTACTCAGCTTCTGCAGTTGAAACAGAGACATTTGTTTGTTTCTTACATTGCCACGAAACTAATCGGGGACCAAGAAATTGACACCCACCCGAAGTAGATTTTCTATCTTCACAGCATCCACCATAATCACTATATGTATATCCATATAGTTCAAAGTTACTCTCGTAAGGATACCAAAGCCCTAAGGCTGGTTTACCTTTGAGATACCTGCATATCCTTTTGATAGCAATTAAGTGAGATTCTTTCGGGTCTGATTGATACCTGGCACATACACAAACAGCATACATAATGTCCGGTCTAGATGCAGTAAGATACATCAAAGATCCAATCATTGATGTGTATAATGTTTGGTCAATAGATTTTCCTTTTGGATCAGGTTCAATCTTGGTGTTAACATCTGCTGGAGTTCGTATGGACTGACAGTCTTGCAACTTAAATTTCTTTAAGAGCTTGTCAACAAACTTTTCTTCATTGATGAAGATTCCATCTGTAGTTTGCTTGACTTCAAGTCCAAGAAAGAAATTAATCTCTCCCATAGAACTCATTTGGAAATGAGATTTCATGATTTCTTCAAATTCATTGCATAATTTTGCACAGGTAGAACCGAATATGATGTCATCAACGTACACTTGTACACATAAAAGATTATTATTATCCTTCTTTATGAATAAAGTTGGATCAATTTTCCCTCGAGTGTATCCATGTAGGATTAACTGTTGTGATAACGTCTCATACCAAATTCTAGGGGCTTGATGAAGTCCATATAAAGCTTTACTTAGCTTATATACTCGATGTGGAAATTGTGCATCCTCAAAGCCTGGAGGCGCTTCACAAACACATCGTCAGTGATAGGACCATATAAAAATGCACCCTTTACATCCATTTGATACACCTTAAATTTCATGAATGAAGCATAAGCTAGAAAAGCTCGAATTGATTCAAGTCTTGCAACTGGTGCAAACACTTCATCATAATCTATACTTTCTTCCTGTGTGTATCCTTGTGCAACAAGTCTTGCTTTGTTCCTTATTACAACACCATGATCATCAATCTCATTTCTAAATAACCATTTCATGCCAATTACATTTTCTCCTTCAGGTAGATCCACCAAATTCCACACTTCTTGTTTGCGGAATTAAAGTAATTCTTCTTGCATGGCTTCTATCCAACCATTGTCCTTTAATGCTTCGGTAACATTTTTAGGAACAATTTGAGAAAGAAAACAAGAGTATAAGCATATGTTTATTGTTCTACTTTACTCGTTGTTCTCTCATTCAATGAACCAATAATCTGATAAATTGGATGATTCTTGTGAATACGAGATGTAGTGATCTCATCACATTGAACATTAACATCCAAATTTGTTTAATTCAAGTTGGACAACTCATATATTATGTAGAAGAATGTGGATTGAAGTTTGGAACTTGAGTAGGTGAGTTGACAAAGTAATCAAAGTTACGTGTATCAACTACATCACCTGAAATGGATGATGTTCCAGACTCAGGTATCACAAACTCATTACCATCATTAGGAATATTTTATGATTCTTCCTGATTAGTTGACTCGGAATGATCTAAAACTGTATTATCATGATTTTGTATTGTTAAATCCTTAACAAATGATAAAAATGGATAGTCTGAGCTTGAATCATCTGGTCATCAGAATCTGAATCTTCACTGAAAGATCCAAGATCTCTCCTTGAGTTCTTCTTATCTGTAGAATTAAAACAATTTGATTGATCTCTAGATCAAATAACCATGCAGGACCATTTGAAACTGATGGAAAAGAATTTTCCATAAATTTAACATTGAATGTTTCAATGATTACATTTGTCCTAGAGTTGTAGACTCGATAGGCTTTTGAAACTAATGAATACCCAACGAAAAATCCATTATCAGATTTTGCATCAAATTTTCTTAATTGATCACTTGAATTTAGAATCATAACAAGACAACCAATTGATTTTAAAAAGTTTATCTTCGGTTTTCTACTAAACATTAACTCATATGGAGTTTTCAGTTTATCTTTTACAATTAAGATTTGATTCTCAACAAAACACGCCATTGATATTGCTTCATCCCAAAAAGTGATAGGAATTTTTGCATCAGCTAACATAGAACAAGCAGCTTCAATCAGTGTTCTATTCTTCCTTTCAGCAACTCCATTTTGTTGAGGAGTTCTCGGAGCACTAAACCGATGAGCTATCCCTTTCTGTGCACAAAACATTTCAATGTTAGCATTTTTGAATTCTGTTCCACTATCACTTCTTATTATTTTCACTTTGTTGTCTAATTTATTTTCAACTTTAATGATAAATTCTTTTAATAATTCAGCTATTTTAGATTTGGCATATAGAAAGAAAACCCATGAAAATCTTGTAATGTCATCAATGATAACTAAACAATATGATTTTCGTCCAATACTTTTGACATTTGTTGGTCCAAAAAGGTCCATATGTAACATCTGAAGAGGTTTGGATGTTGAGTTTATAGGCTTGGACTTATAAGATGCTCTGTGTTGCTTTCCCTTCAAACATGCTGAGCAGTGATCATTAGTTGCAAACTTCTTGGATGGAAGTCCAATGAAATGATTTCCTGCTACAAGCTTGTTCATATTCTTGAAATTTGAATGACTGAGACGTCTATGCCAAAGTTGGCTTTCATCATTTGATGCCTTTGCAATTAGGCATGTTGTTTCAGTTGAAGGATCAACTTGAGACATATCCAATTTGTATACATCTCTGTCCCTCTCAGCTGTAACAATAACCCAATCTTTACTTATCTTGAAACCTGGCTTCAAAACAT
Source organism: Flaveria trinervia (assembly GCA_025506515.1). NCBI lineage: Eukaryota > Viridiplantae > Streptophyta > Magnoliopsida > Asterales > Asteraceae > Flaveria > Flaveria trinervia. The sequence continues at coordinate 19,830,380 of CM046441.1, forward strand.
AACAGAATGAATTATCAAACAGAACAGAATAAGATTTGTCACAAATTTGAGATACACTTAAAAGATTAAAGTTCAACTGTGAACAAAAGTTGACTTTATCAAAGCTTATTATCCCACTGGATACTGTTCCTTCTCCAGTTATTTTTCCTCCAGCATCATCACCACAGGCGACGTGAGTTTCATCTTTTGACTTAAATCTTGTAACAAGGCAGTATTGTCTGTCATGTGCCGACTACACCCACTATCCACATACCATGTATTGATTGGTCTTTTTAGGCGTACCTGCACTACAAGAAAGTTAAGTTGAAATATCTACCTAAGCCGAAATGGTCTTGGGCTTTCCAAATTTGTCAACAATTGTAAATTGTTTATAATGGAGATTATTCAAATCAGGTTTATTTTTGATGAATTTTCCAATTTTATTCTGAAAATTGTTTGATTTATTTTTGTGAACATTTATACGATTTGATTTATCATCTTTTGAAATGTATTCATATCTAACATTTTTATTAGTCATCCTTACAGATCTTGGTATAAAGTGTTCTTGCATGTTGTGTTTTGAGCTCATGTAATTGTTCTTAGGAAAAAATCTCAAACCTACATTAGGTTGATTAATGTCTCTTTGAAATCCATTAGTTTGATCTCTCAAATACTGTGGATTAGCAAATTCTTTGCTAAAGTTTGATTTTGCAAAGTTTCTAGTGAGAGATCTATTTCTAAAGTAACAATCTGCAGTGTTGTGAGTCTTTTCATCACAATAAGTACAATATTTGTTATAATACAATCTGCTGTCGAATGATTTCTCATGTCACATATGTGACATACTTGTTACAGTAGCACTCGGCAGTATTGTGATTTTTCATATCACAATTTTACAGTACTTTTGTGGCGTTAAAAACAACTTTTTGTTAACTTTTGACAATGACATAATGTTTGATTTTGGTTTCATATAGTTAAACTGTTGTCCTTCATTTTTCACAGTTTGATTTTGTGTCAGATTATTGTTCATTTGTTTAACATGATTTCCTTCTTGAATGTATTACAAACAAATCTTTTTGCTACAATGGAAGTCTTTGAATCTGAACTAGATTTCAGATTGAGTTTGATTTGTGCATAACATTTGATTAATTATTTGAAAGAGAATTCATATTTAACATATCTGCTGACACAAATTTAATTTGTTTTAGTTTTGATGTTTGATTTGTTGCTTTAATCAATTTTTTTAACTTTTGTTTTGTTCAGATGTTACTTTTATAGATTTCTTTCTTCTTCTTTGATTCTTTGATTTACAAGAGCTTGGTTATTTTCAGATTGAACATCATGAGAAGAAGATTCCTTTTCTGATTGAAATTGTTTCATATTGATGGTGTTTGAATCTTCTGATGTTCCTATCTGTTGTTTATCCTTGTTTTGAACTCTGACTTCTTCTATTACATTGTGAATTTGATCAGAAAAGATATTTTCTTTTGGTTGTTTTGGTTCATATGATTTTATCTTGATTGGATATCCATTTTTGATTTTTTCTTGATCTTTTTCAACAAACACTTGAACATTTTCTTTTTCCTCTTCTGCATTCTTGGTTTTGATCTGAAAGGCTTTAAGCTTTGCTTTATTTTCTAGTGAATAATCATGAGTATTGAAATTCTCTGGTAGTGTGTTTGTGATAGATTCAGGCATAGGTTCCTGAGTGAAACCTAATCCTACTTTTTGTTTATCTTTCTTTTCACCGATTAGTTTTTCTACTATCATTTTTGAACTCTTAACTTTTGCTAGATCAACTTGAGTAGCAGCATGTGCTATTTTCTCTTGTTCAAGATTCTTGGTCACCTCTTCTAGTTGTTTTGTAACAATTTCTAAATCTTTGATTGTTTTGTTCCATGAATTTTGAAGAGAGATAATCTTTTGATCTGCAGTTTTATGATCAGATTTAAGTTGGTTATGCATAGATTCCTCTTGTTTTAGCTTTTCACAGATTTTGAATGAATAGTTTCTGTAGTGTTCAACATGTTCAAAACATGATTTGGTGCAAAGCTTTTCTCTTACTTGTGATGGTATTTGAGGAAATTTTGGAACTGCGGTTTCAGATGAAGTAGAAGATTTAACCTTTGGTTGATCAGACTAAACCATTAGAGCTACTTCCTCTGTATCCTCTTTAGGATCAGACTTGTCACTCCAATCATAGTTATCTTCCTCTTCATCACTTTCCCGTTTTGGGTCATTGTTTTCTGACCAATCTTCCTCTTGAATTTCTGCAATAAGAGATAAACTTGATGTTAATTCATTTGTAAATTGATCTGCATATGCACTCCAATCATATCCATCTTTTATGTTGACTACTAATGCTTTCTTTGTTTCATCAGATGGTTTGGTTTCATCTTTAAGCTTTCGCATGGGAAGACTTTGCTATGGCTTTTGAAAAGTCTTCTGAGCTTGTTGAAACCTTTGATTATTTGAGCTTGAATGAGCACTTCCTCCATTATTCCTTGGAGCTTTACATTCTCTTGAGAAGTGTCCATAACTATTGCATTTGAAACATCTGGATTTTGAATTGTCAAATCCAACAGTCTTGTTTGCACTAGGCTTGTATTTCTTGTTGACATGAGAATGTTTTTGAGTCCTGTAGGCAATCATCACCATCTGCCAGTTCAGGTCCATCTCTTCAACATCTTCAGGATCCATCTCAAATAAATCTTGTAAAACAAAATCTAGTTGAGTTAAATGGCTACCTTGATATGCTTGAAAGCTGGCCATAAAAGGAGTAAATGCAGTTTTGGACTCTTCATCCTCTAATAGGATGTTAATCACATCTTTAACTTTGCTAGATTTAGCAGAGTTAGATGATGAAGAAGTCTCTGTCTGAATATTTGATGATTGTGACTGTGTTTTAGGAGGAGATTGAGAATGAGATTGAGTTGTATATGCAGGTGCACTGGTAAATGATGAGTCAGTGAAAAATCCTGCTCCTACAACAATCTCCTTCTTCTTCCGGACTTTTCTCACTCTTTGCCATGAATGCATTTTCTATGGTGGTTGCGGGAGAAGCAACAAACTGATATTGAGACATTGATGCTGCTCTATCATTGTTCCTTGAGCTTTCATCAATCTCCACTTATTCTATTTTTGCAATAAGAAGAGCTAGATCCATTGGAAACTTCTCAGTATGCTTTTGTAAAGTTACATTTTGTTTCCATGATGATGGTAAAGCATTGAGTAGTCTGAAATTTAAATCTTCAAGATCAGGTTTGATACCAGCTGTTGACATCTCAGTTATGAGTTGAACAAATCTATTCATCATTTGATTTATTGTCTCTCCAGACAAATGTTGAAACAATTCTAATTGTCTTTTCAGCTTTTGTTTCTTTAAATTTTGAATCTCTTTACCTCCTTCACAAATGATCTTCAATGCTTTATATAGTGTATATCCAGTTTGATATGCATCTAGCCTTGTAAGAACTTCCAAAGGTAGTCCCTTACACATTAATGAATAGGCTTTAATATCATTCTTAACTCTTTTCAGATCATCTCCTTGAAAATCGTCTTCTGGATAAGGTTCTGGAAAATCTTTAGTATACACAAATCCTCTGTCTGGTCCATCAGTTATTATAGGAATGTATGGTCCTTTTTCTATAGATTTCCAGAGATCAGTGTCAATAGAATTAAAATGTTGTTTTAGTCTAAGAGACCAATTTTTGAAATAAGCTACATTTTTAAGCTTTGGAACTCTGTTTTCAGAATCTTCTGATTTTTCCATTCTTATATTTTTAAAAAAATTTAAGTATCAAGGTTAAAACGTCTGAATAGTATTCAAACGTCTCAACAGTTGATGCGTCTAAGTTGAGAAATGTCTAAGGGAATGCTTTAGAAAATTTTTCAAAATGTCTAAGTATTAATGCGTCTGGAAGGTTTCAAGTGCCTAAATAGTTGTCAAACGCCTGAATAGTTGTCAAACGCCTAAACAGTTGTCAAACGCCTGAATATTTGTCAAACGCCTAAACAGTTGTCAAGCGTCTGAATAGTTATCAACTTAACACAAGTGATACGTCTGGGATTCTATTCAACAGTACTCAAACGACGGACTAAAAACGTCTACACAGTGTTAATGCGTCTAACACTAAGACAAATTCAGTCAATCTGAGCTCATGCGTCACATTCATCATCTTCTGAATTCTTCAAATGTTGATGAATTTGATTGAAACTTTTCAATTACATAAGTTTTATGTCGATAAACATTCTTCTTAATATCAATTTCTTCAATTTCAACAACAAATCAATCAAATTTTGAAATTTCAGGTCGAAACTTCAAGCTATTTCCGAACAACAAATTCAACAGTTTACTTGAATTTGATGAATTGATTTGCTAATTATGATTCAAATCATGTTTCTGATGATGAAACACAACTGAAATTCACAAATTTTCAATTGAATTGTATCTCAATCACAGATTCAGTGAGATTTTTAGGTTTTCAAGTTCGATGAACTTAAAACGAAAATCAATCACTAACAGCTTTCCAACAACTCTGATACCATTTGGTAGGATCAAATGAATAAATATGTGATGATTTGTAACACAATTCAATGAATTTCACACAAAGTAATCAAATCAAAACAAGATATCAATAAAATTCAGTTTTCATTCATATCAAGCGAAGACCATTACAGGTATGAAAAGCAGATTCGAATAACTTGTATATTCGTTACTACATACCTGCAAATCTAAGCTATTTATACTGAAAATAAAAGTAAAGGAACTAACAAATTATAGAAATAGTCCCTATACTATTACAAAATATCAAAAGACAAATAAAGACAACATGTTAATTTTTAGAGCACTTAACATTAACACCAAACCTAATTGAATCAAACATAAAATCAAGTGCCAAAGCTCTCATACCACTTGTTAGGACCATGTAGGTACGGAGTTGTAACTGATTCTATGTTTATACTAGATCAAATAGTGCGGAATCCTATTTGATTGGCGATCCAATCAGTGAGAACAATTACCCGATTGATATAAGATTTGACTAAACATTAAGAATGAGTAGGAATCGAATAGGAACGAACTATGAATTTGGATAGGCTGTTTGGGACGCTTTGAATGGCTAGGGTTTATATGTATGCGTAATGTCTCTTGAGGTGTTTTTTCCACGAATTAGGTGGTATATATAGGTTAGTGGTTTCCATTCGTACGACTGAAACATTAGCATGGCTCAGTCGTGCGACTGACGCATGCGATTGATTCATACGCACGACTGAAGGTTTAGTCATGCGACTGAGTCAATCTTATGTCCCAATCATACGACTGATCTAGTCTCCTGGTTTAGTCGTGCTACTATTCCATAAGCATGATGTATTCATGCATATGTCCATAAGTGTTGGACCAAAAGAACCAATGAGCCGGATCAGAAAAACCTTTAAGTCCCACAAGACATCAGCACAACTGCTGAAGACTTGATCAGCTGTTTGACAAAGTCTGAAGATCAACAGCTGAAGACTAAAGTACTGAAGACTTCTACAGCTGAAGACCAAAGTCTGAAGATCAACAGCTGAAGACTAAAGTACTGAAGACTTCAACAGCTGAAGACCACAGTCTGAAGATCAACAGTTGAGGACTAAAGTACTGAAGACTTCAACAGCTGAAGACCAAAGTCTAAAGATCAACAGCTGAAGACTAAAGTACTGAAGATCAGCTCAAGTACAAAGATTGAAGACAACATCTGAAGACATCAGCTAATGACAACAAATGAAGTTCAAGAAGTCCAAGTACAGAAGCTGTTAGGATCAGTGATCTACGTTTGATTGATTTGAGAGTATAGCAGTGGAATTCTAACAATGAATTAGCCAATTCACAAGAACGAAAAGATATTCAATGAAGAACAAAAACGGTTATAGATAGAGAGAATTCTGCAAATATATTTCATTCAATATTCGCTTTCGTGGTAACGGAATGTCACACTTACAATTAGGTAGACACCTCTTATATAAGAGATGTGACATCTGCTGATGTCACTTGATAGTGATATCTAACAGAATTATTCCAACTGAAACACAACTACTGAAGATGTCAAAACAGCTGACATCTTCTTACAAAAATACTAAGTGTTATCAGTTACTACAACTACTGAAAAACATAAAACTACTGACACTACAACGACTGAAGAACAAGCTCTTCACTCGTTTTACAAAACTATTGAAAGTAAAAACATAAAACTACTGATATCACAACTACTGAAGAAGTACTCTTCAGCTGTTGTGACAAACTACTGAAACTTCAGTACTTGGTCTTCAGACTTGAACTTCAGACGTTTCATCAGCTGATGACTTCAGTAGATATCATCAGCTGATGTCTTCAGTCTTTGTCTTCAGACTTTGTACATCAGTTGTTGATCTTCAGCACTTGTAGACTCTTCAGCTGTTGTACTTCAGTACTTGGTCTTCAGCTTCAGCACTTGTGTCTTCAGCTGTTCAGCTTCAGCACTTGTGTTCTTTAGCTGTTCAGCTTCAGCACTTGTGTTCTTCAGCTGTTGAGCTTCAGCACTTTAGTCTTCAGCTGTTGAAGTCTTCAGTACTTGATCTTCAGCTGTTGAAGTCTTCAGCACTTGTCGAACTGCTGATGAAGCCTTCAGCAGTTGTTGTGATATCATGTGGGACTTAGAGGTTTTCTGATCTTGGCTCATTGGTTCTTTTGGTCCAACAAAAGCCTTCAGAGTTTGTCACAACAGCTGAAGAAGCATTCTTCAGTTGTTGTGATGGTTTCCTTTCAGTAGTTTCTTTTCTATTTCAATACTTGTAAAATGACTGAAGAGCATGTTCTTCAGTCGTTGTTGTTTCAGTAGTTTCTTTTCAGTAGTTGTAGTGATAGTTAACACTTGGTATTTTTGTAAGAAGATGTCAGTTGTTTGACATCTTCAGTAGTTGTGTTAACTTTCAGTAGTTAAATAACAGTTAGATGTCACTGTCAAGTGACATCAGCTGACGTCAGCTTTCCTTATAAAAGGAAAGATGACCTAATTGTAACGGAGTGGAAGCTAGCCGAAGCGTGTATTGAATGAATATATTCCTTTTGGTAGAAATTCTCTCTCTCTACAACAAACACTATTTCATTGATAAATTTCGTGTGTTCTTGTTTAAATTTGTTAATTCGTGGGCTCATTCCGCTGCAAATCCAATCTAATGATCAAACTAGATGCTGAGATCCTAACAAATGGTATCAGAGCAGGTTAATCATTGATCGATTTAACAATTGATCATTGAAACTGTTCTTTTGCTATCTAAGTTTGATCAAATTAGCAAATTTGCAAGAATCGGTTATAGAGATTGAGTTTCTCTTGCTTTTGGCCATACTCTCACTCTCTCCTTCTGATACTAAAATGTGTGTCTGAGAGTGTACAGCCTCTGAGCATGCCCTTTCATGGCTTGTATAGATGATGACTAAGGAAATTCCTTGTCAACCATCTTCAGTAGTTGCTCATCGTGCTGCTTCTGCTGTTCTTCATCTTCTATCTTGACTCTAATCGTTTCCCTTTGTGAGTCAGGTGTGATCATGAGTTGACTCCTGGGTTCTGGTAGCTTTAGAAAAGTAGAGAGTGGCAGACTATCATCTTCATCCTCTTCTTCTTCATCTTCTTCTATCCTCAGCACCCTTCTCCTCCTTCTAGGTGCATCACTGGATGATGGTTGGGTTGGTTTTTGTGGTAAAGGAATTGGTTTTGAAGGTTGAGGATGTTTGGATTTGGGTTTTGAGATTGGTTTGGAGATTTGAGGGGTAGGCTGTTTTTCAGTGGGTGATTGGGAAGGTTGTTCAAGCATTTTGGTTGTGAGTTTGGCTTTTGTAAGTCTTGCCATCTCAAATCTTTTTCCAGCCCCAGCCTCATCAAGTGCTTCAATGATATCCCCTTATGAAATTGCTCAGACAAACAGATTCTGGTGGCTATAGCCAGAATGCTGTATGTGGTCCATGAACGAATCTCCATCAGTGATCTTCCTAAGTATTGGCAATGAATCGAATCATGATCTCCAATCTCTCTTTCTCCAGCACATCATATCCAGCCAATCTGTTTTGAATTTCCTCTACTTCCAACCTCCTGATCTCACTGTCTAGTGTGGCTGTGTCAAAGCCTTGCTTGAAGAGTTGCTCAATGATTTTCCCCATGGATCGGTTGTGTGTATTATCTGCATCTTTTACCAGCTCTTCCAAGGATTTTTCTTCAGCATTCGTTTGATCACCAGCACTTTTCTTTCTTTTGTAAGTGATCAGTTGTTGTTCCTTTTCTTTTTCCGACTCCTGGGTTTTCTCTTGTGCCTTCTCATCGTCAGTTCTTTTTCTCTTCTTTTCTTTCACTGCAGTACTCTCCCCCTTTTTGGATGCATTGGTGGCAGGGGTTTGTACCGCAGAACGTTTCTTTTGCACAACATCATCAATGGGTGGTTGTAGACTTGAGGAGATCCTCTCATCAATGGCTTTATAAACAATGTCATCGATGATGGGAGTGATGAGAGGTAGGGATTGTTGGAATACAGCAACCATCTACTCTAGGGGGTTCTGTCCCAGAGAGATAGTGCCAAAAGAAGAAGCTGGAGGCTCAGTGAAGTGAGAGGGTAAAGTGTTTGGGGAACCTTCAAGGGAAGGTGCCATCTGTGGGTTGGTGGAGGCAGATGGACTTACATCCTGAGACTTCTTGGCAAGCAGTTCTTGTAGTCTGCTTACCTCAGCCTCCAGGATGGTGTTGTGGGCTAGAACGTCATAGAAAAAGCCCAGGTCATCATCAGCAGAAGCTGAATCACCTGACCTCCTGCTTGTAGCAGGATTTACATGCACTGGGTGTAGACCAGTTTTAGCATGTGCCCCTTTTTCTTGGAACTGGGGACTTCCAGCCTCAGGACTATGTCCTTCATTAGCTGTTGCCTCTAGTGAGGTCTTAGCTATGTTACCAGCCTCATTCTGATCATGTGCTGATACAGAAGAGGTGGCAGCCTCACTAGATATTCTAATATCCCTATCCACACTAGGAGATAGAACTTGTAAACCCTGGTGCTGTGGGTTGTCAGAAGCATGATGATCCTCTTCCTCAATATCTGTGGTTCTCCCCTTTGTTGGTGGTTGTTGGGGAGGAGGAGAGGCATGCAACTGAGTCAGCATGTTTGCAATAATTATGGTTGGACTTTGGGGGGCGGTTGCATGGGGAGATGGGGTAGAAGCAGTGTGCACCTGGGGAGGACGGTGCTCTTCAATGGCAATCTCCTCAAGTGAGGAAGATCCCAGATGTGTGGGTACCCCTTGTGTGGTGGCTGCAGGCTCCTTTTGAGAGGAATCCTGAGCGGCTATGGCTGGAAGAGTCTCTGATACTGCTGGGGGGTTTAAGCCAGCAAGTATATCCTGCGTTGGTGGTACAGGAGCATCTTCAGGGGACTCATCTCCCTGAATAGCTGTTTTGGGGTGTTTTGGTTTTGGTTTAGTGGGGACTTTGGTTCTGATGGAGGAAGCTGTGGGTTCCCTGTGCTTGGGCTTTAGCATTCGGGCAGCTTCTTTGAGTGTAAGGTCTGAGTTGTGCCTGGAGTATACCTTAGCCAAAATAGCTGGTGCAGGGACTCCAAGGCCAACAAGGCCATCAGATTTTAATTCATCTAAAATAATGGCCATCAGAAACTTGGGATATAATGGCCATCGGTTTGCCACAGGTTTCTGAACCAAGTTCTTTATTTCTAGAAACACAATTTCAGAAAACTTTAGCGGTTGGTGTTCTAGAATAGAATACAATACCTATTGCCATTGGGCTGACATTTGATCCCAAGAAGATGTCTTGGAGGCTAAGCAGACATTTACCATGTGAAAAATAACTTTCTCAGCGTCATGGAAATGTTTCTTTAGAACGGTTGTAGCCCGAAGATCACCTTCATGCCCATGATTGAAAAATAACATTCTCTGATACCACTTGTTAGGATCAGTGATCTACGTTTGATTGATTTGAGAGTATAGCAGCGGAATTCTAACAATGAATTAGCCAATTCACAAGAACGAAAAGATATTCAATGAAGAACAAAAACGGTTATAGATAGAGAGAATTCTGCAAATATATTTCATTCAATATTCGCTTTCGTGGTAACGGAATGTCACACTTACAATTAGGTCGACACCTCTTATATAAGAGATGTGACGTCTGCTGATGTCACTTGATAGTGACATCTAACAGAATTATTCCAACTGAAACACAACTACTGAAGATGTCAAAATAGCTGACATCTTCTTACAAAAGTACTAAGTGTTATCAGTTACTACAACTACTGAAAAACATAAAACTACTGACACTACAACGACTGAAGAACATGCTCTTCAGTCGTTTTACAAAAGTATTGAAAGTAAAAACATAAAACTACTGATATCACAACTACTGAAGAAGTACTCTTCAGTTGTTGTGACAAACTACTGAAACTTCAGTACTTGGTCTTCAGACTTGAACTTCAGACGTTTTTCATCAGCTGATGACTTCAGTAGATATCATCAGCTAATGTCTTCAGTCTTTGTCTTCAGACTTTGTACATCAGTTGTTGATCTTCAGCACTTGTAGACTCTTCAGCTGTTGTACTTCAGTACTTGGTCTTCAGCTTCAGCACTTGTGTTCTTCAGCTGTTCAGCTTCAACACTTGTGTTCTTCAGCTGTTGAGCTTCAGCACTTTAGTCTTCAGCTGTTGAAGTCTTCAGTACTTGATCTTCAGCTGTTGAAGTCTTCAGCACTTGTCGAACTGTTGATGAAGCCTTGAGCAGTTGTTGTGATATCATGTGGGACTTAGAGGTTTTCTGATCTTGGCTCATTGGTTCTTTTGGTCCAACAGAAGCCTTCAGACTTTGTCACAATAGCTGAAGAAGCATTCTTCAGTTGTTGTGATGGTTTCCTATCAGTAGTTTTCTTTTCTATTTCAGTACTTGTAAAACGACTGAAGAGCATGTTCTTCAGTCGTTGTTGTTTTAGTAGTTTCTTTTCAGTAGTTGTAGTGATAGTTAACACTTGGTATTTTTGTAAGAAGATGTCAGTTGTTTGACATCTTCAGTAGTTGTGTTAACTTTCAGTAGTTAAATAATAGTTAGATGTCATTGTCAAGTGACATCAGCTGACGTCAGCTTCCCTTATAAAAGGAAAGATGACCTAATTGTAACGGAGTGGAAGCTAGCCGAAGCGTGTATTGAATGAATATATTCCTTTTGGTAGAAATTCTCTCTCTCTACAACAAACACTGTTTCATTGATAAACTTCGTGTGTTCTTGTTTAAATTTGTTAATTTGTGGGCTCATTCCGCTGCAAATCCAATCTAATTGATCACCTATCTGTTAACAGTTCAGGTTGTTGGACATCTGTGGTACATGGTCCACATAAGCCTATGGTGAAAAATCCGGAAACCAACCAAATGGTTTCGAAGAAGAAGGACCAATAATCTGATGAGGATCAAAAACTGTTTGAGATTGATGCTAAAGCTCATGGAATTCTGGCCATGGCACTGCCTAACAAAATCTATTCTGGGCTTATGCATAATGAAATTGCTCATGACCTCTGGAAGGCACTGAAAGAACAATTTGGTGGTACTGATGAGGTCTTAGCAAACAATAGGGAAATACTTGCCCAACAATATGAGACATTTGCTCGTAGGAAGGGTGAGACTCTGACTCAACAGTTTGAGCATTTTTCATGTTTGATCTCTGAGCTGAAAATGGTCAAACATGAATACACTAATAGCCAGATGAACCACAGATTCCTCAGATCACTGCCTGAGAGATGGGACACATATACAATTGTCCTACGCTCTAATGCAAATCTGGATAGCCTATCTCTCACCCAACTTCATGGGAAACTGCTTACATTTGAAAGAGAGATAGAGCAGAAAAGGAAACTGGCATCATCAGGAAAGCTCATTGAAGACTTTGTACCAGGGAACACTGCCTTGGTCAGTCATGAGTCAGAATATGTTGCATCAGAAAGTAATTATGATGTGCATATAGATTTCTCTTCAAACAGTTCTCATCATGCATTTGTGAGTGTTGATAGTCAGTCAGGCTGTAATAGTGACAATTTGTGCTTCATTATGGATGATTTGAAAGGTATAGCTGATGATGACTTAGAAGAGATGGATATTTTGAGCCAAATGGCCTTGATTAATATCAGATCTCAGAAGTTCTACAAGAGAACTTGTAGGAAATTCCCTGGACTCTCTGGCAAAACCAAGTTGGTTTTGACAAGAGTAAGTTGAGGTGTCACAAATGCCACAGGCTTGGGCACTTTGCAAGACAGTGTAGATCATCTGGATCTAACTCCTCTGCACCCTTTGTGACTTTTCCAAGTAATATTCAACAAAACAAAGGGAAACATCCTGCTAGTTCTGATCATCAATCACAACCTCTATCTCTTGCATATTTTGTCCCTCAGGGTCCAATGCCATATCCATATCCCTGCTATTACATGCCACAAACCAGTCAAGTTCAAGTACCCATTGCTCAACAACCACCTGCTATTCCTAAGCCTTAACCTTCCTAATCTCATCAACAATCTTAACCTCAACAACACAGCTTTTTCACCCCAGGAGTTCATGACTGGAGCAGTTTACCAGATGATATGTCTGGTCATGAACAACTGTTTTCTGGTGCTGGTCAACATGGTGGTGACAATCCTTTTTGAAACCTTGCTCTTATGGCCCTGGAGTCTGCTGATACCTCATCCTCTAATGCCTCCACACGATAGGTATCACAGGTATCCTCTGAGGCCAAAGCCAAGCTATGTTCTGAATCATGCATAGCCGCATTTACATCTATTAGAGAAGCAAATGTAGCTTTAATTAACAAGAACATTGAGCTAGAACAAATAATATCCAAAAGAAAAGCTGAATTTGAGTCTGTGCTTAATGATAAGAATGATGAGATGTACAAACTTAAATGCCAAATCACTGATGATAAGGCTAGGGAAGAGACCTCAAAGAAACACTTGCAGCTACCCAGGTAGAGTGTGATCGATGGGTACATTCCTGCAAGGGTTTTGAAATGCTTCTCAGTAAGCAGTCTGCTTCCAATGTGAAGTTTGGCACTGGTTATAATCACACTGCTCCTCCTACAGATTTTACACCCAGAGCAGAGGTAGAATTTGATGGAGAAAGCAATAACCAATCCTTTTCATCATGTGATCTACTATCTGATACAACACCATCAGAGGTTGGAGTCAGCATTAATTCCTCCCAAAACCTATCAGCTGATGTTGATGGTTTAAATGCTCACCCTCACATGATCAAAAGGTTGATCCTCCAGGTGGTATTTCACAAAGTACTAAAAGTAGTAAAGAGCAAGTCATAACACCTGGAGAACAAACCCAAACTACTGCATGTACTAAAGGAAAGAAAACTGCCAGTAGAAAGGATGGGAAAACTACTAAAGAAGATATCAAGAAGGCATGTACTGCAAGGAAAAAAACTGCTAGTACTGGTCGCAAACTGCTGAAGAATAAATCTTCACTAGTTTCATCTTCTTCAGCAGATGATCAACTTAAGATGAAGAAAAAGCCATGTGAAATATGTGGCTTATTCAATCATCTTACTGATGATTCTATTATAAAAAGGGCTCCAAACTCAAACACAATGAGAACATTAAAAAGAAAATGGATAAAATGAAAACTGAGTTTGAAACCAAGTTTGTACCAGCAACATCAAAACCTGTAACCCCAAAATCCAAAAAGAAATCCAAAAAGGAAGGGGTTAATCAAGCAACAGCTGAGGTTGCTCAAAGGGAGATGGTACAACACAGGAATCCATCAATCTCAAGCACTAATGTGTCTGATGAGCTGAAGGCTTTATCACAGAATCAGACACAACTTGTTATGATGGTTCAACATCTATTGGGGAGAGTCAACCAATTAGATACTCCTGTGCTGAAACCATAGAGAAGAAAATACATGCCAAAGGATTCTTCTTCTTCACCATCTCCATCCCCTCAGGTTGTTCTTCATAGCAAATCTGTTAGTTTACCATGTGTGATGTGAACAGACCCAAAACCAAAAAGGTTTGGGTCTCAAAAACAAACTAATTTATTATGATTGCAGGGTTCTTCAGCATGCCACAGTAGCATCTGGTATGTAGACAGTGGAGGATCTATGCATATGACAGGGAACAACTCTCTTCTTCATGATTACTCTCAAGGAAAGAAGGGTTTTGTTTCTTTTGGCAATGATGCTAAGGTTACATCATTGGAAAAGGCTTTGTCTCCAATGGGGAAATAAGGTTTGATGATGTTGACCATGTGGAGAATCTCAAGTACAATCTCTTGAGTGTCAGTCAAATGTGTGATAAAGGCCAAGTTGCTCTTTTCACCAGTCAGAACTGCATGATTCTGTCATCCAAAGTTCTGAGTTTGATTGATAAGGTGTTGGATGATCACACTCTCCTGATGGCCAACAGGACAAGAAGAGCGTATGCCTTAGATCTTTCCAAGAAAATAGATCTCAAAGGCCATCCTTGCCTATTTTCCAAGGCTTCTCCTCAAGAATCTATTCTATGGCATAGAAGGCTGGGTCATGTGACTCTTAAAAACCTGAATCAGCTTATACATTATGGTTTAGTAAGGGTATTGCCTATGAAGGAGTTCAGATGTGAAGACAACTGCACTGCTTGTTTGAAAGGAAAACAACACAAAGTCTCATTCCCTCCTATTGAAGAACCTAAATCCATTGCCTGCTTGCAATTACTACACATGGATATCTTTGGTCCTGTGAGAGTAGTGAGTATAGCAAAGAAGAAATACTGTCTGGAATTGTGGATGATTACTCCAGATTTGTATGGACTTTCTTCTTGCATTCAAAGGATGGGGCTGCTCAGATGATTATAAACTTTGTGATGTATGTTGAGAAGCAGTATTCCCTATCTGTCAAGTGTATCAGAAGTGATAATGGAACAAAATTCAGAATCCATACACTTGATGATTTTTATCTCTCAAAGGGAATCATGAGGCAGTTTAGCATCCCAATGACTCCAGAACAGAATGGAGTAGTAGAGAGAAAGAAGAGGACCCTAATTGCAGCTGCAAGGTCCATGTTCGCTGACTCTGGTTTGCCACTGACCTTTTGGGCTGAAGCTGTTAACACAGCTTAAACAGCTTGCTATGTGCAGAATAGAGCCTTAGTAAATAAGAGGTTGATGAAGACTCCATATGAAGTTCTACATCATTTGGCTCCTCTAATTTCATTTTTTCAGAGCCTTTGGCTGTCCTTGTTTCATTCTCAACACATTGATCCTAAGGTGGATGCAGGGTATTTTGTTGGTTATTCATCTACTTGCAAGGCATACAGAGTCTTCAACTGCAGAACAAAGATAGTTGAAAAGACTCTGCATGTGAAGTTTAATGAATCTCCAAAGGACAAGATTCGACAAAACCCTGTGGAGTTATTTGATTTGGACATACTGCAATATGTTCCTTATCAGGCTTCAGTTGTTGCTCCTGTCATTAGTTCTCCACCTGGTGGTATTGATGATGATGACAATATCAATACTCACCTATTCAAGTTTAGTGATCAACTGCCTGAGTCCACTAAATTTGATGTTCTTGTGGCTTCAGCAGTTCCATCCACAACAAATGCTGATGAGATCTCTCATTCCTCTACATCTTTTGATTTGCCATCTCATTCTTGGTTTCAAGAGTCTGCATCACGATCTGCTGCTGCTGAAGGTCCTACAAACACTTGCACAGATCTCATTGTTTATCAAGAGCTGAAGAATCACCCAATGTCTCAAATCATTGGTGATATCAATGCTGGAGTTTCAACAAAAAGTCAACTGTCCAATTTCTGCTTCTATGCTCTCTTCATTAGTCAGCAAGAGCCTAAGAACTATCACTTTGCTTTAAGGGACAATGGATGGGTTAAAGCCATGCAGCTTGAGCTACTTCAGTTCAACAAGCAGCAAGTGTGGGAACTGGTTCCTCTACCCCCAGGTAAGTGTGCAATAGGCACTAAATGGGTGTTTAGGAATAAAACAGATGAAAATGGGCTTATTGTTAAGAACAAGGCCAGACTGGTTGTTTAGGGGTTTGCACTGGAAGAAGGTATTGATTATGATGAAACCTTTGCTCCTATAGCCAGATTGGAGGCAATTAGATTGTTCTTAGCCTATGCTGGATTCCATAATCTTAAAGTTTTTCAAATGGATGTTAAAAGTGCATTTTTATATGGTAAAATAAAAGAAGAGGTTTATGTGTGTCAACCACCAGGTTTTGAGGATAAAAAACATCCATATTGGGTATACAAGCTTTATAAGGCTCTTTATGGGTTGAAACAAGCTCCTAGAGCCTGGTATGAGACATTATCAAATTCTCTTCTTCAAAATAATTTCACTAGAGGCTCCATAGAGAAAACTTTGTTCATTAACAAGGTGGATTAGCATAAGCTACTTGTTCAAATTTATGTTCATGATATTATTTTTGCATCCTCTGATCCCCAGTTGTGTGATGATTTTACCAATTTAATGCAAAAGAAGTTTGAAATGAGTGCAATGGGAGAATTACAGTTCTTTCTAGGATTGCAAATCAAACAAAAGGCTGATGGGACTTTCATTCATTAGTCTAAATATACAAAAGATCTTTTGAATAAGTTTATTTACAAAACTGTAAGCCCTGTTCTACTCCCATGTGCCACACCACTCAACTGGATGCAGATCAGGAAGGTAAAGCTGTTGATGAAACACTTTACACATGTATGATTGGGTCCTTGATGTACTTAACAGCTTCTAGACCAGATATCATGTTTGCAACTTGTGTTTGTGCTAGATTTCAGGCTACTCCTAAAGAGTCTCATTTGATTGCAGTCAAGAGGATCTTTAGATATCTGCACGGTACACAACCTCTAGGTTTATGGTATTCCACCGGACACTCTTGCAAATTAGTTGCTTTTTCTGATATTGACTATGCAGGGTGTAAGTTAACCAGAAAGTCAACTTCTGGTGGATATCAATTCCTAGGCAACTGTTTGATTTCTTGGCAGAGTAAGAAACAAACATCTGTTGCTACATCCACTGCTGAAGCAGAGTACATTGCTGCTGCAAGTTGTACATCTCAGGTACTCTGGCTTCAGAACCAACTTTTGGATTATGTCACTACAGAGACTAAGAATCAATTATTAATGGACAGTGCTTTAGCTCTTTGCATTGTCAACAATCCTGTCCAGCATTCTAGGACCAAACATATGGAGATCAGACACCATTTTATTAGGGACTATTTTGAAAAAGGTCTAATTGATCCAAAGTTTGTGCCTAGTGCTAATGAGCTTGTAGACATTTTTACTAAGCCTTTGGATAGTTCAACTTTCCAAAACCTAGTGTTAAGGCTTGGTATGCTGCAGCTAGAATAAGTGACTACTACTCATGATCTCAGTAAACAAGTACTGATGATCATTAGTAAACATCTCACAAATATGTACTGATTATGTTAAAAGAAAACTGATGCAGTTATAACTACTGATGTCAGTAAAAACAGATAAGTACTGATGTCCTATGAAATACTGAAAACAACTAAAAATTCTAATGAGTAAGTGTTGAGGACTGTATGAAACAACTGAAAAGCTAAGAATTGACGAAAACTACTGATGGAATTTCTCTTGAGTCATTTTACAACTACTGTTTCATCTTAAACAACTGAAGCAAAACCAATGTCTTCAGTAGTTCACAACTACTGATGACTAACACCAAGTCTTCAGTCGTTTACAACAACTGATGACAAAACCAATGTCTTCAGTAGTTTCATAACTACTGATGACTAACACCAAGTCTTCAGTCGTTTACAACAACTGATGACAAATCCATGTCTTCAGTAGTTTCACAACTACTGATGACTAAAACCAAGTCATTAGTTGTTTCCAACATCTGAAGCCAAAACCATGGTTTTTAGTAGTTTTATAACTGCTCATGCCTAAAACCAAGACTTCAGTTGTTTCAACCTCTGAAGGTTAATACCATGTCATCAGTCGTTTAAAACTACTGATGATTAACACCAAACCCTTCAGTTGTTTTATAACCCATACCTTATAAATACCTAATCCTACAGAGCTTCATATCTCAAATCTAACATTCAAAAACTCCGAACCTTCTCTCGCATTAATTGCGACCATGCAGCTTAAACCAAGACACAACTGTGTTGCCTACCTTACCAAATCACCTTCTGGATGAAGTTTGATACTGCCATTGATCTAATGGTCCATTCTCCATACAAAACGTCCTTCCTTATCAATCCTACCATTTATGCTGAATCCCTAAATCAGTTCTGGACAAACGTCACCCTTACCACTGGGGAGAATGACACCGAGTCTCTCCAGTCGTTCGTCAACTACCGTAAGGTGGTCATCACTCCGGCAATCCTTCGCCAAACCCTACAACTGGATGATGCCACCTTCCCCGCTGGATATTCAAAGGGCACTACTGATCTATCTTTTGCCCACCATGGATACTAGGGTAACCTCAGCGCTTCTACCATCCTAAAGAAGCATTTCCATGACGCGGAACGCCTTATTTTTCATATGGTGAATGTCTGCCTAGCCCCTAAGACTTCTTCTTGGGATCAAATGTCAACGAGGTGGCAGCAGGTATTCTTCTCTATCCTTGAGCAACAAAACTTAAATTTTTCTTCAATAATATTTCTTGAACTTAAGGATATGGTCTCAAAACCTATTGCTAACCGATGGATATTATATCCACGGTTCATAATGGCCATTATAGAGAACCAGCTGAAAGCTGAGGGACTTGTTGGCCATAGAGTCCCTGCCATGGTTGTATTGCCTGAGGTATACTCCACACACAACTCAGACCAGTCACTCAAACAGGCAGCCAAGCTACGAAAACCCACGCAGCTAGAACCCACAGCCCCCACCTCCAAATCTAATGTCCCCACCAAACCCAAACACAAGAATCCCAAAACGGCTACTCAGGGAAATGAGTCCCCTGAGGATGTCCCTGCAACACAAACACAGGATATATCTACTCGCCATAATCCCTCAGTAGCTACAAGTACTCACCCAACCTCAACCGCTCAGGCTTCCTCTCAACAGGAGCCTGCAACAATCTCATTTGGGGCATCTATACATCTGGAACCTTCCTCAATTGAGGAGGTTGCCATTGAAACGCACCACTCTCCCCGGGTGCATACTGCTTCTACACCATCTCCCACTGCAACCGCCCCCTAAAGTCCTACCATAATAGTTGCAAAAGTGCTGAGTCAGTTGCATTCCTCACCCCCTCCCTAGATACCAATCAAAACTGGGATAGCCTCAAAAATTGAGGGGGAGGATCCAAATGCTGCTGCTAACCCACATCACAGGGGTTATACTATTCAATCTCCTAGTGTAGCAGAGGACGTTAGAACATCTGGTGAGGCTGCCACTTCCCTTGTTTCAACAAATGAACAGGGTGAAGAGGGTAACATCTATAAGACCTCACCAAAGGCAACAGCCAATGAAGGACAAAGTCCTGAGGCTGGAAGTCCCCGGAACCAAGACCAAGGGGCATATGCTTATACTGATCTACACACAGTGCATGTACATCCTGATTCTATGAGGAGGTCAGATGATTCAGCACAAACTGATGATGACCTGGGCTTCTTCTATGATGTCTTAGCCCACAACACAATCCTGGAGGCTGAGGTGAGAAGACTGAAAGAGATGCTAGCCAAAACGTCTCAGGATCTAAGTCCATCTGCGCCAATACACCAATAGATGACACCTTCCTCTCAAGGTCTCTTATACACAGAGCCACTCCAAAACACTCAGCCACCTGCCTCTACTTCTGGCACTATCTCTCAGGGACAGAACCCCCTTGAGCAAATAGCTGCTATCTTTC
Source organism: Flaveria trinervia (assembly GCA_025506515.1). Lineage (NCBI taxonomy): Eukaryota > Viridiplantae > Streptophyta > Magnoliopsida > Asterales > Asteraceae > Flaveria > Flaveria trinervia. The sequence goes on from CM046441.1 coordinate 19,850,216, forward strand.
AAAATTCCTTACCACTCATCACACCAATTATCACTGATATAGTGATTAAAACCCTTGATGAGAGGCTTCCCTCGGTTATCCAACCCTTGATAGAGGATGTTGTGAGCAAAAGGCTTTCTAACAATCAAACCCTTGCAACCAATGCAACCATAAAAGGGGATGATTCAGTCAGTGAAAGCAAAACGAAAGAGGATTGAAGATGGGAAAGAGAAAGAAAAAGAGATAGAGGTGGAAAATGAGAAGGAGTTGGGTGTAGAGACTGAGAAGGAGAAGGAGAAGGAAGCTGAAATGGAGAAAGTGACTGAGAGTACTAAAGACTTTCATGTCACATACAAGAAAAGGAAGAGTGGAAAGAAGGAGAAGGAGTTGGAGAAAATGGTGAAGGAGGCTGATGCCTAACACAGTCGATCAATGGATAACATCATTGATCAGCTGTTTAGGCAAGGTCATGACACTGAAAACTTGACTCAAAAATTAGAAGATTCGAGATTGAAGAAATCCAAGCAAGATGGGCAAGTTACAGTGTGTTGGAAAGGGAAAGGCTGGAAATCATGATGAGGTTCATAGCTAAGCATCTTGGATGATCATTGATTGAAATCAAGTCATGGTCCGAGGACAGCATCTTGGCAATAACCACCAAGATCTGTTCGTCTGAAGTATATACCAAAGGGCTGGTCATTGAAGCCTTGAATGAAGCTGGTGCTGGGAGCAGGACTGAACTGGTCAAACAATCTAAAGCCTCACTTACATCCAAAATGCTAGAACAGCCTGTCAAAATTCCCACACCAAAACCACCACAACCACAACCCATTAAACCAATTCCCTTACCCACAAAACCAATAGCCGATGATGTACCCCAAAAGAGGAAGAGAAGGGTACTGAGGCTAGAAGAGGAAGAAGAAGATAATGATGAAGATGAAGACAGGCTGCCAATCTCAGCTGTTATACATTTGCCTAAGGCCACAAGTCACCCTCCAACAATTACTCCTAAATCTCAAAGGCAAATTGTGAAAGTGAAGTTAGAAGAAGAAGAGCTTCACAAACAACATGATGAGGAACTGTTGAGAAGAGTCGACAAAGCATACGCTGCCACATCTTCAATCATCAATATGAAGAAACATGCTCAGAGATTATACACTCTCAGACATACCTTTCAATATCAAAAAGAGAGAGTGAGGATTTGGCCTGATCCCAGGGTGTCTCATAGGATTCAAAAGAAAAATATTCCACAGAGATACATTGGCCAAGTAAAGAAGATTGTAGATGAAGTGATCTCACTGGCCTTTGTAGTATCACCTTGGGAGATCCTAGATGACTTCAAGAAAGCCTATAAAGCTAAACCGACCCCACAAAAGATGCTGGATAATAAAGTGGTGAAAAAGGGGTTAGTGTATACGAGGACTTCAACAGCTGAAGACCAAAGTCTGAAGACATCACAACAACTGCTGAAGACTTGATCAGCTGTTTGACAAAGTCTGAAGATCAATAGCTGAAGAATAAAGTACGGAAGACATCAACAGCTGAAGACCAAAGTCTGAAGATCAACAACTGAAGACTAAAGTACTGAAGACTTCAACAGCTGAAGACCAAAGTCTGAAGATCAACAGCTGAAGACTAAAGTACTGAAGACTTCAACAGCTGAAGACCAAAGTCTGAAGACCAACAGCTGAAGACTAAAGTACTGAAGACTTCAACAGCTGAAGACCAAAGTCTGAAGATCAAAAGCTGAAGACTAAAGTACTGAAGATCAACAACTGAAGTACAAATATTGAAGACAACATCTTAAGACATCAGCTGATGACAACAATTGAAGTTCAAGAAGTCCAAGTACTGAAGCCTTCAGAGTTTGTCACAAGAGCTGAAGAAGCATTATTCAGTTGTTGTGATGGTTTCCTTTCAGTAGTTTTCTTTTCTATTTCAGTACTTGTAAAACGACTGAAGTGCATGTTCTTCAGTCGTTGTTGTTTCAATAGTTTCTATTCAGTAGTTGTAGTGATAGTTAACACTTGGTATTTTTGTAAGAAGATGTCAGCTGTTTGACATCTTCAGTAGTTGTGTTAACTTTCAGTAGTTAAATAACAGTTAGATGTCACTGTCAAGTGACATCAGCTGACGTCAGCTTCCCTTATAAAGGGAAAGATGACCTTATAAAAGGAAAGATGACCAATGCAATCATTTTATCATGTCCACCAAGTTTGAATCAAAATCTTATCAACTAATAAATAACAATGATATCGATGTGAGTGAAACTAAGTCTTCTGAATCTAAACAAGTCAAACAAAATGACTCAAAATTTGACTTTGATGAATGTGATGACTTGGATAATTTTGATGAACATGATGATAAATATGCAGATGAACTTGATATTGGTAAAAATGATTCTTTTGAAGCAATCATTCCTAAAGTTCCTGAAGAAACCAAGCTGCCTTATCCACCTATGCAAAGAAACATGTTCAAAACTATTTCCAAGAGAATAGTTTAGCTAAATGTATGACTTCAAGAACTTCACAAGCAACAGAAACCTTCAACATAAGCTAATGAGAAGCGCATGTCTACAAAAGTAAGCACATCTTCCATAGAAAAAAGAAAGCAACAACAATCCCTAGAACTTTTTCGGAGAAGAGAGTTTCATCATGAGTAGCAAATCCGCGAATGTACAAATCTACTGACTCAGTAGAAGATTTGCAGAAGCTAAAGGCAGTAAGCAACAAGAAAACCAAACAAAAAGTTGCGAATCCTATGAAATAGAGTTTAGCTAATAATCAAGAACCCTTTGATATTATTTCTGAAAATGGGAATGAGTCATCCAGTGCAAGTTTGAAAAAAAGATTGAAGACTCATAGGCAACAAATGAAGAAGGAAGTGTTTGATTCTCAAAATGATTCAGAGGAAAAGTATAGCAAATGGTGTAACATGAAAAATCACAACCCTAATACTTCAACAGTTATTGCTCTATTTGCAATATGAACAATCACATGACTTCTAACGGCTACTTCAACAAACATTATGCAATTTGTAATGAAAATAACCACTTCACTCAGGAATGTTATTTTAAAAAAAGGAACAAGACAAAGAGCACAAAGAAGTAACAAACTGAGAAGGAAGATTCAAACTCTTAATCTAATGATAGTCAAGAATATTCAAAAACAAAGAAGCATCTGATTATGGTAAACCTTTGAAGAAAGAGAAACCATGTACTACGGATAAGCCCCTTGAAGAAGAAAAAAACCACTTTCCAACACAAAACACCTCATAAGAAGGTTGATTTAAGTGAAAAACATCTAATATGGAGGACACTTTCTTGGATCATTTTTAAAAAAAGGTACTCATATATCTCAATCAAAGTCAAAGGATGGTGACACTTTCTTCAATCATGATTCATCATCGAAATCAAAGAAGCAGTCAAACAAAGAAAAGGTGAAAGAAGAAGGGTGTGAGAAACAAAAATAAAGCTCCACAAGCTCATCTTTAATAAAATCATCCACACCACAAATAACACATAATGAATCAATTGAGTCGAAACTTAATATTGAAACATCAATACTCATTCATAAGGGAGTTACAATATTAGACACTACTGCTAAACCCAAGTTCATTAAGGCTTGGGTTCCTAATTGTAATTGATTTCTTTATGTGTGTAAGAACAAACACGGGGAATGACAACAAATGGTATGTTCATAGTGGGTGTTCCTGGCATATGACAGGAAACTATTCTCTTCTCCATGACTTCAAACATTAAAATGCCTCTTCATGCACCATGAATTCTCAAACATAAAAATGCCACTTCATGCAACTTGATTTCTTCAAACATAAAAATTCCCCTTCAGGCATATGACAGGGAGTTAAATCTTCGAAACAAACCTGATTTCTCCATGCAACTTCACAGGCAACACAATCGGTTGCTCTGTTGAACTCTAAGAATGATGATAGTTTCTTAGTGGTTTGTCATTTTCTGGCTCTATCAAAATACTTCACCTCCCTTACCATTGATCCTACTCTTTATGAAGATAACTTGATTGAATTTTGGCAGACCTGTCAAGAGGTCATTATGGATGGGGAGAAGGCACTGTCTGCCATAATCCAGGGGAGGACAATCTTTATCACTCTGATCATCATCATGAATCATCTTTAGCTGGATGATGAAAAAAGTGAGTTGTTCTTCCAAAGGAGGCTATCAATCATTCCTTGGAGCAGATGGGCTATGAGGGTGATTTCTCTATAAAGACCTTTAGGAAAGGGAAGGTCTCTTCCCAGTGGAAATACCTGCTTCATGTGGTTATCCACAGCTTGTCCAACAAGCATTGAGGGTGGGATCAGATTCTTGAGGATCTCTCCTTCATAGTACATGGAATGGTTCAGGGGGTCCAGTTCAGCTAATCTTAGTTTGTTTATACAAATTTACTTGCTAACTTAAGCTCCTTAAAGTATTACATGTTTCGTACATATCTTCATGTAAGGCCCCATTCCCGGGACGCTTACAGCTGGCTAATCATCGCTCAAAAAACATATAATACATTTAACTTTCATAAAACATCGCAGCGGAACATCAAAATAACTTTTCATTTCATTAAAAATGCTTTTGCAAGTTAATACAATCATTCATTTCAAAACATCGTTTGTTCGCATTACAATGCAAAAACATTAAAAAAAGAAAGCCATCCAAAATGCCAAGTAGCTGCCCCGCTCCATCCTCAGCAGTGGTCATCTGCCCACTGGAAAAATGCGTAACAAGTCAGCTTTGTTGAATGAGTTCTACTTTTATATGAAAACATACTTTACTTTCATTCAAACCGTTCTTTACTTTTTCATGTGATCACACATCATACGTACACATAGATAATATCATTATTATCTTCATCATTCATTCATCAACTTTCATTCATTCATGCTCTCCTACTTTCATCCATACGTTCATCATTACTTATTTTCCTTCCATCAAAAACCATGAACTTTACCCTATAGTCATGCATAAAGCTGGTACTGAGCCAGGGTCTATCATAGACCCCCCGTTATGACGCACAACAGCCTGGCCACAGTACCTAGGGTAAATTTAGGTGTACCATTGTCATGTGCTATACCCACCGTGATGCATAAAGTTGATACTGGACCGAGGTCTATCATAGACCTCGCGTCATGGCACATAGTAGCCTGGCCATAGTATTTAGGGTAAGCGACAAAGGTTCTATACAAATGGTCGGTCATAAAGACGGACCCCGGTGTGCATCCTTCTGTGGTAGCTAACCCACACACCGTGGAACTAACACCCTTCATTAGGCGTGTTTCGACATACAAGGCTTGCAAGACTTACTTTACTTCCATCGTTCATTAATGCATGCATTCATTCATCATGTTCCTCTTTTCATTATCTTCCACTTTACGTTACATAATACTTTCATTTCATTCATTAACATTCAACGTAAACCATGGGACAATAATCATACATAATAAGGAACATCAACATACTCAGGCAACATCATCATACAAGGCATCATAGAAACATAACATACATATACATACCATAATACATAAGCATAAAACATACATCATAACATCCTCATACAATGGCCAACATATCATCTATGAACTCAAAAAGTCAACTTACATAGCCCCCGGGAACCTCCCAAGTCAAAGCCTACATTTCAAGTTTTTCCCTAAAAAGTCAGAAAATATTCTAAGTGTTCATCCACATTTGCCTTTTTGTTCATTAGCGTTTCTTTTTTACTCATGTGCATTTCATTTGTTCATCCGCATTGACTTTACTCATCCACATTTGTTTAGTCGCATGAACTTTGTTCATCCACATTAACTTTGTTCATCCGTATTTGTTCAGTCGCATGAACTTACTCATCCTCATTTGTTCATCAGGATTAACTTTGTTTATCTACATTTCCTCAGTCGCATGAACTTACTCATCCGCGTTTGTTCATTCGCATGACTTACTCATCCACATTTGTTTTCTCATCCGCATTTCCTCAGTCGCATGAACTTACTCTTCCACAGTTGTTCATTCGCCGGACTAACTCATCTGCATTTCCTCAATCGCATGAACTTACTAATCTGCATTTGTTCATTCGCATGACTTACTCATCCATATTTGTTTTCTCATCCGCATTGACTTTCTCATCCACATTGACTTTCTCATCCTCATTGACTTTCTCATCCGCGTTTGTCAATACTCAGCATTTCATCCGCATTTCCTCATCCGCATTAGCTCATCCGCATTTGTTCACACTTAAGCAATTTTTCTAAACTTATGCATCTGAACTATTGTTTGGGCATATGAGTAGCCTAGGGCACACTTATCAGTAGATTCAGTCCCCAAAACCTCATCTATCATGTTCTATGCTTAGATCATGCATTCTAAGCCTTAGAAACACAATTATCTCATCATCAAGCATGAACATAGTCCAACATCACATCATACCCACAACATACATACATTCAAACATACGGGTATAAAACCAGGTTTTATAAAACATAAGTGTTGGGTTTCTTGGACCATTATCAATGTTTTTTAACCATTAAAACATGAAAACAGAGCGGAACCAAACCTTATTATAATGTTTTGTGTACTGAAAATTAAGGCTTATAACTTAGCAACAACAAACCCAAAAACATAGGATCAAATATATGTGAATGGACTAGCTATCAAGAAGAAATAACAACCAAACACCACTCATAATGCTACCTTTGTAGAGTTGCTGAAAAACATGAAATAGATGAAGAGGATGAGGTTCTTGAATGACCAAAACACCAAGGAGAGGTGCCCTCAAGATTGCATTTTAATTATTAATACCCTTTACACGTCACATAGACAATTAATAATTAAAATCTAGAATCCAACGTTACATTTAAATGATGGTTAGGTGACCTTTATCCTATTATTTAAATTAACAAGGTAGTCAACATATGACAATTGCAATCTATTGCAACTTCTAGCTTTATGGGATCGGTTAAACATCTTATGTTTAGTCGGCATGTAAAATCCCATCAACACCATTGTCCACCATGCTTCGGTGACCCTATGCACATGGTTTCCAATTCAAGTTGTCCTACTTACACACACGTGTGAGTTTACACATATAAGCGGTTAGGTGACCTTGATCCCACAAATATGTTAAGCTCACCTCAAACACACAAGTTCCCTAAAAGTGGTTAGGTGACCTTTATCCCACAAGTAGTTCTCAAGTGATTTGAGTGTCGTGTAAAAGGATGGTGTTTAACATGTTTCCAAAGGGATTTAAGTTTCCATTAATTCTAGTTATGAAAACTCTATGTACCTTGTATTCGCATGCTTTCAAATACATGGTACCCTATGGTTCTCTTTTAATAAAAATTCTTTTATTTTGAAATCATTAATCCTTTTAATAACCTTTTATTAGTCACTTAATGATTAGGAACCAAAAACTCAGCTTGTTATGATAATTTATTTAGATTGTTAAGCATATCCATATATCAAACAATCAACATAAAATGAATAATCAAACAAGCATATATCAAACAACCACATGTGCATAACCATAGCCACTATGTTGACAACACTTGTTTGCCATCACAAGTGTTATCATTTGGTCTTTCCTAAGGGTTGAACACAACAGAAAGACGAGATCTCCAAAGACCCCCACTTGAACTTGCATCCAAATGCTTCAAGTCCTTCTCTTGTGTCTTCCTTTAGTGCTTCCATCTTATGCATCTTCTTTTACAAAAATTATATCCTAATACAAATTTTCTAATAAAGGAAAACATACTTAATCTATCTATTGTAGCGTTTGTTGAAAGATTAAAACCGAGTTTAACCTCTTAAACTTTCAGAAAAGGCAGCGGATATATGTATTTAAAACATGGTAATAAAGCTGAAATTTCGTGTTTTATGGTGACATATATATGAACGAAACAAACCCAAAACAAAAGGATCACATATGTGAATAAGCAAGCAATGAACAATATGTAAATGAACATAAAATCACAGCTACATGGAGCTGTGAACAACTACCTTTCAGCAGCTTAATGTCGACCAGGAAGGAGATGTTTGATGCTTAAAATTCAGCCAAGGCTCCAAAGAAAGGACCCCTCAAGCTTGTATACCCACAACTAATATGCAAACACCTCTTCTTGTTAGGGAGATTAACACCAAGTAACTCCAAATCCTCTTAAAATTTGCTGAAAACCAAGAGCTTTTGAGAGAGAGAAGTCAGCTGTATATTTTCGATTGCATGTGTGTTTTTTGAGATGATGGAGTGTTTGACTAGATATTGAGGTTCATATGTTTTCAAGAAAGCAAAACCCCTCATTGTTGATGGTGGGGTGGCCGAAAATTGGTCCCTAGACCAAAGTTCCCCCCAAAACATTGTAAACCAATTTTATGTATTAGTCCGTTGTAAGTTTATACAATTAACCATTTATTGTATAACTTATGCACTCTTTTATTACTTAATGTTATCTAACTAACTTAAATAACACTAAGTAATATTCTTGAACAAAAGTATCCTAATAAGTTGTTCCATCTCACATGCAACTTATTTAGAAAACCCATTTTCTAAATTTGGTGTTATTATTCAATTGCATGATCATATCATCAATTGAATAATTGTCGGTGATTGCAATGCTTGTTATTGGGTATAACCCGACTTGGATCATGACATACTAACCGCATCAATGTTCTATGTGTCTTGGGCATATAGAATCCAACAATCTCCCACTTGCACAAGATTCATAGAAGATTGATGCAAGTAGTAAATACCGCCTAACAACGGTTTACTACCCTTAATACGCATGACTTATAGCTATTCAATAACATCATCCCATTCAAGTATCCTACTTGAAATGATTTCGATGAATTAATCATCTATCCTTTTGTTACAGATGTCATGTCAAATCGAAGGACACAGAGTGATCATTCCTTGTTGATTTAACTTATCCAGGCCTTAGACATCTAACTCTCAACGAATAAGAGGAACAAATCCCACTTGACTACATACGTTTCTCACAATCACCCTATGTCACATCTGAACATAGTTTCATGTATTGTCCATTATTTCAGAACAGCGGATAACGAGATGAAGGTATGAAACTTGGTGAATATCAAAACCCAATATGTATCTCAGGTCTGAGGATACCAAATGATATTCGCCTTCACTCAAATTTACTTATGATCAATCAATCAGATTCCATGTAGTAAAGTTTGAGTTGTGGGTTAGTCCAATATTTGTATCCCACAAATATCTATGAACCTTGGTAGCAACCCATTGCTCTATATTCATCCTTATGAATATCACCAATCCAAGTTCATAATAATCTTACCTCACACTTGTTCCCACAAGTCTGAACAACTACGGACATTTAGAGTAAGCAATTTACTCATGGATTAAACATGCTAAATTGGAATATTAATTGAAACATTATTACCAAATAATTTTATTCAAATAATAAAGAGTTCCATATATCCAAATACAAAATTTACAGATCAAATCCAATCACTAGAATATCGAAGTCCCACGGCACAAGTATGACCTTCATGCTTTGCCTTTTCAAGGAGCTTCGTGAGAGGATCCGCAATGTTCTGATCCATGTGAACTTTGCGAATACATATCTTTCCCTTTTCAACTTCATCTCGTATGTAGTTGAATCTCCGCTCAATGTGCCTAGTCTTTTGATGAGCACGAGGTTCCTTGATTTGAGCAATCGCACCGTCGTTATCACAAAAGATCTCTAGGGGGTCCTGAATGGAAGGGACAAACCCCAGATCGGCAATGAATTTCTTCAACCATGCAGCTTCTTGAGCTGCCAATGAGGCGGTGACGTATTCTGATTCTGTAGTTGATAGAGCCACCACGTCCTGTTTGGAGCTCTTCCAAGAGACCGCTCCTCCATTCAGAATGAAAATATATCCCGACTGTGATCGTGAATCATCACGATCTGTTTGGAAACTGGCATCCGTGTAACCTTTTACAATAAGTTCCTCATCACCAGATCCATAGATTAGGAACATATCTTTTTTCCTCCTTAGGTACATAAGTATGTTCTTAACAACCATCCAATGACTGTTTCCAAGATTTTGCTGGTATCGGCTTGTCATGCTTAAGGCGCATGACACATCCGGTCGAGTGCATATCATTGCATACATGATGGATCCAATAGCAGATACGTATGGGATTGCCTTCATTTTATCTTGCTCATCCTTTGAGCTAGGACATTGAGTCGTACACAATATCGTTCCTGTTTGAATAGGTATGGTACCTTTCTTAGAGTTCTCCATATTGAACCTTTTTAAGATTTTATCAATGTATGCACTTTGATTTAAACCAATCAACCGCCTTGATCTATCCCTATAGATCTTTATTCCCAAAATATAGGCGGCCTCACCAAGATCCTTGATGGAAAAAAAACTTCCCAGCCAGGTTTTTACACCTTCCAAGGTTGGAATGTCGTTTCTAAATAGTAGGATGTCATCAACATACAATACTAGTAAAGTGATGATGCTCCCACTAGCTTTCTTATATACACAAACTTTGTCAGCGTTCTTGATGAATTCGAATTTAATTATTTCTTCATCAAAACGGTGATTCCAACTTCTCGATGCTTGTTTCAATCCATAGATTGATTTCTTTAACATGCATACTTTATCAGGATGTTTTGGATGGACAAAACCTTCAGGCTAAACCATATAGATATCTTCCTCAAGATATCCATTTAGGAAAGCGGTTTTGACATCCATTTGCCAAATCTCATAATCATAATGAGCTGCTATTGCAAACAATATCCTTATAGACTTTAGCGTCGCAACAGGTGAGATGGTTTCATCATAATCAACCCCTTGAGTTTGAGTGAAACCCTTTGCTACAAGTCTAGCCTTATAAGTATCCAAGTTTCCATGCATATCGGTTTTCTTCTTGAAAACCCACTTGCTTCCAACTACTTTGGAGTTAAGAGGTGGTACAACAAAGTCTCATACTTGATTGTCATGCATGGATTGCATCTCAATGCTCATGGCCTCGAGCCATTTGTCATAATCCGAATCGGACACTGCATCGTGGTATGTGGTTGGTTCATCTGAATCTACCACATAGCATCCATCCATGAAAAATCTGTATCTTTCAGGTGGATTACTAGTTCTACCACTTCTGCAAACGTTTTGTGTGTATTGATCAACCATTTGATCATCTTCAACATCCTCATGTTGAGTGCTAGTTTCAACCAAACGTGCATCGGGTTGTGGTTCTTGATCATCCTCAAGATCCACTGTTCTACTGCTAGTTCCTTCAATAAGGAACTTTGCTTCTAAGAACTCACCCTTTCTGGCAACAAACACCTTTTGTTCCAGTGGATCATAGAAATAATATCCCATAGAATCTCTAGGGTATCCAACAAAGATAAACTTGGTGGATCAGACTTCCAATTTGTTTGGGGTGGGAGTCTTAACATAAGCCTCACAACCCCAGACCCTTAAATATGATAGGGATGGAACTCCTCCATGCCATATTTCATAGGGTGTCCTTTCCACCTTTTTGGTTGGGGCCATATTTAGAATACGGCCCGCGGAGAGCAAAGCGAAACCCCAAAATGATAGAGTTAGTGTGCTTCTAGCCATCATAGATCGGACCATATCCAATAAGGTTCGATTCCTCCTCTCAGACACACCATTATGTTGTGGTGTTCGAGGTGGAGTGAGTTGTGAGACAATGCCACAACTCCTAAGATGATCTTGAAAAGCATCACTTAGGTATTCACCTCCTCTATCGGTGCGGAGAACTTTAATCGACTTGTTGAGTTGATTTTGTACTTCATTTTGAAAGATCTTGAACATTTCAAAACCTTCATCTTTGTGTCTTAACAGGTACACATACCCATAGTGACTATAATCGTCGGTAAGGTAATGAAGTATCTTTCACCATTCCTAGTCATTGTCTTAAAAGGACCACATACATCCAAATGTATGAATCCTAATAAATCTTTTGCCCTTTTGTTAGTTCCACTAAAGGGTGCCTTAGTCATTTTACCTTGTAAACAAGACTCACACACATCAAATGAATCACATTCACTTGTTTTTAAGAGACCATTCTTTTGTAGTGTTAGTATTCTTTTCTTGTTTATATGACCAAGACGACAATGCCAAAGATAGGTATCACTCAAATCCAACTTGAGTTTCTTGATGCTAGTTTGGTACAATGACCTATTTAATGTATTTTCATGAACCAATTTATAAATACCATTAATGGGGATAGCTTTAAAATAGAACATATCATTTAAGGAAACATGAATATCCTTTTCAGTAAATGATAATACATATCCAAATTGTTTTAATAGGGCTACAGAAATAATATTCCTAGTCAAACTAGGAGCATACAAAACATTATTCAAAATTACTTCCAAACCATTTGGAAGTTCCAAGATGTTGTCACCATGGGATTCAATTTGAACTTTAGCCCCATTGCCCATGTAGAGGCTAACATCCCCTTTCTTGAAATCACTACTTCTTTTGAACCCCTGCAACAAATTGCAAATGTGAGTTCCACAACCGGTATCTAATACCCATGTGTTAGAGGATATCATGTTTAAATCAATATGGATCATGTATATTGTACCTGAGGTTTTCCGAGCATCCCTCTTTGCTTTTGTTAGGATCAGTGATCTACGTTTGATTGATTAGAGAGTATAGCAGCGGAATTCTAACAATGAATTAGCCAAATCACAAGCACAAAAGATATTCAATGTAAGAACAAAACGGTTATAGATAGAGAGAATTCTGCAGATATATTTCATTCACTATTCGCTTTCGTGGTAACGGAATGTCACACTTACAATTAGGTCGACAACTCTTATATAAGAGATGTGACGTCTGCTGATGTCACTTGATAGTGACATCTAACAGAATTATCACAAACTACTGATAGTTAACACAACTACTGAAGATGTCAAACAGCTGACATCTTCTTACAAAAATACTAAGTGTTAACTATTATTACAACTACTGAAAAGAAACTACTGAAACAATAACAACTGAAGAACATACTCTTCAGTTGTTTTACAATACTGAAACAAAGAAACTACTGAAAGGTAACCATCACAACTACTGAAGAAGACCTCTTCAGCTGTTGTGACAACGTCTGATACTTTGGTCTTCAGCACTTGTGTCTTTAGACTTTGTCTTCAGCACTTGTGTCTTCAGACTTTGTCTTCAGCACTTGTGTCTTCAGACTTTGTCTTCAACACTTGTGTCTTCAGACATTATCTTCAGCTCTTGTGTCTTCAGACTTTGTCTTCAGCACTTGTGTCTTCAGACTTTGTCTTCAGCACTTGTGTCTTCAGACTTTGTCTTCAGCACTTGTGTCTTCAGACTTTGTCTTCAGCACTTGTGTCTTCAGACTTTGTCTTCAGCACTTGTCTTCAGACTTTGTCTTCAGCACTTGTGTCTTTAGACTTTGTCTTCCGCACTTGTGTCTTCAGACTTTGTCTTCAGCACTTGTGTCTTCACACTGTCTTCAGACTTTGTGTTTTTCAGACTTTGTAATCAGCTGTTGTCTTCAGCTGTTGTGGTCTTCAGTAGTTGTTGTGATGTCTATGGGACTTAAAGGTTTTTCTGATCCGGCTCATTGGTTCTTTTGGTCCAACAAACTCCCCCTGAACCAATGCAGCCAAAACCTTTAACTTTATTGAGGTCCCACTTATTGTTGGCAGAATGGTTGGTCTTTTTCCTTGTTGATCAGTTGAGAAGATGACCCATATAAGCACTGGCCTGGAAATGAGTCTCTGAAGATTTGGTTGGCAATGTATGGATGGGGGCTCTGTATTGGGGAATTGGACACTGAGCTGTTCCCCCATTCATGAGATCTACTTCCCCATGATGAGTCTGTACGACTCTCGAACATAGGCCTCAAGGAGAACAACCTGTTCCTCCTTGGAGAGTTCTTCTACTCCTCCTTCAAAGAAGAACTCTGGACCATAGTACTCAGATAAGTACTTTACAGTCCTGCCATTCTTCAACTCCACAGTAGTTATCTCCCTATAGACAAATTCATCAGGATGAGTGCCCTCAAGAAGTAACTGGAGCTCATTCTTCTTAATGTCTTCAAGCTTCTTATATAATAACCCCTTTTTGATCATCTTGTTTTCCAGTAGGCTTGAGGGGTCATTTTTGATTGATGAACCTTCTTGAATTCATCGATTATTTCCCAGGGTGAGACTACAATGGCCAACATGATTGTAGAGTCTATTGTTTTTCTAACCTGGCCATTGTATCTATGTGGAATGGATCTTTTGTGGATTCTAGAACTCACCTTGGGGTCTAGCCATACTCTCACTCTCTCCTTTTGATACTGAAATATGTGTCTGAGAGTGTACAGCCTCTGAGCATGCCCATTCATGGCTTGTATAGATGATGACTGAGGAAATTCCTTGTCAACCATCTTCAGTAGTTGCTCATCGTGCTGCTTCTGCTGTTCTTCATCTTCTATTTTGACTCTAACTGTTTCCCTTTGTGAGTCAGGTGTGATCATGAGTTGACTCCTGGGTTCTGGTAGCCTTAGAACAGCAGAGAGTGGCAGACTATCATCTTCATCCTCTTCTTCTTCATCTTCTTCTATCCTCAGCACCCTTCTCCTCCTTCTAGGTGCATCACTGGATGATGGTTGGTTGGTTTTTGTGGTAAAGGAATGGTTTTGAAGGTTGAGGATGTTTGGATTTGTGTTTTGAGATTGGTTTGGATATTTGAGGGGTAGGCTGTTTTTGAGTGGGTGATTTGGAAGGTTGTTCAAGCATTTTGGTTGTGAGTTTGGCTTTTGTGAGTCTTGCCATTTCAAACCTTTTCTCAGCCCCAGCCTCATCAAGTGCTTCAATGATTATCCCCTTATGAAATTGCTCAGACAAACAGATTCTGGTGGTTATAGCCAGAATGCTGTCTCTGGTCTATAAACGAATCTCCATCAGTGATCTTCCTAAGTATTTGGCTATGAATCGAATCATGATCTCCAATCTCTCTTTCTCCAGCATATTGTACCCGACCCATCTGTTTTGAATTTCCTCTACTTCCAACCTCCCGATCTCACTGTCTAGTGTGGCTGTATCAAAGTCTTGCTTGAAGAGTTGCTCAATGATTTTGTCCATGGATCGACTGTGTGTTTCATCTGCATCTTTGACCAGCTCTTCCAAGGATTTTTCTTCAGCATTCGTTTGATCACCAGCACTTTTCTTTCTTTTGTAAGTGATCAGTTGTTGTTCCTTTTCCTTTTCCAACTCCTTGGTTTTCTCTTGTGCCTTCTCATCCTCAGTTCTTTTTCTTTTCTTTTCTTTCACTGCTGTACTCTCCCTTTTTGGATGCATTGGTGGCAGGGGTTTGTACCGCAGAAAGTTTCTTGTGCACAGCATCATCAATGAATGGTTGTAGACTTGAGGAGATCCTCTCATCAATGGCTTTATAAACAATGTCATTGATGATGGGAGTGATGAGAGGTAGGGATTGTTGGAATACAGCAACCATCTGCTCAGGGGGTTCTGTCCCGGAGAGATAGTGCCAAAAGCAGAGGCTGGACGCTCAGTGAAGTGAGAGGGTAAAGTGTTTGGGGGACCTTCAAATGAAGGTGCCATCTGTGGGTTGGTGGGGGCAGATGGACTTACATCCTGAGACTTCTTGGCAAGCAGTTCTTGTAGTCTGCTTACCTCAGCCTCCAGGATGGTGTTGTGGGCTAGAACGTCATAGAAAAAGCCCAGGTCATCATCAGCAGATGCTGAATCACCTGACCTCCTGCTTGTAGCAGGATGTACATGCACTAGGTGTAGACCAGTTTTAGCATGTGCCCCTTTGTCTTGGAACTGGGGACTTCCAGCCTCAGGGCAGTGTCCTTCATCAGCTGTTGCCTCTAGTGAGGTCTTACCTATGCTACCAGCCTCATTCTGATCATGTGCTGATTCAGAAGAGGTGGCAGCCTCACTAGATGTTCTAATCTCCCTATCCACACTAGGAGACAGAACTTGTAAACCCCGGTGTTGTGGGTTGTCAGAAGCATGGTGATCCTCTTCCTTAATATCTGTGGTTCTCCCCTTTGTTGGTGGTTGTTGGGGAGGAGGAGAGGCATGCAGCTGAGTCAACACGTTTGCAATGATTATGGTTGGACTTTGGGGGCGGTTGTATGGGGAGATGGGGTAAAAGCAGTGTGCACCTGGGGAGGATGGTGCTCTTCAATGGCAATCTCCTCAAGTGAGGAAGATCCCAGATGTGTGGGTACCCCTTCTGTGGTGGCTGCAGGCTCCTTTTGAGAGGAATCCTGAGCAGCTGGGGCTGGTAGAGTCTCTGATACGCTGGGGGGTTTAAATCAGCAAGTATATTCTGCCTGGGTGATACAGGACTCATCTCCCTGAATAGCTGTTTTGGGGTGTTTTGGTTTTGGTTTAGTGGTGACTTTGGTTCTGGTGGTGGAAGCTGTGGGTTCCCTGTGCTTGGGCTTTAGCATTCGGGCAGCTTCTTTGAGAGTAAGGTCTGAGTTGTGCCTGGAGTATACCTCAGCCAAAACAACTGGTGCAGGGACTACAAGGCCAACAAGGCCATCAGATTTTAATTCATCTAAAATAATGGCCATCAGAAACCTGGGATATAATGGCCATCAGTTTGCCGCAGGTTTCTGAGCCAAGTTCTTATTTCTAGAAACACGATTTCAGAAAAATTTAGCGGTTGGTGTTCTAGAATAGAATACAATACCTGTTGCCATTGGGATGACATTTGATCCCAAGAGGATGTCTTGTAGGCTAAGCAGACATTTACCATGTGAAAAATAAATTTCTCAGCATCATGGAAATGTTTCTTCAGAATGGTTGTAGCCCGAAGATCACCTTCATACCCATGATTGATAAAGGACATATCTGTTGTGCCCTTTGGGTATTCAGTCACAGCGGTGGAGTCGTGTAAGTGTAATGCCTGACGAATGATGTCGGCTGTAACGACCACTGGTTTCTGGTTGACAAGGGACCGAACAGAGATTTGGCCGGTAGACTCATCAGTATCAACAAAAGTATTTGACCAGAATTGACTGAGGGATTCAGGGTAGATGGTCGGATTCAAGAGAAAGGCTGTGCGATATGGGGAAGGTATGCAACGCAGTTATGTCGTGGTTTCAGACTCATGCTCGCCATGTTTGAGAGAGAGAAGCTCAGAAAATAATGGCTAATGAAACATTCGAGAAGAGGACAGGTATTTATAGGGTAGGGGTTAGAAAATGACTGAAGGGTTTAGTGTTAGTCATTAGTAGTTTTAAACCGACTCTTGACATGGTATTACCCTTTCAGACGTTAAAACAGCTGAAGTCGTGGTTTTTAGGCATAAGCAGTTAGAAAACTACTGAAGACCATGGTTTTGACTTCAGATGATGAAAAAAATGAGGACTTGGTGTTTGTCATCAGTAGTTGTGAAACTACTGAAGACATTGGTTTTGTCATCAGTTGTTGTGAACAGCTGAAGACTTGGTGTTAGTCATCAGTAGTTATAAAACTACTAAAGACATGGTTTTGCTTCAGTTGTTTAGAATGAAACAGTAGTTGTAGAAACGACTGAAGAGAAAGTTCTCTTCAGTAGTTTTTGTCAATTCATAGCCTTTCAGCTGTTTCATACTGTCCTCAACACTTATTAGACTTTGCATCTGCTTTTCTGGTGTTTCATAGGACGTCAGTACTTATCTGTTTGTACTGATTTCAATAGTTGTAACTACATGAGTAGTTGTAACGACATCAGTAGTTTGGAACAGATAAAGTACTTCAGTACTTGTGAGGCATTTATCCGTAAGTAGTTATAAAACTACTGAAGGTGAAAGGACTCATCAATACTTATATGTGACATGGTTACCAATGATCACCAGTACTGTTTACTGAAATCATTAGTAGTTGTCACTTATTCTAGCTGCAGCATACCAAGCCTTAACACAAGGTTTTGGAAAGTAGAACTATCCAAAGGCTTAGTAAAAATATATGCAAGCTCATCAGCACTAGGCACAAACTTAGGATCAATCAGACCTTTTTCAAAACAATCCCAAATAAAGTGATGTCTGATCTCTATATGTTTGGTCCTAGAGTGCTGGACTGGATTTTTGATAATACACAGAGCTGAAGCACTATCCATTAATAATGGAGTCTTAGTCTCTGTAATGTCATAATCCAGAAGTTGGTTCTGAAGCCAGAGTACCTGAGAAGTGCAACTTGCAGCAGCAATGTACTCGGCTTCAGCAGTTGATGTAGCAACAGATGTTTGTTTCTTACTCTGCCAAGAAATCAAACAGTTGCCTACGAATTGACAACCACTAGAAGTTGACTTTCTAGTTAACTTGCACCCTGCATAGTCACTATTTGAAAAAGCAACTAATTTGCAAGAGTGTCCAGTGGAATACCATAAACCCAGAGATTGTGTACCTTGCAAATATCTAAAGATTCTCTTGACTGCAATCAAATGAGACTCTTTAGGAGCAGCCTGAAATCTAGCACAAACACATGTAGCAAATATAATATCTGGTCTAGAAGCTGTTAAATACATCAAGGACCCAATCATACATCTGTAAAGTGTTTCATCAACAACTTTACCTTTCTGATCAGCATCCAGTTGTGTGGTGTTGCACATGGGAGTAGAACAGGGCTTACAGTTTTGTAAATCAAACTTATTCAAACGATATTTTGTATATTTTGACTGATGATAAAGGTTCCATCAGCCTTTTGTTTAATTTGCAAGCCTAGAAAGAACTGTAATTCTCCCATTGCACTCATTTCAAAACTCTTTTTCATTAATGTTGTAAAATCATCACACAACTGGGGATCAGAGGATGCAAAAATGATATCATCTACATAAATTTTAACAAGTAGCTTATGCTGATCCACCTTCTTAATAAAAAAAGTTTATCAATGGAGCCTCTAGTGAAATTATTCTTAAGAAGAAAAGTGGAAAAGTGTCTCATACCAGGCTCTAGGAACCCATAAAGAGCCTTATCAAGAATAACACCCATTCAGGATGTTTATTATCCTCAAAACCTGGTGGTTGACATACATAAACTTCTTCTTTATTTTACCATATAGAAATGCACTTTTGACATCTATTTGAAAAACTTTAAGATTGTGGAATGCAGCATAGGCTAAAAACAATCTGATTGCCTCTAGTCTGGCTACAGGGGCAAAGGTTTCATCATAGTCAATACCTTCTCTTGTGAAAACCCCTACAACCAATCTAGCCTTGTTCTTAACAATAAGCCCATTTTCATCAGTTTTATTCTAAACACCCATTTAGTGCCTATTGCACACTTACCTGGGGGAAGAGGAACAGTTCCCACACTTGCTGTTTCTTGAACTAAAGTAGGTCAAGCTGCATGGCTTCAACCCATCCATTGTCTCTCAAAGCAACATGGTAGTTCTTTGGCTCTAGCTGACTGATGAAGAGAGCATAGAAGCAGAAGTTAGACAATTGACTTCTTGTTGAAACACCAGCATGATATCACCAATAATCTGAGACATTGGGGATTTCTTCAGTTCTTGATAAACAATGAGATCTGTGCAAGTGTTTGTAGGACCTTCAGCAGCAGCAGATGTTGATGCAGACTCTTGAAACCAAGAATTAGATGGTAACTCAAAAGATGTAGAGGAATCAGAGATCTCATCAGCTTTGTTGTGGATGGAACTACTGAAGCTCTAGGAAACATCAAATTTAGCAGACACAGGCAGTTGGTCACTAAACTTGAATAGGTGAGTATTGATATTATCATCATCATCAATACCACCAGGTGGAAGACATGCTGCAGAAGATGATTTATCCACATGATCTGCAACACCTGGAGGTTGATAAGGAACATATGCAGTATGTCCAAATCAAACAACTCCACAGGGTTTGTGGAATCTTGTCCTCTATAGGAGATTCATTAAACTTCACATGCAAAGTCTCTTCAACTATCTTTGTTCTGCAGTTGAAGACTCTGTATGCCTTGCAAGTAGATGAATAACAACAAAATACCCTGCATCCACCTAGGATCAAATTTTGGAGTGATCCTTGTGTTGAGAATAAAACAGGACACCCAAATGCTTTGAAAAATGAAATTAGATGAGCCAAGTGATGGAGAACTCATATGGAGTCTTCATCAACCTCTGATTTACTAAGGCTCTATTCTGCACATAGCAAGCTGTGTAACAGCTTCAGCCCAAAAGGTCAGTGGCAAACCAAGTCAGCCAGCATGGACCTTGCAGCTTCAATTAGGGTCCTGTTCTTCCTCTCCACTACTCCATTTTGTTCTGGAGTCCTTGGTATGCTAAACTGCCTTTTGATTCCCTTCTAAGATAGAAGTCATCAAGTGTATGTTTCTGAATTCAGTTCCATTGTCACTCCTAATACACTTGACTGGAAGGGAATACTGCTTCTCAACATACAACACAAAGTGAATAATCTTCTGAGCAACCTCATCCTTTGAATGTAGAAAGAAATTCCATACAAATCTGAGTAATCATCCACAATTACCAGACAGTATTTCTTCTTTGCCATGCTCATTACTCTCACAGGACCAAATAGATCCATATGCAGTAATTGCAAGCAGGCAGTGGACTTAGGCTCTTTAATAGGAGGGAATGAGACTTTGTGCTGTTTTCCTTTTAAACAAGCAGTGCAAGTTTCATCACAGTGGAACTCCTTTATTGGTAAGCCTCTAACTAAACTATTGTGGATTAGCTGATCCATGTTTTTGAAATTTACATGACCCAGCGTTCTATGCCACAGTTTAGATTCTTGAGAAGAGGCTTTGGAAAATAGGCAAGGATTGCCTCTAAGATCTATTTTCTTGGAAAGATCTAAGGCATACACTTCCTGTCCTATTGGCACTCAGGAGAGTGTGAACATCCAACACCTTATCAATCAAATGCAGAACTTTGGATGACAGAATCCTACAGTTCTGACTGGTGAAAAGAGCAACATGGCCTTTATCACACATTTGACTGACACTCAAGAGATTGTACTTGAGATTTTCCACATGATTAACATCATCAAACTTTATTCTCCATTGGAGACAAAGCCGTTGCCAATGATGTAACCCCTAGCATCATTGCCAAAAGAAACAAACCCCTTCTTTCCTTGAGAGTAGTCATGAAGAAGAGAGCTGTTCCAGTCATGTGCATAGATCCCCACTGTCTACATACCAGATGCTACTTTGGCATGTTGAAGAACCCTGCAATATAAACAATCAGTTAGTTTGGAGACCCAAACCTTTTTGGTTTTGGGCCTGTCTCATCAACAGATGGTAAACTAACAGGTTTGATGGAAACAACAACCTGAGAGGAAGAAGATGGTGAAGAAGAGGAATCCTTTGGCTTGGACCTCCTTTTCTGTGGTTTCAACATAGGAACATCTAATTGGTTAACTCTTCCCAATAGATGTTGAACCATCATAACCAGCTGTGTCTGATTTTGTGATAAAGCTTTCAGCTCATCAGACACATTGCCATTGGAGTTTGATAAGTTCCTATGTTGCACCGTCTTCTTCTGAGCAATCTCAGCTGTTACCTGTTTAACCCCTTCCTTTTTGGATTTCTTTATGGACTTAAGGGTTACAGGATTTGATGTTGCTGATACACATGTGGTCTCAAACTCAGTTTTCATTTTAACCATTTTCTCTTTAATTTCCTCTTTATGTTTGAGTTTGGATCCTCTTTTGTACGAGCAATCATCTGTAAGATGATTGAACAAACCACATACTTCATAGGGTTTCTTCTTCATCTTATGTTGATCATCAACTAAAGAGGATGAAACTACTGAAGACTTGCTCTTTAGTGCTTTGAAAGCATTGTTTGCTTTCTTGACTTCCTCTTTAGTTGTCTTCAAACTCTTTCTTCTGACAGTTTTCTTCTTTTCAGTACTAACAGTAGTCGGATTTTGAACTTCAGGTGTTAAATCTTGCTCTCCAGTCCTTTCAGGACTTTCAGAATTAACTCCTGAGTTGATCAACTCTTTGATCATGTGAGTGTCAGCAGTGGAACCATCAACATCAGCTGATAGGTTCTGAGAGAGCTTAGTGCTGAATTCTACTTTGATGGTGTCGTATGAGAAAGTAGATCACATGATGAAATGGATTGATTATTGCTCTCACCATCAGATTCTACCTCTGCTCTAGGAGTAAAATCTGTAGGTGGAGCATTGTGATTGTAACCAATGCCAAACTTCACATTTGAAGCAGATTGGTTAGTAAGAAGCATTTCAAAACCTTTGCATGATTATACCCATCGATCACACTCTACTTGGGTGACTACAAGCGCTTCTTTGAGATCTTTGTACTTCTCTAGAAGTACCTCTTCCCTAGCCTTATAATCTGTGATTTGGCATTTAAGTTTGTAAATCTCATCATTCTTTTCATTAAGCACAGACTCAAATTCAGTTTTTCTTTTGGAAATTGTTTGTTCTAGCTCAATGTTCTTGTTAATCAAAGCTACATTTGCTTCTCTAATAGACGCAAATGCTGCTATGCATGTTTCGGAACATAATTTGGCTTTTGCCTCAGAGTATACCTGTGATACCTTTCGTGTAGAGGCATTAGTGGATGAACTATCAGCAGAATCCAAAGCCATAAGAGCTAGATTTCCAAAGGGACTGTCACCACCATGTTGACCAGCACCAGTGAATAGTTGTTCATGACCAGACAAATCATCTGGTAAACAGCTCCAGTCAACAACTCCTGGGGTGAAGAAGCTGTGTGTTGAGGTTGAGTTTGTTGATGAGATTGGGAAGGTTGTGGTTTAGGAAATGCTTGTGGTTGTTGTGCAATTAGAGCTTGAACAGGATTTGGTTGAGGCATATAATAGCAGGGATAAGGATATGACATTTGACCATGGGGAACAAAGTATGCAGGAGACCTAGGATGTGAATGATGACCAGAACCAGCAGGATGTTGCCCTCTGTTTTGTGGACTAGTACTAGGAAAAGTCACAAAGGGTGTAGAAGAGTTAGATCCAGTGATCTACACTCTTGCAAAGTGTCCCAGCCTTTGGCATTTGTGACACCTCAACTTACTCTTGTCAAAACCAACTTTGGTTTTGCCAGAGAGTCCAGGAAATTTCCTGCCAGTTCTCTTATAGAACTTCTGAGATCTGATATTAATCAATGCCATTTGGCTCAGAATATCCATCTCTTAGATCATCATCAGCTATTCCTTTCAAATCATCCATGATGAAGCATAGATTGTCACTATTACTGCCAGAATGACTCTCAATACCAACAAATGCATGATCAGAACTATTTGAAGAGAAATCAATATGCTCATCATAATTGCTTTCAATTGCAGCATATTCTGACTCATGACCAACCAAGGCAGTATTCCTGGTACGAAGTCATCAGTGAGCTTTCCTGATGAGGACAGTTTCCTCTTCTGCTCTATCTCTCTTTCGAATGTAAGCAGTTTCCCATGAAGTTGGGTGAGAGATAGGCTATCCATATTTGCATTGGAGCATAGGACAATAGTGTGTGTGTCCCATCTCTCAGGCAGTGATCTGAGGAACCTGTTATTCATCTGGCTATTGGTGTATTCCTGTTTCACCATTTTCAGCTCAGAGATCAAGCAGGAAAAACGCTCAAACTGTTGAGTCAGTGTCTCACCCTTTCTATGAGAGAATGTCTATATTGTTGGGCAAGGATTTCTCTGTTGTTTGCTAAGACCTCATCTGTGCCACCGAATTGTTCCTTCAGGGCATTCCAGAGATCATGAGCAGTTTCATGATGCATAAGCCCTGAATAGATTTCATTAGGCAGTGCCATAGCCAGAATTCCATGGGCTTTAGCATCAATCTCAAACAGTTTCCGATCTTCATCAGAGTATTGTTCCTTCTTCTTTGGAACCATTTGATTGGTTTCCGGATTGTTCACCATAGGCTTATGTGGTCCATGTACCCCAGATGTCCAACAACCTGAACTGTTAACAGACAAGTGACGAAGCATTCTTCGCTACCATGTTATACTCGGTCCTAACCAGCATCGGGGGCTTGGTTGAGGAACCAGTATTGTGAGGATCATTAGAAGGAGTAGTCATCTCAAATTCAATCAAATTCAATTAAGCTATAACAGATTTAGAACAAAACACAACACCAATAAACCAAGAGAGATCTCAGAATAAATGAACGAAAGCGTCAGAAATTCAATAATCTATAACCAGTTCTTGCAAAATGCTAATTCAATCAAACATAGATATCAATTAGCAGTTTCAATGATTAATTGTTAGATCAATCAATGATTAACCTGCTCTGATACCACTTGTTAGGATTAGTGATCTACGTTTGATTGATTAGAGGTATAGCAGCGGAATTCTAACAATGAATTAGCCAAATCACAAGAACAAAAGATATTCAATGTAAGAACAAAACGGTTATAGATAGAGAGAATTCTGCAGATATATTTCATTCAATATTCGCTTTCGTGGTAACGGAATGTCACACTTACAATTAGGTCGACACCTCTTATATAAGAGATGTGACGTCTGCTGATGTCACTTGATAGTGACATCTAACAGAATTTATCACAAACTACTGATAGTTAACACAACTACTGAAGATGTCAAACAGCTGACATCTTCTTACAAAAATACTAAGTGTTAGCTATTATTACAACTACTGAAAAGAAACTACTGAAACAATAACAACTAAAGAACATACTCTTCAGTTGTTTTACAAATACTGAAACAAAGAAACTACTGAAAGGTAAACCCTCACAATTACTGAAGAAGACCTCTTCAGTTGTTGTGACAACGTCTGATACTTTGGTCTTCAGCACTTGTGTCTTCAGACTTTGTCTTCAGCACTTGTGTCTTCAGACTTTGTCTTTAGCACTTGTGTCTTCAGACTTTGTCTTCAGCACTTGTGTCTTCAGACTTTGTCTTCAGCACTTGTGTCTTCAGACTTTGTCTTCAGCACTTGTGTCTTCAGACTTTGTCTCAGCACTTGTGTCTTCAGACTTTGTCTTCAGCACTTGTGTCTTCAGACTTTGTCTTCAGCACTTGCGTCTTCAGACTTTGTCTTCAGCACTTGTGTCTTCAGACTTTGTCTTCAGACTTTGTCTTCAGCACTTGTGTCTTCAGACTGTCTTCAGACTTTGTGTTTTCAGACTTTGTAATCAACTGTTGTCTTCAGCTATTGTGGTCTTCAGTAGTTGTTGTTAGATATAACCTTGAAAGATTTGGGATTTATAATATCACCACAAAA
The DNA here is from genome assembly GCA_025506515.1 of Flaveria trinervia. Taxonomy (NCBI): domain Eukaryota; kingdom Viridiplantae; phylum Streptophyta; class Magnoliopsida; order Asterales; family Asteraceae; genus Flaveria; species Flaveria trinervia. The sequence goes on from CM046441.1 coordinate 19,875,388, forward strand.
CAGCCCCTGTAAGGTTGTTAAGCCCATAAAACCAATTTTACAAGGATAAATGAAACTAGTCATCCACATATCAGGCTCTAGATGCCAATGTTGGGTTTGTTGGACCTTAGTCAAACTAGTTTAACCATTTAAACTATCAAAACACAGCGGAATAAAACCTTAGTATGTTCATTTGTAATCTGAAAATTAAGGTTCATTTCATATCATCAACAAACCCAAGGACATAGGATCATTCATATGTGTTTGAACTAGCTATCAACAAGAAGTAACAACCCAAAAGGAAAACATACATACTACCTTTTGTAAGCTGCTGAAAAACGAATTTTGATGAAGAAAGTGAGGTTCTTGAATGACCAAGACACAAGGAGAGGTGTCCTCAAGCATCCATACCCACAAGCATCATGCAAACACCTTGTTGCTAGGATTTGAGCGCCAAAATCGAGTCAAGAGAGAAGTTGGGGCCTTGTTCCAGCCGTGAACTCAAGGAAGCTGCTGGAGCTTTGTTCTAGCCATGAACTCTTTCTTCCAAATGAAGAGTTGATGTTCTTGTGACCCTTCTGCATATGAGAGAGAGAAAGAGCTGGATGAAGTGTGTGTATGTTCAAGAAGTGAAGAGAGCTCAACAAAGAGGCCAAAAGAGACCCCTAAAGGGGCGGCCAAGAGTTTGTTTTCATTTGGGGTTTTCCCCCCAAAACTATTTATCTTGTTAAACATATAATTAGAATAAGTTATGTAATTACCCCTTTAATTATATAAATTAAACATATAATTAGAATAAGTTATATAAATTAAACAACATTATAAATAATATCCATGAACAAAATATCCATATAGGTTGTTCAATCTTATATGCAACTTATTTAGAAGACCCATTTTCTAAATGGGTGTATTTATTTAATTGCATGATCATATCATCAATTAAATATTAATTGGTGTTTGCTAAGCTTGTTATTGGGTATGACCCGACTTGGATCATAACGTACTAACCACATCAATGTTCTATGCGTCTTGGGCATAAAGAATCCAGCATTAATTGCTCTATATTCATGCCTTATGAATGGCCAATCCATGTTCATAATAGTCTTACGGTCATATTTTTTCCCACAAACATGACCGACTACGGACATTTAGAATAATAAACATATTCATGGATGTATACATGCTAAAAGTAAGATTACTCAGAATATCACACATATACATAAAAGAGTTAAATATTAGATTGTTCCAAACTTTTAAATACTATACAAATCAGCTCCAATCACTAGAATATCGAAGTCCTAAGGCACAAGTATGAATTTTATGCTCTGCCCTTTTAAGGAGCTTTGTGAGTGGATCCGCAATGTTTTGATCGGTATGAACTTTACGAATTCATATCTTTCCCTTTTCAACTTCATCCCTTATGTAGTTGAATCTCTCCTCAATGTATCTTGTCTTTTGACATGCACGGGGTTCCTTGATTTATGCAATGACACCCTTGTTATTACAAAAGATTTCTACGGGGTCTTGAATGATAGAAACCACCACTAGATCGGCGATAAATTTCTTTATCCATGCATCTACCTGAGCTGCTAATGAGGCGGCTATGTACTCGGATTTTGTAGTGGACAATGCTACCAAGTCTTATTTGAACTCTTCTAGGACACTATTCCTGCATTCATAATGAAGACATACCCCGATTGTGATCGAGAATCATCTCGATCAGTTTGGAAGTTCACCTCCGTGTAACCCTTTACAACGAGTTCCTCTTCACCAGACCCATATATTAGTAACATATCCTTACTCCTCCTAAGGTATTTCAATATACTTTTAACAGCTATCCAATGGCTATTACATGGATTGTGCTGATATCTGCTTGTCATGCTTAACGCGCATGACACGTCCGGTCTAGTGCATATCAACACATACATGATGGATCCTATAGCAGATGCATATGGGATATCCTTCATTCGGTCTTGCTTATCATTTGAGCTTGGACATTGAGATGTACTCAATATTGTCCCTCTTTGAATATGTACTATACCTTTCTTAAAGTTTTCCATCATGAACCTGTTCAAGATTTTATCAATATATGCACTTTCGTTTAAACCTGTCAACCGCCTTGATCTGTCCCTATAGATCTTTATTTTCCAAAATATATGCGGCTTCACCGAGATGTTCTATGGAAAAACAATTTCCTAGACAGGTTTAAAGAACTTCCATGGTTGGAATATCATTTCCAAAAAGTAGTACGTCATCAACATACAATACTAAGAATGTAATTTTGCTCCCACTAGCCATCTTATATACACAAGCCTTGTCAGCGTTCTTGTTGAAACCAAATTTCTTGATCTCTTCATCAAAACATTGATTCCAACTTCTTGATGCTTATTCCAGTCAATAGATCGATCTTTTTAACTTGCATACATTATTATGATGTTGTGGATGGACAAAACCATATGGCTGAACCATATGGACAGTCTCTTCGATATGTCCATTAGGAAAAGCGGTTTCGACATCCATTTACCAAATCTCATAGTCATAATATGTAGTTATAGCAAATAATATCCTAATTGACCTTAGCATTACTATAGGTGAGAAGGTTTCATCATAATCAACCCCTTGAGTTTGAGTGAAACCTGTTGCTACAAGTCTTCCTTTGTAAGTATCCAAGTTTCCATGCATATCTGTTTTCTTCATGAAAACCCATTTGCATCCAACCAGTTTGGAGTTAAGTGGAGGGTCAACCAATTTCCAAACATGGTTGTTATACATGGATTGCATCTATACGTTCATGGCTTCCAGCCATTTGTCACAATCCGAATTGGACATTGCATCATGGTATGTAGTCGGCTAATCTGTTGGATTTTATGCCAAGACACATAGAACATTGATGTGGTTAGTACGTTATGATCCAAGTGGGGTCATACCCAATAACAAGTTTAGCAAACACCAATAAATATTTAATGGATGATATGACCATGCAATTAAATAATCACATCAATTTAGAAAATAGGTTTTCTAAATAAATTGTATGTGAGATAGAACAACTTATAAGGATATTTTGTTCATGGACATTGTAGATATTAATGAAGAGGCCAACACAACCTAAACATCCAATGTGTATCCTGCATGCTACATAAGTATTATGAAGAAGAATGCTTAGGAAGTTTCACACATGCAACATAAATATTCTAAGTGTGAAATCTTCCGAAGCCAAGACCAATATTGTTAGGATTAGTGATCTATGTTTCATTGATTGAAGAGTATTGCAGCGGAATTCAAACAATGAATTAGTCAATTCACAAGAACAAAATGATATTCAATGAAGAACAAAGACGGTTATAGAGAGAGAGAATATCTGCAAATATATTTCATTCAATATTTGCTTTCGTGGTAACAGAATGTCACAATTACAATTAGGTCGACACCTCTTATATAAGAGATGTGACGTCTGCTGATGTTACTTGATAGTGACATCTAACAGATTTATTACAACTGAACACAACTACTGAAGATGTCAAAACAGCTGACTTCTTCTTACAAAAAGTTCTAAGTGTTATCAGTTGTTATAACTACTGAAATATAAAACTACTGAAACTACAATGACTGAAGAACAAGCTCTTCAGTCGTTTTACAAAACTACTGAAACTAGAAATATAAAACTACTGAAACTAGAAATATAAAACTACTGATATCACAACTACTGAAGAAGTACTCTTCAGTAGTTGTGACAAACTACTGAAGAAGTACTCTTCAGCAGTTGTGACAAACTACTGAGGCTTCAGTACTTGATCTTCAGACTTTAACCTTCAGATGTTTCATCAGCTGATGACTTTAGTAGATATCATCAGCTGATGTCTTCAGTCTTTGTCTTCAGACTTTGTACATTAGTTGTTGATCTTCAGCACTTATAAACTCTTCAGCTGTTGTACTTCAGTACTCTGGTCTTTCAGCTTCAGCACTTGTGTTCTTCAGCTGTTCAGCTTCAGTACTTGTGTTCTTCAGCTGTTCAGCTTCAGTACTTGTGTTCTTCAGCTGTTGTACTTCAGCACTTTAGTTCTTCAGCTATTGAAGTCTTCAGCACTTGATCTTCAGCTGTTGAAGTCTTCAGCACTTGTCAAACTGCTGATGAAGCTTTCAGCAGTTGTTGTGATACCATGTGGGACTTAGAGGTTTTCTAATCTTGGCTCATTGGTTCTTTTGGTCCAACAAACTCCCCCTGAACCAATCCAGCCAAAACCTCTAAATTATTTATTATCCCACTTATTGTTGGCAAAATGTTGGTCTTTTTCCTTCTTGATCAGTAGAGAAGATGACCCATGTAAGCTCCGGCCTGGGAAGAAATCTCAGATATTTGTTTGGCAAGGTATGAATGGGAACTCTGTTTTGGGGAACTGGACACAAAGTTGTTATCCCATTCATGAGATTTACTTTCCTATAATGAGTCTGTATGACTCTCGAACATAGGCCTCAAGGAGAACAACTTGCTCCTCCTTGGAGAGTTCTTCTACTCCTCCTTCGAAGAAGAACTCTGGACCATAGTACTCAAATAAGTACTTCATGGTCCTGCCATTTTTCAGCTCCACTGTAGTTACTTCCCTATAGACAAATTCATCAGGATGGGTGCGTTCAAGGAGTAACTGGAGCTCATTCTTCTGGATGTCTTCAAGCTTTTTATATAACAACCCCTTTTTAATCATCTTGTTTTCTAGTAAGGCTTGAGGTGTCATCTTTGCTTGATGAGCTTTCTTGAATTCATCAATGATTTCCTAGGGTGTGACTACAATGGCCAACATGATGGTAGAATCTATTGTTTTTCTAACCTGGCCATTGTATCTGTGTGGAATAGTTCTTTTATGGATTCTAGAACTCACCCTGGGGTCTGGCCATACTCTCACTCTCTCCTTCTGATACCGAAAAGTGTGCCTAAGAGTGTACAGCCTCTGAGCATGCCCTTTCATGGCTTGATAGATGATGACTGAGGAAATTCCTTGTCAACCATCTTCAACAGTGCTCATCATGCTGTTTCTGTTGTTCTTCATCTTCTATCTTGACTCTAACCATCTCCCTTTGAGAGTCAGGTGTGATCAGGGGTTGACTTCTGGTTTTGGTAGCTTTAGAACAGCAGAGAGTGGCAGACTATCATCTTCATCCTCTTCTTCTTCTTCTTCTTCTTCTTCCATCCTCAGCACCCTTCTCCTCCTTCTAGGTGCATCACTGGATGATGGTTGGGTTGGTAAGGAATTGGTTTTGAAGAATGAGGATGTTTGGACTTTGGCTTAGAGATTGGTTTGGAGATTTGAGGGTAGACTGTGTTTGAGTGGGTGGAAGGGAAGGTTGATCCAGCATCTTTGTAGTAAGTTTTGCCTTTGTAAGTTTAGCCATTTCCAACCTTTTACCAGCCCCAGCCTCATCAAGGGCTTCAACAATAATCCCCTTGTGGAATTGCTCAGACAGACAGATTCTGGTGGCTATAGCCAGAATATTGTCCCTGGTCCACACGCGAATCTCCATTAAAGATCTGCCTAAGTATTTTGCAATGAAGCGTATCATGATCTCCAATCTCTCTTTTTCAAGAGCATCATACCCAGCCCATCGGGTTTGAATCTCTTGCACTTCCAACCTTCTGATCTCACTTCCAACCTTCAATTATTTTATCCATGGATCGGCTGTGTGTAGTGTCAGCTTCTTTTACCAGCTCTTCCAAGGATTTGCCTTCAGCAGTATGATCATCAGCACTTTTCTTTCGCTTGTAAGTGAGCAGAGGTTGCTTTTCTTTCTCCTCCTCTTGGGCTTGCTTCTCTTCCTTCTCTTCCTCTGTTCTTTTCCTCTTCTTTTCTTTCACTGCAGTACTCTCCCCCTTTTTGGATGCATTGGAGGAAGGGGTTTGTACCACAGAAAGTGTCTTTTGCACAACAGCATCAATCAAGGGTTGTAAAGTTGAGGAAAGCCTCTCATCAATGGCTTTAGTCACAATATCAGTGATTATAGGTGTGATGAGAGGGAGGGAATTTTGAAGTACAGCACCTATTTGCTCAGGAGGGTTCTGTTCCTGAGAAATAGGGCCTGAAGCAGAGGCAGGTGGTTGAGTTTGGAGTGGCTCAGTGTTTGGGGAACCTTCAACTGAAGGTGCCATCTGTGGGTTGGTGGAGGCAGATAGTCTTTCTCCTTGTGAGAGTTGGTCAAGTAGGTTTTGCAGCCTACTGACTTTCTCTTCAAGGATTGTGTTCTGGGCAAGAACATCATAGAAAAAGCCCAGGTCATCATCAGCCGAAGCTGAATCATCTGACCTCCTGCTTGGAGCAGGATTGACATGCACTGGGTGTAGACCAGTTGTTGCATGTGCCCCTTTTGCTTCGTACTTGGGACTTCCAGCCTCAGGACAATGTCCATCATCAGCTGTTGCCTCTAGTGAGGTCTTAGCAATGTTACCTGCCTCATTCTGATCATGTGCTGATTCAGAAGAGGTGGCAGCCTCACTAGATATTCTAACCTCCTTATCTACACCAGGAGATAGAAGTGGTAAACCCCTGTGCTGTGGGTTCTCAATTGCACTGTGTTCCTCCCCCTTAATTGTATAGGTGTTCCCAGTAGTAAGTGGTTTCTGGGGAGGGGGTGAGGAGTGCAGTTGAGTCAGCACTTGTGCAACTATTAAAGTTGGGCTGTGAGGGGCGGTTGTATGGGGTGAAGGGATAGAAGCAGTGTGCACCTGGGGAGGTTGGTACTCTTCAATGGCAATCCCCTCAAGTGAGGAAGATCCCAGATGTGTAGGTACCCCTTTTGTGGTTGCTGCAAGCTCCTGTTGAGAGGAATCCTGAGCGCTATGGCTGGAAGAGTCCTTATATCCACTAGGGGTTTGGACCAGTGGATATCTCCTGCGTTTGTGTTGCAGGGGCATCCTCAGTGGACTCAATTCCCTGAGTAGCCGTTTTGGGTTTCTTTTTGGGGTGTTTGGTGGGGACATTTGATTTGGAGGTGGTGGCTGTGGGTTCCAGCTGCGTGGGTTTGCGCAGCTTGGCAGCCAATTTGAGTGTCTGGTCAGAGTTGTGCCGGGAGTATACTTCCGGCAGAACAGCCGTAGCAGGGACTCCCAAGCCAATAAGTCCCTCAGCATTAAGCTGGTTTGTAATGATGGCCATTAAGAACCGTTGATATAGTATCCAACGGTTAGCAGTTAGTTTTTGAGCCATATCCTTGAGCTCCGAAAATATTAGTTCTGAAAAGTTTAACGGTTGTTGCTCAAGAATAGAATACATTACCTGCTGCCACTTTGACGACATTTGATCCCAAGACGAAGTCTTAGGAGCCAAACATACATTCACCATGTGAAAAATTAGGCATTCGGCGTCATGGAAGTGTTTCTTCATGATAGTGGAGGCACTGAGATTGCCTTGATATCCATGTTAGGCAAAGGATAGATCTGTGGTGCCCTTCGGATATCCAGCAGGAGAAATAGTATCATCCAGATGAAGAATTTGGCGGATTATTGCAGGAGTGATGACAACTTTTTTGTTGTTAACGACCGACTGGAGAGATGGTGTGTTGTTCTCCCCAGTGGTAATAGTAACGTTCATCCAAAACTGTTGGAGGGATTCGGCATGTAGTATGGGATTCAGAAGAAATGCCGTTTTGTATTGGGACTGAACCATAAGATCGATAGCAGTATCGAACTTAGCCCAGACAAGCGATTTAGTAAGGTAGGCAACACAGTTGTGTCGCGGTTTAATTTGCATGGACGCCATTGAGAAGAGAGAATTTTGGAGAGGAACGTTAGGTTTGAAGAAGATGAAGCATTGAAGGATTAGGTCAGGGATATTTATAGGGTACGGGTAAGAAAACGACTGAAGGATGTGGTGTTAGTCATCAGTAGTTTTAAACGACTGTTGACATGGTATTATCCTTTCAGACGTTGAAACAGCTGAAGTCGTGGTGTTAGGCATCAGAAGTTAGAAAACTACTAAAGACCGTGGTTTTGACTTCAGATGATTGAAACAACTGAGGACTTGGTGTTTGTCATGAGTAGTTGTGAAACTACTGAAGACAGTGGTTTTGGCATCAGTGTTGTAAACAACTGAAGACTTGGTATTAGTCATCAGTAGTTATAAAACTACTGAAGACATGGTTTTGCTTCAGTTGTTTAGAATGAAACAGCAGTTGTTGAAACAACTGAAGAGAAAGTTCCTTCAGTAGTTGTCGTCAATTCATAGCCTTTCAGCTGTTTCATGCTGTCCTCAACACTTACTCATCAGACTTTTCATCTGATTTTCAGATGTTTCATAAGACATCAGTACTTATCTATTTATACTGATTTCAGTAGTTGTAACTACATCAGTAGTTTTAACTACATCAGTAGTTTGGAACAGATAAAGTACTTCAGTACTTGTGAGGCATTTAGCCATTAGTAGTTATAAAACTACTGAAGGGAAAAGGACTCATCAGTACTTATATGTGACATGTGTACCAATGATCATCAGTAATGACTACTGAAATCATCAGTAGTTGTCACTTATTCTAGCTGCAGCATACCAAGCCTTAACACAAGGTTTTGGAAAGTAGAACTATCCAAAGGCTTAGTAAAAATATCTGCAAGCTCATCAGCACTAGGCACAAACTTAGGATCAATCAGACCTTTTTCAAAAACAATCCCGAATAAAATGATGTCTAATCTCTATATGTTTGGTCCTAGAGTGCTGGACTGGATTTTTGACAATACACAGTGCCGAAGCACTATCCATTAACAATGGAGTCTTAGTCTCTGTAATGCCATAATCCAGAAATTGGTTCTGAAGCCAGAGTACCTGAGAGGTGCAACTTGCAGCAGCAATGTACTCGGCCTCAGCAGTTGATGTAGCAACAGATGTTTGTTTCTTACTCTGCCAAGAAATCAACAGTTGCCTAGGAATTGACAACCACCAGAAGTTGACTTTCTAGTTAACTTGCACCCTGCATAGTCACTATCTGAAAAAGCAACTAATTTGCAAGAGTGTCCGGTGGAATACCATAAACCTAGAAATTGTGTACCTTGCAAATATCTAAAGATTCTCTTGACTGCAATCAAATGAGACTCTTTAGGAGCAGCCTGAAATCTAGCACAAAGACATGTAGCAAACATAATATCTGGTCTAGAAGCTGTTAGATACATCAAGGACCCAATCATACATGTGTAAAGCGTTTAATCAACAGCTTTACCTTTCTGATGAGCATCCAGTTGTGTGGTGTTGCACATGGGAGTAGAACATGGCTTACAGTTTTGTAAATCAAACTTATTCAAAAGATCTTTTGTATATTTTGACTGATGAATAAAAGTTCCATCAGCCTTTTGTTTGATTTGCAAGCCTAGAAAGAACTGTAATTCTCCCATTGCACTCATTTCAAACCTCTTTTTCATCAATGTTGTAAAATCATCACACAACTGGGGATCAGAGGATGCAAAAATAATATCATCAACATAAATCTGAACAAGTAGCTTATGCTGATCCACCTTCTTAATAAACAAAGTTTTATCAATGGAGCCTCTAGTGAAATTATTCTTAAGAAGAAAAGTAGAGAGTATCTCATACCAGGCTCTAGGAGCTTGTTTCAACCCATAAAGAGCCTTATCAAGTTTGTACACCCATTCAGGATGTTTATTGTTGGACCAAAAGAACCAATGAGCCTGATCAGAGAAACCTCTAAGTCCCACAGGACATCACAACAGCTGAAGAAGACCTGATCAGCTGTTCTACAAGTCTGAAGAATACAACTGCTGAAGTACGTCTGAAGTACTGAAGACAAAGACTGAGACAACAGCTGAGATCTAAAGTCTGAAGACAAAGACTGAGACAACAGCTGAAGATCTAAAGTCTGAAGACTTCAACAAGTACTGAAGACAAAGACTGAAGATCAACAGCTGAAAGACAAAGTCTGATGTTCAAGTACTAAAGACATCAGCTGATGTTAACAGCTGATGACAACAGCTGAAGAGGGCTTCTTCAGTTGTTGTGATGGTTTTTCTTCTTCAGTAGTTTTCTTTTCTTTCAGTAGTTTGTTTACTTTTCTTTTCAGTACTTGTAAACAACTGAAGAGGTTGTTCTTCAGTTGTTATAGTGTGAGTAGTTTTATGTTTTTCAGTAGTTGTAAATAAGATGTTTAACACTTAGGAACATTTGTAAGAAGATGTCAGTTGTTGACATCTTCAGTAGTTGTTAAACATCAGTAGTTATAAAACGGTTACATGTCACTTTCAGGTGACATCAGCGTACGTCATTCTTTCCTTTATAAGGAAAGATGACTCACCTGTAATCGTGCCTTAGAGGCCGACAATCTTAATGCAATATTCCTTTTGTCGGATATTTCTCTCTCTATAACAAAATTCTTTTATCGTTTTATATCGAATGTTCTTGTTTGAATTTGTCTAATTCTGAGCTATTCCACTGCTATATCTGTTCAATCGATTAAACCAAGAGGCTGAGATTCTAACAAATGGTATCAGAGCAGGTTAATCATTGATCGATCTAACAATTGATCATTGAAACTGTTCAATTGCTCTAAGTTTAATCGAATTAGCAAATTCGCAAGGATCTGTTATAGAGATTGAGAGTGTATCGCTTCTGGCCGTTTTATTTGAGGTTCTGTGTAGTTTTGAGCTAAATTTATTGTGATTTTACTTGAATCTGTCTGATCTTCCACAATGACTACTTCTTCGAATGATCCTTTCAATACTGGATCCTCTACCAAGCCTCCGATCTTGGTGAGGAATGAGTATAACATTTGGCAGAGAAGATTGCTCCATCACCTGTCTGTCAATAGCTCAGGTTGTTGGACATCTGTGGTACATGGACCACATAAGCCAATGGTGAATGATCCGGAAACAAACCAGTTGGTTCCCAAGAAGAAGGAGCAATACTCCGATGAGGACAAGAAGTTGTTTGAAATCGATGCAAAAGCCCATGGAATTTTGGCTATGGCTATTCCTAATGAGATTTACTCTGGGCTTCTGCATTGTGAGTCTGCTCATGACCTCTGGAATGCCATCAAAGAACAATTTGGTGGTACTGATGAGGTTTTAGCAAACAACAGGGAAATCCTCGCCCAACAATATGAGACTTTCTCTCATAGAAAGGGTGAGACTCTGACTCAACAATTTGAGCGGTTTTCATGTTTAATCTCTGAATTGAAAATGGTTAAACATGAATATACCAGGAGTCAGATGAACCATAGATTCTTAAGATCACTGCCTGAGAGATGGAACACATATACCATTGTTCTACGCTCAAATGCTGATGTTGATCGCCTATCTCTCACCCAACTTCATGGGAAACTGCTTACATTCGAGAGAGAGATAGAGCAGAAAAGGAAATTGGTTTCATCTGGCAAGCTCACTGAGGATTTTGTCCAAGGGAACACTGCCCTGATTGGACATCAAGAGTCAGAATATGCGTCATCTGAAAGCCAGTATGATGAGCATATTGATTTCTCTACAAACACTTCTGAGCCTGCCTTTATGACTGTTGATAGTCATTCTGTTGGTAGTAATAGTGACAATCTATGTTTCATCATGGATGATCTCAAGGGGATTGCTGATGATGACTTAGAAGAGATGGATATTTTGAGCCAAATGCCCTTGATAAATATCAGATCTCAGAAGTTCTACAAAAGAACTGGAAGGAAATTCCCAGGACTCTCTGGCAAAACCAAAGTTGGTTTTGACAAGAGTAAGTTGAAGTGCCATAAATGCCACAGGCTTGGGCACTTTGCAAGAGAATGTAGATCATCTGGATCTAACTCTCCTGCACCTTTTGTGACTTTCCCTGGCAATAGTCAACAAAACAGAGGGCAACAACCTGTCAATTCTGGTTATCATCATCAACCACAATCTTCTGCATATTTTGTTCCACAGGGGCCAATGCCATATCCATACCCCTGCTATTACATGCCACAACCAGGCCAGGTTCAAGCACCCATTGCTCAGCAACCACATGCTCTCCCTGAGCCTCAACCATCCCAATCTCATCAACCTAATCAACTTCAACAACACAGCTTCTTCACACCAGGAGTTGTTGACTGGAGCAGTTTACCAGATGATGTATCTGGTAATGAACAACTGTTCTCAGGTGCTGGTCAACATGGTGGTGAGCATCCTTTTGGAAATCTAGCTCTCATGGCTTTGGAATCCTCTGATGGATCATCTTCAAGTACCTCTTCTACAAAGGTATCACAGGTATCCTCTGAGGCTAAGGCCAAATTATGTTCTGAAACTTGCATAGCAGCATTTGCCTCTATTAGAGAAGCAAATGTGGCTTTAATCAATAAAAATGTAGAGCTAGAACAAATAATTTCCAAAAATAAAGCTGAGTTTGAGTCTGTGCTAAAAGAGAAAACTGATGAGATTTACAAATTAAAATGCCAAATTTCTGATGATAAGGCTAGGGAGGATGTACTCTTAGAGAAGTACAAAGACCTCAAAGATACTCTTGCTGTCACCCAGGTAGAGTGTGATCGATGGGTACAATCTTGCAAGGGCTTTGAAATGCTTCTTAGTAAGCGAACAGCTTCCAATGTGAAGTTTGGAATTGGTTATAATCACACTGCTCCTCCTACAGTTTTTGCTTCAAGAGCAGGAGCAGAATCTGATGGAGAAAGTAATGACCAATCCACCTCATCATGTGATTCACTACTTGATAAAGCACCATCAGTAGTTGAAGTCAGTAGTAATCCCTCTGTGAACCTATCAGCTGATATTGATGGTTCAAGTGCTGACACTCACATGATCAATGAGTTGATCAACCCAAGTGTTATCCCTAGAAGTACTAAGGGTACTGGAGAGCAGGGGATAACATCTGGAGTTCAAATCCTAATGATTGACAGCACTGAAGAGAAGAAAACTGTCAGTAGGAAGGATTTGAAGCCTACTAAGGAAGTTGACAAGAAGGCAAAAAGTGCTTCTAAACTGCTGAAGAGCAAGTCTTCAGTAGTTTCATCTTCTTCAGTTGATGATCAACAGAAGATGAAGAAGAAACCATGTGAAATATGTGGTCTATTCAATCATCTCACAGATGATTGTTGGTACAACAAGGGATCCAAACTCAAACAAAAGGAGAAAATTAAAGAAAACTTGGCTAAAATGAAAACTGAGTTTGAGTCCAAGTTTGTACCAGCAGCATCAAATCCTGTTACTCCTATGTCCAAAAAGAAATCTAAAAGGGAAGGAGTGCAACAGGCAATAGCTGAGGTTGCTCAAAAGAAGATGGTGCAACACAAGAACTCATCATCAAACACCAATACCAAAGTGTCTGAAGAGCTGAAAGCTCTTTCCCAGAATCAGACACAGCTGGTAATGATGGTTCAACATCTGTTGGGAAGAGTTAACCAACTTGATGGCCTGTGTTGAAACCCCAGAAAAGGAGATCCAAGCCAAAGGATTCCTCTTCTACACCATCTCCTTCACCTCAAGCTGTTGTGTCCAATAAACCTGTTAGTTTACCATCTATTGATGAGACCAGGCCCAAAACCAAAACGGTTTGGGTCTCCAAAACTAACTGATTGTTTATTTATGCAGGTCTCTTCAACATGCCAAAGTAGCATCTGGTATGTAGACAGTGGGGGATCTATGCATATGACTGGGAACAACTCACTTCTTAATGACTACTCTCCAGGAAGGAAGGGTTTTGTTTCCTTTGGCAATGATGCAAGAGGTTACATCATCGGGAAGGGCTTGTTTCCAATGGGGAAATAAAGTTTGATGATGTCAACCATGTGGAAAATCTCAAGTATAACCTCTTGAGTGTCAGTCAATTGTGTGACAAAGGTCATGTTGCCCTTTTCACAAGCCAGAACTGCAGGATTCTGTCATTCAAAGTTCTGAGTTTGATTGACAAGGTATTGGATGCTCACACTCTCCTGAAGGCCAACAGGACAGGAAGAGTGTATGCCTTAGATCTTTCCAAGAAAACAGATCTCAAAGGTCATCCTTGCCTATTTTCCAAGGCCTCTCCTCAAGAATCTAATCTATGGCATAGAAGGCTGGGACATGTTAACTTCAAGAACATGAATCAGCTGATACATCATAGTTTAGTAAGGGGACTGCCTATGAAGGAGTTCAAGTGTGAAAACAACTGCACTGCTTGTTTGAAAGGAAAACAACACAAGGTTTCATTTCCATCTATTGAAGAACCAAAGTCCACTGCCTGCTTACAACTTCTTCACATGGATCTCTTTGGTCCTGTGAGAGTGATGAGCATGGCACAAAAGAAATACTGTCTGGTAATTGTGGATGATTACTCCAGATTTGTATGGACTTTCTTTCTACATTCAAAGGATGAAGCTGCACAGAAGATCATAAACTTTGTGTTGTATGTTGAGAAGCAGTATTCCCTCTCAGTCAAGTGTATTAGAAGTGATAATGGAACAGAATTTAGGAACAATACACCTGATGAGTTCTACCTTCCAAGGGAATAAAGAGACAGTTTTGTATTCCAAGAACTCCTGAACAGAATGGAGTTGTGGAGAGGAAGAACAGGACCCTCATTGAAGCTGCAAGGTCTATGTTGGCTGATTCTGGACTGCCATTGACCTTTTGGGCTGAAGCTGTCAACACAGCATGCTATGTGCAGAATAGAGTGCTAATAAATCAGAGGTTGATGAAGACTCCATATGAAGTTCTACATCATTTGGCTCCTCTCATTTCATTTTTAGAGCATTTGGGTGTCCCTGTTTCATTCTCAACACAAAGGAACAGCTCCAGAAATTTGATCCTAAGGTGGATGCAGGGTACTTTGTTGGTTATTCATCAACTTTCAAGGCATACAGAGTCTTCAACTGTAGAAAAAAGATGGTTGAAGAGACTCTACATGTCAAGTTCAATGAATCTCCAAAGGACAAGATTCCACAAAGCCCTGTGGAGCTCTTTGATTTGGACATACTGCAATATGTTCCTTATCAATCTCCTGCTGTTGCTCCTGTCAACAGTTCACCACCTGGTGTTACTACTGAAGATGATGATGATAGTAGTAATCACCTCTTCAGGTTTAGTGACCAACTGCCTGAGTCCTCTAAACCTGATGCTCCTGTAGCTCCAGCAGCACCATCCACAACAAATGCTGATGAGATTTCTACATCCTCAACTTCATTTGAGTTGCCACCATCTTCATGGTTTCAAGAATCTGCATCAACATCTGCTGCTGCTGAAGATCCTACAAACACTTGCACAGATTTGATTGTTTACCAAGAGCTGAAAAATCACCCAATGTCTCAAATCCTTGGTGATATCAATGCTGGTGTTTCAACCAGAAGCCAGTTGTCCAATTTCTGCTTCTATGCTCTCTTCATCAGTCAGCTAGAGCCGAAGAACTATCATGTAGCTTTGAGAGACAATGGATGGGTTGAAGCGATGCAGCTTGAGCTTCTTCAGTTCAAGAACAGCAAGTGTGGGAGCTTGTTCCTCTACCCCCAGGTAAGTGTGCAATAGGCACTAAATGGGTGTTTAGGAATAAAACTGATGAAAATGGGCTAATTGTTAAGAACAAGGCCAGACTGGTTGTGCGGGGTTTGCACAAGAAGAAGGTATTGATTATGATGAAACCTTTGCCCCTGTAGCCAGACTGGAGGCAATTAGATTGTGTTTAGCCTATGCTGCACTCCACAATCTTAAAGTTTTTCAAATGGATGTCAAAAGTGCTTTTCTATATGGTATAGTAAAAGAGAAGTTTATGTGTGTCAACCACCACGCTTTGAGGATAATAAGCACCCAGAATGGGTATATAAGCTTGATAAAGCTCTTTATGGTTGGAAACAAGCACCTAGAGCTGGTATGAGACCTTATCAAACTTTCTTCTACAGAATAATTTTCACTAGAGGCTCCATAGATAAAACTTTATTTATTAAGAAGGTGGATCAGCATAAGCTACTTGTTCAAATTTATGTTGATGATATTATATTTGCATCCTCTGATTCCAAATTGTGTGAGGGTTTCCAAACCTTAATGCAACAGAAGTTGAAATGAGTGCAATGGGAGAATTACAGTTCTTTCTAGGTTTGCAAATCAAAAACAAAAAGCTGATGGAATTTCATTCATCAGTCTAAATACACAAAAGATCTTTGAATAAGTTTGATTACAGCCTGTAAACCCTGTTCTACTCCCATGTGCAACACCACACAATTGGATGTTGATCAGAAAGGTAAAGGTGTTGATGAAACCCTTTACAGATGTATGATTGGTTCCTTGATGTATTTAACAGCTTCTAGACCAGATATTATGTTTGCTACATGTGTTTGTGCTAGATTTCAGGCTGCACCTAAGGAGTCTCATCTGATTGCAGTCAGAGGATCTTTAGATATCTGCAAGGTACACAATCTCTAGGCTTATGGTATTCCACTGGACATCTTGCAAATAGTTGCTTTCTCTGATAGTGACTATGCAGGGTGTAAGTGACCAGGAAATCAACTTCTGGTGGATGCCACTTCCTAGGCAACTGTTTGATTTCTTGGCAAAGAAGAAACAAACATCTGTTGCTACATCCACTGCTGAAGCCGAGTACATTGCTGCTGCAAGTTGTACATCCCAAATACTCTGGCTTTAGAATCAACTTTTGGATTATGGCATTACAGAGAAAAATCCATTATTAATGGATAGTGCTTCAGCTCTTTGCATTGTCAAAAATCCTGTCCAGCACTCTAGGACCAACATATAGAAATTAGACATCATTTTATATAAGATTGTTTTGAAAGGGTCTAATTAATCCTATGTTTGTGCCCAGTGCTGAGAGCTTGCAGACTTTTTACTAAGCCTTTGGATAGTTCAACTTTCCACAACCTGGTGTAAGGCTTGGTATGATGCAGCTAGAATAAGTGACAACTATGATGATCTCAGTAATTACTAATGATCATTGGTAACCATGTCACATATAAGTACTCATGAGTTATTTTACCCTCAGTAGTTTTTATAACTACTGAAGGCTAAATGCTTTAAGTACTGTACTTTATCTGTTCTAAACTACTGATGTAGTTACAACTACTGAAATCAGTAGAAACAGATAAGTACTGATGTCCTATGAAACAACTGAAAACAGCAAAAGGCTGATGAGTAAGTGTTGAGGACAGTATGAAACAGCTAAAGGCTATGATTAACGACAACTACTGATGATTACTCCTCTCTTCAGTAGTTCACAAACTGCTGTTTCTTCATAAACACTGAAGCAATACCATGTCTTCAGTAGTTTCACAATACTGATGACTAACACCAAGTCTTCAGTTGTTTACAACAACTGATGGCAAAACCACGGTCTTCAGTAGTTTCACACTACTGATGGCTAATACCAAGTCCTCAGTTGTTTCAACATCTGAAGTCCAACTTGTCTTCAGTAGTTTTTAAAAATACTGATGCCTAAATCAGAGACTTCAGTTGTTTCAAAGTCTGATTGTAAACTCATGTCTTCAGTTGTTTTATACTGCTGACTCACACAATACCATCAGTCGTTTCAAACCTCTGAAAGTTAATACCACGCCAACAGGTGTTTCAAATACTGATGAACAACACCAAAACCTTCAGTCGTTTCATATCCCGTACCCTATATATATCTGATTCCTCTTTCAGAGTTTATCATTCTTTCACGACCAAAAATTTCAAAGCTCTGAAACCTTTTCACCTTCATTAATGGCGACCACGCAACTCAAGCCTCGACACAACTGTGTCGCGTACCTCACCAAATCGCCCTTCTGGACCAAATTTGATAATGCTATAGATCTTATGGTCCAATCCCCACTGAAAACGGCTTTCCTCTTAAATCCAATCATTTATGCCGATTCGCTACATCAGTTTTGGACGAATGCGACCGTTAATGAGAATCTATCCATCGTCCATCAACTCTCATAAGGTGGTCATCTCTACTACTGCCTACCACCGTCAGACATTACTGTTAGATGATGCTCCTACCTGTTGGATATCCTAAGCGCCAACTTGATCTTCATTTGGACAACATGGATATCAGGGTGATCTTAGTGCTTCAACAATCCTGAAGAAATTTTTCAGATGCTGAGCTTGATATTTCATACGGTAAGTTTGCCTAGCCCCGAAGACTTCCTCTTGGGATCAACTGCCTCCAGATGGCAACAGGTACTGTTCTCTATCCTTGAACAAGAACACTAAACTTTTCTGAAATCATTTTTCTTGAATCAAGGATATGGCCACAAAACCACTTTCTACCGTTGGATACTATATCCTCGGTTTATAATGGCCATAAAAGAGAATCAGCTTTCATGCTGAGGGACTAGTTGGTCTGGGAGTCCCTGCTTTGGCTGTATTGCCCGGAGGTATACTCCCGACACAACACGACCAAACTCTCAAACAGGCTGCCAAGCTGCGCAAACCCAAGCAGCTGGAACCCACAGCCTCCACTTCCACATCCAGAGTCCCCCTCCAAACCCACTAAGAAGAAGCCTAAGAAGCTACTCAGGGATTGAGTCCCCTGATGATGCTCCTGCTGCACCAAGCAGTTATCTCTACTGGCATAACCCCCCCCATAGAGACTATGACTCCACCAACCGAAGTCGGCTCAGTTTCCTCTCAAAAGGAACCTGAAGCAACCATCAAAGGGAAGCCACACTGCTGGGATCCTCCTCACTTGAGGGGATTACCATTGAAGAGCACCCACTTGTCCCGGGTGCACACTGCTTCCCACCCTCTCCTGATGCAACCGCCCCTCAAAGCCCTACAATCATTGTTGCAAAGTGCTGACGCAGTTGCATTCCTCACCCCCCACCCAGACACACCCGTACTACGGGATAACCTCAACACCTGAGGGGAGGATCACAATGCTTCTGTCAAACCCACAGCACAGGGGTTATCATGTTCCATCTTCTAGTGTAGATAAGGAGGTGCGAACTTCTGGTGAGGCTGCCACTGTCTCTGACTCAGCAAATGACCAGGTTGTGCAGTTGGTACATCTCTAAGACCTCACCATGGCAAAAGCTGATGAAGGACATAGTCCTGAGGCTGGAAGTCCCCAGAACAAGAACAAGGGGCACAGCTATAATTGATCTACACTCAAGCATGTTTCATTCTGACGCTGTCAGGAGGTCAGGTGATTCAGTATCCACTGATGATGACCTGAGCTTCTTCTATGATTGTAGTTGCTCAAAACACCATCCTAGAGGATGAGGTTAGCATACTCAAAGAGCTGCTGGCCAAGATGTCTCAGGATGCAAGTCCATCTGCCACCACAATACACCCACAGATGGCACCTTCTTCTGAAGGTCCCCTACACACTGAGCCAATAATACTTCCAGCCACCAGCCTCTGCTTTCGGCACTGATTCTCAGGAACAGAACCATCCTGATCAATCAGTTGCTACCTTCAAAAATCCCTACCTCTCATCACTCCCATGATCACAGATATAGTGATCAAGCCATTGATGAGAGGCTTCCTACAATAATACAACCTTGGTGAGGAGTTGGTGACTAAATCCTTTCTACTGCTCAAACCCTTGCCCCCAATGCAACAAAAAGGGGGAGAGCAGTCAGTAAAGGAAAAGGAAAAGGATAGATGAGAGAAGGAGAGTGAGAAGGGAGCTGAAGTGAATGAAGTCAAAAGACTTTCATGTCACATATCAAAAGAGAAAGGGAGAGTCTGAGAAGGAGAAGGAGCTGAATGATATGGTGAAAGAAGCTGACGCCAACCATAACCGTTCAATGGATAAAATCATTGAGCAGTTATAGGTAGGGTTTTGACATCCAACAACTAGACTCCGAGATCAGAAGTTGGAAACAGAGGAGATCAACTCAAGATGGGCCGCTATGATGCCTTAGAAGAGAAGGCTGGAGATAATGATCAGATTTATAGCCAAATATTTGGAAGATCTCTCATGAAATAAGGGCCTGGACCAGGGACAACATCTTGGCAATAACCACCAAGATTTGTTTGTCTGAAGCATACTCCAAAGGTTTAGTGATTGAGGTATTGAATGAAGCTGGGGTTGGGAATCGAAAAGAACTGACAAAATTTACCAAGCCTCCCTTACAGCCAAAATGCTAAAACAGTCTGAAAAGCCTCAATCCTCAAAATCACTATCTCCACAACCCACTAAAAACCCTTTACCCTCTAAACAACCATCCAACCCACAAAAACCAAATCCTTTACCCCCAAAAGCCCACTGCCAGTGATGTACCTAGCCAAAAGAAAAGAAAGGTACTGAGGCCTGATGAAGATGAAGAGGAGGATGAAGACAGACTGCCACTCTCTGCAGTTATTACTTTGCCAAGGCTAAACCAATGTCCATCACCCTGCTTCTCAAATGCATGATGTAATGATAAAGATTGAAGAGGAACAGAATGCACGACATGATGAGGAAATGCTGAAAAGCATTGACAAAGCATATGCCACATCTTCTTCAATCATTAGCATGAAGAAAGAAGTATTAAGATTGTACACCCTTGCTAATACCTTTCAATACCAAAGGGAAAGAGTAAGGATATGGCCTGATCCTAGGGTGGCACATCGGATTGTCAAGAAAGAAATTCCTTCAAAATACAAGGCCAAGTGAAGAGGGTTGTCGACGAAGACATCACTGTGGTTCTTGTAGTGTCACCTTGGGAAATTGTTGAAGAGTTCAGAAAGCCTATGAAGCCAAACAACCACCTCAAAAGATGTTGGAAAAACAAATCATAAAGAAGGGATTGGTTTACAAAGACTTGAAAACTTCAAACAAGAAGAGCTCAACTTGCTCTTAGAAGGGACTCATCCAGATGAGTTTGCTTATAGACAAATAACCACGGTTGAGCTCAAGAATGGAAAACAGGCCAAGTACATATCTGAAGTGTATGGCGAGAAGGATTATTTGATGGTGTGCCCGAGGTGCTGACAATGGATGAGCAAATCATGTTTCCAGGGCTTACACCAGGGAATCATATAGGCTGATACACGGGAAGTAGATCTCATGGTTGGGGTAACAGCTCGGTGTCCAAGTCCCCAATACAGAGCTCCCAACCATATCATGCAAACAGATCATCAGAGACTTCTTCCCAGGCCGGTGCTGAAAAAGGGTCACTCTCATCTTATCAAGAGGATAAAAGACCAATCTATCTGCCAAAATAAGTGGGACTCATCAATACCTTAGAGGTTTTGGCTGTATTGTTTCAGGGGGAGTTTGTTGGACCAAAGAACCAATGAGCCTGATCAGAGAAACTCTAAGTCCCACAGGACATCACACAGCTGAAGAAGACCTGATCAGCTGTTCTACAAAGTCTGAAGATACAACTGCTGAAGTACGTCTGAAGTACTGAAGACAAAGACTGAGACAACAGCTGAGGATCTAAAGTCTGAAGACCTCAACAAGTACTGAAGACAAAGACTGAAGATCAACAGCTGAAAGATAAAGTCTGATGTTTAAAGTACTGAAGACATCAGCTGATGTTAACAGCTGATGACAACAGCTGAAGAGGGCTTCTTCAGTTGTTTGATGGTTTTTCTTCTTCAGTAGTTTTTTTTCCTTTCAGTAGTTTGTTCTTTTCTTTTTCAGTACTTGTAAACAACTGAAGAGGTTGTTCTTCAGTTGTTGTAGTGTCAGTAGTTTTATGTTTTTTCAGTAGTTGTAAATAAGATGTTTAACACTTAGGAACATTTGTAAGAAGATGTCAGTTGTTGGCATCTTCAGTAGTTGTTAACATCAGTAGTTATTAAAACGGTTAATGTCACTTTCAGGTGACATCAGCCTACGTCATTCTTTCCTTTATAAGGAAGATGACTCACCTGTAATCGTGCCTTAGAGGCCGACAATCTTAATGCAATATTCCTTTTGTCGGATATTTCTCTCTCTATAACAAAATTCTTTTATCGTTTATATCAGAATGTTCTTGTTTGAATTTGTCTAATTCTGAGCTATTCCGCTGCTATATCTGTTCAATCAAATCGATTAAACCAAGAGGCTGAGATTCTAACTTTATTAACCTCAAAGCTGGTGGTTGCCACACATAAACTTCTTCCTTTATTTTACCATATAAAAATGCACTTTTAACATCCATTTGAAAACTTTAAGATTTTGGAATGCAGCATAGGCTAAGAACAATCTGATTGCCTCTAGTCTGTCTACAGGGCAAAGGTTTCATCATAGTCAATACCTTCTTCTTGTGAAAACCCCCGTACAACCAGTCTAGCCTTGTTCTTACAATAAGCCTTTTTCATTCGGTTTTATTCTTAACACCCATTTAGTGCCTAAATTGCACACTTACCTTGGGAAGAGGAACAGTTTTCCCACACTTGCTGTTTCTTGAACTGAAGTAGCTCAAGCTGCAGCTTCACCCCATCCATTGTCTCTCAAAGCAACACGGTAGTTCTTTGGCTCTAGCTGACTGATGAAGCAGCAGTTAGACTTGACTTCTAGTTGAAACACCAGCATTGATATCACCAATAATCTGACACATGGGGTGATTCTTCAGTTCTTGATAAACAATGAGATCTGTGCAAGTGTTTGTAGACCTTCAGCAGCAGCAGATGTTGAGGTAGACTCGTGAAACCAAGAATTTGAATGTACTCAAAAGATGCAGAGGAACAGAGATCTCATCAGCATTTGTTGTTGTGGATGGAACTGCTCAAGCTACAGGAACATCAAGTTTAGCAGACACAGGCAGTTGGTCACAAAACTTGAATAGGTGAGTATTGATATTATCATCATCATCATCAATACCACCAGGTGGAAGGCATGCCTGCAGAAGGATGATTGAGCCCAAGGATCTGCAACAGCTGGAGGTTGATAAGGAAACATATTGCAGTATGTCCAAATCAAACACTCCATAGGGTTTTGTGGAATCTTGTCCAAAGGAGATTCATTAAAATTCACATGCAGTCTCTTCAACTATCTTTGTTCTGCAGTTGAAGACTTTGTATGCCTTGCAAGTAGATGAATAACCAACAAAATACCCAGCATCCACCTTAGGATCAAATTTATGGAGTTGATCCTTTCTGTTGAGAATAAAACAGGGACATCCAAATGCTTTGAAAAATGAAATCAGAGGAGCCAAATGATGGAGAACTTCATATGGAGTCTTCATCAACCTCTGATTTACTAAAACTCTATTCTGCACATAGCAAGTTGTGTTGACAGCTTCAGCCCAAAAGGTCAGTGGCAAACCAGAGTCAGCCAGCATGGACCTTGCAGCTTCAATGAGGGTCCTGTTCTTTCTCTCCACTACTCCATTTTGTTCTAGAGTCCTGGGGATGCTAAACTGTCTTTTGATTCCCTTTGAGAGATAGAAGTCATCAAGTGTATGATTCCTGAATTCAGTTCCATTATCACTCCTGATACACTTGACTGGAAGGGAATATTGCTTCTCAATATACAACACAAAGTTAATAACCTTCTGACCAACCTCATCCTTTGAATGTAGAAAGAAAGTCCATACAAATCTGGAGTAATCATCCATAATTACCAGACAGTATTTCTTCTTGGCCATGCTCATTACTCTCACAGGACCAAATAGATCCATATGCAGTAATTGCAAGCAGGCAGTGGACTTAGGCTCTTCAATAGGAGGGAATGAGACTTTGTGTTGTTTTCCTTTTAAACAAGCAGTGCAGGTTTCATCACAGTGGAACTCCTTTATTGGTAAGCCACAGACTAAACTATTGTGGATAAGCTGATTCATGTTTTTGAAATTAACATGACCCAGCCTTCTGTGACACAATTTAGATTCTTGAGAAGAGGCTTTGGAAAATAGGCAAGGATTGCCTTTGAGATCTATTTTCTTGGAAGATCTAAGGCATACACTCTTCCTGTCCTGTTGGCTCTCAGGAGAGTGTGATGATCCAACACCTTGTCAATCAAGTGCAAAACTTTGGATGACAAAATCCTACAGTTCTGACTGGTGAAAAGAGCAACATGGCCTTTATCACACATTTGACTGACACTCAAGAGATTGTACTTGAGATTTGCCACATGATTACATCATCAAATTTGATTTCTCCATTGGAGACAAAGCCTTTACCAATGATGTAACCCCTAGCATCATTGCCAAAAGAAACAAATCCCTTCTTTCCTTGAGAGTAGTCATGAAGAAGAGAGCTGTTCCCAGTCATGTGCATAGATCCCCCACTGTCTACATACCAGATGCTACTTTGGCATGTTGAAGAACCCTACAATTATAAACAATCAGTTAGTTTTGGAGACCCAAACCTTTTTGGTTTTGGGCCTGGTCTCATCAACAGATGGTAAACTAACAGGTTGATGGAAACAACAGCCTGAGAGGAAGAAGATGGTGAAGAAGAGGAATCCTTTGGCTTGGATCTCCTTTTCTGTGGTTTCAACATAGGAGCATCTAGTTGGTTAACTCTACCCAACAGATGTTGAACCATCATAACCAGCTGTGTCTGATTTTGTGATAAAGCTTTCAGCTCATCAGACACATTGCCAGTGGAGTTTGATAAGTTCCTATGTTGCACCTTCTTCTTCTGAGCACTCTCAGCTGTCACCTGTTTAACCCTTTCCTTTTTGGATTTCTTTGAGGACTTAATGGTTACAGGATTTGATGTTGCTGATACAAATGTGGTCTCAAACTCAGTTTTCATTTTTACCATTTTCTCTTTAATTTCTTCTTTTTGTTTGAGTTTGGAACCTCTTTTGTACCAGCAATCATCTGTGAGATGATTGAACAAACCACATACTTCACATGGTTTCTTCTTCATCTTAGGTTGATCATCAACTAAAGAGGGTGAAGCAACTAGAGACTTGCTCTTCAATGCTTTGGAAGCATTGTTTGCTTTCTTGACTGCCTCTTTAGTAGTCTTCAAACTCTTTCTACTGATAGTTTTCTTCTCTTCAGTACTGACAAGTTGGAGTTTGAACTTCAGGTGTTAAATCCTGCTCTCTAGTCCTTTTAGGACTTTCAGATTAACTCCTGAGTTGATCAACTCATTAATCATGTGAGTGTCAGCATTTGAACCATCAACATCAGCTGATAGGTTCAGAGAGGGCTTGATGCTGACTGCTACTTCTGATTGTGCTGTATCAGAAAGTAGATCACATGATGAGATGGATTGGTTATCACTCTCACCATCAGATTCTACCTCTGCTCTTGGAGTAAAATCTGTAGGTGGAGCAGTGTGATTGTAACCAATGCCAAACTTCACATTGGAAGCAGATTGCTTACTAAGAAGCATTTCAAAACCTTTGCATGATTGTACCCATCTATCACACTCTACCTGGGTAACTACAGGGTTTCTTTGAGATCTTATCATCAGTTATTTGGCATTTCAGTTTGTAAATCTCATCATTTTATCATTAAGCACAGACTCAAATTCAGCTTTGTTTTTGGAAATATTTTGTTCTAGCTCAATGTTCTTGTTGATTAAAGCTACATTTGCTTCTCTAATAGATGCAAATGCTGCTATGCATGTGTCAGAACATAATTTGGCTTTTGCCTCAGAGGATACCTGTGATACCTTTGGTGTAGAGGCATTAGAGGATGAAGTATCAGCAGAATCCAAAGCCATAAGAGCTAGATTTCCAAATGGACTGTCACCACCGTGTTGACCAGCACCTGAGAACAGTTGTTCATGACCAGACATGTCATCTGGTAAACTGCTCCAGTCAACAACTCCTGGGGTGAAGAAGCTGTGTTATTGAGGTTGAGTTTGATGATGAGATTGGGAAGGCTGTGGTTTAGGCAATGCTTGTGGTTGTTGTGCAATTGGAGCTTGAACAGAATTTGGTTGAGGCACATAATAGCAGGGATAAGGATATGACATTTGACCCTGGGGAACAAAGTATGCAGGAGATCTAGGATGTCAATAATGACCAGAACCAGCAGGATGTTGCCCTCTGTTTTGTGGACTAGTACTAGGAAAAGTCACAAAGGGTGCAGAAGAGTTAGATCCAGTTGATCTACACTCTCTTGCAAAGTGTCCTAGCCTTTGGCATTTGTGACACCTCAACTTACTCTTGTCAAAACCAACTTTGGTTTTGCCAGAGAGTCCAGGAAATTTCCTGCCAGTTCTCTTGTAGAACTTCTGAGATCTGATATTAATCAGTGCCATCTGGCTCAGAATATCCATCTCTTCTAGATCATCATCAGCTATTCCTTTCAGATCATCCATTATGAAGCATAAATTGTCATTAGTACTGCCAGAATGACTCTCAATACCAACAGATGCTTGATCAGAACTATTTGAAGAGAAGTTTATATGCTCATCATAATTGCTTTCAGATGCAGCATATTCTGACTCATGACCAACCAAGGCAGTATTGCCTGGTACAAAGTCATTAGTGAGCTTTCCTGATGAGGATAGTTTCCTCTTCTGCTCTATCTCTCTTTCAAATGTAAGCAGTTTCCCATGAAGTAGGGTGAGAGATAGGCCTTCTAGATTTGCACTGGAGCGTAGGACAATAGTGTATGTGTCTCATCTCTCAGGCAGTGATCTGAGGAATCAGTTGTTCATCTGGCTATTGGTGTATTCCTGTTTCACCATTTTTAGCTCAGATATCAAGCAGGAAAAGCGCTCAAACTGTTGAGTCAGTGTCTCACCCTTTCTATGAGAGAATGTCTCATATTGTTGGGCAAGGATCTCTTTATTGTTTGCTAAGACCTCATCAGTGCCACCGAATTGTTCCTTCAGGGCATTCCATAGATCATGAGCAGTTTCATGATGCATAAGCCCTGAATAGATTTCATTAGGCAGTGCCATGGCCAGAATTCCATGGGCTTTAGCATCAATCTCAAATAGTTTCTGATCTTCATCAGAGTATTGTTCCTTCTTCTTCGGAACCATTTGATTGGTTTCCGGATTGTTCACCATAGGCTTATGTGGTCCATGTACCACAGATGTCCAACAACCTGAACTGTTAACAGACAGGTGATGAAGCATTCTTCGTTGCCATATGTTATACTCGGTCCTAACCCGCATCGGAGGCTGGGTTGAGGAACCGGTATTGTGAGGGTCATTAGAAGGAGTCGTCATCTCGGATTCAATCAAATTCGGTTAAGCTAAAACAGATTTAGAACAAAAACGCCACAACCAATTGAACCAGAAGATCTCAAAATAAATGAACGAAAGCGGCAGAAATTCAATAATCTATAACCAGTTCTTGCAAATGCACTAATTCAATCAAACACAGATATCAATTAGTGGTTTCAATGATCAATTGTTAGATCGATCAATGATTAGCCTTGCTCTGATACCACTTGTTAGGATCAGTGATCTATGTTTGATTGATTGAAGAGTATTGCAGCGGAATTCAAACAATGAATTAGTCGATTCACAAGAACAAAACGATATTCAATGAAGAACAAAGACGGTTATAGAGAGAGAGAATATATGCAAATATATTTCATTCAATATTCGCTTTCGTGGTAACAGAATGTCACAATTACAATTAGGTCGACACCTCTTATATAAGAGATGTGACGTCTGCTGATGTCACTTGATAGTGACATCTAACAGATTTATTACAACTGAAACACAACTACTGAAGATGTCAAAACAGCTGACTTCTTCTTACAAAAAGTTCTAAGTGTTATCAGTTGTTATAACTACTGAAATATAAAACTACTGAAACTACAACGACTGAAGAACAAGCTCTTCAGTCGTTTTACAAAACTACTGAAACTAGAAATATAAAACTACTGATATCACAACTACTGAAGAAGTACTCTTCAGCAGTTGTGACAACTACTGAAGATGTACTCTTCAGCAGTTATGACAAACTACTGAGGCTTCAGTACTTGATCTTCAGACTTTAACCTTCAGATGTTTCATCAGCTGATGACTTCAGTAGATATCATGAGCTGATGTCTTCAGTCTTTGTCTTCAGACTTTGTACATTAGTTGTTGATCTTCAGCACTTGTAAACTCTTCAGTTGTTGTACTTCAGTACTTTGGTCTTTCAGCTTCAGCACTTGTGTTCTTCAGCTGTTCAGCTTCAGTACTTATGTTCTTGAGCTGTTTAGCTTTAGTACTTGTGTTCTTCAGCTGTTGTACTTCAGCACTTTAGTTCTTCAGCTGTTGAAGTCTTCAGCACTTGATCTTCAGCTGTTAAAGTCTTCAGCACTTGTCAAACTGCTGATGAAGCTTTCAGCAGTTGTTGTCATACCATGTGGGACTTAGAGGTTTCTGATCTTGGCTCATTGGTTCTTTTGGTCCAACAAATATCTTCCGAAGCCAAATATGAAGTCTTCCGAAGCCTCATAGACAAATTCTTCCGAAACTTCAACTTATGAAGACAGATTTCTACCAAAGACTTTTAACACATGCTTTATCTGATGTACTTTTCCATAAAGCTGGACACCTTTCCGCTGCACCTCTATAAGGTCACCAACTTACATGAGTTGGTGAACAGGTCCATGCTTTTGGTAATTGTACATTGAGGTCTTGAGTCTGCAACTTTCTACTTCATGTACTTTACCCTTTTTGTAATAGATAAGGATGTGAGCTATGGCATGTCATAGTCACTAGTCAAAAGGAAATCTACCTTTTGACTCTACAATTGATTTTGTTTTGTGTCTAGTCAATTGTATCGAGCTGGCTTTGAAAGTATAGCCGGCTGTAGGATGTAGTATAAGTATCTCATGTTCTTGTATCTTTGAATATGCTTTGTAACACTTGTAATTGAACATAGAGAAAGCAATACGCTGCATTCTTGAAAATGATATACTTGTGTTCTTTGTGTTCTGTCTCTTACATTACTTGTGTTCTTTGTGTTCTGTCTCTTACATTACTTGTATTCTTAGTGTCTTATCATGGTTAATCCAGTTTATTGTTTGATTAAGTTAGTAAATCTCCTCTTTGTGTTGTTGTGTTGTAACTTTGCACCCTTTAATGATCCTACATTTGGTATCAGAGCTTTCAGGCTCCTCATATAAGATCTCACCATCTTAAGATCCCTCACACACACAAATACTAAAATTTTCAAATGGTAGTTGTTTTCAAGACTGATATGGAAACTGCAACCATGAACAAGTCCCCACTGATCACTCTTGATGAGTTTGACACCTGGTGTTTAAGAATGGAAGGTTTCATCAGGTCTCTTGATTCAAGAATATGGGAGTCTATTGAGATTGGACCTTTCATACCTAGCACCCTTTCTACTACTGGTGCTGGTATGATCCCCAAAGATGTGGCTAACTACTCTGATGAAGATAGGAAGAGAGTAGAGATTGACAGAAAATCCATGATAGCTCTTCAAACTGCCCTTCCAAACACTACGTATAGAGGTTTCAAGAAGAGAAAAACAACCAAGCAGTTGTGGGATGCACTGAAACTTATGTATGAGGGTTCATCTGAAGCCAAGGAAAACAAGAAGGATCTCCTGAAGTAGCAGTTTGAAAACTTCACCTTCAAAACAGGTGAAACCATGACTCGACAGTGCATTAGGTTTGTTGAGATTGTGGATACCCTAGTGGATGGAGGAGTGTCTCCTGAGAACCGAGACATTATGAGGAAGTTCATGTCCTCACTTCCAAGACAATGGACAGACTACTGTGTGGTAATCAAGAGAACTAAAAATCTCAAAACTCTTACTCTAACAAAGTTATATGGGATTCTTAGTGGCTACCAGATGGAGAAGAACATGCAAGATTCATTTGGCCACTCCAACAATCAAATGGGTTGAGCCCTACATGTGGTCAAAAGGGATAGCATAGAACCCAAACATCATCTCATATGCTACCCTGAAAACTCACCAAAGGGTCCTTTCATCACCTTCCCAGAGACACCAAGAGAGAACTACATTCAAGGAAGCCCATTCCAAGAGACAAGCTCTTCTCAAGCTTTTGTGTCTTCTGATGAACGCTGTGGCAACTCTCTTTTCACTCTTGAAGACCTGGGCTGTATTCATCCAGATGATCTGGAATACATGGAAATAGTCCAATAGATGGCTCTTCTCACTCACAGAACCAAGACGTTCTACAAGAGGACTGGAAGGAAGTTTCTAAGCAATGCAACCAGTGGAAAGTTCGGCCTGGATAAAGGCAAAGTCAACTCTTACAACTGTAACTTGATGGGCCACTTTGCCAGAGAGTGTAAGGCGCCTAAAATAAATGGTGGCCAACCATAGTCTAAACCAAACTACACTGACAAAGCTCTCCAGAATGAGAAGTCAAAGCAGCAGGCTGCTGTTGCTATTGACGAAGGAGGCTTTGATTGGAGCTTTCAGGTGGAAGATGCTTCTCCTAACTAAGCATTGATGGCAGATCATGATGAGGCCAAGGTATTAGAACATCTCTGTACTCCTGAATGCATTGCTAAAGTTAATAGATATAGGTCCTATAACCTGGAGATGAGATCTGACCTTGAGTCCTTAAACATTTAAAAATATGATTTTAGAAAGTCTGAAAATGATTATAAACTAAAGATAAAGGACCTTGAGAAAACCATTTCAGTTCTAAAACATGAACACATAGATTTTAGGACTCAAATCAAAGCTCTCATACCAAGTTAACTGAGTGCCAGGCTGAGCTTGTGATCAGTAAAGCCAGGGCAGAAAAGAGTGTTCTTGAAGAAAGACCTTCAAGAACATGATATCCTCATCCCTTCACAAGAAAGTGTGCTATCAAATAGGCAGGGACTGGGATCAATGAGATAGCTCCTCCACACACAATCTTTTCTGTAAGATCTCCTAGGTGTGGAACTTGTGAGATGAGCTTCCTCTCATAGATCCTATGAGTCAAGAGGATGAGGAAGAGATAGTAAAGAATTCCTCTGAGAAGAGTGAAGAGGAGCATTCTAAGAAGGGCCACTATCCTTCTAACAAGAAAAAGAAGACTGTGATGACCAAGTCCATGAGAAAGAACTTGATCAGAAAGAGCAAAAGAAAGGCAAGGAAGGCTCAAGAGATAAAGACTACCTCTGACACTAAGCAGAAACCAGTTTTCATCTTTGTAGGGTTTTAATTGGTAGGGTTTGAAAACATCAACCAAAACTCTTCTGCCAAGAGTTTTGGTTCTTGTTCAACTCATCTCAGCAACAAGAAGAAGACTGATCTACTGTGTACCACTGCTGCACAGCCTGGGCCATCAAACTGCAAGAATAGTTCCCAGCCCAAAGGAACTGTCTCAACATATGCAAAGATGAAGGTGGAGAAGGGATGTGACCAAAGGAAGTCTTGTTCCTAGCAGAAGACTCTTGTGAAGAAGAAAATGATGTGTGTCATGTGTGAAAGTACCTCTCACATTGCTAAGGATTGTCCATACAATCCTAAAGGTACTGTCCATATGACCAGTACAAAGATTTCAAAGAGTTCTAAGAAGATTCAATATTCGAAAGGAAAACCTGTTTCCTTCAGAAGCTCCAAGTCTAAAAAGAAGGGAAGTGGAAAATTACCCTCGGAAGAAAAGTTGGTCTCGGAAGAAAGGAGTTCTGCCCAAGCCCTGTAGTCTGTTGTAGTGTCTGGGGAATCTTCCGATGGTTTAGTCGACAAAACTTCCGAAGTTCCAAAAGCTTTCGAAGTTTTTGAAGGTCAAGTCTAAGACTCCAAAGGTGGTGTGGAAGTCTAAGAAAGACCAAGTGACTGAAAATTCTCCATCAACAACAGCTCAAGATCCTCTTAGCACAACCATAGGATCTATTACTATTGAATTACCTTCTGGTAATGAGCCCAAGACAAGCAAGGCTTGGGTTTCCAAATGTAACTAATCATTTTCTTTGTGCAGGGACAGCTGAAGACAAACAAAAATGTCTGGATCATTGATAGTGATTGTTCAAGGCACATGACAGGCAATAGGTCACTACTCCATAACTTTGAAAGAATTGATGGAGGACCAGTTGCTTTTGGAGGAGATGAAGGTGTTACATTTCTACAAAGGGCAAGGTCACAAATGGTAAGCTCAGCATTGATAAGGTAAACTTTGTCAAAGAGCTTGGATACAATCTTTTGAGTGTATCTCAATTTTGTGATGAGAGTCATAACATGCTCTTTACTGAGCATGAGTGCATTGTTCTCAAGCCAGGTGTGGTCATTCCTAATGATCATATCCTATTTAGAGCTCCCAGGAAAGGGAACACGTATAAGATGGATTTGCAAGAAACGTCTCCCTCTGGAGAAGTTTTATGCTTTCTGTCTAAAGCTAATAGTGATGAGTCTTTCCTATGGCATAAAAGAATGTGCCATTTAAACTTTAAGAACATGAACAGATTAACTAAAAATGAGTTCGTAACTGGAATACCAAAGAAACAGTTTACAAGTGATGACCATTGTGTTGCATGCTTGAAAGGGAAGCAACGTAAGGTATCTTACAAGCCTAAGGAAAGGAACTCCATCACTACACCCCTACACTTGTTACATATGGATCTATTTGGCCCCACCAGTGTATTGAGTTTAGGAAGGACCTCTTACTGTTTAATGATCACAGATGACTTTACAAGATTCACCTGGGTTTTCTTCCTTAGAACTAAGGATGAGACTCCTAAGATTCTAAATAATTACGTCTTAAAGATTGAGAATCAATCTGATCACCATTTGAAGATCATAAGATGTGATCAAGGAACTGAATTTAAGAACCAAATCCTTGATACATTCTATGATTAAAAGGGTATTACAAGACAATACAGTGCTCCCATGTTGTCATTAAAATGGGGTTGCTGAGAGGAGAAACAGGACACTGATTGAAGCTGGAAGAACCATGCTGTCTGACTCTAAGCTGCCCATCACCTTTTGGGCAGAGGCAATCAACAGTGCCTGCTATGTGTAGAACAAAGTTTTAGTAGTTAAGACTCATGGCAAGACTCCTTATGAACTTTGGCACAAGAGGAAACCTTTCATTGGTTTTCTCAGGTCATTTGGTTGTCCTTGCACCATCTTGAATAACAAAGATCAAATTGCCAAGTTTGCTGAGAAATTAGATGATGCACACTTTATTGGATACTCTTCACAAGCTAAGGCTTATAGAGTATAAAATCTTAGAACAAGAGTTGTTGAGGAGTCAGCCAATATGACTTTCAATGAACACACACCCTGTATTGTTGGTTCTGGCCCGGATTGGTTATTTGATCTTGATTTAGTTACCAACTGTTTTAACAAATCTTGTGAGAATGTTTCAGGATCTGCAGAAAGTTTAAATACAGGTGATTCTAATCCAAGATTTGAGCTAAGAAGACCTTCAAGTCATACATCTTAAGCTCCTATTGGAACTACTTCTGCAAATGAGGTTTCTGTCATCACTACTATGACAAACTCAGCTGATACATCTGGGGTGCCTTCAAATTCTAGCTCAGAGGTTCCACTAACCTCTTGATGCCACAAACTCAGAGGTTTCTTGCATCACTACTAAGAACACTTCAATTGAGACAACAATGGTGGTGGTGACAGTGACCAAGAATTTCTTGATGCCACTAACCACACTATAGATTAGAACATCAATGACGTCACACACTGCTTGGATCAAGTCTCTCTTGAAAAGTGAGCTGATGTGGTGGGAGAAACATCTATGCCAGATCTAAATTTCTGTAATCTAGATCTTTCTCAGCAACTTGCTGTGATCCCTCAGCTTAGGATCCACAAGTCTCACCCCACCACAAACATCATTGGACATGTTGTCTCAGGTGTAAGAAAAAAGAGGACAAACCCATGAAGCAAATGTTTGTCTTCACTCTTGTTTCATATCCCAGATAGGGCCAATGAAATTTGATGAGGCTCTAAAGGATGGAAGTTGGGTTGAAGCTATGCAACATGAGCTACTTCAATTCAAAAGGCAGAAAGTTTCGAACCTTTGTCCTCTTCCTTGTGGGAAGACTACCATTGGAACCAAATGGGTGTTTAGGAACAAGAAAGATGATAGAGGCATCATCATCAAGAACAAAGCAAGACTGGTTGTTCAAGGATACACACAAGATGAAGGGAATGACTACACTGATGTCTTTGCTCCAGTAGCAAGATGAAAAGCTGTTAGGATATTCCTGGCATTTGCTGCATCCAAGAACTTCAAGGTCTTTCAGCTTGATATGATGTGTTCCTTTTTGTATGAAGTGATTGATGAAGAGGTATATGTCAAACAACCACCTTGTTTTATAGATCCTGATCATCCTGATTATGTCTGCAAGCTTGACAAAGCTCTCTATAGGCTACATCAGGCACCCAGGAAATGGTATGAGACTCTGTCTGAGTATCTTTGTAAACATGGATACAGAAGAGGTACTATACATGGAACTCTCTTCATTAAAGGACAGGGAAATGACATACTCCTAGTTCAAGTGTATGTGCATGACATCATCTTTGGTTCAACTAATCCAAAGCTCTGCAAAGACTTTGAGAAGCTGATGATAGACAGATTTGAAATGAGTGCCATGGAGGAACTCAATTTCTTTCTGGGAATTCATGTGAAGCAAGTTGAAGATGACATCTTTATAATTCAATCAAAGTATGTTCAAGACATACTCAAGAGATTCAACATGACTGATTGTAAGATTGCTAAGACACCCATAGCTAGAAACCACTTGCTTGGACCTGATCATGAGGGGGAGTGTGTAGATGAGCACTTATACAGGGCTATGATGGGTCTCTTATGTATTTTACTGCTAGCAGGCCTCATATCATGTTTGCTACATGCATCTGTGCAAGATATCAAGCTAACCCTAAGATGTCTCACCTTATCACTATGAAGAGGATTCTAAGATACCTCAAAGGTGCATCAACACTTGGTTTATGGT
This sequence comes from Flaveria trinervia, assembly GCA_025506515.1. Taxonomy (NCBI): domain Eukaryota; kingdom Viridiplantae; phylum Streptophyta; class Magnoliopsida; order Asterales; family Asteraceae; genus Flaveria; species Flaveria trinervia. Next base: position 19,909,964 of record CM046441.1, read on the forward strand.
GACCTAAGAATCCTGACCTCAATCTGTATGCCTATTCAAATAGTGATTATGGTGGTTGCAACATGACTGCAAAGTCTACATCTGGGGGATGTCAATTCCTTGGTGGAAGGGTTGTCTCATGGCAATGCAAGAAACAATCTTGTGTCTCTGCATCAACTGTTGAAGCTGAATACATTGTTGCTGCAAGCTGCTGTGCTCAAGTGCTTTGGATTCAAAATTAGATACTGGACTATGGGTTAAACTTCAAGGAGACTCCCATTCACATAGACAACAATAGTGCTATCTCAATCACAGAGAACCCTGTGCAGCACTGAAAGACAAAGCACATCAATATCAGGTATCATTTAATAAGAGATAACTATTAAAAGGGATTAATTAAACTTGTAAAAGTTCACACGGATGAACAATATGCTGATCTGTTTACAAAGGCTTTTGATGAACAGAGATTTAAATATCATATATCAGCTATCAGGATGATTAACTTTGAGTAGGTTTTTCTTAAAATTAATTCTTATTATTTCTTAAAATATGTGTGTCCTAAGATTTCTATTTCATCACTTTCATAAGCTCATGTTTTCTTTGGATGAAAATTCTTTTTGAAGACTTTCCTTAGATTTTTGAAAATTTCTCATACATTGGAAGTTATGCTTTTAACTTCGGAAGCAAATCATGCCTTCAAAAAAATAACTGTCTGAAAAATTTACCTTCGGAAGAGTTCTCAGATCTATCTTCCAAGCTTAAATACTTGTATCAGACAATTACTTATTTTCAACGACCATTTACTTCCGAAGCAAAATTAACTCTCTGAAGCTTTGTTGTTTTATATGCAAAGCACTCAAGTTTTAATTTCTCTTCCGAAGCAAAATTCTCAAAATCTCAGGGAATTCTTCCGAAGTTATTTTAGCATCAGAAGCTTTTTAATTAAAACATATGAAGATAATTTACCTTCGGAAGCTATTTGACTTCCAAGAAAACTACTTTTTGAGCAAAAGTAAACAACTCTTTCAGAGGTGGGACCGACATCCAGATTTCAAAGTTTATCCACTTTCATTAATCTTTATCAGAAATCCCTTTCACATATAAACCCAATGGTTTCCCCCTCTTTCTATCATCTGTTCATCCTCCAAACCTAAAAACCTAAATTTCTCTCTGAATTTTCTTTTTTCCTTCTTTCTTCATTCTTAAGCTACCTCACAATGGCCAACTTTGCTCACAGAAATGATCCCAACTTTACCATGCAGCTACACAGGGAACACAATCAGGTTGCTCTGTTAAGCTCTGAGAAAGATCCTTATTTCTTAGAGGTTTGTCGTTTCTTAGCTTTATCAAACTACTTCACCACCCTAACCATTGATCCTCCTCTTTATTAGGATCAGCTGCTTGAATTCTGGAAGACCTGCCAAGAGGTCATTATGGACGGGGAGAAGGCACTGTCTGCCACAGTGCAGGGGAGAATAATCTTCATCACTCCGGCCATCATCAATAGGCATCTTCAGCTGGATAATGAAGAAGGTGAGGTGTTCTTCCTAAAGGAAGTTATCAATCATTCCGTTGACCAGATGGGATATGAGGGAGATTTTTATGTAAAGACCTTTAGGAAAGGGAAGGTCTCATCCCAGTGGAGATTCCTGCTCCATGTGGTCATCCACAGCTTATCAAACAAGCATGGTGGATCGGACCAGATTCCTGAGGATCTCTCCTTCATAATCCATGGAATGGTTCAGGGGGTCAAATTCAGGTATTCTCAATTTGTTTATACAAATTTACTTGCTAATTTAGACTCCTTAGAATATTACATGTTTCCTAGATATGTCTAGTACATTCTTAACTGTGAACTGGGCTCACAGTTGAGGGAAACATGTAACATTCTTAAATAGGGACAGATGAATCCCGGCATCTTTAAAATACTGAGAAAGCCCACTATTGGCTTCTCTGGGGTAGAAACAACCCTTGTCCCAAAAATGTTAGAGCTCATTGCTGAAGGTGACAACCTAGCAGCACAAGCTAGTGTTGAGCCCACACCTGCTACCTCCCAACCACACACACAGCCTCAAATCACCATCACATACCAAAGAAAATCCAAACGAACCCCTGCTCAGGCTATTCAGTCTGTGGAGACCCCCATATACTCACCCATACAGGAAGAAGTGGACACTAGAGCTCCCACTTCTCGTGAGGAGCAGACCACTCCCATCACTCCAAGAATTAGTGATGAGGTTTCTCATGCTCAGTCTGATAAGCTCATTAGCCCAACTGCCTTAAGCCATCACTCTGAGTCTCAACACTCAAACTTTAGGGGACAGTTACCATCCCTAACCTATAGATCTCAACCAACCAATTCCCGACCTTGACTTCTATACTGATGAAGATCTAGGTTCCAGTGAGTATAATGAGTCTTTCTTTTTCACCCCTACTCCAAGAGAGATGAATGCTCCCGAGTCTCCTAATTCTATCCCACATTAGTCACTTACAACTGAGGTGGACACTTTTGAACCTATTCAGGATGTCCATATGGAAAAGGCTCTCACTTCTGAAAGTGATTACATCATTAAGACCTCAACCATGGTAACTCAGCCCACTCAAATCTCAACTGCGATTGCCAATGAGCAGAGGAAAACCAGCAGCCAAGAACCTGAAGCTGGTGGTGAGAGAGAGGACTTTGGTCCAATCATCTCATCCCCCAATGAGTCTTCTAATGAAGATGAGGGGAATCTAAGACTAAAGGTGCATAAAGTGACTAAAACAGGCACCTATTTAGTCTCAAAGGTCAGTCACCTTGAATCTCAGGTGACTACCTTACACAACAAGATCAATAATCAGCAACTTGAGATTTCATAACTTAAGAAAAACTAGCAGGGAGACCCTTAAGAAGAGCTCAACCAGGAACACAAGAACTTGTAGAGTGATTGACCTATCTTCCAACTCACCTATGCAAGTGGGTGATGCTACCAAAAAGGGGGAGAAAGTTATTACAGCCATAGAACCTGGGAGTTCTTTAGAGAGAGTGGACACTGAGGACTCACCATCCTCACTTGCAATTGTGCATTCTCAGCAACCTCGTCAAGTTCACATTGATGTGGACTACACAGACTCCTTCATACAAAGTTTTTTTGAGGATGGGATACCAAGGGGTATGTCATCTTCTCCATCTTCCAATCACATCATTGGGTGGAGGTATGACAACATCAGGAAAGCCCTAATCATCATAAGAGTTCAACGACAGCAAGAAGTCTTCAATTTTAAGACTTTGAACTACTATGAAGGTCTGGATTTAGTCAACATGCCATTTGTTAATCCAAGCAAATCAAGACAAGCTAACAGACTGGCTCAAAGAATCCAAGACAAGATCACTGCAGAGTTTAGCTTAAGAAGGAGACTTTGGGAATCAAACAATGCCATCGGTCAACTGGATGTTGAGGCAGACCCTAAGATTAGTTTCATAGGGGAAATATTGACTGAAGGCCCAATGGCATAACCTGAGACCCATGTCTCATCATCATCAATTGCTGCAGAGATCCACACTCCTATTGCGACACCTTCTGGTGAAGGTGCTTCTCAACCTCTCTCTGGCTAGAGCTTAGATGCTGCAACAAGCAATAAAGGCCAAAGCACTCTCCACCTAAGTCACAAAGGTCTGTGATGACAACGAGAAAAGAAAGATGACATCTGAGGAGATTGAGGAGGAGGAGAGAGAGAGGAAAAGGAGGCTGAGGGGAGAAAGTTCCTCTGCTGAGTCTTCAAGACTCATGGAGTCTTCTATCAGTTCTGCCCCGAGACCAAATACTCAGAATGATGAGTTAAGGGCAGTCAGGATAAATTACCTGCAGACTAGGAACTATGACATAAACAGTGTCATTTCTCTCACCTTAGATGAGCTGAATGAACTGGTTGACCTGGAAAGGTCTAGAGAGAAGAATGAGGCAGAAGATGCACAGCTTCTAGTATAAGTCAAAGAAGAGAGAAGAAGAAAAAGACTATACAAGAATATGCCTACCCTCTCCCCAATTCAGGAAAGTCCTGCACAAGAAGATGTGGTTCAACAAGAACCTCGGGTAGGCAAAGAAGAAGAAAGGATCATGATGATCAACTACTTGAGTGCCACAGGCTTCTATCAGGCAGATGCACTACTTCCCTTGTCCTATGACTATGTTGAGTTGAGTACTTAAAAGAGCTTGAACTTGAGATAATCAAGGAAAGAAAGAGAACTAAGAAGAAGCCAAGAAGAAGCTACAAAATCAAGAGCTATCATCCAAAATAGCATGAAGAAGTCTGCTCATAGGCAGAGGATGATGAGCTTCTTGAAGCTATATGGATTCTCGGAAGGAGACTTGGCCCCTTGTCTCTGTCCACTATGGATGAGCATATCAGGGTGATCAAGAAGAAGATCAAAAGTGGAGAGCTCATTGATTTACACTCCACTCCAAGTCAAGACCCCCTGAAGTGGAGGTTAGGTTGAACAACCACAGACAACACAACCTGGACCACCAACTAAAACTCAGCAAGCTTCATCTTCTGATCCACAGCAGGGTCAATCTCCTTCTCCTTCTGAGCCTAAGAGAGTGGAAGTCCCAACTAAGAAAGGCAGTGAATATCAATCTGGTGCTGCAGGCCAGTCTTCTCAGTTAAAACCTATTAAGAGAAAGAAGAGGATTGCTTCTAAACCAAAGCCAAAGAAGAAGAAGACTACACCCTCTTCTAAACCCCAAGATGTGTGTGAACATCTTGAGGTTGTGCAGCCAGAGGATGCTACATCAACTCCAATTCAAACAACTCCTCTAGCATCAGAAGACCCATCTTGTCCTCAACATACACCACAAATCTAGAGAGATGGCATGTCATTAGAGATCAAGGAACTAAGGACATTTACACATGGCAAGATATGTTTCAGTTGCCTCTGCATGACCTCTTTGATACGAGAAGACACTTTGATAGTCTGAAGGATCCTGATCACCTTATGAATAAAGGATAGGTGATCATCCTAATAAGGACTATTGACATCTAAAGTCTACTAAGTGTTTCGGCAGCATTAGCCTAGGGGGATTTGTAGAGATTAGTGAAGAGGCTAATGCAACCTAAACATCCAATGTCTATCATGCATGCCGCACAAGTATTATGAAGAAGATTGCTTAGGAAGTTTCACACATTCAATAGAAATACTCAAAGTGTGAAATCTTCCAAAGCCTAGACCAATATCTTCCGAAGCCAAATATGAAGTCTTCCGAAGCCTCAGAGACAAAGTCTTCTAAAGCTTCAACTTATGAACACAGATTTCTTTTGAAGACTTTTAACACATGCTTTATCTGATGTACTTTTCCATAAAGCTGGACACCTTTTTGCTGCACCTCTATAAGGTCACCAACTTACATGAGTTGGTGAAAAGGTCCATGCTTTTGTTAACTGTACATTGAGGTCTTGAGTGTGTAACTTTCTACTTCATGTACTTTATCCTTTTTGTAATAGATAAGGATGTGAGCTATGGCATGTCATAGTCATTAGTCAAAAAGGCAATCAGCCTTTTGACTCTACAATTGATTTTGTTTTGTGTCTAGTCAATTGTACCAGTTGGCTTTCAAAGTATAGCCAGCTGTAGGATGTAGTATAAGTATCTCATGTTCTTGTATCTTTGAATTATGCTTTGTAACACTTGTAATAGAACATAGAGTAAGCAATACACTGCATTCTTGAAAACCATATACTTGTGTTCTTTGTGTTCTGTCTCTTACATTACTTGTGTTTATAGTGTCTTACCTTGGTTAATCCAGTTTACTGTTTAATTAAGTTAGTAAATCTCCTCTTTGTGTTGTTGTCTTGTAACTTTGTGCCCTTCAATGATCGTGCAAAAATTATTTGTAATGTTATATAAGTTGGTTAAATAACATCAAATAAAAATAGTGTGTGTAAGTTATATAACTAAAAGGTTAATTACAAAACTCATAATATAACTAGTTAACAATTAAATGGGTGTATTAAAATAGGGGGGAACCCATTTTAAACCATACATTTCGGTCGCCCCTTTAAGGGCAATTTTGGTGTTTTGTTTCTTTGAAAATATACACCACATTCGCTAGTTACACACTCCAACTTTCTACTCTCTCTCATACTTGCAAGAACAATTATCTTCTCTCATCTTTGAAGATAAACAAGTCTCATTAAAGGGCTTTTTTGCAGCCACATTCTTGCACGTTTTGGTGTTAAAATCCTAGCAACAAGGTGTTTTGCTTGATGATTGTGGGTATGCAAGCTTGAGGACATCTTCTTTGGTGTTTTGGTCCTTCAATAACCTCATCCTCCTCTTCAAATCTCACGTTTTGGCAGCCTTTGGAAGGTAGTTCCATTTTTTCATTTTGGTTGTTATATTTTGCTTGAATGCTAGTTCTTTCACATATAAATGATCCTTATGTTCTTGGGTTTGTCATTGACAAATAATATGCTTAAATTTCAGATTATAAACATATTATTTACCTTTGTTTCCGCTGTGTTTTCTTGGTTAAATGGTTTAACAACTATGTTAATGGTCCAACAAACCCAACATTAGCATCTAGAGCCGGATATGTGGATGACTAGCTTCTATTGTCCTTGTAAAATTTGTTTTATGGCGTTTTAACAACCTAATAAGGGCTGTTTTGGGATGATATAATGAATCCCCAATCTTTCAAGGTTGTATCTTACATGCTTGTGATTAAACCTTAAAAGAAAGATGTCAAATGGTTGATTATTGTGTTTGGACAAAAACCCTAGATTTTGGGTTTATGTTGGCCGAAAATTTAGGGTTAAATGGGGATTTATTTTGGTTCTTGTATGTTGTATATGATGTTTCATGTTGGTGCATAACCTAGCTTGACCTTGTGTTGATTTGGTTTTAGATGAATGACTTGTTTTGGTTGATTTCATTCTTTATGGTTGTAATATTTATTCTTTTGTGCTTGTATTTGGATGTAATTTATTTATTCATTCTATGGTGATGTAATAGATAGATTAAGTGTGTTTTCTTTTATTAGAAAATTTGTATTAGGATATACATTTTGTAAAAGAAGATGCACAAGTTGGAAGCACAAAAGGGAAGGAACAAAGAGAAGGACTTGAAGCATTTGGATGCAATTTCAAGTGGGGTTCTATGGAGATCTCATCTTTTGTGTTGTGTTCGATCCATAGGAAAGACCAAATGACAACACTTGTGACGGCAAACAAATGTTGTCAACTTAGTGGCTATGGTTATGCACTTGTGATTGTTTTGGTTGTTTGTTATATGATGCTTGTTTGATATTTGAATATGTATAACAAACTAATTAACAAACAAAACAAGCTGAAAATTTATGATTCCTAATCATTAAGTGACTAATAAAAGGTTATTTAAAGGATTAATGATTTTAATAAAAAGGGGTTTTACCCAAAAGAGAACCATAGGGTGCCATGTATTTAAAAGCATGCAAATACAAGTACATAGAGTTTTAATAACTAGAATTAATGAAAACTAAAATCCCTTTGGAAACAAGTTAAACACCATCCTTTTACATGACACTCAAATCACTTGAGAACTATTTGTGGGATAAAGGTCACTTAACCACTTGTAGGGAACTTGTGTGTTTGAGGTGGGCTTAACATATTTGTGGGATAAAGGTCACCTAACCACTTGTATGTGTAAACTCACAGGTGTATGTAAGTAGGACCACTTGAATTGGAAACCGTGAGCATAGGGTCACCGAAGCATGGCATACAATGGTGTTGATGGGATTTTACATGCCGACTAAACATAAGATGTTTAACCGATCCTAGAAAGCTAGAAGTTGAAATAGGTTGTAATTGTCAAATGTTGACTACCTTGTTAATTTAAAAATGGGATATAGGTCACCTAACCATCATTTAATGTAACGTTGGATTCTAGATTTTAATTATTAAGTGTCTATGAGACATGAAAAGGGTGTTAATGATTAAAATGTATTTTTTTCAGAAATACTAATATGAACTTTGTAAATTTTGTAGAAATGGCCACAAACAACAATGCTACCACCCCGACCGTCCATACACTATCACTGAGAACCATGTTAGAGAGGTAAGGTCTTAACCATAATAACTTTATGGACTGGTTTCAAAACTTGAGAATTGTTCTCAAGCAAGAGGAAAAGGCTATATCCTTGACGATCCCATTCCTAACCAAACCGACCTCATGGATATTGAGGCCTATAACGATTGGCTTCAATACAGTGAGGATTCCATGCAGGTTTCCTGCCTCATGTTGGGAACTATGATTCCCGAACACCAAAAGGAGTTGGAGCATCATGGGGCAGATCACATGATTACCCAATTGAGGGAAAAGTTCCTTCAACAAGCTAGGGTAGAGTGCTTCGAAACAGTTCGAGCGCTTCATGCGTGTCGCATGGAAGAAACCCAATCAGTATCATCTTATGTTCTTAAGATGAAAAGCCACGTTGATCGCCTCGAGATGCTTAAATGCCCCATCTCAAAGGAGCTTGACATGGATTTGATACTTAATGGCCTAACCAAATGGTTTGAGATGTCATAATGAATTACAATATGAACGGGTGGGACAAGACCATTGGTGAGCTTCACGTAATGCTCAAAACTGCTGAGGCAGGGATGGGTAGAAAGGTTCTACCTGTTCTCTCAATCAACGAGGAAGGCAATAAGAAAAGGCCATTCCCCGATCCCAAGACAAATGTTGCCAAAGCAAAGGGGTATATCAAAGGCAAAGGGAAAGGGACGGCTAAAGCGGAATCTCCAAAGCCTAAGCTTAAGAAGCCTAAGGTAATGGAGAATGGTCCATGCTTTGAGTGTGGTGAGATACGAATTTGGAAAAGAAATTGTCCAACCTATCTACAAGAGTTGAGAAACAAGAGGGATGATGGGCAAACCTCAGGTACAACTTTCATGATTCACATTGGTTTAAATGTTATTTTTTCAAACACATGGGTATTGGATACTGGATGTAGAACTCATATTTGCAATTTATTGCAGGGGTTCAAAAGAAATAAGCACTTCAAGAAGGAAGACACAAGACTCTACATGGGCAACAGAGCAAAAGTTGATGTCGAAGCCCAAGGAGACTATATTTGAAACTTTCAAATGGTTTGGAAGTTGTTATTAAGAACATTTTGTATGCTCCTAGTTTGACTAGGAACGAAATTTTGTTTTCATTTTAAAACAATGTGGTTATGATTTAAAGTTTGTAAACAATGGTATTTATGTTTGTATGGATGATGTATTTTATTTCAAGGCTATGCCATTTAATGGTATCTATGAATTGGTTCATGATGATTCATCCTATAATAACTCATTATACCAATCAAGCTCCTAGAAACTTAAAATGGGTTTAAGTAATTCATATCTTTGTCATTTTCATCTTGGTCACATAAACAAGAATCGGATTCAAACACTTCAAAAGAATGGCCTTTTGAAAACAAATGAAAGTGGTTCATTTGATAAGTGTGAATCTTGTTTACAAGATAAGATGACCAAGTCACCCTTTGGTGGTACTAACGAGAGGGCAAAAGACTTATTGGAATCATGCATTCGGATGTATGTGGTCCTTTTAAGACAATGACTAGAAATGGTGAAAGATACTTCATTACCTTTACTGGCGATTATAGTCGCTATGGTTATGTGTCCTTGATGGCACATAAACATGAAGCTTTTGACATGTTCAAAATCTTCAAGAATGAAGTAGAAAATAAAGTCAATAAACTATCAAAGTTCTTTGCTCAGATAGAGGAGGTGAATACCTAAGTGAGGTTTTTCAGGATCATCTAAGGCTTGATGGTTCAGGATCATCTAAGGCTTCATGGTTCACTGAGGTTTTTCAATAAAATCTTCAAGAATGAATTAGAAAACAAGCATCAACAAGTTGGAATCAATGTTTTGATGAATAGATCAAGAAATTTGGTTTCATCAAGAACGCTGACAAGGCTAGTGGGAGCATAAGTATATTCTTAGTATTGTATGTTGATGACATACTACTTTTTGGAAATGATATTCCAACCATGGAAGGTGTTAAAGCCTGGCTTGGAAGTTGTTTTTCCATAAAAGATCTTAGTGAAGCCGCCTATATTTTAGGAATAAAGATTTATAAAGAGATCGAGGAGGTTGATGGGTCTAAACATAAAAGATCTCATTATGAATGGAGGAGCAGTGTCCTCGAAGAGTTCAAAACAAGATGTGGTAGCATTGTCAACTACGGTATCCGAATACATAGCCAACTCATTAGCAGCTCAGGAAGCTGCATGGATAAATAAATTTATCGCAAATCTAGGGGTGGTCCCTACCATTCAAGACACCCTAAAATCTTTTATGATAACAAGGGTGCGATTTCAGAAATCAAGGAACCCCGTGCACATCAAAAGACTAGACACATTAAGCGGGGATTTAACTACATAAGGGATAAGTTGAAAAAGAGAAGATATGTATTCGTAAAGTTCACACCGATCAAAAGATTGCAGATCCACTCATGATGCTCCTTGAAAAGGCAAAGCATAAAAGTCATACTTGCGCATTAGGACTTCGACATTCTAGTGATTGGAGCTGACTTGTTTAGTATTTAAAAGTTTAGAACAATGTAATATTCAACTCTTTTATATATGTTGTTGGGACAAAAGAACCAATGAGCCAAGATCAGAAAACCTCTAAGTCTCACATGGTATCACAACAACTGCTGAAAGCTTCATCAGCAGTTTGACAAGTGCTGAAGACTTCAACAGCTGAAGATCAAGTGCTGAAGACTTCAACAGCTGAAGAACTAAAGTGCTGAAGTACAACAACTGAAGAACACAAGTACTGAAGCTGAACAGCTGAAGAACACAAGTACTGAAGCTGAACAGCTGAAGAACACAAGTGCTGAAGCTGAAAGACCAAAGTACTGAAGTACAACAGGTGAAGAGTCTACAAGTGCTGAAGATCAACAACTGATGTACAAAGTCTGAAGACAAAGACTGAAGACATCAGCTGATGATATCTACTGAAGTCATCAGCTGATGAAACATCTGAAAGTCAAAGTCTGAAGATCAAGTACTCAAGCGTCAGTAGTTTGTCACAACTGCTGAAGAGTACTTCTTCAGTAGTTGTGATATCAGTAGTTTTATATTCTAGTTTCAGTAGTTTTGTAAAACGACTGAAGAGCTTGTTCTTCAGTCGTCTCTTCAGTCGTTGTAGTTTCAGTAGTTTTATATTTCTCAGTAGTTGTAACAACTGATAACACTTAGTATATTTTGTAAGAAGATGTCAGCTGTTTTGACATCTTCAGTAGTTGTGTTTCAGTTGAAATAAATCTGTTAGATGTCACTATCAAGTGAAATCAGCAGACGTCACATCTCTTATATAAGAGGTGTCGACCTAATCATAATTGTGACATTCTGTTACCACGAAAGCGAATATTGAATGAAATATATTTGCAGATATTCTCTCTCTATATAACCGTCTTTGTTCTTCATTGAATATCGTTTTGTTCTTGTGAATAGACTAATTCATTGTTTGAATTCCGCTGCAATACTCGTCAATCAATCAAACATAGATCACTGATCCTAACAAGTGGTATCAGAGTTCGTTAATCATTGATCGATCTAACAATTGATCATTGAAACTACTAATTGATATCTGTGTTTGATTGAATTAGCGTATTTGCAAGAACTGGTTATAGATTATTGAATTTCTGCCGCTTTCGTTCATTTATTTTGAGATCTTCTAGTTAAATTGGTTGTTGCGTTTTTGTTCTAAATCTGTTTTAGCTTAACTGAATTTGATTGAATCTGAGATGACGACTCCTTCTAATGATCCTCACAATACCGGTTCCTCAACCAAGCCTCCGATGCGGGTTAGGACCGAGTATAACATATGGCAACGAAGAATGCTTCATCACCTGTCTGTTAACAGTTCAGGTTGTTGACATCTGTGGTACATGGACCACATAAGCCTATGGTGAACAAAGGAAACCAATCAAATGGTTTCGAAGAAGAAGGAACAATTCTCTGATGAAGATCGGAAACTATTTGAGATTGATGCTAAAGCCCATGGAATTCTGGCCATGGCACTGCCTAATGAAATCTATTCAGGGCTTATGCATCATGAAACTGCTCATGATCTCTAGAATGCCCTGAAGGAACAATTCGGTGGCACTGATGAGGTCTTAGCAAACAATAGAGAGATCATTGCCCAACAATATGAGACATTCTCTCATAGAAAGAGTGAGACACTAACTCAACAGTTTGAGCGCTTTTCCTGCTTGATATCTGAGCTGAAAATGGTGAAACAGGAATACACCAATAGCCAGATGAACAACAGATTCCTCAGATCACCGCCTGAGAGATGGGACACATACACTATTGTCCTATGCTCCAGTGCAAATCTAGAAGGCCTATCTCTCACCCAACTTCATGGGAAACTGCTTACATTTGAAAGAGAGTGAGAGCAGAGAGGAAACTGTCCTCATATGGAAAGCTCACTGATGACTTTGTACCAGGCAATACTGCCTTGGTTGGTCATGAGTCAGAATATGCTGCATCTGAAAGCAATTATGATGAGCATATAGATTTATCTTCAAATAGTTCTGATCAAGCATTTGTTGGTATTGAGAGTCATTCTGGCAGTAATAGTGACAATTTATGCTTCATCATGGATGATCTGAAAGGAATAGCTGATGATGATCTAGAAGAGATGGATATTCTGAGCCAATGGCACTGATTAATATCATATCTCAGAAGTTCTACAAGAGAACTGGCAGGAAATTTCCTGGACTCTCTGGCAAAACCAAAGTTGGTTTTGACAAGAGTAAGTTGAGGTGTCACAAATGCCAAAGGCTAGGACACTTTGCAAGAGAGTGTAGATCAACTGGATCTAACTCTTCTGCACCCTTTGTGACTTTTCCTAGTACTAGTCCACAAAACAGAGGGCAACATCCTGCTGGTTCTGGTCATTATTCACATCCTAGATCCTGCATACTTTGTTCCCCAGGGTCAAATGTCATATCCTTATCCCTGCTATTATGTGCCTCAACCAAATTATGTTCAAGCTCCAATTGCACAACAACCACAAGCATTTCCTCAACCACACCTTCCAATCTCATCAACAAACTCAACCTCAACAACACAGCTTCTTCACCCCAGGAGTTGTTGACTGGAGCAGTTTACCAGATGACATGTCTGGTCATGAACAACTGTTCTCAGGTGCTGGTCAACATGGTGATGACAGTCCATTTGGAAATCTAGCTCTTATGGCTTTGGAGTCTGCTGATACTTCATCCTCTTATGCCTCCCACCAGGTATCACAGCATTGCATCTGTGAGAGCAAATGTAGCTTTAATAATAAGAACATTGAGCTAGAAGAAATAATTTCCAAAACAAGGCTGAATTTGAGTCTGTGCTTAATGATAAAAATGATGAGATTTACAAACTGAAATGCCAAATACTGATGATAAGGCTAGGGAGAGATACTTCTAGAGAAGTATAAAGATCTCAAAGAAACCCTTGCAGTTACCCAGGTAGAGTGTGATAGATGGGTACAATCATGCAAAGGTTTTGAAATGCTTCTTAGTAAGCAATCTGCTTTCAATGTGAAGTTTGGCATTGGTTACAATCACACTGCTCCACCTACAGATTTTACCCCAAGAGCAGAGGTAGAATCTGATGGTGAGAGTGATAACCAATCCATCTCATCATGTGATCTACTTTCTGATACAGCACAATCAGAAGTAGAAGTCAGCATCAAGCCCTCTCTGAACTTATCAACTGATGTTGATGGTTCAAATGCTGACACTCACATGATCAATGAGTTGATCAACTCAGGAGTTAATTCTGATAGTCCTGAAAGGACTAGAGAGCAGAATTTAACACCTGAAGTTCAAACTCCAACTGTTGTCAGTACTGAAGAGAAGAAAACTGTCAGTAGAAAAAGTTGAAGACTACTAAAGAGGCAGTCAAGAAAGCAAACAAAAGCATTGAAGAGCAAGTCTCCAGTTGCTTCACCCTCTTTAGTTGATGATCAACCTAAGATGAGAAGAAACCATGTGAAGTATGTGGTTTGTTCAATCATCTTACAGATGATTGCTGGTACAAAAGAGGTTCCAAACTCAAACAAAAAGAAGAAATTAAAGAGAAAATGGTAAAAATGAAAACTGATTTTGAGACCACATTTGTATCAGCAACATCAAATCCTGTAACCCTTATGTCCTCAAAGAATCCAAAAAGGAAGGGGTTAAACAGGTGACAGCTGAGAGTGCTCAAGAAGAAGGTGCAACATAGGAACTTATCAAACTCCACTGGCAATGTGTCTGATGAGCTGAAAGCTTTATCACAAAATCAGACACAGCTGGTTATGATGGTTCAACATCTGTTGGGTAGAGTTAACCAACTAGATGCTCCTATGTTGAATCCACAGAAAAGGAGATCCAAGCCAAAGGATTCTCTTCTTCACCATTTCTTCCTCTCAGGCTTTGTTTTTCAATAAACCTGTTAGTTTACCATCTATTGATGAGACCAGGCCCAAAGCCAAAAAGGTTTGGGTCTCCAAAACTAACTGATTGTTTATTTTTGCAGGGTTCTCCAACATGCCAAAGTAGCATCTGGTATGTAGACAGTGGGGGATCTATGCACATGACTGGGAACAGCTCTCTTCTTCATGACTACTCTCAAGGAAAGAAGGGATTTGTTTCTTTTGGCAATGATGCTAGGGTTACATCATTGGTAAAGGCTTTGTCTCCATGGAGAAATCAAATTTGATGATGTTAATCATGTGGAAAATCTCAAGTACAATCTCTTGAGTGTCAGTCAAATGTGTGATAAAGGCCATGTTGCTCTTTTCACCAGTCAGAACTATAGGATTCTGTCATCCAAAGTTTTGCATTTGATTGACAAGGTGTTGGATGATCACACTCTCCTGAGAGCCAACAGGACAGGAAGAGTGTATGCCTTAGATCTTTCCAAGAAATAGATCTCAAAGGCAATCCTTGCCTATTTTCCAAAGCCTCTTCTCAAGAATCTAAACTGTGGCACAGAAGGCTGGGTCATGTTAATTTCAAAAACATGAATCAGCTTATCCACAATAGTTTAGTCAGAGGCTTACCAATAAAGGAGTTCCACTGTGATGAAACCTGCACTGCTTGTTTAAAAGGAAAACAGCACAAAGTCTCATTCCCTCCTATTGAAGAGCCTAAGTCCACTGCCTGCTTGCAATTACTGCATATGGATCTATTTGGTCCTGTGAGAGTAATGAGCATGGCCAAGAAGAAATACTGTCTGGTAATTGTGGATGATTACTCCAGATTTGTAGGACTTTCTTTCTACATTCAAAGGATGAGGTTGCTCAGAAGGTTATTAACTTGTGTGTTGTATATTGAGAAGCAGTATTCCCTTCCAGTCAAGTGTATCAGGAGTGATAATGGAACTGAATTCAGGAATCATACACTTGATGACTTCTATCTCTCAAAGGGAATCAAAAGACAGTTTAGCATCCCAAGGACTCTAAACAAAATGGAGTAGTGGAGAGAAAGAACAGACCCTCATTGAAGCTGCAAGGTCCATGCTGGCTGACTCTGGTTTGCCACTGACCTTTTGGGCTGAAGCTGTCAACACAGCTTGCTATGTGCAGAATAGAGTTTTAGTAAATCAGAGGTTGATAAAGACTCCATATGAAGTTCTCCCATTTGGCTCCTCTAATTTCATTTTTCAAAGCATTTGGGTGTCCCTGTTTTATTCTCAACACAAAGGATCAACTCCATAAATTTGATCCTAAGGTGGATGCTGGGTATTTTGTTGGTTATTCATCGCTTGCAAGGCATACAGAGTCTTCAATTGCAGAACAAAGATAGTTGAAGAGACTCTGCATGTGAAGTTTAATGAATCTCCTTTGGACAAGATTCCACAAAACCCTGTGGAGTTGTTTGATTTGGACATACTGCAATATGTTCCTTATCAACCTCCAGCTGTTGCAGATCCTGTGGCTCAATTCATCTTCCACCTGGTGGTATTGATGATGATGATGATAATATCAATACTCACCTATTCAAGTTTAGTGACCAACTGCCTGTGTCTGTTAAACTTGATGTTCCTGTAGCTTCAGTAGTTCCATCCACAACAAATGCTGATGAGATCTCTGTTTCCTCTACATCTTTTGAGTTACCATCAAATTCTTGGTTTCAAGAGTCTACATCAACATCTGCTGCTGCTGAAGGTTCTACAAACACTTGCACAGATCTCATTGTTTATCAAGAACTGAAGAATCCCCCATGTCTCAGATTATTGGTGATATCAATGCTGGTGTTTCAACCAAACGTCATTGACTAACTTCTGCTTCTATGCTCTCTTCATCAGTCAGCTAGAGCCAAAGAACTACCATGTTGCTTTGAGAGACAATGGATGGGTTGAGCTATGCAGCTTGAGCTACTTCAGTTCAAGAAACAGCAGTGTGGAACTTGTTCCTCTTCCCCCAGGTAAGTGTGCAATAGGCACTAAATGGGTGTTTAGGAATAAAACCGATGAAAATGGGCTTATTGTTAAGAACAAGGCTAGACTGGTTGTACAGGGGTTTTCACAAGAAGAAGGTATTGACTATGATGAAACCTTTGCCCCTGTAGCCAGACTAGAGGCAATCAGATTGTCTTAGCCTATGCTGCATTCCATAATCTTAAAGTTTTTCAAATGGATGTTAAAAGTGCATTTTTATATGGTAAAATAAAGAAAGAATTTATGTCTGTCACCACCAGGCTTTGAGGATAATAAACATCCTGAATGGGTGTATAAACTTGATAAGGCTCTTTATGGGTTGAAACAAACTCCTAGAGCCTGGTATGAGACACCTCTACTTTTCTTCTTAAGAATAATTTCACTAGAGGCTCCATTGATAAAACTTTGTTTATTAAGAAGGTGGATCAGCATAAGCTACTTGTTCAGATTTATGTTGATGATATTTATTTTTGCATCTTCTGATCCTCAGTTGTGTGATGATTTTACAACCTTAATGAAAAAAGGTTTTGAAATGAGTGCAATGGGAGAATTACAGTTCTTTCTAGCTTGCAAAATCAAACAAAAGGCTGATGGAACCTTTATTCATCAGTCAAAATATACAAAAGATCTTTTGAATAAGTTTGATTTACAAAACTGTAACCCTTGTTCTACTCCCATGTGCAACACCACATAACTGGATGCTGATCAAAAGGTAAAGCTGTTGATGAAACGCTTTACAGATGTATGATTGGGTCCTTGATGTATCTAACAGCTTCTAGACCAGATATTATGTTTGCTACATGTGTTTGTGCTAGATTTCAGACTGCTCCTAAAGAGTCTCATTTGATTGCAGTCAAGAGAATCTTTAGATATTTGCAAGGTACACAATCTCTGGGTTTATGGTATTCCACTGGACACTCTTGCAAATTAGTTGCTTTTTAGATAGTGACTATGCAGGGTGCAAGTTAACTAGAAAGTCAACTTCTGGTGGTTGTCAATTCCTAGGCAACTGTTTGATTTCTTGGCAGAGTAAGAAACAAACATCTGTTGCTACATCAACTGCTGAGGCCGAGTACATTGCTGCTGCAAGTTGCACCTCTCAGTACTCTGGCTTCAGAACCAACTTCTGGATTATGGCATTACAGAGACTAAGACTCCATTGTTAATGGATAGTGCTTCAGCTCTGTGTATTGTCAAAAATCCAGTCTAGCACTCTAGGACCAAACATATAGAGATCAGACATCATTTTATTCGGATTGTTTTGAAAAAGGTCTGATTGATCCTAAGTTTGTGCCTAGTGCTGATGAGCTTGCAGATATTTTTACTAAGCCTCTGGATAGTTCTACTTCCAAAACCTTGTGTTAAGGCTTGGTATGCTGCAGCTAGAATAAGTGACAATTACTGATGATTTCAGTAGTAATTACTGGGGATCACTGGTACCCATGTCACATATAAGTACTGATGAGTCCTTTTCCCTTCAGTAGTTTTTATAACTACTGATGGGTAAATGCGTCACAAGTACTGAAGTACTTTATCTATTCCAAACTACTGATGTAGTTAAAACTACTGATGTAGTTACAACTACTGAAATCATATAAATAGAAAGTACTGATGTCCTATGAAACCCCTGAAAATCTGATGCAAAGTCTGATGAGTAAGTGTTGAGGACAGCATGAAACAGCTGAAAGGCTATGAATGACGAAACTACTGAAGAGAACTTTCTCTCATTTGTTTCAACAACTGCTGTTTCATTCTAAACAACTTAAGCAAAACCATGTTCCTTCAGTAGTTTTATAACTACTGATGACTAATACCAAGTCTTCAGTTGTTTACAACAGCTGATGACAAAACCACTGTCTTCAAATGTTCACAACTACTGATGACAAACACCAAGTCCTCAGTTGTTTTAATCATCTGAATCAAAACCATGGTCTTCAGTAGTTTTCTAACTTCTGATGCCTAACACCACGACTTCAGCTGTTTCAACGTCTGAAAGGATAATACCATGTCAACAGTCCATTAAAACTACTGATGACTAACACCACATCCTTCATTCGTTTTCTTACCCGTACCCTATAAATATCCCTGACCTAATACTTCAAAGCTTCATCTTCTTCAAACCTAACGTTCCTCTCCAAAACTTCTCTCTTCTCAATGGCGTCCATGCAATTAAACCGCGACACAACTGTGTTGCCTACCTTACTAAATCGCCTGTCTAGGCTAAGTCGATACTGCTATCGATCTTATGGTTCAGTCCTATACAAACGGCATTTCTTCTGAATCCCTTTACATGCCGAATCCCTCCAACAGTTTTGGATGAACGTCACCATTACCACTGGGGAGAACAACACACCATCTCTCCAGTCGGTCGTCAACAACAAAGAAGTGGTCATCACTCCTGCAATAATCCGCCAAATTCTTCATCTGGATGATGCTATTTCTCCTGCTGGATATCCCAAGGGCACCACAGATCTATCCTTTGCCCAACATGGATATCAAGGCAATCTAAGTGCCTCCACTATCATGAAGAAACACTTCCATGACGCCGAACGCCTAATTGTTCACATGGTGAATGTATTGTTTGGCTCCTAAGACTTCGTCTTGGGATCAAATGTCGACAAAGTGGCAGCAGGTAATGTATTCTATTCTTGAGCAACAACCATTAAACTTTTCAGAAATAATATTTTCGGAGCTCAAGGATATGGCTCAAAAACTAACTGCTAACCGTTGGATACTATATCCACGGTTCATAATGGCCATCATTACAAACCAGCTTAATGCTGAGGGACTTGTTGGCTTGGGAGTCCCTGCTACGACGCTGTTCTGCCGGAAGTATACTCCCGCCACAACTCTGACCAGACCTCAAATTGCTGCCAAGCTGCGCAAACCCACGCAGCTGGAACCCCACCACCACCTCCAAATCAAAAGTCCCCACCAAACCCACCAAAAAGAAACCCAAAACGGCTACTCAGGGAATTGAGTCCCCTGAGGATGCCCCTGCAACACAAACGCAGGAGATATCCACTGGTCCAAACCCCCTAGTGGATATAAGGACTCTTCCAGCCATAGCCGCTCAGGATTCCTCTCAACAGGAGCCTGCAGCAACCACACAAGGGGTACCTCACATCTGGGATCTTCCTCACTTGAGGGGATTGCCATTGAAGAGCACCAACCTCCCCAGGTGCACATGCTTCTATCCCTTCACCCTATACAACCGCCCCTCACAGCCTGACTTTATAGTTGCATAAGTGCTGACTCAACTGCACTCCTCACCCTCTCCCTAGAAACCACTTACTACTAGGAACACCTCTACAATTGAGGGGGAGGAACACAGTGCAATTGAGAACCTACAGCACAGGGTTTCACCACTTCTATCTCCTGGTGTAGATAAGGAGTTAGAATATCTAGTGAGGCTGCCACCTCTTCTGAATCAGCACATGATCAGAATGAGGCTAGTAACATTGCTAAGACCTCACTAGAGGCAACAGCTGATGATGGACATTGTCCTGAGGCTGGAAGTCCCCAGTACCAACAAAAGGGGCACATGCAACAACTGTCTACACCCAGTGCATGTAAATCCTACTCCAAGCAGGAGGTCAGATGATTCAGCTTCGGCTGATGATGACCTGGCTTTTTCTACGATGTTCTTGTCCCCAGAACATAATCCTTGAAGAGAAAGTCAGTAGGCTGCAAAACCTACTTGACCAAGTCTCACAAGGAGAAAGACCATCTGCCTCCACAACCCACAGATGGCACCTTCAGTTGAAGGTTTCCCAAACACTGAGCCACTCCAAACTCAACCCCTGCCTCTGCTTCAGGCCCTATTTCTCAGGAACAGAACCCTCCTGAGCAAATAGGTGCTGTACTTCAAAATTACCTCCCTCTCATCACACCCATAATCACTGATATGTGACTAAAGCCATTGATGAGAGGCTTTCCTCACTTTACAACCCTTGATGATGCTCTGTGCAAAAGACACTTTCTGCGGTAACAAACCCCTTCCACCAATGCATCCAAAAAGGGGGAGAGTACTGCAGTGAAGAAAAGAAGAGGAAAAGAACAGAGGAAGAGAAGGAAGGGAAGCAAGCCCAAGAGGAGGAGAAAGAAAAGCAACCACTGCTCACTTACAAGCAAAAGAAAGTGCTAAGGATCAATCTACTGCTGAAGACAAATCCTTGGAAGAGCTGGTAAAAGATGCTGACTACACACAGCCGATCCATGGATAAAATAATTGAACAACTCTTCAGGCAAGGGTTTGATACAGCCACATTGGATAGTGAGATCAGAAGGTTGGAGTGCAAGAGATTCAAACCCGATGGGCTGGGTATGATGCTCTTGAAAAAGAGAGATTGGAGATAATGATCCGCTTCATTGCAAAATACTTAGGAAGATCTTTAATGGAGATTCGCGCGTGGACCAGGGACAGTATTCTGGCTATAGCCACCAGAATCTGTCTGTCTGAGCAATTCCACAAGGGGATTATTGTTGAAGCCCTTGATGAGGCTGGGCTGGTAAAAGGTTAGAAATGGCAAAACTTACAAAGGCGAAACTTACTACAAAGATGCTGGATCAACCTTCCCTTCCACCCACTCAAACATTGCCTACCCCTCAAATCTCCAAACCAATCTCTAAGCCAAACCAAACCTCCTCATTCTTCAAAACCAATTCCTTTACCAACCCAACCATCATCCAGTGATGCACCTAGAAGGAGGAGAAGGGTGCTGAGGATGGAAGAAGAAGAAGAAGAAGAGGATGAAGATGATAGTCTGCCACTCTCTGCTGTTCTAAAGCTACCAAAACCCAAAAGTCAACCCATGATCACACCTGACTCTCAAAGGGAAATGGTCAGAGTCAAGATAGAAGATGAAGAACAGCAAAAACAGCATGATGAGCAACTACTGAAGATGGTTGACAAGGAATTTCCTCAGTCATCATCTATACAAGCCATGAAAGGGCATGCTCAGAGGCTGTACACTCTCAGGCACACTTTTCAGTATCAGAAGGAGAGAGTGAGAGTATGGCTAGACCCCAGGTGAGTTCTAGAATCCATAAAAGAACTATTCCACACAGATACAATGGCCAGGTTAGAAAAACAATAGATTCTACCATCATGTTGGCCATTGTAGTCACACCTTGGGAATAATTGATGAATTCAAGAAAGCTCATCAAGCAAAGATGACCCCTCACCTTACTAGAAAACAAGATTTAAAAAGGGGTTGTTATAAAAAGCTTGAAGACATCAAGAAGAATGAGCTCCAGTTACTCCTTGAAGGCACCCATCCTGATGAATTTGTCTATAGGGAGGTAACTACAGTGGAGCTGAAAAATGGCAGGACCATGAAGTACTTATCTGAGTACTATGGTCCAGAGTTCTTCTTCGAAGGAGGAGTAGAAGAACTCTCCAAGGAGGAACAAGTTGTTCTCCTTGAGGCCTATGTTCGAGAGTCATACAGACTCATTATGGGGAAGTAAATCTCATGAATGGGATAACAACTCTGTTCAAGTTCCCCAAAACAGAGTTTCCATTCATACCCTGCCAAACAAATATCTGAGATTTCTCCCAGGCCGGAGCTTACATGGGTCATCTTCTCTACTGATCAAGAAGGAAAAAAGACCAATCTTTTGCCAACATAAGTGGGATAATAAATAATTTAGAGGTTTTGGCTGCATTGGTTCAGGGGGAGTTTGTTGGACCAAAGAACAATGAGCCAAGATCAGAAAACCTCTAAGTCCCACATGGTATCACAACAACTGCTAAAAGCTTCATCAGCAGTTTGACAAGTGCTGAAGACTTCAATAGCTGAAGATCAAGTGCTGAAGACTTCAACAGCTGAAGAACTAAAGTGCTGAAGTACAACAACTGAAGAACACAAGTACTGAAGCTGAACAGCTAAAGAACACAAGTGATGAAGCTGAAAGACCAAAGTACTGAAGTACAACAGCTGAAGAGTCTACAAGTGCTGAAGATCAACAACTGATGTACAAAATCTGAAGACAAAGACTGAAGACATCAGCTGATGATATCTACTGAAGTCATCAGCTGATGAAACATCTGAAAGTCAAAGTCTGAAGATCAAGTACTGAAGCGTCAGTAGTTTGTCACAACTGCTGAAGAGTACTTCTTCAGTAGTTATGATATCAGTAGTTGCATATTTCTAGTTTCAGTAGTTTTGTAAAACGACTGAAGAGCTTGTTCTTCAGTCGTTGTAGTTTCAGTAGTTTTATATTCTCAGTAGTTGTAACAACTGATAACACTTAGTAATATTTTGTAAGAAGATGTCAGCTGTTTTGACATCTTCAGTAGTTGTGTTTGAGTTGAAATAAATCTGTTAGATGTCACTATCAAGTGACATCAGCATACGTCACATCTCTTATATAAGAGGTGTCGACCTAATCATAATTATGACATTCTGTTACCACGAAAGCGAATATTGAATGAAATATATTTGCAGATATTCTCTCTCTCTATAACCGTCTTTGTTCTTCATTGAATCGTTTTGTTCTTGTGAATCGACTAATTCATTGTTTGAATTCCGCTGCAATACTCGTCAATCAATCAAACATAGGTCACTGATCCTAACATATGTGCAATATTCTAAGATGTTCCTTTTAGCATGTATACATCCATGAATATGTTTATTATTCTAAATGTCTGTAGTTGGTCATGTTTGTGCGAACAAATATGAATGTAAGACTATTTAGAACTTGGAATGGTGGATATTCATAAGGCATGAATATTGAGCAATTGGTTGCTGCCAAAGTTCATAGATATTTGTGGGATACGAATATTGGAATGACCCACGTCTCAAGTTTAACTACATGGAATCTTCTTGATTGATCATAAGTAAATTAAAGTAAAGGCGAATATCATTTGGTATCCACTGATGGGACATACATATTGGGTTTTGATATTCACCAAGTGTTATACCTTGAGCTAGGTCTTCACTGCTCTGAAATAATGGACAGTAATAGGCTATGTTTAGGTGTGACATAAGGTGATTGTGAGAAACGTATGTAGTCAAAAAGGAATTTGTTCCTCTTATTCGTTGAGAGCAAGATGTCTAAGGCCTGATTAAGTTAAATTAACAGGAATGATCATGATGTGTCCTTGGATTTAACATGACATGTGTAACAAAAGGATAAGTGATATTTCAAGTTGGATACTTGAAGGGGATGATGTTATTGAATGGATTTTAGTTATGTGTAATAAGGGTAGTAAATCGTTGTTAGGCGGTATTTATGGCTTGCATGAATGTTCTATGAATCTTGTGCAAGTGGGAGAATGTTGGATTTTATGCCCAGACACATAGAACATTGATGTGTTAGTACGTTATGATCCATGTCCGGTCATACCCAATAACAAGTTTAGCAAACACCTAAATATTTAATTGATGATATGATCATGCAATAAAATAATTATACCAATTTCGAAAATGGATTTTCATAATAAATTGTATGTGAGATAGAACAACTTATAAGGATATTTTGTTCATGGACATTATTTTTAATGTTATTTAAGTTGGTTAAATAACATCAAATAGTAATAGTGTGTGTAAGTTATATAGTTAAAAGGTTAATTACATAACTCATAATATAACTAATTAACAATTAAATGGGTGTATTGAAATGGGGGGTAACCCTTTTTAAACCATACATTTCGGCCGCCCCTTTAAGTGCAATTTTGGTCTTTTGTTGCTTTGAAAATATACACCACATTCACTAGTTACACACTCCAACTTTCTACTCTCTCACATACATGCAAGAACCATTATCTTCTCTCATCTTTGAAGATAAACAAGGCTGATTAAAGTGGTTTTTTGCACCCACATTCTTGCATGTTTAGGTATTAAAATCCAAGCAACAAGGTGTTTTGCATAATGTTTGTGGGTATGCAAGCTTGAGGACATCTTCTTTGGTGTTTTGTTCCTTCAAGAACCTCATCCTCGTCTTCAAATCTCACCTTTTTGGTAGCCTTTGGAAGGTAGTTCCATGGTTTCATTTTGTTGTTATATTTTGCTTGAATGCTAGTTCTTTCATATATAAATGATCCTTATGTTCTTGGGTTTGTTGTTGACAAATAATATACTTAAATTTCAGATTATATAACTTATTATTTAGCTTTTTTTCCACTGTGTTTTCTTGTTTAAATGGTTAACAAAAATGTTAATGGTCCAACAAACCCCACATTATCAGAGTCAACCACCTAACATCCATTCATGAAAAATCCATATCTCTCAGGTGGAATGCTAACTCTACCAGATCTACGAATGTTTTGTGTGTATTGATCACGTCTTTATCATCATCAACAACCTCCTATTGATTGCTAGTGTTAACCAACATGTATCGGCTTGTGGATCTTGATCCTCATCAAATTCCACTGTTCTATACGTTATTCCTTCCGTAAGGAACTTAGCTTCCAAGAACTCTGCCTTTCAAGCAATAAATACTTTTTGCTATGTTGGATCACAGAAGTAGTATCCTATACAGTCTTTGGAATATCCAACAAATATAACTTAGTGGATCGACTTTCCAACTTGTTTTGGGTGTTTAGCTTAACATAAGCTTCACAACCCCATACTTTTAAATATGATAGCGATGGAACTCTTCCATGCCATTTTTCAAAAGGTTTCGAATCCACTTTCTTGGTCGTGGCCATATTCTAAATACGAGATGTGGAGAGCAATGCAAAACCCCAAAATGATAGAGGTAGTGAGCTTATAGCCATCATAGATGGAACCATATCCAATAGGGTTCGGTTTCTCCTTTTAGACAACCCATTATGTTGTGGTGTTCCAGGTGGAGTAAGTTATGAGACGATCCCACAACATCCTAGATGATCCTGAAAAGCCTCACTAACTTATTCACCTCCTCTATTTGATTGAAGAACTTTAATAGTTTTATTGACTTGATTTTCTACTTTATTCTTGAAGATTTTGAACATTTCAAAAGCTTCATGTTTATGTGTCATCAGTACACATAACCATAGCGACTATAATCATCGGTAAAGGTAATGAAGTATCTTTCACCATTTCTAGTCATTGTCTTAAAAGGACCACATACATCCGAATGTATGATTCCCATAAGTCTTTTGCCCTCTCGTTAGTACCACTAAAGGGTGACTTGGTCATCTTACCTACTAAACAAGATTCACACTTATCAAATGAAACATTTTCATTTGTTTTGAAAAGACCATTCTTTTGAAGTGTTTGAATCCGATTCTTGTTTATGTGATCAAGACGACAATGCCGAAGATAAGAATCTCTTAAACCCATTTTAAGTTTCTTGGTGCTTGTTTTGTATAATGAGTTATCAAAGGATGAATTATCATGAACCAATTCATAGATACCATAAAAGACATAGCCATAAAATAAAACACATCATCCATACAAACGTAAATTCCATTTTTAACAACTTTAATTCATAACCACATTGTTATAAAAGGGAAACATAAATTATATTCCTAGTCAAACTAGGAGCATACAAAAGGTTCTTAAGAACAACTTCCAAACCATTTGAAAGTTTCAAAATATAGTCTTCTTAGGCTTCGGCATCAACTTTTGCTCCGTTGCCGATGTGGAGACTTATGTCTCCCTTCTTGAAGTGCTTATTTCTTTTAACCACCCCTACAACAAATTGCATATGTGAGTTCAACATCCAGTATCCAATACCCATGTGTTTGAAGAAATAATATTTAAACCAATATGAATCATGAAAGTTGTACCTAAGGTTTGCCAAACATCCCTCTTGTTTCTCAACTCTTTGGGATAGGTTGGAAAATTCCTTTTGCAATGTCTTATCTCACTACACTCAAAGCATGGATCACTCTCCATTACGTTAGGCTTGTTAAGCTTAGGCTTTGGAGGTTCTGCTTTAGCCTTTCCTTTCCCCTTTCTTTGATATACCCATCAACAGCATGATACACCATGCATCGGTGACCCTATGCACATGGTTTATAATTCAAGTCTTCCTACTTACACACATGTGTGAGTTTACACATACAAGTGGTTAGGTGACCTTTATCCCACAAATACGTTAAGCCCACCTCAAACACACAAGATCCCTAAAAGTGGTTAGGTGATCTTTATCCAACAAATAGTTCTCAAGTGATTCGAGTACCGTGTAAAAGGATGGTGTTAAACTTGTTTCCAAAGGATTTGAGTTTTCATTAATTTTAGTTTTGAAAACACTATGTACCTTGTATTTGCATGCTTTCAAATACATGGTACCCTATGGTTCTCTTTTAGTAAAAACCCATTTTATTTAAAATCATTATCCTTTTAATAACCTTTTATTAATCACTTAATGATTTGGAGCCATAAAGTTTCAGCTTGTTATGTTTGTTAATTAGTTTTTTTTGCACATCCAAATATCAAACAACCATCATATAAAAAACAACCAAACAAGCATAATCAAACAATCACAAGTGCATAACCATAGCCACTTAGTTGACAACACTTGTTTGCCATCACAAGTTTGTCATTTGGTCTTCCTAAGGGTTGAACACAATACAAAAGATGAGATCTCCAAAGACCCCCACTTGAAGTTGCATCCAAATGCTTCAAGTCCTTCTCTTTGTGTTTTCCCTTCGTGCTTCCAACTTGTGCATGTTCTTTTACAAAATTTATATCCTAATACAAATTTTCTAATAAAAAAATACACTTAATCTATCTATTGCATCACCATTTGTTGATACATGTATGTCCCTAGATCATGATATGTGATGTAATAGATCTTGT
This sequence comes from Flaveria trinervia, assembly GCA_025506515.1. NCBI lineage: Eukaryota > Viridiplantae > Streptophyta > Magnoliopsida > Asterales > Asteraceae > Flaveria > Flaveria trinervia. Next base: position 19,937,139 of record CM046441.1, read on the forward strand.
TTGGTATGATTAATGAAATGATATTGATAGTTTGTTAGTTATAATGTTTAATGTTTCATTAATGTGTCGACATTGAATTGGTTAATTAGGTTAGTGATTGCTTGAATGATTACATATAATGTTTATTAATTATACATTCAAACTTAACAGAATGAAGTTCTCATGCGAATGGCTCATGCGAATGAACCATACGCATGAATAACTTCACACGATTGACTCAGTCGCACGACTGAACCAGAGATGAAGATCAGTCGTACGATTGTAACATAAGATTGGCTCAGTCGCACAACTGAACACTCAGTCGTACGAATGAATCACCGCATGGTTCAATCGCACGACTGAACCATACTAATGATCGTTTTTCGCACGATTGGATAGTTCCAACCTATAAATACACCTCAATTCGTGAAAAACAGAAGTCTCGTTAATACGATTCCAGACGTACCCTAGCTATCCAGAAACCTCTCCATACGTTCTCCAAGTTCATAGAACACATTAGATCGATTCCCAATCGATTTCTAACGTTAGTTTCAATCCTTGAGTGATTCTTCGTGTGTTCTCACTGATTGGATCGCCAATCAAATAGGATTCCGCACTATTTGATCTGGTTTACACGTTAATCTCTAGGTATTTCGGTAAATACCAGGTCCTAACAAGTGGTATCAGAGCCATTGGCTCTTGATTACGTCTGATTCAATCAAGATTGATAAAAAGTTTGTGTTTTTGCACTAAAAACGCAATCTTTTGTGTCATAAGTGATCTTGGACGTTCCCTGCTCATCAAAGTTTGGTTTCTACGGACTTAGGCAATTCAACCTTGCGAAATGTCGAATTTTTAAGGCTAAAACACGTTTAACCTAGAAATTTTCGCATAACAGCAGCTTCAGTTGCACGAGTGAGCCATTCGCATGACTGGACTCATTCGCATTGCTCAGTCGCACGATTGGACATAGTCGTATCTCCATTCGTACGATTGAACCGTTTGGTCGCACGGTTCATACGCATCAGATTCATTCGCACGACTGAGCTAATCACTTAGTTCAGCCGCACGATTGAACCAGTCGTAGAGTTCATATGCACGACTGAGTGTTCATATACGCACGCCTAGTCCAATTCGCACCCTTCAGTCGGCCGGCTTAAAATTGCTTATTAGACTTAAAGTTATTTACAATGGAAGATCAATTGTCAGCCTTTACTGCTGGGAAGGACTCTAGGATCCAGAAACTGCTGCTACTTGAGAGTGAGGTGGGTAATCATAATAACCACCAAAGCTTTAACGTAGATGAGTTTCCCCACTGGAAACAAGTTTTGAGATCTACCTCAATGGGTAGATCCGAATCTATGGGAGGCCATCGAGAGATAGTTCCATAAATACACCTCAATTCGTGAAAAACAGAAGACTCGGTTATTACGATCCAGACGTACCCTAGCCGTCCAGAACCTCTCCATTCGTTCTCCAAGTTCATAGAACAAATAGATCGATTCCCAATCAATTTCTAACGTTAGTTTCATCCTTGATTGATCTTCGTGTGTCTCACTGATTGGATCGCCAATCAATAGATTCCGCACTATTTGATCTGGTTTACACGTTAACCTTAGGAGTGATGACAGACGCGCAGAAAGTCAAATATAATGCAGAGAAGAGGGTCTATGCATTGATTACACAGTCTATCCTTAAAGAGATATTCCACCAGTACTCAGAGAATAAGCAGTCCAAGAAACTATGGGATGAGCTAGAGAAGAGGTACGACGGGAATGCCTCGTTGAAGGCAATCAAGGCTAAGGAGTTAAAGAAGGAATTCAACAACTTCTCATCGATGGGAAACGAGAGTTTGGACGATGTTAGATAGATTCTACCATCTGATGAGTGAACTGCATACACATGGGGTGGTTACTACCATGGAAGAGAAAGTTAATAATTTCGCAGACGGATTGCCTGAAAAATGGGTTTCATTCGTTTCTAATCTTAGACAGAATGGAATGCTGTCAAAACTGGATATTAATGACTTCATTCTAAAGTTGCGAGAATAATCACTTAGAATGAAGTACAGAGCTCAGAAGTCTACGTACAATCAAAATCTAGCTTTATACAATGCCACTCCTCAAGCTAAGACATCTGGAGCACCCCTCCAGACTGCATTCGTGTCTAGCTCATCGACTCCTACACATGCACCTGCTCCAGGTTCAGAAACGTCAGGGTCTTCTTGTACCCAATACATTGGATCTGAAGCGAATGCTACTAGACTGAAGACCGAAAACCTCGGTAATGTGACTGTGGAAGTAGCTCGAGAGCACATGGATCTATTAGCAGCAATGGTCCGTTCCTATGATGAACTTGTTACTGGAAAGATTGGAAACTGCCATCTGGTAGACGGGAATACGAGCAGGTGGACAAAATGGAGCTTGAGAGAATGGACATAAGTGTTGTCTGGAGGGCAAAGAAGTTTGTGAAAAAGACTGGATAGAACTTAGTTGCTACTAAGGATACCACCTTTGGCTTCGACAAGAGTAAAGTGACCTGCTTTAACTGTGGTGAAAAGGGGCACTTCAAGAGAGAATGTGTGAAGCCAAAGAAGACTGTGAACGGGAACCCGTTCTCATCCTTCACTCGTCTAGACAAGCAAACTACCAGCTCTACTTCCTCAAACAAAGACCCAAAAGCCTTGACTGCTCATGGTGATGAAGGACAAGATTGGAGCTTTAGGTTTGTCTCACCAGGGGAATCAAACATTGCAAATGTAGAAGATATTGACAGTGATTCCGCTAGTGAAGGAGATCTAGCAGTTGAGATAGCAATGTCACATAGTGAAGAAGCAACTGCAACCGAGGTCAGCTACAAGCCAAAAGTGGAGACTACCATGTCAGAGACAGAAAAGACAGAAGCAAAAGAATCAGAATCATCTGATACTGCATTGATGGCAAACGCTTCTGAATCTGCTCAGGTAAGTACTACTGACACAATGTTTAATAATCATGCTTGTTCTGATTGTGATGCCTTTAGGAATAAATAGATGCTAAATTTGCTAGGTTATTAGATCATAATGATAACTTGATAAAAGATTTGCATCTATGCACTGAGGCTAATAGGGTACTAAAACAAAATGAGCTCAGTTATAAAGAAAAGATAGACCTTTTGACTAAACAGCTTAGGGAAACCGAAGTAGTTGCCTTTAATCAAGCTAATGACATTAGGTATTATCTAAACTCCCTAGAAGACACTAAGAAGCAAAAGGCAGTTCTAGAAGTAGAAGTAAATTCACTAAAACAGAAACTGCATAGTTGGACTAGTTCGTCGCACATAGTCCAACACTTAGTGAAAGAAAGGAACAACGGGGAGGGACTGGGTTATAAAGTGGTTCCGCCACCACCTGAGACTTTGATGAACACTAAAACTAGACCTTTAAATAGCAATCCCATCAAGGATCATGTAGTGTCTACTCCTCTTGTTAGTGATCCAGATTCTTATGTTCATCTATTGACAGTGGAAACAAACAAAAGGAGACCACTTCAAAGGCAAAGGGTAAATGTCTTGTGTTAATCTGGAAAAGGAATTTGAAAAGGTTAACTTAAATTCAGGTTCAAACAAAGTCAAATCAGAACCAAAAAGGGCTTTTAAGGATAATCTTTCACATACTTCAAGTCAAAGACCAATTAACCAAAAAGAAAAGGATGTCAACAGGTTAAATCAGTTAATTTTTCAAACCAGTAAACACATCAAAAGAACCAGAGTCAAAACCTAAAGTGAGTGATATTACTAGAGTGTCACACACGTCTCCACAAGAAAGTTTATCATAAGGTGATAGCAGGGCGTGCTACAACTGTGGAGAATGTGGACACATTGCTTCCTACTGTCCTCATTATCAGACACCTAGGAAGAAGATTGCACTTCAGGACTCAAAACCTAGGATTCTAAGAGGAGCTCTTTAACTCCACCTAGACGAACTAGTGAACAGAAAGTTCAATCTGTTAGCCAGTCAACTGTTTATCACAAACAGGCATTGCACAATCTGGCTTATGGAAAGAGAAGTCAACTTCTGTGGTGATAATGAGACAAGAAGGAACTGAGCAACCCTCACCTTCTAAGGGTCAATGGGTTGAATTTCTGATGTGTGATGCCTCTGGGAAACCCAAGCCAGTAAAGGCTTGGGTTCCTAACCTAAACTAATCCTTACCTTGTATGTGCAGGTTGTTCAATATAGTGCTGAAACTAATACGTGGATAGTAGACAACGGAGCATCCAGGCACATGACAGGAAATAGAGCCTTTTATCAAATGTCAAACAAATAAAAGGAGGGCATGTTCGTTTGCTGGAAACAAGGGAGGATATATCACAGCTCAGGGAGAAGTTGGAAATCAGAAAGTTAAGTTTGATAGGGTGAACTAGTCCAGCAACTTCAAAACAACTTACTCTCTGTTTCACAAATATGTGATAAGGAATTTAAAGTCATCTTCGACAACAAGAAGTGTTATGTACTGAAGAAAGACTACGTGATCCCAGAGGACCAAGTTTTGATGACTGCTTCAAGATATAAAGATCTTTATGTCTTGGATGTCAACAGCTTCTACAATGGATCATGAGGTTCAGTGTTTTCTATCCAAAGCTACTGAAAAAGATTCCATCTCCTGGCATAGGAGAATGGGACACATCAGTCAAAGGAAGATGAATCACTTGATTCAGAAGGATCTGGTGAGAGGTGTTAATGTCAAGAACTTTCAGCTTCCTGATTTTTATGTAGCTTGCAAGAAGGTAACAGACAAAGAAGTCTCATAGGAAAAGAAAGTTAATTCAATAGAACTTCCTCTTGAACTTCTACACATGGATCTGTTCGGTCCAGTCAGTACAAAGAGCATTGCAGGCGACTTGTACTGTTTTGTGGTCACCGATGACTACTCAAGGTTCACTTGGGTAATGTTTCTGAAATCCAAATCAGAAACATTTGAATCATTCAAGGAGTTGGTAACCACACTGGAATCTCTCTACAAGCTGAAAGTTAGACAAGTACGCTCAGACAACGGAACGGAATTCAAGAACCATGGATGGAGGAATACTGCAAGGAAAAAGGGATTGTGCATCAATTCACTTCTGCTTACACACCTCAGATGAATGGCGTGGCTGAGAGAAAGAACAGGAGCTTGATAGAGACAGCACGGACTATGCTGGCAGACTCGAAACTGCCTATCCAATTCTGGAATGAGGCAGTGGCAAATGCATGTATACATATGAATCGAGTCCTGATAGTCAAGCGCCACGGAAAAAACATGTTACGAGCTACTACAAAGACGCAAACCGAACTTGGAGTATCTCGAACCATTTGGGGCGCCGTGCACACTTCTGAAGAAGACACAAGAGGTAAATTCAGCGAGAAGGCAGTAGGCATCTTTCTAGGATACAACATACCTAACAAGCGAGTTTACAATAACTCAACAGGTCTAGTAGAAGTTTGGTGTAATGTTGATGTTCAGCGATTCACCACACCACCTACTGGCAAAGGACCCGCCTACTTCTTTGACTATGATGGATTCTTCAAGTCTTCAACATTCCTCTCTCTCCCTCGGATGACGAATTAGCTACACGAATGATGTATGATAGCTTGAATCCACCAACATCTAGCTCACAGGAGAATCATCTACTCATTCAGGGGAGTAATCGACGACAGTGACACCTCCTCTGAAAATGAAGCTGAAGAAGATACCCAGAACAGTCAGGAGGAACAGGTTCCAGTTCCTGAAAGTCCACAAGCATCTACCAGTGGTGCACCTTCGACGTCAGAGCCTCAAACTCCAACTACCTCAGATGAAGAAACAAATGTTCATATCTTGGCTCTGAGGTAGCTGTTCCTACTACTCAGGATCACGTCTAAACGTTTATCATCCCTTAGACAATGTCATTGGGGATGTCCGATCAGGGTACAAACCCGAAATCAGCTGTACTCAGCTGACTATGCCTCTGTTATGGAAAAGGGATATATTCATGATGGTGCCTATTGTGTTTTGTCTCACAGGTTGAGCCAAAATATGTCAGTGAAGCACTAAATGATGAGGCATGGGTGAGTGCAATGCAAGAAGAACTTCTTCAGTTCAAGAAGTTAGGTGTATGGTCTCTGGTTGATAGACCTAAGGTGCTAAGGTCATTGGCACCAAATGGGTTTTAAAATGCAAGAAAGATGACCAAGGGATCATTATCAGGACAAGGCTCGACTGGTTGTTCAGGGATTTCGCCAAGTCGAGGGAATTGATTACAATGAGGTATTTGCACCCGTGGCAAGGATGGAAGCCATTCGTATCTTCCTTGCCTATGCATCGTACATGAAGATTAAAGTCTATCAATTAGATGTGAAGAGTGCATTTCTTCATGGGGAAATTAGAGAAACAGTTTATGTCAGTCACCCGAGGGATTTGAAGATCCTTATCATCGGGATAGAGTCTACAAGCTCGACAAGGCTTTATACGGGCTTCATCAAGCTCCAAGAGCTTGGTATGAGAAACTCTCGACTCATCTTGTGAAACACGGCTTTCGCAGGGGAGTCATTGACTGCACGCTGTTCATTAAAGAAAAAGATGGCGACCTACTGCTCGTACAAATCTACGTTGATGACATAATTTTTGGTTCAAAGAACGAAGAGTTATGCAAAGAATTTGAAGCAGTTATGCAGAAAGAGTTTGAGATGAGTGCTATGGGGGAGATGAAGTTCTTTCTCGGGCTACAGGTGGATCAAACACCAAATGGGATCTTCTACATCAGACCAAGTACGTAAGCGACATTCTCAATCGTTTTGACATGGAGAATGCATCTGCTGCACGTACTCCACTGGCTACGAATCACGACATAGCCCCTGATGAAAATGGAGATCTGGTGGATGCCACGATGTACCGAGGAATGATTGGATCCCTCATGTATCTCACTGCCTCTAGACCTGATATCATGTATGCGACATGTTTATGTTCTAGATATCAGGCTAACCTAAGGTCAATCATCTGATCGGGGTCAAAAGGATTTTTCGCTATCTAAGGGTACACCCACACTGGGGTTGTGGTATCCTCATGATGATGATTTTGAGCTCACGGCGTATAGTGACTCGGACTACGGAGGCTGCAAGATGAACTACAAGTCTACATCAGCAGGGTGTCAATTCTTTGGAGAAGATTAATTACCTGGCAGTGTAAGAAGCAGACATCGGTTGCATTGTCAACCTGTGAAGCCGAATATGTTGCTGCTGCAAGTTGCTGTTCACAAATCATCTGGATTCAACAGCAAATGCGGGATTACGGTTTAACGTTCCATTCTACTCCTATTTTTATAGATAACTCTGCTGCAATTGCAGTAACTAAAAATCCGGTCCAACATCCTAAGACCAACATATCGGTATTAAATATCACTTCATACGAGATTGTTTCGAAAAGAACTTAATTGATGTGGTAAAAATTATACTGATTTTCAACGTGCTGACCTCTATACTAAAGCCTTTGATAAACCACGTTTTCAATATCTGCTAGAGGTCAACGGCGTTAAAAAGAGAAGTGATGTTATTCCTGATGATGATCATGAGTAGTCCGATGTAGTTTAGTAAATTTTTCTTTTTTATTTTCTTTTTTGTTATTTTAGTCTGTTTAAATTAAACTCATGTTATTCTGCTGTTTATTAAATCCTAAAATAATTAAACCAGGTTTGATTTTAGTATTTTAGGGGGAGAATAAGTCAGCAAGCAACATTAAAAAAAAGGGAAACCGAGGGAGAAGGAGTGGAAAGCTGATACAAGGTAGATCGTATCTGTGATACCGATTCAAACCCTTTGGAATATGATAGTACACAGGAACAAGTCAAGAGGGACTTTAAAATCCTAATTTAGAAAGATGGAAAAATTCAAAGTATAAGTCTGTGTAGTCTAAGCAATATAAAAGGGAAGATGATAGAAAAACTGGTAACTCCTAAGGTAACACAATGAGAGTAGACCTAGAGGTTGCTAGACCACAATTGATATGTCGGTAGATTCAACACAATAGATGATTAGACCGGACTGGTGATCTCAAGATCAAACTAAACTGTTCAATTGACTGGGGGCTTCCATCTTATCACTGGTTAACACAATCAAAAATATTCCAATAAGGGGTAATGAGCATGTAAACGCCACAAATGTGTGCGGTTGACCATAAATAGAGCAAAGCACGAAAAAATGAAAGAAAAATGCTATCAAGCTAATGACCTATGTTGTTGGTGCATTTGGTGCAAAATAAAAGCTGCTCTAACAAGGAGATAGGTTGTGTGCCTCTTTACTGTGCGATGACACTGACCTGAGGATAAGCATAACCTAGATATTCTAGAATTCATTGTTGTTTGCCGCCTCTTTGCTGTGCGATGGCACTGACCTGAGGACTGGTTTCTCTATGAAAGATCTAAGAATAGTCTCTTGTTGTAACAATACCCGTAGACCGCTCAAAAGCTCCTGAGGGATGTTGATTACCATATAAGTGTGGGATCCACAAATGTTCGTTGAATTAAATAAACCAAAAACAATCACCGGTTTGAGTCAAGAGTCTGTGTATGGATTTAAGTGGACAAACATATTGACAATCATTGTGGCTGCAATTCTTGAAAGTTCAAATCAATGTTGTAATCTAAGAGTTCCAGTATGATTCCCTAAAGCTGCTGATGACTCTGGATGAACACCAAGAATTGAGCATCGAAAGAGTTTGATAACAAGTCCCAAATGATTTGATGTTCCTGTATGATTCAAAATTGAATTGGTCCAGGTGTGGTCAATCTAAGTTGAAGCTTTCGATTCTGGAACCAAATCCCGTAGATTTCCATCTTAGGGTTTTATCTCTCACAAAAGTCCAAAAACAAATTTTATTTGGTTATTTAGTTTAAGTTTCTAGTTTAATCTTTTAGTGTGTGTCTGTCGGACTACATCAGGAAATCAGAATGGAATTAACTCACCTAAAAGGGTCATGTCTGAGATGGCCACATGTTTTTCAAAGTTTAAAGAGTCACGTCCGAGGTGACAACGTGTTTAAAAGAGTCACGTCTGAGGTGACTGAATTGGTTAAGAGCTTTAATGTATTGTCAAAAGTTAAAAGGGTCTTAAAAGTAAAATGTTCAAAATGACTATAAACTCACTAAGTGTGACCCATTCGCACGATTGATCATGGTTATGGAAACTATGTGAATGGCTTCCAATCGGCCGAATGGACATGAGAATGATCCATTCGACCGAATAGAAGGGGGAGAAGGAACAGTAGACCGACTGAGGCTCAGTCGGTCAACTAAAGATGCGAATGAAGAGACCGAATGAGCAGTCGACCGACTGAGACTCAGGGCCGACGACGATGCTGATTGACTCAGGTCGTACGCGAGACTCAGTCGCCCGAATGAACTGAGCGAATGAGGCCAGTCGGCCGATTGAACTTAAGTTTAGTATTTAAGGGCCTCAGTCGATCGCATGTTCCTCATCACACCAAAAATCGCACTCAAATCGCATTCTTCCCGTTACTCTGCCAAAAATTGCTACAGATCCTGATTTACATGGGTTGAGTTTCTACATTCGAGTGACGATTTTACAGGTACATACTCTTGAATCTTACCAAAATCAGAAGATTACCGAACCTACATAAGAGACACTCGATTGAATCAAGAACCGAACTGTGAAATGACCTAATCATCTACGTAAACTAAGCAAAATGTTAAAATTAAGTTTAATAGGTTATTAGTGACAGGTAGGCGAGTCTAATGGACCATTAAACACTGTTAAATGACTTAAATTGGTCAAGATTCGACACCAGGCTATCGAACAGTGGGGAAGCGACTGGTCGCGAATGAACTCCAATCGCCCGATTGAACCTTGCGATTGGGTCATTCGGCCAATGAACCACCCGAATGAGTTCAGTCGGCCGACTTAACCATCGGAGACTCAGTTGGCAGATTGAACTCAATCGCATGTCTCAATCAACCAAATGAACTAGTCGTACTTAAGAACAACCGAATGACTCCAGTCGCATGATTCATTCGCATGAATGAATCAGAATGGAAGTGAAACACTACACTTAGAACTGAATTCTGATGTATTAGGCACTAATGATCATGTGTTTTGTGTTTCAGGAAAAATGGCTGATAGATGGTCTCTTAATCCAAAGCACAACATATGTGCCCATTTGGACCACACAACTCGGAACAGGGCCAAGTTCTCCGAGATTATAGCCTTCCTCAAATGCTCACGGATACATAAGGCTATATCTACACCGTGCATGCCTTACAAATTACTACACCAGGCATTCTGGGAGAATGCCTCAGTGGATCGCTCTCGTGAGCCATACAGCATCCGAAGCACCATTTTGGGTCAAGCTATCGACATTACCGCTACAGATATCCAGAGAATCTTGAGTTTGGGGATGACTCCACTCCCCACTAAGTTACATCCTTTGACAGTGAGAGGGTGTTTCCTCCGAATCAAGTATGCGGGGGACATTAACTCGGGGGTGCTAAATACGAGCAACCTATGCCCACAATACAAATAGCTGGCACATGTGATTCTTAAGTGCATTGCTTCGAGAAGGGGTGGTTTCGATGACCTATCAGATCAGATACAAAATGCCTTCGTGGCTCTGGTGCTGAACCACCCTTTCAGCTTCTCTAATATGATCTTTGCTTATTTGGTAGAGAACATTGAAAACAAAGGGAAAGAAGGTTTTTGTATGTATCCAAGGTTCCTTCAGATGATATTCAATGAGAAGCTGCCTCTGCTCCCCAAGGAAAGTCACGATGCAGTGACTTTGGAACTTATGGATGACACTACTTTGGTAGGATGGTGGTGTACCGGGGAAAGCAAGTGAAGCCCCAGGCAAAGACGCTGATTGTCCATTTAGCAGATGAAAGTTATGTGGCACCTGGGAGACGCCAATGGCGTCACGAGGACAGTGACTCCGATGTGGAGCCAATTGTCCTACCTACTGATGATTCAGATGATGATGTTTGGGGGTGCCGGCGACAATATGCCTGTTCCACAGAGAGGCACTATGTCTGATGTCATGCCTCTAGCATCCGCCCCGGCTGCAGAAGTTACCGAATCAGCTGGGTTTCATCATGACTTTGTCCTTGAGACAGAAGTAGAAGAAGAAGAGTCTGATGAGGAGCCCCTCACCAGGACTGTGGGAAGAAAAGTGGTTCCCACAGTACATGGCTTCGGGTGGTTAGTGAGCACCCAAGAGACTCTGGAGAGACAGAGACCGACTTGACCTATGTTCAAGGGTCAATCGGCAGGGTAGGAGGGGGAGCATCCACCTCGAAGGGAACGAGGAGAAAACGGATGGCTCAACCCCATGGGCAGAAACCAAAGAAGAAGTGCGTTTGACCTCATCACTACCACCACCACTACCACCTCTTCAGACACACTGTCCACCACCATAGCCACCACAGCCCCCACAGCAACCACAGACACCACCAGACCTACCACCACAATACAGATCCCAGCCACCACTACATCATTCACCCCTCACGCACCACCACATCATCCCGACCTGACCCGATATTCAACACAGCCACCACCACCACCACTAGCCACCAAACCGAGCCCTCAGCCTATCCGTCATTCACTGACAGATCACCTCTAACTACAGTTACAATAGAAGAACAGTTGTCGGCACTAAACAGAATGGTAATGCGTTTGCTGGCTGCCGATGAGGAAAAGGCCTCCTAAATCCGCCAGCTTATTGACCTGATGGCTGCACAAACTCACCAAATTGCAGAGCAGGCTCATGTGATAGAAAGGCAGGCCGACAGATGACTGGCCAGAGCAACGAGATAGCCATTCTCCAAGCTCAAAGCGTCACCTCAGGGAAGAAAATAGAGGACTTGGAAAGGCTAAAAAGACCATTTTGCTAAAGCTGAAAGGATCGAAGGAGGAGCCATTAAAGATAAGGGATAGGGACAGAAATGATGATATGATGAAGATAATGATGATGATGAGAGTGAAACTGATGAAGAGAAAACTGAAGAATGGCACGAAGATGAAGACACTGACGGAGGAGAAGCAGCTGAATCTGTCTCAGCTCCAAGGCAAGAGAAAAGATCAAAGAACAGACAAGATCAGTCAGCTTCTGCTTCTGCACCTTCACGAGATGAGCTGAGTATTCAGGATAAAAGTAAATAGTAGATGCTTATGTATTTATTTACTTTTGTATTCTGTATTGAAAAACCATGTATTAAATGTTTATATTAAGTTAATGTATTCGTTTGATAAATTACTAATGATTTGAGTGTGAAATGTGTAAATCAGACAGATCCAATTACAAAAGAGATGAGTTTGATATTGCTCCCCTTCAGCAGGTCAAGTCTCAACTCACAGTGGTTTTTTGATCTGCAAGGGATTGTCAGAAGGTCAGTGAGTTATACCCCAGAAGAAGGGGAAATAATTCACGATCTATCGAACGAGCAACTGGCAGAAATTTTCAAGCTCAATCCTGATGAAATAGTGAAAGATGCTCCGACATGTAATTCTACCTGTGATGACGAGCTAAATGACGTTGATGAAATAGAGATAGAAGATGTCACTGCAGAGCACTATCCTCAGTATGCTAACAATGAGGGCAATGTGGTTCCCAATCTGGGTGAATCCCTGTTGGTGATACATTTGAGGTGTTAGACAAAATGGAACAAGAGTCAGAGAAGACAGGGAGGATGGCCCAAGCCTCAAAGGATGATGTTGATATCCGTAACGCTGAATGGGCTGCATGTTTTAAAGAATTAGAGCCCAACGTGCTGCACCAAGAGGGATGCCTACAACAAGCTCTATAGAGTCAAGAAACATCTTAAGGTGTCAGGTAGGATTATAGCATGGGCATATTTTGAGGACCTTAATGTCTATGCAGTTAAGAGGGAGAAGGGCATAGAGTACTTCAGATTTCCACATGATCTAAAGACTCTACCAGGTTTTGAGCTCAACCAGCTGGCCAAACTGAAGTTGTTGTATGCTAACTGAGAAAGATGTCAGACTGGTTTGAGGCTGCCCTAAAGAAAGAGTACCACACCTGGTGGATTAACTTCAGACCTCAACAACCTACAAGGTATATTAGAAGGTCTGAGATGGATGCCATTACTGGAAAACCAAAGATAGTGTTGAAGTGGAATCCTCCGCGCACATGTCAAGAATCCCACTCCGGAAATGACTAAGGATTTCACACCACACTTTAAGTGGTGGTACTACGATTGGTGAACAGCAGAAGAAACGGTCATAGTTCAAATAAGAGGGCCAAATGGATACAATCAGAGTATTCGACCCGATGTGGCTTACCAACTTGTCTGAAAAGGATGTTATACACTATACAAGTGGCCACTGTTCTATGATACGCAAGATATTGTACAGGCCCTCCAGTTCCAAAATGTCATAAGACTTTGCTTCGCGTTTGATATTCACGCGGGAGTCACAAAAGAGGACAAGTACAAGAAATATGAGGAGGTAATGAGAAAACAAGACATTAGAGAGATCTAGGTCCAAGGGGGAGTTTGTTGATACATGTATGTCCCTAGATCATGATATGTGATGTAATAGATCTTGTTTGGTATGATTAATGAAATGATATTGATAGTTTGTTAGTTATAATGTTAATGTTTCATTAATGTGTCGAAATTGAATTGGTTAATTAGGTTAGTGATTGCTTGAATGATTACAAATAATGTTTATTAATTAATACATTCAAACTTAACAGAATGAAGTTCTCATACGAATGGCTCATGCGAATGAACCATACGCATGAATAACTTCACACGATTGACTCAGTCGCACGACTGAACCAGGAGAATGGATCAGTCGTACGATTGTAACATAAGATTGGCTCAGTCGCACGACTGAACACTTAGTCGTACGAATGAATCAACCGCATGGTTCAATCGCACGACTGGACCATACTAATGGTTCAGTCGCACGATTGGATAGTTCCAACCTATAAATACACCTCAATTCGTGAAAAAGAGAAGTATCGGTTAATTACGATTCCAGACGTACCTTGCCTTCCAGAAACCTCTCCATTCGTTCTCCAAGTTCATAGAACACATTAGATCGATTCCCAATCGATTTCTAACGTTAGTTTCAATCCTTGATTGATTCTTCGTGTGTTCTCACTGATTGGATCGCCAATCAAATAGGATTCCGCACTATTTGATCTGGTTTACACGTTAATCTCTAGGTATTTCGGTAAATACCAGGTCCTAACACCATTAAATGAATAAATAAATTAAATCCAAATACAAGTAAAAGAAAAAAATTACAACCCATTATAAATGAAATCAACCAAAACAAACATCCATCCAAACCAAACCAAACAACAAGGTCAAGGCTTGGTTATGCACCAATATGAAAAAAAAAACATAACAACATTCAAGAACCAAAATAAATCCCCATTTAACGCTAAATTTTCTGCCAACATAAACCAAGAATTTAGGGTTTTTGTCCATAAAAACAAAATCAACAATTTGACATCTTTGTTTCAAGGTTTAACCATATGCATGTAAGATATAACATTGAAAGATTGGGGATTCATCATATCATCACAAAAAAGCCCCTATTAAGTTGTTAAAGTCCCACAAAACCAATTTTACAAGGACAAAAGAAGCTAGTCATCCACATATCCGGCTCTAAATGCCAATGTTGGGTTTGTTGGACCATTATCAAAGTTGTTTAACTATTTAAACATGAAAACGCTGTGGAACCAAACCTTAATATAATATTTTTGTGAACTGAATAAGGCTTATAACTTAGCAACAACAAACCCAAGAACATAGGATCAAATATATGCGACTGGAATAGCTATCAAGAGGAAATAACAACCAAACATCACCCAAAATGCTACCTTTGTAGAGCTGCTGAAAAACGTGAAATAGATGAAGAGGATGAGGTTGTTGAATGACCAAAACACCAAGGAGAGGTTTCCTCAAGCTTCCATGCCCACAAGCATAAAGCAAATATCGTTTTGTTAGGATGTCAACACCAAACCGAACCAAGAAGAGCTGCAAATCCGAATTTCAGCCTTGAACTTCTTCAAGAAAATAGGGAGAATGTGTTGTTCTTTGTCATTTGGATGTATGAGAGAGAGAGAGACTGAGTGTGTATGTTATAAATGATGTCTAGTATCAACAGACAAAAGGATCCAACACACTCAAAGGGGGCGGCCGAAAATCCTTCAACTCCCCCCCCCAATTTTTTACCATTTTATTTTAACTAGACATTTTTTTAACTAAGTTATGGAATTAACCCATTAATTATATAACTCATACAAAATTTTATTACTTGATGTTATTTAGACAATTTAAATAACATTACAAATAATAACCATGAACAAAATATCCTTAAAAGTTTTTTGATCTCATATACAATCTATTTAGAAAACCCATTTTCCAAATTGGTGTAATTACTTAATTGCATGATCATATCAACAATTAATATTAAATGGTGTTTCTAAGCTTGTATTGGGTATGACCCGACTTGGAGCATAACGTACTAACCACATCAATGTTCTATGTGTCTTGGGCATAAAGAATCCAACAATAAGTTTATGCATTTCCAGCCCCAAAATCAGTTAAAACAAGTAAAAAGAGGGGTTCTAGAACTCACTTTTGTAGTCTCTTCGGATAAGACTTCATTCAAAACCCGATTGCTACAAGTTCTCACCTAGAAACCCACTAAAAACATTAAACCGAACACACACAACACACATGAGCATAAACCGAGGACATAACCGTTTAAGAACACCATAAAACCTTGAATTCTTACCTTGAATTCGACATTCCAGCTCTTGTTCTTCTTCAACCCGAGGTTTCAGCTCCTTTCTCTCTCTCTGTAACAAGATCTAAATTTGGTGTGGGTGTAAAGAGAGTGGTAGGTATCCATCACCGTTTCCACCCACTTTTCAAACCTCCTGTCCTTTTGACACTTTTTACCCTTCAACTTGGATAAAATATCTGCAGGATAGATGTTTGTCACTAAACACCTATGTTTTTCTCTCAAACTCACCTAGAACAACACTCGGGTTAAGATAGAATCAGTAAGAGTTGATCACAATATAGAAAGTAATAAAGAACACAGAAAGTAATTTTCAAGGTACTTTTATATATTGTTTCCCAACTCATAATACAAGACTCTTACAAGCTGTTAGATTCTATATGCCCAAGACACATAGAACATTGATGCGGTTAATATGTTATGATCCAAGTCGGGTTATACCCAATAACAAGCTTAGCAAACACCTATTAATATTCAATTGATGATATGATCATGCAATTAAATACTTACACCAATTTAGAAAATGGGTTTTCTAAATAAGTTGCATATGAGAGGGAACAACTTATTAGGATATTTTGTTCAATAATTTTATTGATGTGTTATTTAAATTGGTTAGATGACACCAAATAATAATGAGAGATTATAACTTATAAGTTAATGATTAATTGTATAATTTATATATAACTTGTACATACAATTAAATGGTTAATTGTATGTCAAGTTACAAGACCATTTTAATGTGTGTGTGTACAATGTTTAAAAGGAATAGAATCATTTTGTTTTCATTTGAATTCGGCCGCCCCCCTTTTATTCTTATTGACCCATTTTGCTTTGAATAGAACACACATTAACTTGTCTTGGGTTCTTCCTTTCTCTCATGCATTTTTTTCTCATTAGATGCAATAGATCAAAAGCTCTCTCCTCTCTCTCTAAAAAACCACGGTTCTAGCAGCTTGTTTTAGAGGGTTTTTGAAGCATTTTGGTGGTGAATCTTCCTAACGAGAAGGTGATTGCAAGGAGGCTTGGTGTATACAATCTTGAGGACTTCTACACTTGAAGTCTTGGTCGTTTTTAGCATCCAAAATCTTCTTCTCTTGGTCGATTTAGCTGCTGGAAGGAGGTAGTTTGGCAGCTTGTTTGGTGTCACATTATGAATGTTTTATGTGTTTATATAGCTTGCTTATTCACATATTAAAGATCCTTTTGATTTGGGTTTGTTTTTCCATCTTAAAACACCATTAAGAACATGAAATTTTAAGCTTATAAACATGTTATAATGCTTTTCTTCCGCTGCGTTTTTCAGAAAGTTAAAAGGTTAAACTTGTTTATTTTGTGTTCTATCAAACCCATCAATGGCATCAAGTGCCGGTTATGTGGATAACTTGCTTGTTCTTAGTCTTTAAAATCGGTTTTAAAGATGTATTATCACTAATATAGGCTGATTTTGGGCTGCTATATTTTGTATGAATGATTCCCCAAACTTTCAAGGTCATATAACACATGCTAGTGTTTAGACCTTGAAATATATATATTATGAAATGTTGATTGTTTGGACAATGTTTAAAACCCAAAATTTCAGTTTATGTTGGCTGAAATTTGGTGGTTTTAAGTGGGGTTTCATTATATGTTTGGATGATATGATCATTGGATGTTAGTGTGCATAACCTAGCCTTTGGCCTTTTGATTTGGATGATTGAATGGTTGGTTTTATTCATTCAATTTGGTTGTAATATTTATGTTTATTATTTGGGTTGTAATTATTTGTTCATTTGGTTATGTAATTATTAGATTAGGTGCATTTCGTTTATTAGAAAAATGTATTAGGATACAATTTTGTAAATGGAAGATGCACAAGATGAACACCCAAAGATGGACATCAAAGACATGGAACTTGAAGCATATGGATGCAAGTTCAAGTGGGGGTCTATGATGACCTCAATTTTGTGTTGATTTCAACCCTTAGGAAAGACCTTATGATGACACTTGTGATGGCAAACAAGTGTTGTCAACTTAGTGGCTATGGTTATGCACTCATGTTTGTATGTTTATGCTTGTTTGAATGTTTGTTATTTGATTGTATGGTTGAAATTTTGACATGCATTACAAACTAATTAACAAACTTAACAAGTTATAAAAATGATGGTTCTTAATCATTAAAATTTAATAAAAGGTTATTAAAATGATTTAATGATTTTAATGATTAAAATAGGTTTTAATCAAAGGACCATAGGGTACCTTGTATTTGAATGTATGCAAATACAAGTACATAGAGTTTTCTAAAACTTGTATTATGAAATCTCTAAAATTTTAACAAGATCAACACCGTCCTTTTACACAACACTTGAGTCACTTGGGAAATCTTAGTGGGATAAAGGTCACCTAACCATTTTGAGGGAACTTGCGACTTGAGGTGAGAATGCCTTATTTGTGGGATAAAGGTCACCTAACCACTTATTTTGGCAAACTCACACGTAGGTGTAAGTAGGGTATCTTGATTTGCAAACCATGTCAAATGGATCACCTACGGTGTTGTTTCCAAATGGTGTTGATGGGATTAACATGCCGACTTTACATATGATGTTTCAAGTCGATCCCATATTTCTAGAAGTTGCACATGGTTGCAACCATCAATTGTTGACCACCTTATTAATTTAAATCGTGGGATAAAGGTCACCTAACCACAATTTAAATGTAATGTTGGGTTCTAGACTTTAATATAAAAATGACCTTAAAAGGCATTAGTTATTAAAAATAACAATATCGAAAATACTAAAATAGATCTTTGTTAAATTTTGTAGATGGCCACCAACAATGAAAATCACCATAACTCATCCGCGTCCAACCAATCATTACGAGCGAACTTCCAAAAGGAACGTCTAAATCATAACAACTTTATTGATTGGTATCGAAACTTGAGAATCGTTCTCAAGCAAGAGAGAAGATCATATGTTTTAGACGACCCTATCCCCGATCAACCTATTGAGGATGATGAGGAGGCCTACAACGATTGGCTCAAGTACACTGAGGACTCTACCAAAGTGTCTTGTCTCATGCTAGCGAGCATAACTCCGGATCTCCAAAAGGAGTATGAACATCACGGAGCTCACGACATGATATCCAGCTAAAAGAAACGTTCCAAATGCAAGCAAGGGTTGAGCGCTTCGAAACGGTTCGAGCACTCCATGCATGTCATATGGACGACAACCAATCTGTTTCATCTTATGTACTTAAGATGAAAAGTCATATTGACTGCCTCGAGAGGCTTAATTGTCCTGTCTTGAAGGAATTGGCCACGGATTTGATCCTTAATGGCCTTACCAAGAAGTTCGAGACATTCGTGTTGAACTACAACATGAATGCTTGGGACTAAAGCATTGGTGAGCTTCACTCAATGCTCAAAACAGTCGAGGCGGCCATGGGTAAAAGGGTTTTACCCGTTCTCACCATCAATGATGGTGGGAACAAGAAAAGGGCTCATCCCACACCCAAGGCAAAGGTTGCCAAGGGTAAGGGACCCGTATGGGGAAAGGTGAAACGGGTGGCAAGGGTGCCACCCAAACCACAAGAGAAGAAGAAAAAGGTTGCTACCAATGACCCATGCTTCAAGTGTTAGGAGATTGGACTTTAGGCAAGAAATTGTCCTGTCCATCTCCAAGAGTTGAAAGCCAAGAGGGATGTCGGGCAGACCTGAGGTACAATATACATGATTCATAATGATCTTAATGTTACATCTTCAAACACATGGGTATTAGATACCGGATGTGGAACTCATATTTGCAATTTGTTGCAGGGGTTCAAAAGAAGTAGGCACTTCAATCAAGGGGATGTTAGCCTCTTCATGGGCAATGGAACCAAAGTCCAAGTTGAAGCTCGTGGGGACTACATCTTGAAACTTCCAAGTGGCTTGGATGTTATTTTGAAGAATGTTTTGTATGCTCCTAGTTTGACTAGGAACATTATTTCTGTATCCCAATTAAGACTTTATGATTATGTATTATCTTTTGTTGAAAATGATATTCATGTTTCTTTAAATGATATGTTCTATTTTAAAGCTATACCCATTAATGGTATTATGAATTGGTTCATGAAAATACTTTAAATAGTTCATTGTACCAAACAAGCACCAAGAAACTCAAGTTGGATTTGAGTGATACCTATCTTTGGCATTGTCGTCTTGGTCATATAAACAAGAAACGTAAACAAACACTTCAAAAGAATGGTCTTTTTAAAACAAATGAATGTGATTCATTTGATGTGTGTGAATCTTTTTACAAGGTAAAATGACTAAGGCACCCTTTAGTGGAACTAACGAAAGGGCAAAAGATTATTAGGATGTATGTGGTCCATTTAAGCCAATGACTAGGAATGGTGAAAGATACTTCATTACCTTTACCGACGATTATAGTCGCTATGGGTATGTGTACTTATTAAGGCACAAAGATGAAGCTTTTGAAATGTTCAAAATCTTCAAGAATGAAGTGGAAAATCTGAGAATGCTAAAGCGCATGGAATTCTGGCCATGGCACTGCCGAATGAAATCTATTTTGGGCTTATGCATCATGAAACTGCTCATGACCTTTAATTGAATTTGGTTGAATCTGAGAATGACTACTCCTTCTAATGACCCTCACAATACCGGTTCCTCAACCAAGCCTCCGATGCTGGTAGGACTGAGTATAACATATGGCAACAAAGAATGCTTCATCACCTGTTTGTTAACAGTTCAGGTTCTTGGACATCTATGGTAGAGGGTCCACACAAGCCTATGGTGAACAATCCGGAAACCAACCAAATGGTTCCGAAGAAGAAGGAACAATACTCAGATCAGGATCGAAAATTGTTTGAGATTAATGCTAAAGCGCATGGAATTCTGGCCATGGCACTGCCGAATGAAATCTATTTTGGGCTTATGCATCATGAAACTGCTCATGACCTCTCGAATGCATTGAAGGAACAATTTGGTGGAAAATATGAGGTCTTAGCAAACAACAGAGAAATTATTGCCCAACAATATGAGACATTCTCTCATAGGAAGGGTGAGTCACTGACTCAACAGTTTGAGCGATTTTCCTGTTTGATCTCTGAGCTGAAAATGGTCAAACATGAATACACTAATAGTCAGATGAACAACAGATTCCACAGATCACTGCCTGAGAGATGAGACACATATACCATTGTCCTACGCTCCAGTGCAAATCTGGATAGTCTATCTCTCACCCAACTCCATGGGAAACTGCTTACATTTGAAAGAGAGATAGAGCAGAAAAGGAAATTGGCATCATCAGGAAAGCTCACTCATGACTTTGTACCAGGGAACACTGCCTTGGATGGTCATGAGTCAGAATATGTTGCATCAGAAAGCAGTTCTGATGAGCATATAGATTTCTCCTCAAACGGTTCAAATCATGCATTTGTTAGTGTTGACAGTCGGTCAGGCTGTAATAGTGACAATTTGTGTGTCATTATGGATGATTTAAAGGGTATTGGTGATGATGACTTAGAAGAGATGGATATTCAGAGCCAAATGGCCTTGATTAATATTAGATCTCCAAAGTTCTACAATAGAACTGGTAGGAAATTTCCAGGACTCTCTTGCAAAACCAAAGTTGGTTTTGACAAGAGTAAGTTGAGGTGTCACAAATGCCACAGGCTTGGACACTTTGCAATAGAGTGTAGATCATATGGATCTAACTCCTCTGCACCCTTTGTGACTTTTCCAAGCAATAGTCCACAAAACAAAAGGCAACATCCTGCTAGTTCTGGTCATCATTCACAACCTATATCTCCTGCATATTTTGTCCCTAAGGGTCCAATGTCATATCCCTATCCTTGCTATTACATGCCACACCCAAATCCGGTTCAGTTCCTAATGCACAACAACCTCAAGCCCTACCTGAGCTTCTACCATCTCAATCATCTCAATCATAACTCATCACAGCTTCTTCACTCCTGGTATTGTTGACTGGAGCAGTTTATGAGATGATCTCTCTAGTAATGAGCAATTATTTGCTGGTGATGGTCAACATGGTGGTGAACATCCTTTTGGGAATCTAGCTCTCATGGCCTTGTAATCTACTGATAGTTCATGCTCCAATGCATCTTCATCACAGGTAACCCAGGTATCCTCTGAGGCTAAGGCCAAGCTATGTTCTGAATCTTGCATAGCTGCATATATCTCTATTAGAGAGGCAAATGTAGCTTTAATAAATCAAAATCTTGAGCTTGAGCAAACCCTTTCTAAAAGAAAAGCTGAATAAGAGTCTGCCCTTAAGGATAAAGATGATGAGATTTATAAGCTTAAATGCCAATTAAATGATGAAAAGGCTAAGCTAGAGGTCATTGTTAAGAACCATAGAGATCTTTAAGAAAAACTTGCAGTTACCTAAGTTGAGTGTGACCGTTGGGTATCATCCTGCAAGGGATTTGAAATGCTACTCAGCAAGCAATCTGCTTCGAATGTGAAGTTTGGAATAGGTAACAACCACATTGCACCACCCACAGATTTTACTCCAAAACCAATAGTAAAATCTAAAGGTGAAAGTAATTTCCAAACCACATCATCATGTGCATCATCCTCAAGTGATCACCCAAAATCACAAGATGAAATCAGTTTTGATACCTCAACAAATCAATTGGCTGATGGGTTAACTACTGACAAGCACATGAAGCTGAGTACTTCAGATGTTGTCCCTCAGAGTACCTCAAGTACTGAAGGGCAAGTCACAACATCTGAAAAGCATTTCAAATCAGCTGAAATAAAAGGATTAACAACTGCTGATAGTGAACAATGAAGAACAAGTCTTCAGTTGTTACAGATTCTTCAGTACTAAACAAAAGTACTCAAAGGAGGAAAGTACTGAAGAGCACACCTTCAGTAGTTTCCACATCAGCAGTTGATCAATCCAAGATGAAGAATAAGCCATGTGAAATATGTGGTAAATTCAATCATCTTTCTATGAATGATGGTAGAGAAAGGGTTCCAAACTCAACAGAGATAAGCTCATTAAAATCCAGATGGATGAAATGAAAAATGAGTTTCAGACTAAGTTTGTACCACAGTCATCCCAATGTGATAAACTAAGCCTTCACCAAATCCAAAAAGAAGGATAGGGTTTATCATAAAACAGCTGATAGTGCTCCTCATGATAAACATCAGATAAAGTCTGTGAATTTCAAGGAGGAAATGGTGGGCCACAGGAACTCATCATACACAAGTACTGATATGTCACAAGAGCTGAAAGCTTTGGCTACAAATCAAACACAATTGTTATCATGGTTCAACATTTGTTGGGGAGAGTTACCCAACTAGATGCACCTGTGATCAAACTACTTAAAAGGCATTCCAAGCCCAAATCCAAGGAATCCATTCTAGCACCATCTCCTTCTTCATCAGCTGTTAATCATAAGAAACAAGTTATGGTTAAATCTGTTGATTAAAACAGACCCAAAACCATAAAGGTTTGGGTCTCAAAACCTAACTAGTTCATTATGATGAATGCAGGGTTCTTTAGCATGCCAAAGGAGCATCTGGTATCTAGACAGTGGAGGATCTAGGCATATGACTGGGAGCATTTCTCTTCTTAATGACTACTCTCAAGGAAAGAAGGGATTTGTTTCATTTGGAAATGATGCCAAGGGTTACATCATCAGGAAAGGATATGTGTCTAATGGACAAATCAGGTTTGATGATGTTAACCATGTGGAGAATCTCAAGTATAATTTGCTGAGTGTCAGTCAGATGTGTGATAAAGGGCATGTTGCACTTTTCACAAGCCAGAACTGCAGGATTCTGTCTTCCAAGTTCTGAGGCTGATTGACAAGGTATTGGATGAACATACTCTCCTGAAGGCCAACAGGATTGGAAGAGTGTACGCCTTGGATTTGTCAAAGAAGATTGATTTGAAGGGTCATCCTTGCGTGTTCTCCAAAGCCTCTTTCAAGGAATCTAAACTGTGGCATAGAAGGCTGGGTCATGTTAATCTCAAAAACATGAATAAGCTGATCCACAATAGTTTAGTGAGAGGTCTACGAATAAAGGAGTTCCACTGTGATGAAACCTGCACTGCTTGTTTGAAAGGAAAATAGCACAAAGTCTCATTCGCTCCTATTGAAAAACCAAAGTCCACTGCCTGCTTCCAGTTACTGCACATGGATCTATTTGGTTCTGTGTGAGTGATGAGCATGGCAAAGAAGAAATACTGTCTGGGAATTGTGGATGATTACTCTAGATTTGTATGGACTTTCTTCTTGCATTCAAAGGATGAGGTTGCTCAGATGATTAAAAACTTTATGTTGTATGTTGAGAAGCAGTATTCCCTATCAGTCAAGTGTATAAGGAGTGATAATGGAACTGAATTCAGAAACCATACACTTGATGATTTTTATCTATCAAAAGGAATCAAGAGGCGGTTTAGCATCCCAAGGACTCCAGAACAAAATGGAGTAGTGGAGAGAAAGAACAGGACCCTAATTGAAGCTGCAAGGTCTATGTTGGCTGACTCTGGTTTGCCATTGACCTTTTGGGCTGATGCTGTTAACACACTTGCTATGTGCAGAATAGAGTATTAGTAAATCAGAGGTTGATGAAGACTCCATATGAAGTTCTACATCATTTGGCTCCTCTAATTTCATTCTTCAAAACCTTTGGGTGTCCTTGATTCATTCTAAACACAAAGGATCAACTCCACAAATTTGATCCTAAGGTGGATGCAAGGTATTTTGTAGGTTATTCATCCACATGCAAGGCTTATAGGGTCTTCAACTACAGAACAAAGAAAGTTGAAGAAACCTTGCATGTGAAATTCAATGAATCTCCTAAGGATAAAATTCCACAAAACCCTGTGGAGTTGTTTGATCTAGACATACTGCAATATGTTCCTTATCAATCTCCAGCTGTTGCAGATCATGTGGATAAATCATCTTCTGCAGCAAGTCTTCCACCTGGTGGTACTGAAGATGATGATGATATCAGTACTCACCTTTTCAAGTTTAGTGACCAACTGCCTGAGTCTGCTAAACTTGATGTTTGGGTAGCTTCTGTAGCTCCATCCACAACAAATGCTCATGAGATTTCTGACTCCTCTACATCATTTGACTTGCCATCTAATACTTGGTTTCAAGAATCTGGATCACCATATGCTGCTACTGAACCGGCTACAAACACTTGCACTGATCTTATAGTATACCAAGAGCTGAAGGATCACCCCATGTCTCAAATCATTGGTGATATCAATGCTGGTGTCTCAACCAAAAGTCAATTGTCTAACTTCTGCTTCTATGCTCTCTTCATCAGTCATCTAGAGCCAAAGAACTATCATATTGCTTTGAGAGACAATGGATGGGTTGAAGCCATGCAGCTTGAGCTACTTCAGTTCAAAAAGCAGCAAGTGTGGGAACTGGTTCCTCTACCCCCAGGTAAGTGTGCAATAGGCACTAAATGGGAGTTTAGGAATACAACTGATGAAAATGGGCTTATTGTGAAGAACAAGGCTAGACTGGTTGTACAAGGGTTTTCACAAGAAGAAGGTATTGATTATGATGAAACCTTTGCCCCTGTAGCCAGACTAGAGGTAATTAGATTGTTCTTAGCCTATGCTGCATTCCACAATCATAAAGTTTCTCAAATGGATGTCAAAAGTGCATTTTTATATGGTAAAATAAAAGAAGAGGTTTATGTGTGTCAACCACCAGGTTTTGAGGACAATAAACATCCTGATTGGGTGTATCAACTTGATAAGGCTCTTTATGGGTTGAACCAAGCTCCTAGAGCCTGGTATGAAACACTTTCAAATTTTCTTCTTAAAAATAATTTCACTAGAGGATCCATAGATAAAACTTTGTTTATTAAGCAAGTGGATGAGCATAAGCTACATGTTCAAATTTATGTTGATGATATTATTTTTGCATCCTCTGATCCCTAGTTGTGTGATGATTTTACAAGTTTAATGAAACAAAAGTTTGAAATGAGTGCAATGGGAGAATTACAGTTCTTTCAAGGCTTGCAAATCAAACAAAAGGCTGATGGAACCTTTATTCATGAGTCAAAATATACAAAAGATCTTTTGAATAAGTTTGATTTACAAAATTTTAAGCGTTGTTCTACTCCCATGTGCAACACCACACAACTGGATGCAGATCAGAAAGGTAAAGCTGTTGATGAAACACTTATAGATGTATGATTGGGTCCTTGATGTACTTAACAGCTTCTAGACCAGATATCATGTTTGCAACTTGTGTTTGTGCTACATTTCAGGCTGCTCCTAAAGAGTCTCATTTGATTGCAGTCAAGAGAATGTTTAGATATGTGCAAGGTACACAATCTCTAGGTCTTTGGTATTCAACTGGACACTCATGCAAATTAGTTGCTTTTTCTCATAGCGACTATGCAGGGTGTAAGTGAACGAGAAAGTCAACTTCTGGTGGATGTCAATTCCTAGGCAACTGTTTGATTTCTTGGCAGAGTAAGAAACAAACATCTGTTGCTACATCCACTGCTGAAGCAGAGTACATTGCTGCTGCAAGTTGTACATCTCAGGTACTCTGGCTTCAAAACAATTATTGGATTATGGCCTTACAGAGACTAAGCCTCCATTATTAATGGATAGTGCTTCAGCTCTGTGCATTGTCAAGAATCCAGTCCAGCACTCTAGGACCAAACATATAGAGATCAGACACCATTTTATTAGGGATTGTTTTGAAAAAGGTCTGATTGATCCAAAGTTTGTGCCTAGTGCTGATGAGCTTGCAGATATATTTACTAAGCCCTTGGATATTTCAACTTTCCAAAACCTTGTGTTAAGGCTTGGTATGCTGCAGCTAGAATAAGTGATAACTACTAATGATCTCAGTAAACAAGTACTGATGATCATTAGTAAACATGTCACAAATATGTACTAATTCTGTTAAAAGAAACTGATGCAGTTACAACTACTGATGTAGTTATAACTCTTGATGTCAGTAAAAACAGACAAGTACTGATGTCCTATGGAACTACTGAAATAAGCTAAAAAGTCTGATGAGTAAGTGTTGAGGACAGTATGAAACAACTGAAAAGCTAAGAATTGACGAAAACTACTGATGAGAATTTTCTCTTTAGTCGTTTCCAAAAACTGCTGTTTCACTCTAAACAGCTGATGACAAAACCATGTCTTCAGTAGTTTCACAACTACTGATGACTAATACCAAGTCCTCAGTTGTTTACAACAGCTGAAGACAAAACCAAGGTTTTCAGTAGTTTCACAACTACTGATGACTAAAACCAAGTCTTCAGTTGTTTTCAAACGTCTAATAGTTAAAACCAAGTCTTCAGTTGTTTTTATAACAACTGATGCCGACACCAACACTTCAGTCGTTTTCTTTTCAGCCTTTTCTTAACCTATAAATACCTGCACTTATAGCCAAACGTTTCATTAGCCGTTTTCAAACCTTTCTCTTTCAACAATGGCGACCATGAACTCAAACCCCGACACAACTGTGTTGCCTACCTTTCGAAATCGGCCTTCTGGAACAAGTTTGACACTGCCATTGATCTTATGGTAGATTCCCCATACAGAACAGCCTTTCTTCTGAATCCTACCATATATCCTGACTCCTTATCCTAGTCTTGGACCAACGTCTCTGTAATAACTGGTGAGAATGATAGACAAATCACTCTCCAGTCGTTGGTGAACCAGAAACAGGTGCTCATCACCCCCGACATCATTCGCAAAACCCTAAATTTGCATGATGGCACCTATCCTAAAGATTACCCGAAAGGCACCATTGATATGTCTTTTATCCATAACGGGTATGAAGGCGACTTAAGTGCTACAACCATACTTAAAAAGCACTTCCATGATGCTGGATGACTTATCTTTCATATGGTGAATGCCTGCCTTGCATCAAAGACATCTTCTTGGGATCAGATGTCTTCCTGATGGCAACAGGTATTGTACTCTATCCTTGAACGCCAAAATCTAAATTTTTCTGAGATAGTGTTCATGGAACTAAAGGATCTAGCTCAGAAACCTATGGCAAACAGATGGATACTTTATCCCAGGTTTGTGATGGCCATAATTTTGAATCAATTACAATCTGATGGCCTTGTATGTCTTGGAGTCCCTGCTCTAGCTGTTTTAGCTGAGGTATACTCCCCACATAACTCAGACCCTACTCTTAAAGGGGCTGCCCGGATGCTAAAACCCAAGCAGAGGGAACCCACAGCCTCCACTTCAACATCCAAAGTCCCCACCAAACCCAAATCCAAAAAGCCCAAAAAGGCTACTCAGGGAGATGAGTCCCCTGAGGATGCCCCTGTACCAGAAACACAGGAACTACATACTGGTTATAACCCCCTAGTTATGTCCAAGATTCAACCTGCTAAAGCCGCACAGGTATACCCTCAACAGGATCCTGTTGCAACCACAATTGGGGATCTCATATTTCTGGAACCTATCTCAATTGAGAGGGTTACCATTGAAGAGCACCTCTCACCCCGGGTGCATCTGCTTCAGACCAATCTCCACATTCAACCGCCCCTCAAAGCCCAACACTAAAAAATGATAAAGTGCTGAGTCAGTTGCATTCCTCACCCCCTCCCTAGAAACCACTTACCACTGCGAATACCTAAACCATTAAGGGGGAGGCCAAACTGCTTCTGATAACCCACAACACAGGGGTTACAATGTTCACTCTCCAAGTGTAGAAACGGAGAATAGAACATCTGTTAAGGCTGCCACTTCTACTGATTCAGCAAATGATCAGGATGAAGTTGGTAACATCCATAAGACCTTACTAGAGGCAACTGCCAATGAAGGACACAGTCCTGAGGCAGGAAGTCCCCAGTACCAAGAACAAGGGGCACATGCTTCTACTGATCTACACTCAGAGCATGTACATCGTGATTCAATCAGGAGGTCAGGTGATTCACCACAGACTGATGATGACCTGGGCTTTTTCTATGATGTATTAGCCCATAATACCATCCTAGAGACTGAGGTGAGTAGACTCAAAGAGTTGCTAGCCAACATGTCTCAGGATCAAAGTCCATCTACCTCACAAACCCCACCAATGGCACCATCCATTGAAGGTTCCCCAAACACTGAGCCTACACACTTAATTGAGCCACCATCCACTACTTTTGGCACCACCTCTCAGGGACAGAACCCCTCTGAGCAGATGGTTGCTATCTTTCAAAACTCCTTACCTCTCATCACTCCCATCATCACTGACATAGTGCATAAAGCCATTGATGAGAGGATATCCTCACATCTACAAAACCTTATTGATGATGCTGTTCACAAATCTCTTTCTGCCTTTCAAGCCCCCGATCCCAATGCAACCAAAAAGGGGGAGACTTCCAAGTCTAAGGCAGTGAAAGAAAAGAAAAGAAAAAGAGTTGATGATGAGAAAGAAACTGCAAAAGAAAAGAAGGTGGAAAAAGAACTGATCTCAGAACAGCTGATCACAGATAAAGAAAAGGAAGATCAACTGATCACATATAAAAGAAAGAAAAGTGTTGGGTCAAAAGCTGATGAAGATAAATCCTTAGAAGATCTTGTCAAAGATGCTAATGATGCTCATAGCAGATCCATGGATAAAATTATAGATCAGCTCTTTCGACAAGGTCATGACACAACTACACTAGACACTGTGATCAGAAGGCTAGAAATAGAAGAGATTCAAGCTAGATGGGCCGGTTATAGTGTGTTGGAAAGGGAAAGAATGGAGATAATGATCAAATTCATTGCCAAATACCTTGGAAGATCATTGATAGAGATAAAGGCCTCGTCCAGAGACAGTATCTTGGAGATAACCAAGAATATCTGCTCTGCTGGAGGCTATAAACAGGTGCAGGGAAAAGAACTGAAATGGCAAAGCTCTCCAAAGCCAAACTCACCCTGATGAAGACCTTGAATGTTGCAATTGAAAAAGACCTTGAATGCTGCAATTACATTGGCCATGCTAGTCTCACCCTGGGAAATCATTGAAGAATTCAAGAGAGCTCACAAATCCAAGACAACCCCTTAATCTATTATTGAGAACAAAATGATCAAGAAGGGGTTGTTATACAAAAGACTTGAAGATCTTCAGAAGAGTGAACTCCAGTTGTTGCTTGAAGGCTCTCACCCTGATGAATTTGCTTACAGAGAGATAACAACTATGGAGTTAAAAAATGGAAAGACAGTGAGATACCTGTCTGAGTATTATGGCCCAGAGTTCTTCTTCGAGGGAGAAGCAGAAGAACTCACCAAGGAGGAACAAGTTGTTCTCCTGAGGCCTATGCTAGTGAGTCTTATAGACTCATTCATGGGAATTAGGTTTCATGGTTGGGATAAGACTCTGTGTTCAATTTCCCCAAAACAGAGTTCCCTTCCATACTAGGCAATCAAAATATTAGAAACCTTTTCCCGGCCTATGCTTAACTGATTGCCTCTGAAGCTGATCAAGAGGGTGTTTCTCCCAAGAATAAGTGGAATCATCAATAAGTTTAGAGGTTTTGGCTGCATTGGTTCAGGGGGAGTTTGTTGGACCAAAAGAACCAACGAGCCTGATCAGAAAAACCTCTAAGTCCCACAGACATTACAACTGCTGAAGAAGATCACAACAGCTGAAGACAATAGCTGATTACAAGGTCTGAAGACAAATTCTGAAGACAAGAACTGAAGACAAAGTCTGAAGCTATCAGCTGAAGACAAAGTCTAAAAGTAAAGTACTAAAGACAAAGTCTGAAGCTATCAGCTGAAGACAAAGTCTGAAAGTAAAGTCTGAAGCTATCAGCTAAAGACAAAGTCTGAAAGTAAAAGTGTGAAGAACAAAGTCGGAAGAACAAAGACTGAAGACAAAGACTGAAGACCAAAGTGATGAGTAGTTTTCACAACAGCTGAAGTTATCAACCTCAATAGTTGTGATGGTTTCCTTTCAGTACTTGTAATTTACTTTTCAGTAGTTATAGTTTTAGTAGTTTAGTTTCAGTAGTTTTATGTTTCTTGTACTTAGCATTCTCTAAGATGTAATCAGTAGCTGAGAACATTCTCAGTAGTTTGCATAGTTTCAGTAGTTTGAATAATTCTGTTAGATGTCACTATTAAGTGACATGAGCAGACGTCACATCTCCTATATAGGGATGTTGATCTAGTTGTAATGTGTGACATTGAGCCACCACGAAAGCATATGAATGAAATATCTGACTTGCAGAATTCTCTTTTTATAACCATTTATTGTTACATTGAATATCAATTGTGTTCTTGTGAATTGTTTAATTCGTTGTTTGAATTTCCGCTGCAATACTCTCTAATTAATCAAACTTAGATCACTAATCCTAACACTGACTGTGGTGGTTCTGGAGAGTGGATTCTGATTGTGAGAGAGGCAAAGATGGTGTCTGAGATGGAGGTAGATTCAAAAAGTCCTCGCTGTTCACCTCAGATGCCATTTCAAGGATTGGATCTTTGATAATCAGTTCCTCAAACATCTTAAACAGTCCTTCCGCAGCTTCCATTTCAGCTTCGGAAGATTGAGCTTGTTCTTCCGAGGCTTTAACTTCAGCTTTGGAAGTTGGAGGAGATGCAGATTCTATCCCAACTATTTCAGTTGCTCCGCCATTAGTCCCCACTTCCCCTTCAAAATGAATCTTAGGTTCCAAGTGGACCTTAGGTTGACCAACTTCATCCATAATGGTAGAAGGTGCAGTCATCCTCTGAAGCTCTTCAGCTCCAAAGTAGAGCATTGTAGCATCTAGATTGGCTGATTTGTGGAGGATCTCAACAGAAACTTGGGGAATTGTCCGTAGAGATCACTGAGCATCTTTGAGTCAATATGCATAATGACTTGAGATCGCTC
Organism: Flaveria trinervia; assembly: GCA_025506515.1. NCBI lineage: Eukaryota > Viridiplantae > Streptophyta > Magnoliopsida > Asterales > Asteraceae > Flaveria > Flaveria trinervia. Next base: position 19,968,721 of record CM046441.1, read on the forward strand.
AGACACAGTAATGATAGGAGTAGATGAAGTTGTAGTTGGGTTGAAGTGTGGATATGTTGTAGGACCTTAAATGTTTGTCTATGAACATTCTTCCCCTTTTTGGTAGCATCATCTTGAGAGCTAGATGAGCTAGAGGAGAAGTCAATGAGACCTCAACAGGTAGATGCCTGACAGACCTCTCTGTCTGTTTCTTAGCTAGTTTGACCTTGAGATTGTCAATATCAAGTTGCTGAGTGGCGGACCTTGCTTCTAAAGTCCTAACCAAGGATTCGACATTTGAGACTCTAGATAGAAGGTCGTGAATGAGGAGTTTCATGCTTCCCTCATCTTCTTTTGAAGAATCACGGGGAGATGAGGTAACATACCTGTATGTTAAGCCTCACCACCAGATGTGGTTTCTTGGCACCCTGGTTTCCCATGCTCAATGATGTCTCTTTCAGATTCATCAAAGTGCTCAGTTGCCGCAGATTCAGTCAAAGATATGTTATCACTATCCACAAGGTCCATTGAGGCACCTTCTGTAGTGGCAGCTGAATCTACATGCGTCCCCTCCATATCAGTGGGACTCACCTCAGTAATAGGTTGCGCATAGGGCCTAGAGATAAGGGATTTCTCCGGGCTCTGTTGATCTTGAAGAAGGTGTTGTACATCAACTTCATTGCCATGAAGAGATGTTATCTCTTCATTGGTTTTGAAGAGAAGGTCAGTAAAAGATAGGGAGGTTAAGCCTATTGACCCGAGACCTTAATTAATGTCTACAGGCATTGAGCCTCTACAGGGGCTGTCCCTTATTGGTTGTTCAGAAGAGTGTAGATACTCATTCTGAAGGCTGCTGGTTTGGGTTGCAGGCTCCTGGGTTGGAGACTGAGGAGGCTCAAAACCCATATTCAGGTATAAAAGAAGGTTGCAGAGACCTCAGACTGAGTGGGAGCCCATGTTTCCACTCTAGTCTTTTTGGATTGAACAGGAGGGGCTTGTTCAATCAGAGTAGATTGAACAAGGGTTCGTTTGGGGCGTCTTTGATATGTGATGGTGATGGGTGGAGAAGGCAGTGTTGGCATTATGGTGGTGGTTGCTGGTGTGGGTTCATCACCTGTGGGGTGAACAGGGATGTCACGAGGAGCTATGCACTCAATCATACCTGGAAGCAGAGTGGTGTACCTAGTTCATATGGGATTTGATCCCATCCGCCGGACTTGTTGGACAAGAAGTGGAGAAAAACATGCAGGAGAAACTTCCAATTGTAAGAGAAGTTGAACTTGTATACCGTTGACCTGCTGATGTCGCCGCCATATCCCATAAGGATGTAGGTGCTGTCCAAATCTGCCTTCGGGAACTCAGTAGGAGCTCCTTCATCATGAAGCTCCAGATGCTCCCTGATGAGTTATTTAGTAATGATCAACTCCTATCGACAAATGCTTGACCTCAGTAATCAAATCCCATTAGGGTTTCGGCTTGATCATTTCCCTAAAATTCGGCCATGTGGTTGGAGTAAGCAATGGGGTTAACGGTAAGAGCAGTGTAGTAAGGTGATTGGGTGAGAAAGGAGATTATTTGAGAGAAGTCGGCATCCCTTGAAGTATCAAGGAGTGCAACCTGGTTATGCTGAAGGTTAAGGTCCAAATGTGAAACCTTCCTTGACTCCTTTCCTAACATTATTTGCATAATGTGTGCTTGCCGGATTGTAGTAACAATCTTTCGCCATGTGGTTTTGCAGACCACACATTATGCATGCAATGTTAGCTATTGGGAATGTGAGGGTTGCTGTTTCTTGGGCCTCTTTTCTTCGTCAACAACTTTTCCCTTCAACTTCTGATCCTTTGGTAGGACAGAAGTGTTGGTACTACACTCCTTTCCTGAATCAGAAGCACCACACACTTGGAATCCAGCTGAGATAAAGACACCCTTCTGGCTGGGATCAATCTCCAACTTGGACATAGCCACCTTCTTGGGAGTTCTCCTAGCAGCTTTAGCTTTGCTTCTTCTGGCCTTAGTGGTTAGGATTTGTTCTTCACTGGAGGAGATGGGTACATCTACTGTTCCTTCCCTATGTTGACCATTATTGTTGCTTCATCCTTCACCTCTGGTGAGGAAGGGTCAGCAGTTGCAACCTCTTGCTCTTCAGTACCACATCTAGGTTGTCTAATAGACTCATAGGAGTGTGGTTGCGCAATTTCATTGGTTCGCAACCCTCCTTTGTTTTGATAACAGTGTTTGGAGTGGGAGGATGATGCAAGAATAGCTTGGAAGTTTTGCTCAGAGATAGCATGCTTCTTGGCCTAAGCCTCAGCAGTGACAAGCCGGGCTTGAGCCTCAGACAATTTGGATATCAGATCTTTGATTTGAGTCTTGTAGTTTGTGTGTTCATGTTTTAAAAGAGACATAGTTTTCTCCAACTCCTTACTTTTCTTTTGATAGTTAGATTCAGCTCTTTTATAATCAGATTTTAAGATATTTAAAGACTCAATATCATATCTGATTTCCATATTATAATCCTGATAGAGTTTAACTTTAGCTATACAGGCTGGAGTGCAGAGATGTTCATATACCTGGGCATCATCTGTTCCGGCCATGAGAGCTTGAGTAGGAGTCACATCCTGTACCATGAAGCTCCAGTAAACTTCTTGAGCTATTGCAACTGTTTCAGTTGACTTCTTAGCTGGCTTTGAGGTTGAGGGATATGTGGAGGCCTGTGGGGTTCCCGTATTGGTTTTGGGAGCCTTGCATTCCCTTGCAAAGTGACCCAGTTGGTTACAGTTGTAACACTTTGCCTTTGTCTTGTCAAACCCGAACTTCCTGGTAGTTGGCTTTTGAGGGAAGTGCCTTCCAGTTCTCTTAAAGAACTTTTTCGCTCAGTAAGTTAAAAGAGCCATCTATTGGACAATGTCCATGTACTGTACACCATCTGGACAGAAACACTCAAGATCATAAAAGCAGTATTGAAAATCACTAGAGTGCCCATTTCCTGAGACAATGGCACAACTTTCCTGAAAGGAGTTGTGTTGAGCTTGTTGACACCTTGGAGTCTCAGGAAAAGTGATGTAAGGTCCAGAAGAGCATGATGGCTATTGATATGTCAGGATATGCTGAGGTTGTGGGGGTAATGAGCCTTCAGCAACCATTAAAGCGTTGCTAGCAGGAAGACTCATGGGTCTGCTTGTTTGGTGGCCCTTCTTACTCTCCATCTCTAGGCGATATCCATGAAGGATGCCATAGAGTTCAGTCATGGTGAGAGTGTTCAAGTTCTCTATCCTCTTGATAGAGACACAATAAAAAGTCCACTCGTTTGGAAGAGCACTCATGAACTTTCTAGTAAGATCTCTATGTTTGGGAGTGATCTTCACAGACTGAAGAGAAGAGATAAGATCCATGTACCTGAAGTACTGCTCGCTGTAGGTCTCTCCAGCAATATGAGTGATGTTCTCAAATTGCTGCTTGAGTGATTCCTTCTTAGAGTTATTGGAGCTTGAGTACATCTGAGCAAGTGCGTCAAACAATTCTTTGGCAGTCGTGCAATGCTCAAATCCTACCATAATGGAGTTCGGTATTGCAGTGATGAGAATGGTCATAGGATTGCTCTCGATGTCCATCTTCTTTCTGTCTTCATGAGAGTAATCCTCCACGGCCTTTTCTATCATGGCACCATTTCCACCAGGTAATGCTACCTTAGGCTTATACGGGCCATTGACAAAGTAGTTCCACATCTTGTTGTCTTGGTATGTGATGAAGCCTTCTGTTCTCCAGCTCCAAGACCTGAAATTTTTAGGAGTAATGATGGGAGCCTTTCTCATGGTTCCCATCTCTACTTCTGACCTGTTAAGGGCCATTAGAGTGAGTGCGTTGTAGGGAGGAGTGAAAAACAGGTTGATTTGGATTGTTAGATCACGAAATCAAGATCCTGAGGAGCTCTGATACCAATTGAAGGATTGATGTTTGTCACTAAACACATATGTTTTTCTCTCAAACTCACCTAGAGCAACACTCGGGTTAAGACAGAATCAGTAAGAGTTGATCACAATATAGAAAGTAATAAAGAACACAGGAAGTAATTTTCAAGGTACTTTTATATATTGCTTCTCAACTCAAAATACAAGACTCTTACAAGCGGTTGTTGTTGTTACAATGAGTTACAAACAGAACCTATATATAATACTACCTACAGCCGGATATACTTTGATACCAGCTGGGATCCTATAGCTAAAGTGTATATTAGAAGACTAAAGTTAAGGTATCTTAGATAAACTCTTATCTGAGATTTGGTAGTCAGGACATGTCCCTGACTTACCTTTTGTCACCAACTAAAGTTGGTAACATGTACTATCATGAAAAGGTGATGGTCAACTGCATGGCTCTTTAGGAAGAAGCCATATAGTATCAGAGGTCTGTAGCGGAGTGTCAGAGACCATACTTGTATCCACTGGTCATAGTAGTGTCTTCCGAAGGTTAAATGGCTTCAGAAGAGTATGCACTTCCGAAGCCCTTATACTTCGGAAGAGGCTGCTTCTTCCAAGGCTTGGAGACTTCTTCTTTTCATTATACTTCGGAAGTGGTCTTCATTTCATTCTTCTAAGCCTTCAACTTCGGAAGTATACACTTGACTTCGGAAGTAGAGTTCTCTTTTTGGAAGTTGATCTTTCACGTTGTCTTTGGAAGAACTCTACAACCATCGGAAGTTCCATGCTAAGATTTGGAAGCCTTTGCATTCAGTACCAAAATTATCTAAGTGACTTAGTCTTGGTTGCATTTGCCTTCTTCTTGATCCAACAATATCTTTTCTTTCTTTTTCTTCATTTTATTCTTCTTTCATTGAGTAAAAAAACTAACCGGGTGTTACAAGTCCACCCCTAATATTGGTTTCATCCCCGAAACCTATTATTCCTCAAACAATGTGGGTAATGTTATCTCATCTCTTCTTTAGTCTCCCACATAGACTCAGATATGTTCATGTGCTTCAATTGTACACGCAGAAGAGGAACCCCTTTATTCCGTAACCTCTTCTCTTTAGGATCAATGATTGCCATTGGTTGCTCCACATAACTGAGCCGTTCGTCTACCTTGATATCTTCCAGTGGTACAACCATGTCTTCGTCTGCCAAACATTTCCTTAGATGAGTTACGTGAATGTCGGATGAATTCCAATTAACTCGTCTGGTAACTCCAATCTATAGGCCACCTCTCCTACTCTAGCAATGATTCGTAGAGGCACTATGTATCTTGGGCTCAACTTGCCCAGCTTTCGTAACCAAATGATACCCTTCCAAGGTGAGACTTTCAACATAACCCTATCACCCACCCGGAACAAAATCGATCAATGTCGTTTTTCAGCATACGACTTCTGTCTATCTTTGGCTGCCTTCATGAAGGCTTTGATTTTTTCAAGCTTCTTAGTCGTAGCCTTGATCACCTCGACGCTTCCTAACTCTTTCTGAACAATATCACCCCAACACACGGGTGTTCGGCATCTCCTACTGTATAGCATCTCATAAGGGGGCATACCAATGCTGAAATGATAACTGTTGTTATATGAGAACTCAGCTAACAGCAAGTGGTCATGCCAACTTCCTCTAAAATCAATGACGCATGCCCGGAGCATATCTTCTAGCGTCTGAATTGTCCGTTCTGACTAACCATCTGTTTGAGGATTATAAGTCGTGCTAATATGTAACCTCATCGCCATAGCATGGTGAAATTTCTTCCAATATTTAGATGTAAACCGAGTGTCACGATCAGACATAATGGACACCGGCACACCATGATGAGTTACGATCTCCTTGATGAAAAGATCCACTAACCTCTAAGATGAATACGTCTCGTGAATTGGTAAGAAGTGAGCACTCTTCGTCAAACGATCAACTATCACCCATATGGCATCATACCCTCGTGTGGTACGAGGTAGCTTCGTAATAAATTCCATGGTGATGTGCTCCCACTTCCCCTCCGGTATATCCAAAGGTTGGATCTTTCCATATGGATTTTGGTGCTCGGCCTTCACTTGTAAACAAGTAAGGCATTTACTCACATACTCCACCACATCACGCTTTATACCCGGCCACCAATAGTCATTCATCATGTCCTGTTACATCTTTATAGCACTGGGATGAATAGATTATCGAGTCTTGTGAGCTTCGTCCATAATCTTCATGTGTAGATCCCAAAATCGAGAAATCTACATTCGTCTAAATCGGGTTCTAACACCGAGTGTGTTTTCAACCAATTCCGCAAACAGACCTCTCATTCTTTCTTAGTTAAGATGACCTTCTTTCAATGCATCATCATGAAACTCTTTGACTTGCTTCATCACATCCGAGGTCATGATCAACCGGTAAGCTTTCACCCTAATCGGTTCGAGTCTCTCTTTCCGGTTAGGCATCCGCCACCACATTGGCTTTGCCCGGATGGTAATGGATCTGGCAATCATGATCTTTTATAAGCTCCAACCACTCTTGGTAAGGGGTATCGGTTCTTTATCATCAACTTATTCAGCTAACACACATCCTCATACTATCGTCTTTCTTCTTCATGAATAAGACCAGAGCACCCCAAGGAAAGATACTCGACATAGTAAACCTCTTATCAAGCAGCTCTTGCAATTGCTCCATCAACTCTTTCGTTTCAGTCGGAGCCAACCGATACGATGCCTTGGCAACAGGTTGGGCACCTAGTATCAAATCAATCTGAAACTCGATCTCTCGGTCAGGTGGCACTCCTAGTAAGTCTTTGGGAAACACATCTGGGAAGTCACACACAACTGGGACATCGGATAGCTGTGGTGTTGGTGTATCCACGTCCTTTGTCTAAGCCAAGAAAGCGCTACATCCATGCCTCATACAGTTTCCCGCCACCGCCATTGAGATCACTTTCGGAATCGTCGTGACTCCATCACCATAAACCGTCACTGAACTACCGTCAGGCGCTGTGAAACGAATCATCTTCTTACATCACACAATGTTCACCTCGTAGTCCGCTAACCAATCCATCCCCAGGACTACATCAAACCTGCCTATGGTCATCATGAATGGTCTAGCAGGAAACTTGTGACCTTCTAATTCCATATCTCGTCCCTCTATAATCTCAAAAATCCTGGTAGAATTACCTAAGGCAGTTTCTACATCAAACGATGCATCTATATTCTTTACTACTAACAAGTAATTAAGCACAAAAAGTAGCAGAAATGAAACTTTTACTAGCAGCAGAATCGAATAACATAGAGGCTAAAGTTTGGTATACAAGAAACGTACCTGACACAACATCAGGGTCCTTCCTAGCCTCTTCCTGCGCTCGCCCTCGGTCCTTCACCTCCAGTCTTCTTCACCTCAGAACCGTCGGCCCCCGCCTTCTTACAGTCTCTAATCATGTGACCATCTCCACCATAGTTAAAACATCAGAACGTACGAAAGTCCTTTTCTAATTGTCCCGAGTTTCCACATTTGAAGCATATGATCGATCCCAAGCTATATTCACCGATATGCTCTCTTCCACATTTGCCACACTTCTTCAATCCCGCACCACATGTGACCACAGGGCAGTCATCCACCCGTGCCTTCTTGTTACTCATCGGGGCACCACCCCAACCAAACCTTTTACCATTCCATTTCCGGTCACCACTATCTTTCTTGCTGTCTTCAGTCACCACCACAGTTCGTTCATCATACAATCTCCCTGCCAAATCAACCGCCGACCTAAACGTGCTCAGTCGAGCAGTGATCATGTGCCTACGAATATCCATTGACAAGCCCTGAATATACCTCTTGATCTTTCATGACATAGGCGTCACCTAATCCGGCACCAGCCGTGCCATTTCATTGAATTTAGTGGTGTATTGTTGATGTGTCATTGTTCCCGCCTCCAGTTGCAGGAATTCCCTTTCCACCTTATCTATTTCTTTATAAGGATAGAACTCCTCAATCTCCAACTTCCTCAGCTCAGACCTTCTCATCCTCTCAATTGCCCGACTACCCTCGGCTTAGACTATATAGTACCACCAACACAGAGCCGAGTCCACAACGAGTGGGCAGCAAATTTCATGTTCTAGGCCTCTTGGCACTCGTTGATATTAAGAATAACTTCAATTTCTCTCACCCACCGATGAGCAGCAACAAAAGTACCATTACCATCAAAAGTAGGGGGCTTGCACCTTTGAAACATCCCATAGTTACAGCCTCGTGCCGCCTCCGGCGTAGGCTCTTCTTCTTCCTCTTCTTTTTCATCATCAGATAAAACCGTCTCAAACTCGGGCTGTCTTCTTTTGCCCGTAGGTCTACTTCTCTCCTTCCTTTCTGCTTCCCTCACAACCTTGATTACTCCGGTCACCATAGACGCTAAGATTGTCTGCATGACCTGATGCACCTCTTCGATAGCAGTCTCCTTCACCCATGCCCTTAAGTTAGCACTCTCATCACCACCCTCCAGATGATGGGTCTTTGGTTCTTCATGAACCACCTTCTCAGCTCTAGGCCTTCCTCTCGTAGCCCGTGCTTCAGCACCACGACCTCCACCATGTGAAGCTTTAGATGATCTACCACCCACCATCCTCTAACACACACACTGAAAGATTCAAACACCAACACGGTCATTCAAAGGAACGACTAAGTTTATGTCAAGTATAATAAGTCCCTAATTACAGTGGCCAGTTGTGATTAGCCACTTACTTTACTCTTCATACCCCAAGCATTACCTATCCTAACTACATCAGTATCCAAATCTACCAGCAACACATAAACCACATAACATGCGCACGTAATACCGGTTAACATTAACAAAATACCTGATGGCACGTAGCTACTCGGACCGGCATCCCTTCCCCTTCCGTCTCATTCTCAGTTTAAGTTAAGGTTTATTTTGAAAATTTATATGTTTCACTTAAATTTTGGCTCTCATAACAACTTGTAAGGCCCCGTTCTTGGGACTCTTACTGCTGGCTAATCATCGCTCATAAAACATATAATTGCATTTATCTTTCATAAAACATCGCAACGTGAAATCAAAATAAATTTTCATTTCAATAAAAATGCTTTTGCACGTTAATACCATCATTCCTTTTGAAACATCGTTCGTTCGCATTACAATGCAAAAAAATTAACAAAAGAATGCCATCCAAAATGCCAAGTGCTGCCCCATGACATTCTCAACAATGCTCACCTGCCAACTAGAAAAATGCATAAAAGTCATCGTTGCTGAGTGAGTTCTAGTTTTATAATAAAACATACTTTACTTTCATTAAAATCATTCTTTACTTTTGCATGTGATCACACATCATACGTACACATAGATCATATCATTATTATCTTCATCATTCATTTATCGACTTTCATTCATTCATGCTTTCTTAATTTCATTCATATGTTCATCATTACTTCTTTTCATTCCATCAAAAACCATGAACTTTACCCTACTGTCATGCATAAAGCTCGTACTGGGTCGGGTTCTTTCATAGACACCCTATCATGGCACACAGCAGCCTGGCTATAGTACCTAGGGAAAACTTAGGTATACCATTGTCATGTGCGATACCCACCATCATGCATAAAGGTTCTATACAATGGTTCTCTGGGGTAGCTAACCAACACACTGTTGAACTAACCCTTCATTCGGCGTGTTTCGACATACAAGGCTTGCAATACTTACTTTACTTTCCTTCATTCATTAAAGCATGCATTTATTCATCATGTTCCTCTTTTCATTATCTTCTCCTTTACGTTACATAATACATTCATTTCATTCATTAACATTCAATGTAAAGCCATGGAAATAATCATACATAATAAGGAACATCAACATACTCAGTCAACATCATCAACATGCCATCATACATACATAACATACATCATAAATACCATCAAGCCTATATTTCAACTTTTTCCCCAAAATGCCAACACATCGTTTATGACCTCAAAAAGTCAACTTACATAGCCCCCACGAACATCCCAAGTCAAGCCTATATTCAACTTTTTCCCCAAAAAGTCAAAAAATATTCTAAGTGTTCATCCGCATTTGCCTTTTTGTTCATCCGCATTTCTTTTGTTCATCCACATTTCTTTTACTCACCGCATTACTTTTGTTAATCCGCATTTCTTTTACTCATCCGCATTTTTTCAGTCGCATAAACTTAGTCATCCGCATTAACTTTGTTCATCCGCATTAACTTTGTTCATCCGCATTTCCTTAGTCACATGAACTTACTCATCTGCATTTGTTCATTTCATGACTTACTCATCCACATTTGTTTTCTCATGTTAGGATCTCAGCCTCTAGGTTTAATCGATTGAACAGATATAGCAGCGGAATAGCTCAGAATTAGGCAAATTCAAGTAAGAACATTCGATATAAAGCGATAAAAGAATTTTGTTATAGAGAGAGAAATATCAGACAAAAGGAATATTGCATTAAGATTGTCGGCCTCAATGGCACGATAACAGGTGAGTCATCTTTCCTTATAAAGGAAAGAATGACGTAGGCTAATGTCACTTGAAAGTGACATGTAACCGTTTTATAACTACTGATGTTTAACAACTACTGAAGATGTCAACAACTACATCTTCTTACAAATGTTCCTAAGTGTTAAACATCTTATTTACAACTACTGAAAAACATAAAACTACTGATACTACAACAACTGAAGAACAACCTCTTCAGTTGTTTACAAGTACTGAAAAGGAAACAACTACAGAAAAGTAAACAAACTACTGAAAGGTAAGGAAAACTACTGATGAAGAAAAACCATCACAACAACTGAAGAAGCCCTCTTCAGCTGTTGTCATCAGCTGTTAGCATCAGCTGATGTCTTCAGTACTTGAACATCAGACTTTGTCTTTCAGCTGTTGATCTTCAGTCTTTGTCTTCAGTACTTGTTCAAGTCTTCAGACTTTAGATCTTCAGCTGTTGTCTCAGTCTTTGTCTTCAGTACTTCAGAAATACTTCAGCAGTTGTATTCTTCAGACTTTGTAGAACAGCTGATCAGGTCTTCTTCAGCTGTTGTGATGTCCTGTGGGACTTAGAGGTTTCTCTGATCAGGCTCATTGGTTCTTTTGGTCCAACAAACTCCCCCTGAACCAATGCAGCCAAAACCTCTAAGTTATTGACGAGTCCCACTTATTTTGGCAGATAGATTGGTCTTTTTATCCTCTTGATCAGATGAGAAGTGACCCTTTTTCAGCACAGGCCTAGGAAGAAGTCTCTGATGATCTGTTTTGCATGATATGGTTGGGAGCACTGTATTGGGGACTTGGACACTGAGCTGTTACCCCAACCATGAGATCTACTTCCCGTGTATCAGCCTATAGGATTCCCTGGTGTAAGCCCTTAGAAACATGATCTGCTCATCCATTGTCAGCACCTCGGGCACACCATCAAACAATCCTTCTCGGCCATACACTTCAGATATGTACTTAGCCTGTTTTCCATTCTTGAGCTCAACCGTGGTTATTTGTCTGTAAGCAAACTCATCTGGATGAGTCCCTTCTAAGAGCAGGTTGAGCTCATCTTGTTTGAAGTTTTCAAGTCTTTTGTAAACCAATCCTTCTTTATGATTTTATTCTCCAACATCTTTTGGGGTGGTTGTTTGGCTTCATAAGCTTCTTGAACTCTTCTACAATTTCCCAAGGGGACACTACAAGAACCACAGTGATGTCTTCGTCGACAACCCTCTTCACTTGGCCCTTGTATTTTGAAGGAATTTCTTTCTTGACAATCCGGTGTGCCACCCTAGGATCAGGCCATATCCTTACTTTTTCCCTTTGGTATTGAAAGGTATTAGCAAGGGTGTACAATCTTAAGACTTTTTTCTTCATGCTAATCATTGAAGTGGATGTGGCATATGCTTTGTCAATGCTTTTCAGCATTTCCTCATCATGTCTTTGCATCTGTTCCTCTTCAATCTTTATCATCACATCATGCAGAGAAGCAGAGTGATGGACATTGGATTAGCCTTAGGCAAAGTGATAACTGCAGAGAGTGGCAGTCTGTCTTCATCCTCCTCTTCTTCTTCATCAGCCCTCAGTACCTTTCTTTTCTTTTGTCTAGGTACATCACTGGCAGTGGGTTTTGGGGGTAAAGGATTTGGTTTTGTGGGTTGGATGGTTGGTTTAGAGGGTAAAGGGGTTGTTTTAGTGGGTTGTGGAGGTAGTGATTTTGAGGATAGAGGCTTTTCAGACTGTTTTAGCATTTTGGCTGTAAGGGAGGCTTTAGTAATTTTGTCAGTTCTTTTCGGTTCCCAACCCCAGCTTCATTTAATGCCTCAATCACTAAACCCTTGGAGTATGCTTCAGACGAACAAATCTGGGTGGTTATTGCCAGATGTTGTCCCTGGTCCAGGCCCTTATTTCTATCAGAGATCTTCCCAAGTATTTGGCTACAAATCTAATCATTATCTCCAGCCTTTCTTTCTAAGGCATCATAACTAGCCCATCTTGAGTTGATCTCCTCTGTCTCCAACCTTCTGATCTCGGAGTCTAGTTGTTGGATGTCAAAACCCTGCCTATATAACTGATCAATGATTTTATCCATTGAACGGTTATGTTGGCATCAGCTTCTTTCACCATATCATTCCGCTCCTTCTCCTTCTCAGACTCTCCTTTCCTCTTTTGATATGTGACATGAAAGTCTTTTTGACTTTCATTCACTTCAGCTCTCTTCTCACTCTCCTCTCCTTCTCATGATCAAACTCACTCTCCTCCACACTTATAACAGCCAACTCCTTCTCATTTACCTCTCTCTGATTCTTTCTCCTTCTCCCCATCTGTCCTCTTCCTTTTTCCTTTAACTGACTGACTCCCCCCTTTTTGGTTGCATTGGGTGCAAGGGTTTGAGCAGTAGAAAGTGATTTGGTCACCAACTCCTCCACCAGGGGTTGTATTATTGTAGGAAGCCTCTCATCAATGGCTTTGATCACTATATCTGTGATCATGGGAGTGATGAGAGGTAGGGATTTTTAAAGGTTAGCAACTGATTGATCAGAATGGTTCTGTTCCTGAAAATCAGTGCCAAAAGCAGAGGCTGGTGGCTTGGAAGTATGTATTGGCTCAGTGTTTAGGGGACCTTCAGAAGAAGGTGCCATCTGTGGGTGTATTGTGGTGGCAGATGGACTTTCATCCTGAGACATCTTGGCCAGCAGCTCTTTGAGTCTGCTAACCTCATCCTCTAGGATGGTGTTTTGAGCAACTACATCATAGAAGAAGCTCAGCTCATCATCAGTTGATACTGAATCACCTGACCTCCTGACAGAGTCAGGATTAACATGCCTTGAGTGTAGATCAATTATAGCATGTGCCCCTTGTTCTTGGTTCTGGGGACTTCCAGCCTCAGGACTATGTCCTTCATCAGCTGTTGCCGCTGGTGAGGTCTTAGAGATGTTACCAACTGCACCCTGGTCATTTGCTGAGGCAGAGGCAGTGGCAGCTCACCAGAAGTTCGCACCTCCTTGTCTACACCAGGAGATGGAACATGATAACCCCTGTGCTGTGGTTGACAGAAGCATTGTGATCCTCCCCCTCAGTTTTTGAGGTTATCCCAGTAGTGATTGGTGTCTGGGTGGGGGGTGAGGAATGCAACTGCGTCAGCACTTTTGCAACAATTTTGTAGGCTTTGAGGGGCGGTTGCATCAGGAGAGGGTGTGGAAGCAGTGTGCACCCGGGGCGAGTGGTGCTCTTCAATGGTAATCCCCTCAAGTGAGGAGGATCCCAGCAGTGTGGCTTCCCTTTGAGTGGTTGCATCAGGTTCCTTTTGAGAGGAAACCTGAGCGGCTTCGGTTGGTGGAGTCATAGTCTCTACTGGGGGGTTATTTCCAGTAGAGATAACCTGCTTTGGTGCAGCAGGAGCATCCTCAGGGGACTCAACTCCCTGAGTAGCCTTCTTAGGCTTCTTCTTTGTGGGTTTGGAGGGGACTTTGGATGTGGAAGTGGAGGCTGTGGGTTCCAGCTGCGTGGGTTTGCGCAGCTTGGCAGCCTGTTTAAGAGTTTGGTCAGTGTTGTGTCGGGAGTATACCTCCGGCAATACAGCCAAAGCAGGGACTCCCAGACCAACTAGTCCCTCAGCATGAAGCTGATTCTCTATTATGGCCATTATAAACCGAGGATATAGTATCCAACGGTTAGAAAGTGGTTTTGTGGCCATATCCTTGATTTCAAGAAAAATTATTTCAGAAAAGTTTAGTGGTTCTTGTTCAACGAAAGAGAACAGTACCTGTTGCCATCTGGAAGACAGTTGATCCCAAGAAGAAGTCTTCGAGGCCAGGCAAACATTTACCATATGAAATATCAATCGTTCAGCATCTGGAAAATGTTCTTCAGGATGCGAAGCACTAAGATCGCCTTGATATCCATGTTGTCCAATGAAAGATCAATTTGGCGCTTAGGATATCCAACAGGGTAGGCAGCATCATCTAATAGTAATATCTGGCGGATGGTAGCAGTAGAGATGACCACCTTATGAGAGTTGATGGACGAATGGATAGATTCTCCATTAACAGTTGCATTCGTCCAAAACTGATGTAGCGAATCGGCATAAATGATTGGATTTAGGAGAAAGGCCGTTTTCAGTGGTGATTGGACCATAAGATCTATAGCATGATCGAATTTGGTCCAGAAGGGCGATTTAGTGAGGTACGCGACACAGTTGTGTCGAGGCTTGAGTTGCATGGTTGCCATTAATGAAGGTGAAAGATTTTCAGAGCTTTTGAAATTTTAGGTCGTGAAAGAATGAAAAACTCTGAAAGAGGGATCAGGTATATATAGGGTACGGGTTATGAAACGACTGAAGGTATTGGTGTTAGTCATCAGTATTTGAAACAACTGATGACGTGGTATTAACTTTCAGAGGTTTGAAACGACTGATGGTATTGGTGTGGTCAGCAGTTATAAAACAACTGAAGACATGGTGTTTACAATTAGACGTTGAAACAACTGAAGTCTCTGATTTAGGCATCAGTAGTTTTAAAAACTACTGAAGACAAGTTGGACTTCAGATGTTGAAACAACTGAGGACTTGGTATTAGTCATCAGTAGTTGTGAAACTACTGAAGACCCTGGTTGTGCCATCAGTTGTTGTAAACAACTGAAGACTTGGTGTTAGTCATCAGTAGTTGTGAACTACTGAAGACATGGTATTGCTTCAGTTGTTTATGAAGAAACAGCAGTTTGTGAACTACTGAAGAGAGAGTACTCATCAGTAGTTGTCGTCAATTCATAGCCTTTCAGCTGTTTCATACTGTCCTCAACACTTACTCATCAACCTTTTTGCTGTTTTTAGTTGTTTCATAGGACATCAGTACTTATCTGTTTCTACTGATTTCAGTAGTTGTAACTACATCAGTAGTTTAGAACAGATAAAGTACAGTACTTAAAACATTTAGCCTTCAGTAGTTATAAAAACTACTGTGGGTAAAATAACTCATCAGTACTTATATGTGACATGGTTACCAATGATCATCAGTAATTACTGAGATCATCAGTAGTTGTCACTTATTCTAGCTGCAACATACCAAGCCTTAACATCAGGTTGTGGAAAGTTGAACTATCCAAAGGCTTAGTAAAAATGTCTGCAAGCTCATCAGCACTAGGCACAAACATAGGATTAATTAGACCCTTTTCAAAACAATCTCTTATAAAATGATGTCTAATTTCTATATGTTTGGTCCTAGAGTGCTGGACTGGATTTTTGACAATGCAAAGAGCTGAAGCACTATCCATTAATAATGGAGTCTTAGTCTCTGTAATGCCATAATCCAAAAGTTGATTCTGAAGCCAGAGTACTTGGGATGTACAACTTGCAGCAGCAATGTACTCGGCTTCAGCAGTGGATGTAGCAATAGATGTTTGTTTCTTACTCTGCCAAGAAATCAAACAGTTGCCTAGGAATTGACATCCACCAGAAGTTGATTTCCTGGTCAACTTACACCCTGCATAGTCACTATCAGAGAAAGCAACTAATTTGCAAGAATGTCTAGTGGAATACCATAAGCCTAGAGATTGTGTACCTTGCAGATATCTAAAGATCCTCTTGACTGCAGTCAGATGAGATTCCTTACGTGCAGCCTGAAATCTAGCACAAACACATGTAGCAAACATAATATCTGGTCTAGAAGCTGTTAAATACATCAAGGAACCAATCATACATCTGTAAAGAGTTTCATCAACATCTTTACCTTTCTGATCAACATCCAATTGTGTGGTGTTGCACATGGGAGTAGAACAGGGTTTACAGTTTTGTAAATCAAACTTATTCAAAAGATCTTTTGTGTATTTAGACTGATGAATGAAAATTCCATCAGCTTTTTGTTTGATTTGCAAACCTAGAAAGAACTGTAATTCTCCCATTGCACTCATTTCAAACTTCTGTTGCATTAAGTTTTGGAATTCCTCACACAATTTGGGATCAGAGGATGCAAATATAATATCATCAACATAAATTTGAACAAGTAGCTTATGCTGATCCACCTTCTTAATAAATAAAGTTTTATCTATGGAGCCTCTAGTGAAATTATTCTGTAGAAGAAAGTTTGATAAGGTCTCATACCAGGCTCTAGGTGCTTGTTTCAACCCATAAAGAGCTTTATCAAGCTTATATACCCATTCTGGGTGCTTATTATCCTCAAAGCCTGGTGGTTGACACACATAAACTTCTTCTTTTATGTTACCATATAGAAAAGCACTTTTGACATCCATTTGAAAAACTTTAAGATTGTGGAGTGCGGCATAGGCTAAAAACAATCTAATTGCCTCCAGTCTGGCTACAGGGGCAAAGGTTTCATCATAATCAATACCTTCTTCTTGTGCAAACCCCTGCACAACCAGTCTGGCCTTGTTCTTAACAATTAGCCCATTTTCATCAGTTTTATTCCTAAACACCCATTTAGTGCCTATTGCACACTTACCTGGGGGTAGAGGAACAAGCTCCCACACTTGTTGTTTTTTGAACTGAAGAAGCTCAAGCTGCATGGCTTCAACCCATCCATTGCCTCTCAAAGCTACATGATAGTTCTTTGGCTCTAGCTGACTGATGAAGAGAGCATAGAAGCAGAAATTGGACAACTGGCTTCTGGTTGAAACACCAGCATTGATATCACCAAGGATTTGAGACATTGGGTGATTTTTCAGCTCTTGGTAAACAATCAAATCTGTGCAAGTGTTTGTAGGACCTTCAGCAGCAGCAGATGTTGATGCAGATTCTTGAAACCATGAAGATGGTGGCAACTCAAATGAAGTTGAGGATGCAGAAATCTCATCAGCATTTGTTGTGGATCGTGCTGCTGGAGCTACAGGAGCATCAGGTTTAGAGGACACAGGCAGTTGGTAACTAAACTGAAGAGGTGATTACTACTATCATCATCATCTTAGTAGTAACACCAGGTGGTGAACTGTTGACAGGAGCAACAGCAGGAGATTGATAAGGAACATATTGCAGTATGTCCAAATCAAAGAGCTCCACAGGGCTTTGTGGAATCTTGTCCTTTGGAGATTCATTGAACTTGACATGTAGAGTCTCTTCAACCATCTTTGTTCTGCAGTTGAACACTCTGTATGCCTTGCAAGTTGATGAATAACCAACAAGTATCCTGCATCCACCTTAGGATCAAATTTCTGGAGCTGATCCTTTGTGTTGAGAATGAAACAGGGACACCCAAATGCTCTAAAGAATGAAATGAGAGGGGCCAAATGATGTAGAACTTCATATGGAGTCTTCATCAACCTCTGATTTATTAGCACTCTATTCTGCACATAGCATGCTGTGTTGACAGCTTCAGCCCAAAAGGTCAATGGCAGTCCAGAATCAGCCAACACAGACCTTGCAGCTTCAATGAGGGTCCTGTTCTTTCTCTTCACAACTCCATTCTGTTCAGGAGTTCTTGGAATACTAAACTGTCTCTTTATTCCCTTGGAAAGGTAGAACTCATCAAGTGTATTGTTCCTGAATTCTGTTCCATTGTCACTTCTAATACACTTGACTGAGAGGGAATACTGCTTCTCAGCATACAACACAAAGTTTATGATCTTCTGTTCAGCTTCATCCTTTGAATGTAGAAAGAAAGTCCATACAAATCTGGAGTAATCATCCACAATTACCAGACAGTATTTCTTCTTTGCCATGCTCATCACTCTCACAGGACCAAAGAGATCCATGTGAAGAAGTTGTAAGCAGGCAGTGGACTTTGGTTCTTCAATAAGTGGGAATGAAACCTTGTGCTGTTTTCCTTTCAAACAAGCAGTGCATTGTGTTTTCACACTTGAACTCCTTCATAGGCATTCCCCTTACTAAACTATGGTGTATCAGCTGATTCATGTTCTTGAAGTTAACATGTCCCAGCCTTCTAGGCCATAGATTAGATTCTTGAGGAGAGGCCTTGGAAAATAGGCAAGGATGGCCTTTGAGATCTATTTTCTTGGAAAGATCTAAGGCATACACTCTTCCTGTCCTGTTGGCCTTCAGGAGAGTGTGAGCATCCAATACCTTGTCAATCAAACTCAGAACTTTGGATGACAGAATCCTGCAGTTCTGGCTTGTGAAAAGAGCAACATGGCCTTTGTCACACATTTGACTGACACTCAAGAGGTTATACTTGAGATTTTCCACATGGTTGACATCATCAAACCTTATTTCCCCATTGGAACAAAGCCGTTCCCGATGATGATAACCTCTTGCATCATTGGCAAAGGAAACAAAACCCTCCTTCCTGGAGAGTAGTCATTAAGAAGTGAGTTGTTCCCAGTCATATGCATAGATCCCCCACTGTCTACATACCAGATGCTACTTTGGCATGTTGAAGAAACCTGCATTAATAAAAAATCAGTTACTTTTGCAGACCCAAACCTTTTTGGTTTTGGGCCTCGTCTCATCAATAGATGGTAAACTAACAGGTTTATTGGGCACAATACCTTGAGGTGAAGGAGATGGTGTAGAAGAGGAATCCTTTGGCTTGGATCTCCTTTTCTGGGTTTCAACACAGGGCCATCAAGTTGGTTAACTCTTCCCAACAGATGTTGAACCATCATTACCAGCTGTGTCCGATTCTGGGAAAGAGCTTTCAGCTCTTCAGACACATTGGTATTGGTGTTTGATGATGAGTTCTTGTGTTGCACCATCTTCTTTTGAGCAACCTCAGTTGTTGCCTGTTGCACTCCTTCCCTTTTAGATTTCTTTTTGGACATAGGATTAACAGGATTTGATGCTGCTGGTACAAACTTGGACTCAAACTCAGTTTTCATTTTAGCCAAGTTTTCTTTAATTTTCTCCTTTTGTTTGAGTTTGGATCCCTTTTTGTACCAACAATCATCTGTGAGATGATTGAATCCACATATTTCACATGGTTTCTTCTTCATCTTCTGTTGATCATCAACTGAAGAAGATGAAACTACTGAAGACTTGCTCTTCAGCAGTTTAGAAGCACTTTTTGCCTTCTTCTCAACTCCCTTAGTAGGCTTCAAATCCTTCCTACTGACAGTTTTCTTCTCTTTAGTGCTGTCAGTTATTGGGATTTGAACTCCAGATGTTATCCCCTGCTCTCCAGTACCCTCAGTACTCTAGGGATAACACTTGGGTTGATCAACTCATTGATCATGTGAGTGTCAGCAGTTGAACCATCAATATCAGCTGATAGGTTCACAGAGGGATTACTACTGACTTCAACTACTGATGGTGCTTTATCAAGTAGTGAATCACATGATGAGGTGGATTGGTCATTACTTTCTCCATCAGATTCTACTCCTGCTCTTGAAGCAAAATCTGTAGGAGGAGCAGTGTGATTATAACCAATTCCAAACTTCACGTTGGAAGCAGTTTGCTTACTAAGAAGCATTTCAAAGCCCTTGCAAGATTGTACCCATCGATCACACTCTACTTGGGTGACAGCAAGAGTATCTTTGAGGTCTTTGTACTTCTCTAAGAGTACATCCTCCCTAGCCTTATCATCAGAGATTTGGCATTTTAATTTATAAATCTCATCAGTTTTCTCTTTCAGCACAGACTCAAACTCAGCTTTATTTTTGGAAATTATTTGTTCTAGCTCTACATTTTTATTCATTAAAGCCACATTTGCTTCTCTAATAGAGGCAAATGCTGCTATGCAAGTTTCAGAACATAATTTGGCCTTAGCCTCAGAGGATACCTGTGATACCTGTGTTGAAGAGGTACTTGAGGATGATCCATCAGAGGATTCCAAAGTCATGAGAGCTAGATTTCCAAAAGGATGCTCACCACCATGTTGACCAGCACCTGAGAACAGTTGTTCATTACCAAACACATCATCTGGTAAGCTCCAGTCAACAACTCCTGGTGTGAAGAAGCTGTGTTGTTGAAGTTGATTAGGTTGATGAGATTGGGATGGTTGAGGCTCAGGGAGTGCATGTGGTTGCTGAGCAGTGGGTGCTTGAACCTGGCCTGGTTGTGGCATGTAATAGCAGGGGTATGGATATGGCATTGGCCCCTGTGGAACAAAATATGCAGGAGATTGTGGTTGATGATGATAACCAGAATTGACAAGTTGTTGCCCTCTGTTTTGTTGACTATTGCCAGGGAAAGTCACAAAAGGTGCAGGAGAGTTAGATCCAGATGATCTACATTCTCTTGCAAAGTGTCCAAGCCTGTGGCATTTATGGCACTTCAACTTACCTTGTCAAAACCAACTTTGGTTTTGCCAGAGAGTCCTGGGAATTTCCTTCCAGTTCTTTTGTAGAACTTCTGAGATCTGATATTTATCAAGGCCATTTGGCTCAAAATATCCATCTCTTCTAAGTCATCATCAGCAATCCCCTTGAGATCATCCATGATGAAACATAGATTGTCACTATTACTACCAGCAGAATAACTATCAACACTCACAAAGGCAGGCTCAGAAGTGTTTGTAGAGAAATCAATATGCTCATCATACTGGCTTTCAGATGACGCATATTCTGACTCTTGATGTCCAATCAGGGCAGTGTTCCCTTGGACAAAATCCTCAGTAAGCTTGCCAGATGAAGCCAATTTCCTTTTTCTCTATCTCTCTCTCGAATGTAAGCAGTTTCCCATGAAGTTGGGTGAGAGATAGGCGATCAACATCAGCATTTGAGCGTAGAACAATGGTATGTGTTCCATCTCTCAGGCAGTGATCTTAGGAATCTATGGTTCATCTGACTCCTGGTATATTCATGTTTAACCATTTTCAATTCAGAGATTAAACATGAAAACCGCTCAAATTGTTGAGTCAGAGTCTCACCCTTTCTATGAGAGAAAGTCTCATATTGTTGGGCGAGGATTTCCCTGTTGTTTGCTAAAACCTCATCAGTACCACCAAATGTTCTTTGATGGCTTTCCAGAGGTCATGAGCAGACTCACAATGCAGAAGCCCAGAGTAAATCTCATTAGGAATAGCCATAGCCAAAATTCCATGGCCTTTGCATCGATTTCAAACAACTTCTTGTCCTCATCGGAGTATTGCTCCTTCTCTTTGGAACCAACTGGTTTGTTTCGGATCATTCACCATTGGCTTATGTGGTCCATGTACCACAGATGTCCAACAACCTGAGCTATTGACAGACAGGTGATGGAGCAATCTTCTCTGCCAAATGTTATACTCATTCCTCACCAAGATCGGAGGCTTGGTAGAGGATCCAGTATTGAAAGGATCATTCGAAGAAGTAGTCATTGTGGAAATTCAGACAGATTCAAGTAAAATCACAATAAATTTAGCTCAGAACACACAGAACCTCCAATAAAACGGCCAGAAGCGATACACTCTCAATCTCTATAACAGATCCTTGCGAATTTGCTAATTCGATCAAACTTAGAGCGATTGAACAGTTTCAATGATCAATTGTTAGATCGATCAATGATTAACCTGCTCTGATACCATTTCTTAGGATCTCAGCCTCTTGGTTTAATCGATTGAACAGATATAGCAGCGGAATAGCTCAGAATTAGACACATTCAAGCAAGAACATTCGATATAAAGCGATAAAAGAATTTTGTTATAGAGAGAGAAATATCACAAAAGGAATATTGCATTAAGATTGTCGGCTTAATGGCACGATAACAGGTGAGTCATCCTTCCTTATAAAGGAAAGAATGACGTAGGCTAATGTCACTTGAAAGTGACATGTAACCGTTTTATAACTACTGATGTTTAACAACTACTGAAGATGTCAACAACTGACATCTTCTTACAAATGTTCCTAAGTGTTAAACATCTTATTTACAACTACTGAAAAACATAAAACTACTGATACTACAACAACTGAAGAACAACCTCTTCAGTTGTTTACAAGTACTGAAAAGGAAACAACACTACAGAAAAGTAAACAAACTACTGAAAGGAAAAAAAAATACTGATGAAGAAAAACCATCACAACAACTGAAGAAGCCCTCTTCAGCTGTTGTCATCAGCTGTTAGCATCAGCTGATGTCTTCAGTACTTGAACATCAGACTTTGTCTTTCAGCTGTTGATCTTCAGTCTTTGTCTTCAGTACTTGTTGAAGTCTTCAGACTTTAGATCTTCAGTTGTTGTCTCAGTCTTTGTCTTTAGTACTTCAGAAATACTTCAGCAGTGTATCTTCAGACTTTGTAGAACAGCTGATCAGGTCTTCTTCAGCTGTTGTGATGTCCTGTGGGACTTAGAGGTTTCTCTGATCAGGCTCATTGGTTCTTTTGGTCCAACATCTCATCCTTATTTTCTTAGTCTCATGAACTTACTCATCCCCATTTGTTCATTCGCATGACTTACTCATCCGCATTTGTTTTCTCATCCTGATTTCCTCAGTCGCATGAACTTACTAATTCGTAATTGTTCATTCACATGACTTACTCATCCCCATTTGTGTCCTCTTCCTCATTGCCTTTCTTATCTGCATTGACTTTCTCATCTGCATTGCCTTTCTCATCCGCATCAACTTTCTCATCCGCATTGACTTTCTCATTCACATTTGTCAATGCTCAGCATTTGTTCTCCGCAATTCCTCATCCGCATTACCTCATCCGCATTACCTCATCCGATTTGTTCACACTTAAGCAGTTTTTCTAATCTTAAGTGTATGAACTACTATTTGGGCGTATGAGCATCCTAGGGCACACTAATTAGCAGATTCAGTCCCCAAAACCTCATCTATCATGTTCTAAGCTTAAATCATGCATTCTAAGCCTTAGAAACACAATCATCACATCATCAAGCATGAACATAGTCTAACATCACATCATACCCGCAACATACATACATTCAAACATACGTGTATAAAACCTAGTTTTATATAAACATAAGTTCATGCATTTCCATCCCCAAAATCAGTTAATACAAGAAAAAGAGCAGTTCTAGAACTCACCTTAGGATCCTCTTCGGGTAAGACAACCTTCAATACCCAATTGCTACAAGTTCCCACCTAGAAAACCACTAAAAACATACAACTGAACACACACAACGCACATGAGCATAAGACATAACTTGTTTAGAACACTATAAAACCATGAACTCTTGCCTTGAATTTGACTTTTCATCTCTTGTTCTTCTTCAACCAGAGGTTTAAGCTCCTTTCCATTCTCTTTGTAACAAGATCTAAATTTTATGTGGGTGTAAAGAGAGTGATGGGCAGCCATCACCTTTTACACCCACTTTTCAAACCTTTTGTCCTTTTGACACTTTTTACCCTTCAACTTGGGTAAAATATATTTTCTTTCATTTTCTTCACTTTATTCTTCTTTCTTTGATTAAAAAATAACCTGGTGTTACAGTTCAATACATTCTTAACTGTGAACTGGGCTCACAGTTGAAGGAAACAGGTAATATTCTTAACTGGAACGGATGAAGTTCGACATCTTTAAAATCTTGAAGAAGCCAACTATTGGCTTCTCAGGGATAGAAACAGCCCTTGTTTGAAAAATGTTAGAGCTCATTGCTCTAGGTGACAACCTAGCAACACAAGCTAGTGTTGAACCCACACTTTCTACCTCGCAACCAACAATATGGCCTCAAATCACCTCATTTACCAAAGAAAATCCGAACGAACCTCTGCTAAAGGCTATTGACTCTTTTGCAGGCCCCCATACACTCACCCATACAAGAGGAAGCGGATACTAGAGCTCTCGCTTCTCTTGAGAAGCAAACAACTCCTATTTGTGCAAAGATCAGTGCTAAAGTTCCGCATGCTCAGCCTGCTAAGCTCACAAGGTTAACTGCCTTAAGCCATCACTCCGAGTCTTAACACTCAGGCGAACAATGTCCAGAGAATAGTTACCATCTAAGCAAAGGAAACTCAATAGTCAAGAACTTTATGGTGGTGGTGAGAGAGAAGACTTTGGTCCAATTCTATCACCACACATGATTTTTGATCAAGATGAGGGGAATCTGAGGCTAAAGGTGCAAAAACTGTCAAAAACATGCACCTACCTACTCTCCAAGGTTAGTAATCTTGAATCTCATGTGACTACTTTACAAAACAGGGTCAACGATCAGCAACATAATATATCTTATCTTAGGGAAAAACTAGCTGGGAGACCTTTAAGAAGAGCTCAACCAGAATACAAGATCCTATGAATTTGATTTATCTAACCTCTAGCTGACCTATGCATATGGGTGATTCTACTAAAAAGGGAGAGAAAGTCATCACAAACATAGAATCTAGGAGTTCTTCACAAAGCATGGGCATCAAAGACTCACAATCCACACTTGCAACTGTCCATACTTAGCAACTTCCTCGAGTTCACATTGATGTGGACTCTATAGACTCCATCATTAAGACGAGTTTTGAGGAATGTATAGCTAGGGTAGTGTCATCTCATCCTCAAAGAACTTCCAACTAAATCATAGGGTGGATGTATGATGCAAATAGAAGAGTTGTGATTCTTCAAAGAGTTCAAGGGCAACAAGAAGTACTCAATTTTAGACCTTCAACTACTATCAAGGTATTGACTTGATCAATATGTCACTTGTTAGTCCAAGCCAATATTGACAAGCTGACAGGCTGGCTCAAAGGATTCAAGAGAGAAGTTACTGAAGAAATCAGTCTTAGAAGGAGACAAAAGCAACTAGGTAATACTATTATCTACTGGATATTAACGTAGACCCTAAGATTAGCTTTGAAGAGGAAACCTTGACTAAAGGCTAGTGGTAGAGCCTGAGAGCCCTGTCACACCTATAACTACTTTAGCAATTCATTCCCTCAATGAAGCACCTGCTGATAAAGGTGTATCACAACCTCTCTTTGGCCGAAGCTTAGAGTCTACACCATGAAATAAAGGCCAAAGCTCTCTCCACCTTGAGTCAGAAAGGTCTATAAGTGACATAGGGAAAAGCAAAAAGACTTCTGAGGAGATTAAGGAGGTGGAGACAAAGAGAGGAAGAGGAAGCTAAGGGGAGAAAGTTCCTATGGATCAGCATGTTTCTTGGATGGTGCAATCAGGGCTGCCCCCAGACAAAACACTCAAGATAATGGGTTAAGGGTAGTGAGGATTACTTACCTGCAAACCAGGAATTGATGAGATTATATCTCTTCCCTTGGAGGAGCTTAATGAGCTGGCTGACATGGAATTGTCAAGAGAAAGGAAGGAAGCAGAGGATGCAGAGTTACTTCTCTAACTCAAAGAGAAGAAGAGACAAAAGAGATTGTACTAGCATATTCCCACTCTCTCCCAAGTTCAACAAAGTCCTGCACAAGAGGCTATGGCTCCACAAGAACCTCAGGAAGACAAAGAGACTGATAGGATCAATATGATCAACTACCTGAGTGCCATATGCCTATACCAGGCATCTACACTTCTTCCATTGTCCTTTGAGTACATAGAGTTTGAGTATCTCAAATAACATGAGCTTCAAGTACTCAAAGAACAAAAGGCAACAAAAAATATGATAGAAAATGCTACAAGGTCAAGAGCTATCATCGAAAACAGCATGAAGAAGTCTTCTCATAGATAAAGGATGATGAGCTTCTTGAAGCTGTATGGGTTTTCTGAAAGGAGACTTGGCCATATGTCTCTATCCACAAATGTTGAGCACATAAGGTTAATCAAGCAGAAGATTAAAAGAGGAGAGCTACTTGACTTGCACTCCCCACCAAGTGAAGTTTTTCCTGAAGTGGAGGTTAAGTTTGAACAACCTGAGACAACACAACCTGAACCTCCTATTGAGCCTCAGCAAGCTTCATCTTCTCATCCACAACCGGGTCAACCTACCTCTCCCTTTGAACCTATAAGGGAGGAACACCAATTGAGCAAGACACGAGTGATCAACAAGATGTTGCAGACCGGTGTTCTTAGTTAAAGTCATCAAAGAGGAGAAAGAGGATGGCTTCTAGACCACAAAAAAAGAAGAAGTAGTAGTTTAAACCATCCACTTCCATACCTCAAGGTGAGTCAGATCATCCTGAGGAAGTGCATGAAGAGGCATCCTAATCAACTCCAATTCAAGTGGCGCCTCTTGCTTTTAAGTGACCCATCTTATCCTGGACCTTCACAACTAATCCAGAAAGATGGCATGTGACTAGAGATCAAGGTGGTGTGAACGAATACACATCGAAAGATTGATTCAACCTACCTTTACTTGATCTCTTTGAGATAAGAAGATACTATGAAAGTCTGAGTCATCCTAACCATGTAATGAATAAGGGCATGGTCATCATCAAGATGAGGACTGTCAACTGATGAAGATCTTCAAATGTTTTGGTAGCATCAGCCTAGGGGAGTTTATAAGGATTCCAATAAGTCTGATGTAATCAAAACATTCAAAGCATCCAAAGTCTCTCTGTATGCATGCACTAAAGTAGTGAAGTAGAAATGCTTTCGAAGTTTTACATCTTACATGAGAAATATTCTAAATGTAAAACCTTCCAAAGCCAAAAATGAAGTCTTCCGAAGCTAGTTTGTGAAGACAGATTTCTTCTGAAGGCTTTCTGCACAACTCTCTTTGACTCACCAACTTTCACAAGTTGGTGAAAATGTGACACCCGGAAATTTTCTTTGAAGATGACGAAAGAAAGAAAAGAAATAAAGTCCAATGTCAAGGGACCAACCTTGCCAAAACAGGAAAGCCCTTGAATGAGTGGGGGTATAAAAGGGGGAAAGCAGCCCACACCCTCCACCATACTCACCATTTTTGGATTTGAGAGAAAAAGGGGGAGAAAAGTGGTCTCAAGCTTGGTTCGTGAGGATTCGAGCGTGGAAATCGAAGTGTAGCGGGTTGAATCGAAGCTCTACTTGATGAGGTTGTCAAGGTGAGTTCTAGGACCCCTCTTTTACAAACGTTTGAAAGATTTTAGGTGTTGGAACACATCAAAAACCCGTTTTTGAATAGTTGGGTGTAAAACCCGAATGTATGTGTATGTGAATGTGTTTGATGCAAGTGGGGCTTGATTTCGGGCTTGGTTGTGCTTTAATGGTGTTGTGGTATGCTTTCCAAAGGTTTAACATGGTTGATTTGAGCTTAGAAGAGGTTTGGAGGCCGAAAATGGTAGCTGCAGTTTGGGATGAACTGTAATCTGAACCCAGCTAGCGCTATGCGACTGAATGGAGACCATACAGCTGAATGAGGTTCAATTGAGGTTCATTCGCAAGATTGAGGGCCATTCTCATGTGAATCGTGTGACTGAGGGTCATACACATGGAGTTTCATACGACCGGAGGAAATACGGATAAGGTTCATGCGATTGAAGGAAATGCGGATGAAGGTCATGCGACTAGAGTCCATACGCCTGTGAGTCGTGCGATTGAGGTCCATTCGCACATAAGGAGGGTGACTGAGGGCTATCCGCATGAAGGTCATGCGACTTGTGTCCATACGCCCAGATTCCATGCGACTGAGGTTCATGTGAATGGGAATCATGCGATTGGAGGCTATGCGATTGGAGGTCCATTCGCCTAAGTGTTCTCATACGTATGGAACACCATGCGACCGAGTAGGGTCCATATGCCCGAATGATCATAGTTTATTGTTTGACTTTCGGGAAAGTGCAGATGTTGGCTCGGACCTTTGCGGTTGATGATGATGTGATATATGATGACGTGTGATGTCGTATTGTTATATGATGTGATGTGCGTGATTTGTGTGATGAATGATGATGTATGATTATGCATGATGTATGTTATGTGTGTGCGATGTTGCATTGTGTGATGATGTTGTATGTTGTTATGTTCCTCATTGTTATGTATGATTGTCTTCCCGTGGTTTGCGTTGAACATTAATGAATGTAATGGAAGTATTCTGTAATGAAAAGTGGAAGATAATGAAAAAAAGAACATAATGAATGAATGCAAGCATGAATGAATGAATGAGAGTAAGGATGGCTTACAAGAGAAAGAAAGGAGGTTCACAACTCATTGCGAGTTGTTAGCTCAACTGTGTGTGTACTACAGCATGCGATCTTGGCTATCTCATAACGGATCACAAACACAGTATGAATTTAGTCTTGGTGACTGCTCTGATACGTGTGATGTGGAATTCAATCTGTGCTATGTACCGTGTGATTTTGGCTAACACATGTGGGTTCACACACACAGTAGGGGATTCAGTTTTGGTAATTTCCTCCATACGTGTGATGTGATATTTACTATGTGTTATGTAGCGTGCGATTTTAGCTAACCCATGAGATGTCGTGCGATTTTGTCTAAACCCTAAGAGTTCTCACACTCCATTGGTGCGATTTGTGCGATATGTGTGATGGGTACGAAGATATGAATGTGCGATAGGTGCGAAATGTGTGATAAGTGTGAAATGAATGGACGTAATAAAAGAAGTTACGAAAGAATGAAGCAAATGATTAAATAACGTGCGATGAGTAATGAAGGAAAGAATGTGACAAACGTTATGGATGATAATAATGATATTATCTATGTGTACGTATGATGTATAATCGCATGAAGTAAAGAATGGTTTTAATGAAAGAAAAGTATGTTTTACTATAAAACTAGAACTCACTCAGCAACGCTGACTTTTATATATTTCCAGTTGGTAGGTAATGTTGCTGAGGATGGCACGAGGCAACTACTCAGCTCTTTTGGACGGCATTCTTTTGATTAGTGTTTTTGCATTATAATACGAACGAATGATGTTTTGAAATGAACAATTGTATTAACTAGCAAAAGCTTTATAATGATATGAAAAGTTATTTTTATGTTTCCGCTACAGTGTTTTATGAATCTTAAAAGCAAAGTTATATGTTTTATGTGTGACGATCGACCAGTTGTAAGCTGTTGGACCAAAAGAACCAATGAGCCGGATCAAAAAAACCTTTAAGTCCCGCAGACGTCACAACAACTACTGAAGACCACAGCAGCTGAAGACAACAGTTGATTACAAAGTCTGAACACAAGTGCTGAAGACAAAGTCTGAAGACAAGTGCTGAAGACAAAGTCTGAAGACAAGTGCTGAAGACAAAGTCTGAAGACAAGTGCTGAAGACAAAGTCTGAAGACAAGTGCTGAAGACAAAGTCTGAAGACAAGTGCTGAAGACAAGTCTGAAGACACAAGTGCTGAAGACAAAGTCTGAAGACAAGTGCTGAAGACAAAGTCTGAAGACAAGTGCTGAAGACAAAGTCTGAAGACAAGTGCTGAAGACAAAGTCTGAAGACAAGTGCTGAAGACAAAGTCTGAAGACACAAGTGCTGAAGACAAAGTCTGAAGACACAAGTGCTGAAGACCAAAGTATTAGACGTTGTCACAACAGTTGAAGAGGTCTTCTTCAGTAGTTGTGACGGTTTTCCTTTTAGTAGTTTTATGTTTTATCAGTTCAGTAGTTTGACACAACAGCTGAAGAATACTTCTTCAGTTGTTGTGCTCATCAGTAGTTTTATGTTTTTCAGTAGTTTTGTAAAACGACTGAAGAACTTGTTCTTCAGTCGTTGTAGTTTTAGTAGTTTCTTATCAGTAGTTTCATATTTTGTACTTAACACTCTGATTTGTTCTCAGTAGTTGTGAACATAACAGTAGTTTGTTAAGAGTTAGTTATTTTTGTAATAGATCTGCCAGTTGTCACTTTCCCGTGATAACAGCAGCGATTGCCCTCTATATAAGGAGTGTCAACCTATTGTAATAATGAATGATTTGATCAGAAATATTCGATATTATAGAAATATTCCTTGTTACAGAATATATTCTCTCGTTATAACCGTATTTGTTCTTAATGCATACGAGTATCAAATTCTTGCTACAATTTGTCTAATTCTTATTCTTATTCCGCTGCGTTACGATCTAATACATCAAACTTGTGATCACTGATCCTGACAAATGGTATCAGAGCTGGTTAATCATTGATCGATCTAATAATTGATCATTGAAACTGCTATTCAAGATCCAAGTTTGATTGAATTAGCATTTTTTTTGCAAGAAACGGTTATAGAGAATGAATTTTCTGTGTTTCTGGTCATTCATCCTGAGATTTTCTCTTGGTTTTCATTGAGTCTGTTGTGGTCTATGTAAAAACGTTTAAAAGCTTGAATTAAATTGTATTTGGACTGAAAATAACTACTCCTTCCAATGATCCTCACAATACTGGTTCCTCAACCAAGCCTCCTGCTGGTTAGGAATGAGTATAACATATGGCAACGACGAATGCTCCATCACCTGTCTGTTAACAGCGCAGGTTGTTGGACATCAGTGGTACATGGTCCACACAAGCCTATGGTGAATAACCCAGAAACCAATCAAATGGTTCCGAAGAGGAAGGAGCAATACTGAGATGAGGATAAGAAATTGTTTGAGATTGATGCAAAAGCCCATGGAATTCTGGCCATGGCACTGCCTAATGAAATCTATTCTGGGCTAATGCATTATGAAACTGCCCATGACCTCTGGAATGCCTTGAAAGAACAATTTGGAGGAACAGATGAGGTCTTGGCAAATAATAGAGAAATCCTTACCCAACAATACGAGACATTCTCTCATAGAAAGGGTGAGACATTCACTCAACAGTTTGAGCGGTTCTCTTGTTTGATCTCTGAATTAAAAATGGTCAAACTTGAGTACACCAATATCCAGATGAATAACAGATTTCTCAGATCACTGCTTGAGAGATGGAACACATATACTATTGTCTTACGCTCTAGTGCAAATTTAGACAAACTATCTCTCACCCAACTCCATGGGAAATTGCTCACATTTGAGAGAGAGATAGAACAGAAACGAAAACTGTCTTCATCTAGAAAGCTCAGTGAAGACTTTGTACCAGGCAATACTACCTTGGTTGGTCATGAGTCAGAATATGCTTCATCGGAATGCCAGTATGATGAGCATATTGATTTCTCCTCAAACACTTCTGATTCTGCGTTTGTGAGTGTTGATAGTCAGTTTACTGGGTGTAATAATGACAATCTATGCTTCATCATGGATGATCTCAAGGGGATTGCTGATGATGACTTAGAAGAGATGGATATTTTGAGCCAAATGGCCTTGATAGATATCAGATCTCAGAAGTTCTACAAAAGAACTAGAAGAAAGTTCCCAGGACTCTCTCGCAAAACCAAATTTGGTTTTGACAAGAGTAAGTTGAAGTGTCACAAACGCCACAGGCTTGGACACTTTGCTAGAGAATGCAGATCATCTGGATCTAATTCCTCTGCACCTTTTGTGACTTTCCCTGGCAACAGTCAACAACACAGAGGGCTACTTCCTGTAAATTCTAGTCATCATTCTCAACCACAATCTCCTGCATATTTTGTTCCTCAGGGTCAAATGCCATATCCTTACCCTTATTATTACATGCCACAGTCAAATCAAGTTCAAGTTCCTATAGTACCACAACCTCATGCCCTACCAGAACCTCAACCATCTCAATCTCAATCTCCTCAACCTCAACAACACAGCTTCTTCACCCCTGGAGTTGTTGACTGGAGCAGTTTACCGGATGACATGTCTGGTCATGAACAACTGTTCACAGGTGCTGGTCAACATGGTGGTGACAGTCCTTTCGGGAATCTGGCTCTTATGGCCCTGGAGTCTACTGAGGGTTCCTACTCAAATGCATCATCTTTAACTCAAGTATCTTCAGAGGCTAAAGCCAAGTTATGTTCTGAATCATGCATTGCTGCCTTTGTCTCCATTAGAGAGGCAAATGTAGCATTAATAAATCAAAAACATGAGGTTGAGAAAACCATTTCTAAAAGAAAAGCTGAGTTTGACTCTGCTCTTAATAGTAAAAATGATGAGATTTATAAGCTTAAATGCTAGTTAAATGATGAAAAGGCCAAGCTAGAGGTTATTCTGGAAGACCCGAGAAGTCTCAAAGAAACCCTTGCAGTCACCCAGGTAGAGTGTGATCGATGGGTACAATCATGCAAGGTTTTGAAATGCTTCTTAGTAAGCAATCTGCTTCCAATGTGAAGTTTGGTATTGGTTACAATCACACTGCTCCTCCTACAGATTTTGCTTCAAGAGCAGAAGTGAAATCTGATGGAGAAAGCAATAACCAATCCACCTCATCATGTGATTCACTTTTTGATAGAGCATCATCAAAAGTTGAAGTCAGCACTAAGCCCTCTCAGAACCCATCAGCTGATGTTGATGGTTCCACTGCTGACACTCACATGGTCAAAGAGATGATCAACTCAGGAGCTATTCTGGAAGTCCTGAAAGGACTGGAGAGCAAGATTTAACACCTGAAGTTCAAACTCCAACTACTGTCAGCATTGAAGAGAAGAAAACTGTCAGTAGAAAGAGTTTGAAGACTACTAAAGAGGAAGTCAAGAAAGCAAATAATGCTTCCAAAGTACTGAAGAGCAAGTCTTCAGTAGTTTTATTCTCTTTAGTTGATGATCAAAATAAGATGAAGAAGAAACCATGTGAAGTATGTGGTTTGTTCAATCATCTTACAGATGATTGTTGGTACAAAAGGAGATCCAAACTCAAACATAAAGAGGAAAGTAAAGAGAAAATGGTTAAAATGAAAACTGAGTTTGAAGCCACATTTGTACCAGCAACATCAAATCCTGTAACCCTTAAGTCCAAAAAGAAATCCAAAATGGAAGGGGTTAAACAGGTAACAACTGAGATTGTTCAAAAGAAGAAGGTGCAACATAGGAACTTATCAAACTCCAATGCCAATGTGTCTGAAGAGCTGAAAGCCTTATCACAAAATCAGACACAGCTGGTTATGATGGTTCAACATCTATTGGGAAGAGTTAACCAATTAGATGTTCCTATGTTGAAACCACAGAAAAGGAGGTCCAAGCCAAAGGATTCCTTTTCTTCACCACTTTCTTCCTCTCAGGCTGTTGTTTCCAACAAACATGTTAGTTTACCATCTGTTGATGAGAACAGGCCTAAAACCAAAAAGATTTGGGTCTCAAAATCTAACTAATTTGTTGTATTTTGCAGGGTTCTTCAACATACCTCAGAGGCATCTGGTATGTAGACAGTGGAGGATCCATGCATATGACAGGAAACAGATCACTTCTTAATGACTACTCTCAAGGAAGGAAGGGGTTTGTGTCATTTGGCAATGATGCAAAGGGTTACATCATCGGCAAAGGCTTTGTTTCCAATGGGGAAATAAAGTTTGATGATGTTAATCATGTGGAAAATCTCAAGTACAACCTCTTGAGTGTCAGTCAAATGTTTGACAAAGGCCATGTTGCTCTTTTCAACAGTCAGAACTGTCGGATTCTGTCATCCAAAGTTCTAAGTTTGATTGATAAGGTGTTGGATGAACACACTCTCCTAAAGGCCAATAGGACAGGAAGAGTGTATGCCTTAGATCTTTCCAAGAAAATATATCTCAAAGGCCATCCTTGCCTATTTTCCAAGGCTTCCCCTCAAGAATCTATTCTATGGCATAGAAGGCTGGGTCATGTTAATCTCAAAAACATAAATCAGCTGATAAACCATGGTTTACTAAGGGGACTGCCTATGAAGGAGTTCAAGTGTGAAGATAACTGCACTGCTTGTTTAAAAAGAAAACAGCACAAAGCTTCATTTCCCTCCATAGAAGAACCTAAGTCCACTGCCTGCTTACAGCTTCGTCACATGGATCTCTTTGGTCCTGTGAGAGTGATGAGTATGGCTAAGAAGAAATACTGTCTGGTAATTGGGGATGATTACTCCAGATTTGTATGGACTTTCTTCTTGCATTCAAAGGATGAGGCTGCGCAGTCCATTATGAACTTTGTGTTACACGTTGAGAAGCAGTATTCCCTACCAGTTAAGTGTGTGAGGAGTGACAATGGTACTGAATTCAGAAACCACACACTTGATGAGTTTTACTTATCAAAGGGAATCAAGAGGCAGTATAGCATCCCAAGAACTCCTGAGCAAAATGGAGTAGTGGAGAGAAAGAACAGGACCCTTATTGAAGCTGCAAGGTCCATGTTGGCTGATTCCGGACTGCCAATGACTTTTTGGGCTGAAGCTGTCAATACAGCTTGCTATGTACAGAATAGAGTTCTAGTAAATCAGAGGTTGATGAAGACTCCATATGAAGTTCTTCATCATTTGGCCCCACTAATTTCAATCTTCAGAGCATTTGGGTGTCCTTGTTTCATTCTCAACACACGGGATCAACTCCAAAAATTTGATCCTAAGGTGGATGCAGGGTACTTTGTTGGTTATTCATTAACTTGCAAAGCATACAGAGTCTTCAACTGTAGAAACAAGATGGTTGAAGAGACTCTACTTGTTAAGTTTAATGAATCTCCAAAGGACAAGATTCCACAAAGCACTGTCGAGATATTTGATTTGGACATACTGCAATATGTTCCTTATCAAACTCCTGCTGTTGATCCTGTCAACAGTTTACCACCTGGTGGTTCTGCTGGTGTTGATGATGATGATGATAGCAGTACTCACCTCTTCAGGTTAGTGATCAACTACCTGATTCAGCAAGACTTGATGGTCCTGTAGCTCCAGTAGCACCATCCACAACAAATGCTGATGAGATTTCTTCAAATTCAACTTCCTTTGAATTACCATCCACTGATTGGTTTCAAGGAAATGATTCACCATCACCATCTGTTGCTGTTGAGCCTGCTACAAACACTTGCACAGATCTCATTCTGTATCAAGATCTGAAGAATCACCTATGTCTCAAATCATTGGTGATATCACTGCTGGCGTATCAACAAGAAGTCAATTGTCAAATTTCTGCTTCTATGCTCTCTTCATCAGTCAGCAAGAGCCAAAGAATTATCACATTGCTTTAAAGGACAATGGATGGGTTGATGCCATGCAGCTTGAGCTTCTTCAGTTCAAGAAACAGCAAGTGTGGGAACTGGTTCCTCTACCTCCAGGTAAGTGTGCAATAGGCACTAAATGGGTGTTTAGGAACAAAACTGATGAAAATGGGCTTATTGTTAAGAACAAGGCCAGACTGGTTGTTCAGGAGTTTGCACAAGAAGGTATTGATTATGATGAAACCTTTGCCCCTGTAGCCAGACTGGAAGCAATTCAATTGTTTTTAGCTTATGCTGCTTATCAAAACCTTAAAGTTTTTCAATGGATGTCAAAAGTGCATTTTTGTATGGGAAAATTAAAGAAGAGGTTTATGTATGTCAACCACCAGGCTTTGAGGACAATAAACATCCTAATTGGGTGTATAAGCTTGATAAGACTCTTTATGGGTTGAAACAAGCTCCTAGAGTCTGGTATGAGACATTATCAAACTTTCTTCTGGAAAATAATTTCACTAGAGGCTCCATAGATAAGACTTATTCATTAAGAAAGCTGGGAAGCATAATCTACTTGTTCAAATTTATGTAGATGATATTACTTTTGCATCCTCTGATCCACAGTTGTGTGACGCCTTTACAAAGTTGATGCAACAGAAGTTTGAAATGAGTGCCATGGGAGAATTACAGTTCTTTCTGGGTTTGCAAATCAAACAAAAGGCTGATGGAATTTTCATTCATCAGTCCAAATACACAAAAAATCTTTTGGAAAAGTTTGATTTACAAAACTGTAAGCCCTGTGCTACCCCCATGTGCAGCACCACACAACTGGATACACATCAGAAAGGTAAAGTGGATGATGAAACACTTTACACATGTATGATTGGGTCCTTGATGTATTTAACAGCTTCTAGACCAGATATTATGTTTGCTACATGTGTTTGTGTTAGATTTCAGGCTGCACCTAAGGAGTCTCATTTGATTGCGGTAAAGAGGATCTTTAGATATCTGCAAGGCACTCCATTTCTAGGTTTATGGTATTCTACTAGACATTCTGGTAAATTAGTTGCTTTTTCTGACAGTGACTATGCACGGTGTAAGTTGACCAGGAAATCAACTTCTGGTGGATGTCAATTCCTAGGCAACTGCTTGATTTCTTGGTAGAGCAAGAAACAGACCTCAGTTGCTACATCAACTGCTGAAGCAGAGTACATTGCCGCTGCAAGCTGAACATCTCAGGTACTCTGGCTTCAAAACCAATTATTGGATTATGGCATAACAGAGACTAAGACCCCATTGTTAGTGGACAGCTCTTCAGCTCTTTGTATTGTCAAGAATCCTATCCAGCACCCTAGGACTAAACATATTGAAATCAGACACCATTTTATTAGAGATTGTTTGAAAAAGGTCTGATTGATCAAAAATTTGTTCCTAGTGCTGATGAGCTTGCAGACATTTTTACTAAGCCTTTGGATAGTTCAACTTTCCACAACCTGGTGTTAAGGCTTGGTATGCTGCAGCTAGAATAAGTGACAACTACTGATTATCTCAGCTCACAAGTACCGATGATCATTAGTTCATTATCGTCACATATAAGTACTAATGAGTTTTTTTTACCCTCCGTAGTTTTTATAACTACTGAGGCTACATACCTCACCAGTACTGAAGTACTTTATCTGTTAAAACAACTGATGTAGTTACAACAGCTGATGTAGTCACAACAGTGATGTAGTTACAACAGCTGATGTAGTCACAACAGCTGTTGTAGCCACAAATACTGATGTCAGAAATGCAGATAAGTACTGATGTCCTATGAAACACCTGAAAAGCAGATGAAAAGTCTGATGAGTAAGTGTTGAGGACGGTGTGAAACAGCTGAAAAGCTATGAATTGACGAAAACAGCTGATGAGTAATTACTCTTCAGTTGTTTCTACAACTACTGTTTCATTAAAACAACTGAAGCCAAAACTATGTCTTCAGTAGTTTACAACTACTGAAGACTAACACCAAGTCTTTAGCTGTTTACAACAACTGCTGACAAACCACTGTCTTCAGTAGTTTCACAACTACTGATGACTATATCAAGTCTTCAGTTGTTTCATCACCTGAAGTCAAAACTGTCTTCAGTAGTTTTTTAACTACTGATGACTAAATCAGAGACTTCAGCTGTTTCAACATCTGGCGGTTAAACCCAAGTCTTCAGTTGTTTTATAACAACTGCTGATCACACCAATACAGTCAGCCTTTTCAAACCTCTGAAGTTAACACCACGTCATCAGTAGTTTCAACAAATGATGACTCACACCAAAACCTTCAGTCGTTTTCTAACCTGACCCTTTAAATACCTTATCCCACCTTCAGAGTTTTTATCTTCTCTTCTCAAACCTAACGTTCAAAAACTCTCTACCCTCTCTTCATCAATGGCGACCATGCAACTAAAACCACGACACAACTGTGTGGCACATCTCACCAAATCGCCATACTGGACCAAGTTTCACAACGCCATTGATTTAATGATTTAGTCACCCTACAAAACGGCTTTTCTGGTAAATCCCACCATATATGCCGAATCCCTTAACCAATTCTGGACAAACGTCACTCTGGTCTTTGAGGAGAATGACACAGAGTCTCTTCAATCATTTGTCCATGGCCAAAAAGTGGTCATTACTCCAAACACTCTTCGCCAAACCCTTAATCTGGATGATGCCACTTTCCCAACTGGTTATCCAAAGGGCACAACAGATCAATCATTTGCCCACCATGGATACCAGGGTAACCTGAGTGCATCTACCATACTCAAGAAACATTTCCCTGATGCCGAACGTCTCATCTGTTATATGGTAAATGTATGCCTTGCCTCCAAGACTTCATCATGGGATCAAATGTCCACAAGGTGGCAACAGGTAATGTACTCCATCCTTGAGCAACAACATTTAAATTTTTCTGAAATACTATGTTTTGAGCTCAAGGATATGGCCCAAAAACAAACTGCTAACCATTGGATATTATATCCTCAGTTCATAATGGCCATAATTGAAAACCAGCTTCAAGCTAAGGGACTTGTTGGCCTGGGAGTCCCTGCTATGGCTGTACTGCCGGAAGTATACTCCTGGCACAACTCTGACCAATCACTGAAAATGGCTGCCAAGCTGCGAAACCCACGCAGCTGGAACCCACAGCCACCACCTCCAAATCCAAAGTCCCCACAAACCCACTAAAAAGAAGACAAAAATGGCTACTTAGGGAAATGAGTCCCCTGAGGATGCCCCTGCAACACAAACGCAGGCTATATCCACTGGTTATAACCCCTATTGATACAGGGACTTCACCAGCACAGCCGCTCAGGATTCCTCTCAAAACGAGCTTGCAGCAACCACCGAAGGGGTACCCACAAATCTGGGATCTTCCTCATTGAGGAGATTGCCATTGAAGAGCACCATTCTTTCCAGGTGCACACTGCGTTTACCCCATCTCCCCATGCAACCGCCCCCAAAGTCCAACCATTATCATTCAAACGTGCTGACTCAGCTGCATGCCTCTCCTCCTCCCCAATAACCACCAACAAAGGGGAGAACCACAGCTATTGAGGAAGATGATCACCATGCTTCTGACAACCCACAGCACCGGGGTTACACGTCTATCTCCTGGTGTGGATATGGAGATTAGAACATCTAGTGAGGCTGCCACCTCTTCTGAATCTGCACGTGATCAGAATGAGGTTGGTAACATAGCTAAGACCTCACTAGAAGCAACAGCTAATGAAGGACATAGTCCTGAGGCTGGAAGTCCCCAGTTCCAAGAAAAAAGGGCACATGCTAAAACTGGTCTACACCCAGTGCATGTACATCTTGCTACAAGCAGGAGGTCAGGTAATTCGGCATCTGCTGATGATGACCTGGGCTTCGTTTATGATGTTCTGGCCCATAACACAATTCTTGAGGAAGAAGTCAGTAGACTACAAAGACTACTTGACCAATTCTCTCAAGAAGCAAGTCCATCTGCCACCAACATAAACTCACAGATGGCACCTTCACCTGAATGTCTCCCACACACTCAGCCACTCAAAACTTCCAAGCAACCAGCCTCTATCTCTCGCACTGCTTCTCAGGGACAGAACCTCTCTGAGCAAACAACTGTTATCTTTCAGCAATCCCTACCTCTCATCACCCCAATGATCACAGACATTGTGATCAAAACCATGGATGAGAGGCTTCCCTCAATCATACAACCCCTGGTGGAGGATATTGTGAGCACAAGGCTTTCTGTTACTCAAACCCTTGCGACCAATGCAACCAAAAAGGGGAGAGTCAGTCAGTGAAAGCAAAGAGGAAGAGCAAACTGAAAGAAAAGGAAACTGAGAAGGAAGAGGAGTCTGTGAAGGAACCGAAAATGATCAAGTGGGTGAAAGTCACAAAGACTTTCATGTCACATATAAGAAGAGGAAGGGTGAAGGAAAAGAGAAAGAAATCCAACTCGATGAGATGATCAAAATGGCAGATGCTACACATAGTAAATCAATGGATGCCATTATTGATCAACTGTATAGACAAGGGTTCGATACTGCACAGCTTGACTCAGAGATCAGGAGACTTGAAATTGAAGAAATTAACTCAAGATGGGCAAGTTATGATGCATTAGAAAGAGAGAGACTAGAGATCATGATCAGATTCATTGCAAATATCTTGGGAGATCATTGATCGAGATTAAATCATGGACAAGGGACAGTATCTTGGCCATAACCTCCAAGATCTGTTCGTCTGAAGCATACACTAAGGGTTTAGTAGTCGAAGCTTTGAATGAAGCAGGAGCAGGGAGCAGGACTGAGCTAGCCAAACACTCAAAAGCCACACACACCTCTAAAATGCTAACTCAGCCTGTCAACATTCCCTCTCCAAAACAACCACAACCCACAAAACCAACTCCCTTACCCTCTAAACAAACAGCCGATGATGCACCCAAGAAGAAGAAGAGAATGGTGTTGAGTCTAGAAGAAGAAGAAGAAGAGGATGATGTGGAAGAAGATAGGCTGCCTCTGTGTGCAGTCCTAACATTGCCTAAAGCCAAACCCATACCCATCACTCCCACCTCACAGATGGAAACTGTGAGAGTAAAGATTGAAGAAGAGCAGCAGCAAAGGCTTCATGACGATGAGATGTTGAAAAGCATCGACAAAACTTATGCTGCTTCTACATCAATAATTAGTATGAAGAAAGAAGCTCTGAGTTTGTACACCCTTGCCAACACATTTCAATATCAGAAGGAAAAGGTGAGAGTATGGCCTGATCCTAGGGTGGCTCACAGGAATGTAAAGAAAGACAATCCTTCGAGATACAAGGGCCAAGTAAAAAGGATCGTAGATGAAGAGATCACAGTGGTCCTTGTAGTATCCCCTGGGAGATTGTAGAAGATTTCAAGAAGGACTATGAGACTAAACAGCCACCGCAAAAGATGTTAGAGAAAAGAGTTATTAAAAAGGGGTTAGTCTACAAGAGGCTTGAGAACTTCAAACAAAATGAGCTCAGTCTGTTAATTGAACGGACTCATCCTGATGAGTTTGCATACAGACAGATTACAACAGTTGAGCTCAAAAATGGCAAACAGGCGAAGTACATCTCAGAGCTGTATGGGCGTGAAGGATTGTTTGATGGTGAAGCTGAGAACCTGACCATGGAAGAACAAATTATGTTTCTCAGAGCATACACCAGAGAATCCTACAGGCGAAGGAAAAAGACCAACCATTCTGCCAACAATAAGTGGGACCTCAATAAAGTTAAAGGTTTTGGCTACATTGGTTCAGGGGGAGTTTGTTGGACCAAAAAAACCAATGAGCCGGATCAGAAAAACCTTTAAGGCCCACAGACGTCACAACAACTACTGAAGACCACAACAGCTGAAGACAACAACTGATTACAAAGTCTGAACACAAGTGCTGAAGACAAAGTCTGAAGACAAGTGCTGAAGACAAAGTCTGAAGCCAAGTGCTGAAGACAAAGTCTGAAGACAAGTGCTGAAGACAAAGTCTGAAGACAAGTGCTGAAGACAAAGTCTGGAGACAAGTGCTGAAGACAAAGTTTGAAGACAAGTGCTGAAGACAAAGTCTGAAGACACAAGTGCTGAAGACAAAGTCTGAAGACACAAGTGCTGAAGACCAAAGTATCAGACGTTGTCACAACAGCTGAAGAGGTCTTCTTCAGTAGTTGTGACGGTTTGCCTTTCAGTAGTTTTATGTTTTATCTGTTCAGTAGTTTGACACAACAGCTGAAGAATACTTCTTCAGTTGTTGTGCTCATCAGTAGTTTTATGTTTTTCAGTAGTTTTGTAAAACGACTGAAGAGCTTGTTCTTCAGTCGTTGTAGTTTCAGTAGTTTCGTATCAGTAGTTTCATATTTTGTACTTAACACTCTGATATGTTCTCAGTAGTTGTGAACATATCAGTAGTTTGTTAAGAGTTAGTTATTTATGTAATTGATCTGCCAGTTGTCACTTTCCCGTGATAACAGCAGCGATTGCCCTCTATATAAGGAGTGTCACCTATTGTAATAATGAATGATTTGATCAGAAATATTCGATATTATAGAAACATTCCTTGTTACAGAAATTTATTCTCTCGTTATAACCGTATTTGTTCTTAATGCATACGAGTATCAAATTCTTGCTACAATTTGTCTAATTCTTGTTCATATTCCGCTGCGTTACGATCTAATACATCAAACTTGTGATCACTGATCCTGACATAAGCGTCCCAAAAACGGGGCCTTAAAGGTTGGTATCAGAGCCAAAGTTAAGTGAAAGGGGTAAATTTTCAAAATAACCTTAACATAAACTGAGAATGGGACGGAAAGGAAGGGATGCCAATCGGAGTAACTACGTGCCATCAGGTGTTTTCGTAATGTTAACTAGAATTATGTGTGCACGTTATTTGGTTATGTGTTGCTGGTTGTTTTAGATACTGATGTAGTGAGGATAGGTAATGCTTGGGGTATGAAGAGTAAAGTAGTGGCTAATCACAACTGGCCACTGTAATTAGGGACTTACTATACTTGACATAAACTGAGCTATTCCCTTGAATGAACATGTTGGTATTTAAATCTTTTAGTGTGTGAAATGGCTGCTGGTAGATCTTCTAAAGCCTCTCGTGGTGGAGGTCGTGGTGCTGAACCGCGACCCAAGAGGGGAAGACCCAGAGCTGAAAAGGTGGTTCCTGAAGAACCCAAGACTCCTCATCCGGAGGGTGGCGATGAGAGCACCAATCTGAGAGCCTTAGTAAACGAGGCTATTGTTGAAGAAGTCCATCAGGTCATGCAGACGATCATACCGTCTGTGCTAACCAAAGTTTCAAGGCTGTACGGGAAGGATAAGGAAGGAGGTAAACCGGTCTTCAGGAGGATGGGAGCAACCGGATCTTGAAACGTTCACTTAGATGATGAAGAAGAGGAAGAAGAAGAGCCTGCGCCGGAGGCGGCACGAGGCTGTAACTATGGGGTGTTTCAACGATGCAATCCCCTTACTTTTGATGATAATAGCATTGTTGTTGCTGCTCACTCATGGGTGAGGGAAATAGAAGTTGTTTTATATATTAGTGAGTGCCGAGAAGACAAGAAGGTGAAATTCGCCACGCACTCGTTTTTGGACTCTTCTCTATGCTGGTGGGACAACATAGTCCATGTTGAGGGTAGTTGGGCTATTGAAAGGATGAGATGGTCGGAATTGAAAAGGCTGGTGATTGATGAGTTCTGTCCTCATCGAGTGATGGATGAAGTTGAGAGGGAGTTCCTGCAACTGGAGGCGGGGACAATGACACATCAGTAGTACACCACTAAATTCAATGAAATGGCACGGCTAGTGTCGGATTAGGGGACACCTCTTTTGTGAAAGATCAAGAGGTATATTCAGGGCTTGCCAGCAGATATCCGTAGGTATATGATCGCTGCCCGACTGAGCACATTTAGGTTGGTAGTCAATTTGGCAGGGAGGTTGTATGATGAGAGAACCGTAGTGGTGGTTGTTGAAGACAGGGAGAAAGGTGATGGAGACCGAAACTGGAGTGGGAAGAGGACCGGACGGGTGGTGTCCCGACAAGTAATAAGCACACACGGGGGGATGACCGTCGTGTGGTCACACCTGGTGCGGGGCCGAATAGATGGGCTAAATGCGGGATGGAGCATTCGGGAGAATGCAAAAGGAGACTAAATATCTGCTTCAAGTGTGGGAAGCCTGGCCATATGGCTAGAGAATATGGGGTTGTGAGGTGTTACAATTGTGGTGAAATTGGCCACATGATCAAGGACTGTAAAAAACCAAGGCCGGAAGGTTTAGGAGTGAAGAGGACGAGAGGAGAAGGACAGAGGGCGAACACAGTGCCTACACGCTAATGTAGGAGGAGGCTAGCGCGGACCTCGATGTTGTGTCAGGTACGTTTCTAGTAAATCAACCTTTACTCTTTGTATTGTTTGATTCTAGCGTTGGTAAAAGTTTTATTCCTGCTTTCTTTGCTAAATTTCCTGTTAGTAGTAAGAATATAGATACGCCCTTTGAAGTGGTCCTAGGAATAGATTGTTGGGCGGATTACGAAGCAAACATTGTGTACCACAAAAAGATGATACGGTTGACAGCGCCTGACGGGATCATGGTGACGGTTTAAGGTGATCGAGTCACGACGATTCTGAAGGTGATTTCGATGGCGGTGGCGGGAAAGTGCATGAGGCCTGGACGTATTGCCTACTTGGCAGATGTAAGGTATGTGGATACACTAATATCCTAACTGTTAGATGTATCGAGACCCGGAAAAAGGTTATTGGTGGCTGGGTATGAAGCGTGATATGGTGGAGTACGGGAGTAAATACCTTATTTGTTTCCAAGTGAAGGCCGAGCACTAAAGGTCGTACGGGAAGTATTGAGGTGATCGAGGCTACAACTAAGAGCTCGAAAGGATCAAAGCCTTGATGAAGGTAGCCAAAGATAGACAAGAAGTCGTGTATTGATAAATGACGTAGACCGATTGAATTCCAACCAGGAGACCGAAAAAGAGATGAGATAGTATTGCCCCAACTGTTTAAGGAATGACGGGTTTCGGGGACGAAACCTATATAAGGGGGTGGACTTGTAACACTCGGAAATTTTCTTTGAAGCCGACGAAAGAGAGAAAAGAAATAAACTCCAAAGTTGAGAGACCAAAGTTGCTAAAATGGAAAGCCCGTGAATGAGTAGGGGTATTGCAGGACCATTTAAGGGCTTTAACACAATTACCACACAACGACACAAAAAGAGGAGATTAACTAAACTTTAATCAAATAGTGAACTGGGTTAACCAAAGTGATACAAAGAGCACATGTAAAGTAAGAGACAAAACAAGAGAGTTTGGTTTTCAAGAATGCAGTATATTGCTTTCTCTATGTTCTTTTACAAGTGTTTCAAAGCATAAGATAAAAGATACAAGAACATGAGATACTTATACTACATCCTAAAGCTGGCTATACTTTGAAAGCCAGCTGGATACAATTGACTAGACAGACAAACAAAATCAATTGTAGAGTCAAAAGGCAGATTGCCTTTTGACTTGTAACTATGACATGCCATAGCTCACATCCTTATCTATTACAAAAAGGATAAAGTACATAAGTAGAAAGTATAGAAGACTCAAGACCTCAATGTACAGTTACCAAAAGCATGGACCTTTTCACCAACTCATGTAAGTTGGTGACTTGCTGAGGACAGCGGAAAGGTGTCCAGCTTTACAGAAAAGTACATCAGAAAAAGCATGTCTTAAAAGTCTTCGGAAGAAATT
Source organism: Flaveria trinervia (assembly GCA_025506515.1). NCBI lineage: Eukaryota > Viridiplantae > Streptophyta > Magnoliopsida > Asterales > Asteraceae > Flaveria > Flaveria trinervia. The sequence continues at coordinate 20,013,538 of CM046441.1, forward strand.
TGTCTTCATAATTTGAAGCTTCGGAAGACTTGTCTCTGAGGCTTCGGAAGACTCATCTTTGGCTTCGGAAGATATTGGTCTTGGCTTGGAAGTTTTTACACTTAGAGTATTTCCTAATGCATTGTGTAAAACTTCCGAAGCATTCTTCACTTCAGTACTTAGTGCATGTTGCTCAGACACTTGGATGTTTTGGGTTGCATCAGACTTAAGGAATCCTTACAAACTCCCCCTAGGCTGATGCTACCAAAACACTTAGAAGATCTTCAGATGTTGGTAGTCTTCAGTACAATCAAGACCATTCTTTCTTCATTAGATGGTCAAGATCATCAAGATTCTCATAGTATCCTCTCATCTCAAAGAATCATGCAGAGGTAAATTGATAATGTCTTGCCAGGAGTAGACATTCTCAACACCTTGATCTCTGATAACATGCCATCTTTTGGATTGGTAGAATAAGTCCAGGACAAGATGGGTGTCTCAGTTGTTAGAGGAGCCACTTGCATAGGAGTTGATTGGGCTGCCTCATCATGCACTTCCTCAGGTTGATCTGGTTCAGCCTGAGGTGTAGAGGTAGATGACTTTGGCTTCTTCTTCTTAGTCTCTGGTTAGAAGCCATTTTCTTCTTCTCTTAGATGTCTTAACTGAGAAGACTGGTCTGCAGCACCATGTTGATCATTAGTGTCTTTCACAGTTGGGTGTCCTCCCTCACAGGTTAAGAAGGAGAGGGAGTTTGACCCTGTCTTGGATCAGAAGATGAAGTTTGCTGAGGCTTACTGGAGGTTCTGGTTGAGGTGTCTCAGGTTGTTCAAACATGACCTCCACTTCAGGTGGGACTTGACTTGGAAGAGAGTGCAAGTCAATCAGTTCTCCACTTTTAATATTCTGCTTGATCACCCTTATATGCTCATCCATTGTAGATAGAGACATGGGGCCAAGTCTCCTTCCGGAGAATCCATATAGCTTCAGAAGCTCATCATTCTTTGTCTATGAGCAGACTTCTTTGCATTCTTTTGAATGATGGCTCTTGACTTTGCAGCTTCTTCCCTTAGCTTCCTTTTGGTTGTTTTATTTTTTGACTAGCTCAAGCTCAAGTTGCTTTAGGTACTCGAACTCAACGAAGTCATAGGATAGGGGAAGAAGTGCATTTGCCTGATAGAAGCCTGTGGCACTCAGGTAGTGATCATCTTGATCCTATCTTCTTCTTTATCTACCTGAGGTTCTTGTGGAGCCACATCTTCCTGTGCAGGACTTTCTTGAACTGGAGAGAGAGTGGGAGCATGCTTGTTAAGCCTTTCTGTCTCTTCTCCTCTTTGAATTGGAGAAGTAACCTTGCATCCTCTTTCTCCTTCATCTCTCTTGACACTTCCATGTCAGCCAGTTCATTTAACTCTTCTAAGGGGAGGGAGATGATTCATCAATATCATAGTTCCTGGTTTGTAAATAGGTAATCCCGACTGCCCTTAACTCATCATCTTGAGTATTTGGTCTGGGGGCAGCCTTGATTGCAGCTTGCATGAAGTAGATGACCAAAAGAACTTTCTCCCCTCAGCCTCCTTTTCCTCTCTCTCTCTTCCTCCTCAATTTCCTCAGGAGTCATTTTCCTTTTCCTTTGTCACCAACAGACCTTTGTGACTCAGGGTGGATTAAGAATGGCCTTCATTGCTTGGTGTAGCTTCGATGCTCTGGACAGAGAGAGGCTGAGAAAACACCTTTGCCAGCACGTGTTTCAGATGGAGTTTGGATCTGCAGCAGTTGTTGATGATGAGACAGGGGTCTCAGGTTCTGCCACTGGGCCTTCAGTCAAGGTTTCCCCTATGAAGCTAATCTTAGGGTCCACCTCAACATCTAGTTGACCGATGACGTTGCCTGATTGCCTATGTCTCCTTCTTAGAGAGAACTCGGAAAGGATCTTTCTTGGATTCTTTGAGTCAGCCTGTCAGCTTGTCTTGAATGCTTGGATTGACAAGTGGCATGTTGACTAAATCCAGTCTTTCATAGAAGCTCAGGCTTTGGAACTGAAAAACTTCTTGTTGGCCTTGAACTCTATGAAGTATAAGGCTCTTCTATCCTCATCATACCTCCACCTTATGATGTAGTTGCCAGTTCCTTGCGGTGGAGATGAGACAGCCCTTGGTATACCTTCCTCAAAGAGACTCCTGATGATTGTGTCTATAGAGTCACATTAATGTGAACTTGAGGAAGTGCTGAGAATGCACAATAGCAAGTGAGGATGGTGAGTCCTATATGTCCATTCTCTTTGAAGAACACCCAGGTTCTGTGGTTGTAACAACTTTCTCCCCCTTTTTGGTAGCAACACCCACTTGCATAGGTGAGCTGGAGGATAAGTCAATACTTCCACAGGTCTTGTGTCCTGGTTGAGTTTTCCTTAAAGGTCTATCAGCTAGTTTTTCCTGTAGATATGAAATCTGAAGTTGCTGATCATTGACCTGGTTTTGTAAGGTAGTCACCTGAGATTCCAAGTGACTAACCTTAGAGACTAAATAGGTGCATATTTTTGACAATTTCTGCACCTTTAGTCTCAAATCCCCTCATCTTCATGAGAAGAATTAGTGGGGGATGAGATGATTAGACCAAAGTCTCTCGCTTACCACCAGCTTGAGTTTCTTGGCTGCTGGTTTTCCTCTGCTCACTGGCAACCTCAGTTGAGATGCCAGGGAGCTGAGTTGCCGTGGTGGAGGTCTTAATGATGTCATCACTTTCAAAAGTGAGAGCCTCTTCCATATGGACATCCTGAACAAGTTCAGAAGTGTCTACCTCAGTAATAGGTGACTGATATGGGATAGACTGAGGAGAGTCAGAGGTACTCATCTCTCTTTAAGTAGGTGATGGAAGAGAGACTCATGGTACTCACTGAATCCTAAGTCTTCATCAGTATAAAAGGATAGGTTGGGAATGGTTGGTTGAGATCCAAAGGCTGGGGATGGTAGCTCTCCCCGAAGGTTGTTCACTTGAGTGTTGAGACTCAGAGTGAAGGCTTAAGGCTGTTGGGCTAGTGAGCTCATCAGGTTGAGCATGAGGAACCTCAGCACTGATTCTTGGAAAAATGGGAGTGGTCCGCTCCTCAGGAGAAGTGGGAGCTCCAGTATCCACTTCTTCCTGTATGAGTGAGTATATGGGTGCCTCCTCAGACTGAATAGTCTGAGCAGGGGTCGTTTCTATTTTCTTTGGTAGGTGATGGATATTTGGGGTTGTGTAGGTGTTGAAAGCAGCAGGTGTGGGTTCAACACTAGCTTGCGCTGCTAGGTGTCACCTTGAGCAATGAGCTCTAACATTTTTGGGACTATGCTGTTTCTACCCCTGAGAAGCCTATAGTGGGCTTCTTCATTATTTTAAAGATGTCGGGCTTCATCTGTCCCAATTTAAGATATTACTTGTTTCCCTCAACTATGAGCCCAGTTCATAGTTGAGAATGTGTTGAACATATCTAGGAAACATGTAATACTCTAAGGAGTCTAAGTTTGCAAGTAAATTAGTATAAACAAATTGTGAATACCTGAACTTGACCCCCTGAACCATTCCATGAACTATAAAGGAGAGATCCTTAGGATCTGGTCCTATCCACCATGCTTGTTTGATAAGCTATGGATACCACGTGGAGCAGGTATTTCCACTGGGATGAGACCTTCCCTTTCCTGAAGGTCTTTACAGAGAATCTCCTTCGTAGCCCATCTGCTCAAAGGAATGATTTACAGCTTCCTTTGGGAAGAACACCTCACATTCTTCATCATCCAGCTGAAGATGTCGGTTGATGATGGCCGGAGTGATGAAGATTGTTCTCCCTTGCACTGTGGCAGACAGTGCCTTCTCCCCGTCCATAATAACCTCTGGCAGGTCTTCCAGAATTCAAGCAACTGATCCTCATAGAGTGGAGGATCAATGGATAGGGAGGTGAAGTAGTGAGACAGAGACAAGAAACGGAAAACCTCTGAGAAATGTGGATCTTTCTCAGAGCATAACAGAGCAACTTGATTATGTTGTCTGTGTAGCTGCATGGTGAAGTTGGATCATTTCTGTGAGCAAGGTTAGCCATTTTGAGGTAGCTTAGAGATGAAGAAGAAATTTCAAGAGAAGATTTTGGGTTTTAGGTTTGGATGAAAAGCAGATGAGAGAAGAGGGGGAAACCGTTGGGTTTATATGAGAGAGGGATTTCAGATAAAGTTTAATGAAAGAGGATAAACTTTGAAATCCGAACGTCGGTCCCACCTCTGAAAAAGTAGTTTTCTTTTGCTCAAAAAGTAGTTTTCTTGGAATTCGAAAAGCTTCCGAAGGTAAATTATCTTCGGAAGTTTTAATGAAAAAGCTTCCGAAGCTAAAATGACTTCGGAAGAATTTCTGAGAGTATTTGATGATTTTGCTTAGGAAGAAAAATTTAAGACTTGAAAGCTTTCTATAGGGATCAATATAGCTTCCGGGAGTTAATTATTGCTTCGGAAGGAAATGGTCCTTGAAAATAAGTAAGTGTCTAAGATAACTATTTAAACATCGGAAGATAAAATTGAAATTTCTTCCGAAGATAAATTTCTTAGATAGTTAAATATTTTGAAGATGTGATTTTCTTCCGAAGTTAAAATGAATAACTTCCAAAGTATAAAATCATCAATTAATCGAAAGAAAATCTTCCAATCCAAGGAAAAACATGAGCTTATGAAGATGATTGACTAGACAACTTAGAACACACATTTTTAAGAAATAATAAGAATTAGTTTTAAGAAAAATTTACTCAAGGTTGATCATCCCAATAGCTGATATTAGATATTTAAATCTTTGTTCATCAAAAGCCTTTGTAAACAAATCAGCATATTGGTCATCTGTGTGAACCTTGACAAGTTTAATTAATCCCTTTTCATAATTATCTCTTATTAAATGATACCTGATGTTGATGTGTTTGGTCATTGAGTGCTGCACAGGGTTCTTAGTGATAGAGCTAGCACTATTGTTGTCTATGTGGATAGGAGTCTCTTTGAAGTTAAATCCATAGTCCAGCATCTGATTTTGAATCCAAAGCACTTGAGCATAGCAGCTTGCAGCGGCAATGTATTCAGCCTCAGCAGTTGATGCGGACACACAGGATTGTTTCTTGCATTGCCATGAGACAATCCTTCCACCAAGGAATTGACATCCCCCAGATGTAGACTTTGCAGTCATGTTGCAACCACCATAATCACTGTTTGTATAGGCATACAATTGAAACTAGGATTCTTTGGATACGATAGACCAAGTGTTGAAGCACCTTTGAGGTATCTTAAAATTCTTTTCACAGTGATTAAGTGAGACATCTTAGGGTTGGCTTGATATCTTGCACAAATACATGTAGCAAACATGATATCAGGCCTGCTAGCTATAAGATACATAAGAGACCCAATCATAGCCCTGTATAAGTGTTCATCTACACACTGCCCCTCAAGATCTGGACCAACGTAGTGGTTTCTGGCTATGGGTGTCTTAGCTATCTTACAATCAGTCATGTTGAACCTCTTGAGTATTTCCTGAACATACTTTGACTGACTTATGAAGATGCCATGCTCAACCTGCTTCACTTGAATTCCCAGAAAGATGTTGAGTTCTCCCATTGAACTCATTCAAATCTGTCTTTCATCAGCTTCTCAAAGTCTTTACAGAGCTTTGGATTGGTTGAACCAAAGATGATGTCATCTACATATACTTGAACTAGCAATAAGTCATTCCCTGTCCTTTGATGAAGAGAGTTCCATCTATAGCACCTCTCCTGTAACCATGTTACAGAGATACTCAGAAAGTGTCTCATACCACTTGCTGGGTGCCTGATGCAGCCCATAAAGAGCTTTGTCATGCTTGCAGACATAATCAGGATGATCAGGGTCTACAAAACCAGGTGGTTGTTTGACATAAACCTCCTCATCAATCACTCCATAAAAGAAAGCACACTTTACATCAAGTTGATAGACTTTGAAGTTCTTGGATGCAGCAAATGCCAGGAATATCCTAATAGCTTCTAGTCTCGCTACAGGAGCAAAGACATCAGTGTAGTCAATCCCTTCTTTGTGTGTATCCTTGAACAACTAGTCTTGCCTTGTTCTTGATGATGATTCCTCTATCATCCTTCTTATTCCTAAAAACCCATTTGGTGCCAATGGTACTCTTCCATGAGGAAGTGGACAAAGGTTCCAAACTTTCTGCCTTTTGAATTGAAGCAGCTCTTGTTGCATAGCTTCAACCCAACTTCCATCCTTTAAAGCTTCATCAACTTTCTTTGGCTCTATCTGAGATAAGAAACAATAGTGAAGACAAATATTTGCTTCATGAGTTTGTCCTCTTGTTCTTACCCCTGTGTCAACATCTCCAATGATGTCTGTGGTGGGGTGAGACCTGTGGATCCTTAGTTGAGGGATCACAGCAAGTTGCTGAGAGAGATCCAAATTTGAGAAATTTAGATCTGGGCTTAAAGATTTACCTTCCACATTATCACACTTATCAAGATTAACTTGATCCAATGAGTGTGTGACATCATTGATGTTGTCATCTATGGTATGGTTATTAGCATCAAGAAATTTTTGATCACTATCACCATCACCATTGTTGACTTCTACAATTGAGGTGTCTTTATCTGGTTGAGAAGTCTCTAAGCTGGAATTTGAAGGCATACGAGATGTATCAGCTGAAGTTGTCATTGTTGTGCTGATAGAAACTTCATTTGTTGAAGTAGTTTCAACTAGAGCTGAAGATGTATGTCTTGAAGATCTTCCTAGCTCAAATCTTGGGTCAGGATCACCTGTATTTAAATTTTCTGCAGATCCTGAAACATGCTCACAAGATTTGTTAAAACAGTTGGTAACTAAATCAACAGCCAATCCGGACCAGAACCAGCAACACATGGTGTGTGTTCATTGAAATTCACATTGGCTGACTCCTCAACTATTCTAGTTCTGAGATTGTATACTCTATAAGCTTTAGCTTGAGAGGAGTATCCAATGAAGTGTCCATCGTCTGATTTCTCAGCAAACTTGGCGATTTGATCTTTGGTATTCAAGATGGTGCAGGGACATCCAAATGACTTGAGAAAACCAATGAAAGGTTTCCTCTTGTGCCAACGTTCATAAGGGGTCTTACCATGTGTCTTAACTACTAAAACTCTATTCTGCACATAGCAAGCAGTATAACTGCCTCTGCGTAGAAGGTGATAGGCAGTTTAGAGTCAGACAACATAGTTCTTGCAGCTTCAATAAGTGTCCTATTTCTCCTCTCAGCAACTCCGTTTTGCTAAGGAGTCCTGGAGCACTATATTGTCTTGTAATACCTTTTTCATCACAAAATGTATCAAGGATTTGGTTCTTGAATTCACTTCCTTGATCACATCTTATGGTTTTGACCTTATGATCACATTGATCTCACTTTTAAGATGAAATTCTTCAGAATCTCAGGGGTTCATCCTTAGTTCTAAGGAAAAAGACCCAAGTGAATCTTGTAAGTCATCTGTGATCACCAAACAGTAAGAGGTCCTTCCTAAACTCATTACACTAGTGGGGCCAAAGAGATCCATATGTAACAAGTGTAGGGGTAATGATGGAGTTCTTTTCCTTAGGCTTGTGAGATACCTTATGTTGCTTCCCTTTCAGGCATGCAACACAAAGATCATCACTTGTAAACTCTTTCTTTGGCATTCCAGTTACCAGATCATGTTTAATCAATTATTTATGTTCTTAAAGTTTACATGGCACATTCTTTTATGCCATAGGAAAGACTCATCACTATTTGCTTTAGATAGAAAGCATGAAACTTCTCGAGAAGGAGATGTTTCTTGCAAATCCATCTTGTACATGTTCCCTTTCCTGGGGGCTCTGAGCAGGATATGCTCATGAGGAATGACCACTCCTGGCTGAGAACAATGCACTCATGCTCAGTAAAGAGCATGTTATGACTCTGATCACAAAATTGGGATACACTCTAAAGTGTACCCAAGCTCCTTAACAAAGTTTACCTTCTCGATGCTGAGCTTACCATATGTGACCTTGCCCCTTCCAGAAATGTAACCACCTTCATGTCCTCCAAAAGCAACTGGTCCTCCATCAATTCTCTCAAAATTATGGAGCAGAGACCTATTGCCTGTCATGTGCCTGGTACAGCCACTGTCAATTATCCAGACATTCCTGTTTGTCTTGAGCTGTTCCTGCACAAAGAAATGATTAGTTATATTTGGAAACCCAAGCCTTACTTGTCTTGGGCTTACTAAGTGTAATAGAAGGTAATGCAACAATAATAGATCCTATGGTTGTACTATGGGGATCTTCAGTTGTTGTTGATGGAGAAATTTCAGTCATTTGGTCTTTCTTAGACTTCCACACCACCTTTGGAGTCTTGGACTTGACCTTCAAAACCTTAGAAGCTTTTTGAACTTCACACATTGATGACTGAACCTTCGGAAGATTCTACAGTCACTGCAGCAGACTTTAGTGCTTCGGAAGAACTCCTTTCTTCCGAGACCAAATTTACTTCCGAAGGTAATTTTCCATTTACCTTCTTCTTTGATTTGGAGCTTTCGAAGGAAACAGACTTTCCTTCCGAAGCTTGAGACTTCTTGAGATTCTTTGAAGTCTTTGAATTGGTCATGTGGATGGTACTTTTAGGATTGTATGGGCAATCCTTGGCAATGTGAGAAGTACTTTCACACATGACACATAACATTTTCTTCTTCAAAGGAGTCTCCTTTTGAGAGCAAGACTGGCTTTGGTCACATTCCTTCTCCAACCTTCATCTGGTAGATGCTGAGACAGTTCTTTTGGGTTGTGAACTGTTCTTGGAGTTTGATGGTCCAGGCTGTGCAGTAGTGGTACACAGCAGCTCAATCTCTTCTTTGCACTGTGATGATTTGAACATGAACTAGTACTCTTAGCTGAGGAGTCTTGGTTGATGTCTTCAGTCTTTATACTTTGAAACCTGCAGAGATAAAAACTTGTTTCTGCTTAGCATCATAGGTAGCCTTGATTTCTTGAGCCTTCTTGCTTTCCTTTTGCTATTCCTGATCAAGTTCTTTCTCTTAGACTTGGTCAGCACAGTTGATTTCTTCTCCTCAGAGGATATTGGCCCTTGGAAGAAGAAACTCATCTCACTCTTCTCAGGGAATTCTTCACTATCACTTCTCATTATCCTCACTTATAGGATCTATGAGATGAGCTCATCTTCAAAGTTCCACATCTAGGAGTCTTATAGACAAGATTGTGTGTGGAGGAGCTATCTCATTTGATCCAAGTCCCTGCGGTTTTGATAGCACACTTTGTGTGCAGGGATGAGGATATCATGTTCTGAAGGTCTTTTCTCAGAACCTCTTTTCTGCCCTGGCTTTGCTGATCACAAGCTCAGCTGGCACTTAGTTAGCTTGTTATTGTTTGACCAAAAGAACCAATGAGCCTGATCAGAGAAACCTCTAAGTCCCACAGGACATCACAACAGCTGAAGAAGACCTGATCAGCTGTTCTACAAAGTCTGAAGAATACAACTGCTGAAATTCTGAAGTACTGAAGACAAAGACTGAGACAACAGCTGAAGATCTAAAGTCTGAAGACTTCAACAAGTACTGAAGACAAAGACTGAAGATCAACAGCTGAAAGACAAAGTCTGATGTTCAAGTACTGAAGACATCAGCTGATGCTAACAGCTGATGACAACAGCTGAAGAGGGCTTCTTCAGTTGTTGTGATGGTTTTCTTCATCAGTAGTTTTCTTTCTTTCAGTAGTTGTTTACTTTTTTGTAGTTTTGTTACCTTTTCAGTACTTGTAAACAACTGAAGAGGTTGTTCTTCAGTTGTTGTAGTATCAGTAGTTTTATGTTTTTCAGTAGTTGTAAATAAGATGTTTAACACTTAGGAACATTTGTAAGAAGATGTCAGTTGTTGACATCTTCAGTAGTTGTTAAACATCAGTAGTTATAAAACGGTTACATGTCACTTTCAAGTGACATCAGCCTATGTCATTCTTTCCTTATAAGGAAGGATGACTCACCTGTAATCGTGCCATTGAGGCCGACAATCTTAATGCAATATTCCTTTTGTCAGATATTTCTCTCTCTATAACAAAATTCTTTTATCGCTTTATATCAAATGTTCTTGCTTGAATTTGTCTAATTCTGAGCTATTCCACTGCTATATCTGTTCAATCGATTAACCAAGAGGCTGAGATCCTAACAAATGGTATCAGAGCAGGTTAATCATTGATCGATCTAACAATTGATCATTGAAACTGTTCAATCGCTCTAAGTTTGATCGAATTAGCAAATTCGCAAGGATCTGTTATAGAGATTGAGGTGTATCGCTTCCGGCCGTTTTATTTGAGGTTTGTGTGGTTCTGAGCTAAATTTATTGTGATTTTACTTGAATCTGTCTGAATTTCCACAATGACTACTTCTTCGAATGATCCTTTCAATACTGGATCCTCTACCAAGCCTCCGATCCTGGTGAGGAATGAGTATAACATTTGGCAGAGAAGATTGCTCCATCACCTGTCTGTCAATAGCTCAGGTTGTTGGACATCTGTGGTACATGGACCACATAAGCCAATGGTGAATGATCCGGAAACAAACCAGTTGGTTCCAAGAAGAAGGAGCAATACTCCGATGAGGACAAGAAGTTGTTTGAAATCGATGCAAAAGCCCATGGAATTTTGGCTATGGCTATTCCTAATGAGATTTACTCTAGGCTTCTGCATTGTGAGTCTGCTCATGACCTCTGGAAAGCCATCAAAGAACAATTTGGTGGTACTGATGAGGTTTTAGCAAACAACAGGAAATCCTCGCCCAACAATATGAGACTTTCTCTCATAGAAAGGGTGAGACTCTGACTCAACAATTTGAGCGGTTTTCATGTTTAATCCTGAATTGAAAATGGTTAAACATGAATATACCAGGAGTCAGATGAACCATAGATTCCTAAGATCACTGCCTAAGAGATGGACACATATACCATTGTTCTACGCTCAAATGCTGATGTTGATCGCCTATCTCTCACCCAACTTCATGGGAAACTGCTTACATTCGAGAGAGAGATAGAGCAGAAAAGGAAATTGGCTTCATCTGGCAAGCTTACTGAGGATTTTGTCCAAGGGAACACTGCCCTGATTGGACATCGTCATCTGAAAGCCAGTATGATGAGCATATTGATTTCTCTACAAACACTTCTGAGCCTGCCTTTGTGAGTGTTGATAGTTATTCTGCTGGTAGTAATAGTGACAATCTATGTTTCATCATGGATGATCTCAAGGGGATTGCTGATGATGACTTAGAAGAGATGGATATTTTGAGCCAAATGGCCTTGATAAATATCAGATCTCAGAAGTTCTACAAAAGAACTGGAAGGAAATTCCCAGGACTCTTGGCAAAACCAAAGTTGGTTTTGACAAGAGTAAGTTGAAGTGCCATAAATGCCACAGGCTTGGACACTTTGCAAGAGAATGTAGATCATCTGGATCTAACTCTCCTGCACCTTTTGTGACTTTCCCTGGCAATAGTCAACAAACAGAGGGCAATGACCTGTCAATTCTGGTTATCATCATCACCACAATCTCCTGCATATTTTGTTCCACAGGGGCCAATGCCATATCCATACCCCTGCTATTACATGCCACAACCAGGCCAGGTTCAAGCACCCACTGCTCAGCAACCACATGCACTCCCTGAGCCTCAACCATCCCAATCTCATCAACCTAATCAACTTCAACAACACAGCTTCTTCACACCAGGAGTTGTTGACTGGAGCAGCTTACCAGATGATGTGTCTGGTAATGAACAACTGTTCTCAGGTGCTGGTCAACATGGTGGTGAGCATCCTTTTGGAAATCTAGCTCTCATGACTTTGGAATCCTCTGATGGATCATCCTCAAGTACCTCTTCACACAGGTATCACAGGTATCCTCTGAGGCTAAGGCCAAATTATGTTCTGAAACTTGCATAGCAGCATTTGCCTCTATTAGAGAAGCAATGTGGCTTTAATCAATAAAAATGTAGAGCTAGAACAAATAATTTCCAAAATAAAGCTGAGTTTGAGTCTGTGCTAAAAGAGAAAACTGATGAGATTTACAAATTAAAATGCCAAATTTCTGATGATAAGGCTAGGGAGGATGTACTCTTAGAGAAGTACAAAGACCTCAAGATACTCTTGTTGTAACCCAGGTAGAGTGTGATCGATGGGTACAATCTTGCAAGGGCTTTGAAATGCTTCTTAGTAAGCAAACAGCTTCCAATGTGAAGTTTGGAATTGGTTATAATCACACTGCTCCTCCTACAATTTTTGCTTCAAGAGCAGGAGCAGAATCTGATGGAGAAAGTAATGACCAATCCACCTCATCATGTGATTCACTACTTGATAAAGCACCATCAGTAGTTGAAGTCAGTAGTAATCCCTCTGTGAACCTATCAGCTGATATTGATGGTTCAACTGCTGACACTCACATGATCAATGAGTTGATCAACCCAAGTGTTATCCCTAGAAGTACTGAGGGTACTGGAGAGCAGGGGATAACATCTGGAGTTCAAATCCCAATAACTGACAGCACTAAAGAGAATAAAACTGTCAGTAGGAAGGATTTGAAGCCTACTAAGGGAGTTGACAAGAAGGCAAAAAGTGCTTCTAAACTGCTGAAGAGCAAGTCTTCAGTAGTTTCATCTTCTTCAGTTGATGATCAACAGAAGATGAAGAAGAAACCATGTGAAATATGTGGTCTATTCAATCATCTCACAGATGATTGTTGGTACAAAAAGGGATCCAAACTCAAACAAAAGGAGAAAATTAAAGAAAACTTGGCTAAAATGAAAACTGAGTTTGAGTCCAAGTTTGTACCAGCAGCATCAAATCCTGTTACTCCTATGTCCAAAAAGAAATCTAAAAGGGAAGGAGTGCAACAGGCAACAGCTGAGGTTGCTCAAAAGAAGATGGTGCAACACAAGAACTCATCATCAAACACCAATACCAATGTGTCTGAAGAGCTGAAAGCTCTTTCCCAGAATCAGACACAGCTGGTAATGATGGTTCAACATCTGTTGGGAAGAGTTAACCAACTTGATGGCCCTGTGTTGAAACCCCAGAAAAGGAGATCCAAGCCACAGGATTCCTCTTCTACACCATCTCCTTCACCTCAAGCTATTGTGCCCAATAACCTGTTAGTTTACCATCTATTGATGAGACCAGGCCCAAAACCAAAAAGGTTTGGGTATCCAAAACTAACTGATTGTTTATTAATGCAGGTTTCTTCAACATGCCAAAGTAGCATCTGGTATGTAGACAGTGGGGGATCTATGCATACGACTTGGAACAACTCACTTCTTAATGACTACTCTCCAGGAAGGAAGGGTTTTGTTTCCTTTGGCAATGATGCAAGAGGTTACATCATCGGGAAGGGTTTTGTTTCCAATGGGGAAATAAGGTTTGATGATGTCAACCATGTGGAAAATCTCAAGTATAACCTCTTGAGTGTCAGTCAAATGTGTGACAAAGGCCATGTTGCCCTTTTCACAAGCCAGAACTGCAGGATTCTGTCATCCAAAGTTCTGAGTTTGATTGACAAGGTATTGGATGCTCACACTCTCCTGAAGGCCAACAGGACAGGAAGAGTGTATGCCTTAGATCTTTCCAAGAAATAGATCTCAAAGGCCATCCTTGCCTATTTTCCAGGCCTCTCCTCAAGAATCTAATCTATGGCATAGAAGGCTGGGACATGTTAACTTCAAGAACATGAATCAGCTGATACACCATAGTTTAGTAAGGGGAATGCCTATGAAGGAGTTCAAGTGTGAAAACAACTGCACTGCTTGTTTGAAAGGAAAACAGCACAAGGTTTCATTCCCACCTATTGAAGAACCAAAGTCCACTGCCTGCTTACAACTTCTTCACATGGATCTCTTTGTCCCTGTGAGAGTGATGAGCATGGCAAAGAAGAAATACTGTCTGGTAATTGTGGATGATTACTCCAGATTTGTATGGACTTTCTTTCTACATTCAAAGGATGAAGCTGCACAGAAGATCATAAACCTTGTGTTGTATGCTGAGAAGCAGTATTCCCTCTCAGTCAAGTGTATTAGAAGTGACAATGGAACAGAATTCAGGAACAATACACTTGATGAGTTCTACCTTTCCGAGGGAATAAAGAGGCAGTTTAGTATTCCAAGAACTCCTGAACAGAATGGAGTTGTGGAGAGAAAGAACAGGACCCTCATTGAAGCTGCAAGGTCTATGTTGGCTGATTCTGGACTGCCATTGACCTTTTGGGCTGAAGCTGTCAACACAGCATGCTATGTGCAGAATAGAGTGCTAATAAATCAGAGGTTGATGAAGACTTCATATGAAGTTCTACATCATTTGGCCCCTCTCATTTCATTCTTTAGAGCATTTGGGTGTCCCTGTTTCATTCTCAACACAAAGGATCAGCTCCAGAAATTTGATCCTAAGGTGGATGCAGGGTACTTTGTTGGTTATTCATCAACTTGCAAGGCATACAGAGTCTTCAACTGCAGAACAAAGATGGTTGAAGAGACTCTACATGTCAAGTTCAATGAATCTCCAAAGGACAAGATTCCACAAAGCCCTGTGGAGCTCTTTGATTTGGACATACTGCAATATGTTCCTTATCAATCTCCTGCTGTTGCTCCTGTCAACAGTTCACCACCTGGTGTTACTGCTGAAGATGATGATGATAGTAGTAATCACCTCTTCAGGTTTAGTGACCAACTTCCTGTGTCCTCTAAACCTGATGCTCCTGTAGCTCCAGCAGCACCATCCACAACAAATGCTGATGAGATTTCTGCATCCTCAACTTCATTTGAGTTGCCACCATCTTCATGGTTTCAAGAATCTGCATCAACATCTGCTACTGCTGAAGGTCCTACAAACACTTGCACAGATTTGATTGTTTACCAAGAGCTGAAAAATCACCCAATGTCTCAAATCCTTAGTGATATCAATGCTGGTGTTTCAACCAGAAGCCAGTTGTCCAATTTTTGCTTCTATGCTCTCTTCATCAGTCAGCTAGAGCCAAAGAACTATCATGTAGCTTTGAGAGACAATGGATGGGTTGAAGCCATGCAGCTTGAGCTTCTTCAGTTCAAAAAAACAGCAAGTGTGGGAGCTTGTTCCTCTACCCCCAGGTAAGTGTGCAATAGGCACTAAATGGGTGTTTAGGAATAAAACTGATGAAAATGGGCTAATTGTTAAGAACAAGGCCAGACTGGTTGTGCAGGGGTTTGCACAAGAAGAAGGTATTGATTATGATGAAACCTTTGCCCCTGTAGCCAGACTGGAGGCAATTAGATTGTTTTTAGCCTATGCTGCACTCCACAATCTTAAAGTTTTTCAAATGGATGTCAAAAGTGCTTTTCTATATGATAACATAAAAGAAGAAGTTTATGTGTGTCAATCACCAGGCTTTGAGGATAATAAGCACCCAGAATGGGTATATAAGCTTGATAAAGCTCTTTATGGGTTGAAACAAGCACCTAGAGCCTGGTATGAGACCTTATCAAACTTTCTTCTACAGAATAATTTCACTAGAGGCTCCATAGAAAAAAGAACCAATGAGCCTGATCAGAGAAACCTCTAAGTCCCACAGGACATCACAACAGCTGAAGAAGACCTGATCTGCTGTTCTACAAAGTCTGAAGAATACAACTGCTGAAATATTTCTGAAGTACTGAAGACAAAGACTGAGACAACAGCTGAAGATCTAAAGTCTGAAGACTTCAACAAGTACTGAAGACAAAGACTGAAGATCAACAGCTGAAAGACAAAGTCTGATGTTCAAGTACTGAAGACATCAGCTGATGCTAACAGCTGATGACAACAGCTGAAGAGGGCTTCTTCAGTTGTTGTGATGGTTTTTCTTCATTAGTAGTTTTCTTTTCCTTTCAGTAGTTTGTTTACTTTTCTGTAGTTTTGTTACCTTTTCAGTACTTGTAAACAACTGAAGAGGTTGTTCTTCAGTTGTTGTAGTATCAGTAGTTTTATGTTTTTCAGTAGTTGTAAATAAGATGTTTAACACTTAGGAACATTTGTAAGAAGATGTCAGTTGTTGACATCTTCAGTAGTTGTTAAACATCAGTAGTTATAAAACGGTTACATGTCACTTTCAAGTGACATCAGCCTATGTCATTCTTTCCTTTATAAGGAAGGATGACTCACCTGTAATCGTGCCATTGAGGCCGACAATCTTAATGCAATATTCCTTTTGTCAGATATTTCTCTCTCTATAACAAAATTCTTTTATCGCTTTATATCAAATGTTCTTGCTTGAATTTGTCTAATTCTGAGCTATTCTGCTGCTATATCTGTTCAATCGATTAAATCAAGCGGCTGAGATCCTAACAGTTATGAGATCTTGAATTTGAGTTCTAAAGTCTGTGTGTTCATGTTTTAGAGCTGAAATGGTTTTCTCTAAGTCCTTTATTTTCAGTTTATAATCATTTTTAGACTTTCTAAAATCAGATTTTAAAATGTTTAAGGACTCAAGATCAGATCTCATCTCCAAGTTGTAGGACCTGTATCTATTTACTTTAGCAATGCATTCAGGAGTACAGAGATGTTCCAATACCTTGGCTTCATCAAGATCAGCCATCAGTGATTGGTTTGGAGAAGCATCTTCCACCTGAAAACTTCAGTCAAAACCTCCTTCTTCAACAGCGCAGCAGCATGTGCTTAGTCTTCTCAGACTGAGGAGCTTTGTCAGTGTAGTTTGGTCTGGGTTGTGTTTGGCCCCCATTTTCTTTAGGTGCCTTACACTCCCTAGCAAAGTGACCCATAAGGTTGCAGTTGTAACACTTAACTTTGCTTTTATCCAGCCCAAACTTCCCACTGATAGCATTGCTTGGAAATCTTCTTCCTGTTCTCTTGTAGAACTTCTTGGCTCTGTGAGTGAGGAGAGCCATCTGCTGAACTATCTCCATGTATTCCAGGTCATCTGGATGAATACAGTCCAGGTCTTCAAGAGTAAAGAGATAATTCCCACAGCTTTCATCAGTAGACACAAAGGCTTGAGAAGAACTTGTCTCTTAGAATGGACTTCCTTGAGTAAAGTTCTCTCTTGGTGTCTCTAGGAAGGTGATGAAAGGACCCTTATGTGAGTTGTCAGGGTAGCATATGAGATGATGTTGGGGTTCTATGCTGTCCCTTTCAACTACATGGAGGGCTGAACCCATTTGATTGTTGGAGTTCCAGATGAACCTTTCATGTTCCTTTCCATCTGGTATCCACTGAGAATCCCATACAACTCTGTCAGAGTAAGAGTTTTAAGGTTCTCATCATCTTGATCACCACACAATAGTGTGTCCATTGCCTAGGAAGTGAGGACATGAACTTCCTTACAATGTCCCTATTCTCAAAAGGTACTCCTCCATCCACTAGGGTATCCACAATCTCAACATACCTGAAGTATTATTGGGTCATGGTTTCACCTGCTTGAAGGTGAAATTTTCAAACTGCTGCTTCAGAAGATCTTTCTTGTTCTCCTTGGCTTCAGAGGAGCCTTCATACATCAGCTTCAGTGTATCCCACAGCTGTTTAGCTGTTTTGCACTTCTTAAAACCTCTGTATACAGAGTTTGGGAGAGCAGTCTGAAGAGCAGTCATGGCCTTCCTATCAATCTCTACTCTTTTCCTATCTTCATTTGAGTAGTTGGCCATATCTTTAGGGATCATACCAGCACCAGTAGCAGAAGGGGTGCTGGGTATGAAAGGTCCATTTACAACAGATTCCACATTCTTGAGTCAAGAGACCTGATGAAGCCTTCCATCCTCATGCACCAAGTGTCAAAATCATCAAGAGTGATCAGTGGGGATTTGTTCATGGTTCCAGTCTCCATATCAGTCTTTGAGATGGAAGCCATTTGAAGAGTTAATTTTTTTTGTGTGTGAGGGATCTTAAGATGGTTAGATCTTACATCAAGAAGCTGGAAACCTCTGATACCAATTGCAGGACCGTTTAAGGGCTTTATCACAATTACAACACAACGACACAAAAAGAGGAGATTAACTAAACTTTAATCAAATAGTGAATTGGGTTAGCCAAAGTGATACCAAGAGCACAAGTAAAGTAAGAGACAGAACAAGAGAGTTTGGTTTTCAAGAATGCAGTATATTGCTTTCTCTATGTTCTTTTACAAGTGTTTCAAAGCATAAGATAAAAGATACAAGAACATGAGATACTTATACTACATCCTACAGCTGGCTATACTTTGAAAGCCAGCTGGATACAATTGACTAGACACACAAACAAAATCAATTGTAGAGTCAAAAGGCAGATTTCCTTTTGACTTGTGACGATGACATGCCATAGCTCACATCCTTATCTATTACAAAAAGGATAAAGTACATAAAGTAGAAAGTATACAGACTCAAGACCTCAATGTACAGTTACCAAAAGCATGGACATTTTCACCAACTCATGTAAGTTGGTGACTTGCAGAGGTATAGCGGAAAGGTGTCCAGCTTTACAGAAAAGTACATCAGAAAAAGCATGTCTTAAAAGTCTTCGGAAGAAATCTATCTTCATAACTTGAAGCTTGAGAAAACTTTGTCTCTGAGGCTTCGGAAGACTTCATCTTTGGTTTCGGAAGATATTGGTCTTGGCTTTGAAAGTTTTCACACTTAGAGTATTTTCTAATGCATTGTGTAAAACTTCCGAAGCATTCTTCACTTCAGTACTTAGTGTATGTTGCTGAGACACTTTGGATGTTTTGGGTTGCATCAGACTTAAGGAATCCTTACAGGTATAAAATGGGGAAGGCAGCCCACCCCACCCCCACACTCACCATTTTCGAATTTGAGAGAAAAAAGGGGAGAAAAGTGGTCTCAAGCTTGGTTCGGGTGGATTCGAGTGTGGAAATCAAAGTGTAGCAGGTTGAATCGAAGCTCTACTCGACGAGGTTGTCAGGGTGAGTTCTAGGACCCGTGTTTTACACATTTTGAATGATTTTTAAGGCTGGAACACATCAAAAACCCATTTTTGAAAAGTTGGGTGCTGATCCCGAATGTATGTTTATGTGAATATATTTGATGTGGGTGGGATTGATTTCGGGCTTGGTTGTGCTTGAATGGTGTCATGGTATGCTTTCCTAAGGATTTGGATGGTTGATTTGAACTTAGAAGTGGTTTGGAAGGGTTTGGAGGCCGAAATGGCAGCTGCAGTTCGGGATGAACAGTATTCTGCACCTAGCTAGGGCTAGGCGACCGAATGGAGGCCCTACGGCCGAATGAGGTGCAATTTAGGTTTGTTCGCATGATTGAGCGCCATTCGCATGTGAATCATGCGACTGAGGATCATACACATGGAGGGTCATACGCATGGAGGTTCATGCGACTGGTGGAAATGCAGATGAGGTTCATGCGACTGAAGGAAATACGGATGAAGGTCATACGACTGGAGTCCATATGCCTGTGAGTCATGCGATTGAGGTTCATTCGCATGAAATGAGGGCGACTGACGGCTATCCGCTTGAAGTTCGTGTAATTGGGGTCTATACACCCAGATTCCATGCGACTGAGGTTCATACGCATGGGAATCATGCGACTGGAGGCTATGCGACAGGAGGTCCATTCTCCTAAGTGTTCTCATACGTATGGAAGACCATCCGACCGAGTAGGGTCCATACGCCTGAATGACCATAGTTTATTGTCTAACTTTCAGGAAAGTGCAGACGTTGGGTCGGACCTTTGGGGTTGATGATGATGTGATGTATGATGATGTGTGATGTCGTATGGTTATATGATGTGATATGCATGATTTTTGTGATGTATGACGATGTATGATTATGCATGATGTATGTTATGTGTGTGCGATGTTGCCTTGTGTGATGTTGTTGTATGTTGTTATGATCCTTATTGTTATGCATGATTGTCTTGCCGTGGTTTGCGTTGAACGTTAATGAATGTAATGAAATTATTATGTAATGAAAAGTGGAAGATAATGAAAAGAGGAACGTAATGAATGAATGCAAGCATCAATGAATGAACGAGAGTGAGGATGGCTTGCAAGAGAAAGAAAGTAGGTTCACAACTCATTAAGAGTTGTCAGCTTAACTGTGTGTGTACTTACAGCGTGTGATCTTGGCTAACACATAAGGAATCATAGACACAATAAGAGTTCATTGTTGGTGAATGCTCCGAGACGTGCTATGTGCTATTCACTGTGTGTTATATAGCGTGCAATTTTGGCTAACTCATATGGGTTCATACACATAGTAGGGGGTTTAGTTTTGTTAATTCTCCCGATACGTGTGATGTGGTATTTACTGTGTGTTATGTAGCATGCGATTTTGGCTAACCCCATGAGACGGCGTGCGATTTTAGCTAAACCCTAAGAGTTCTCACACACATAGGGGAAGTCCGTCTTAGTGACCAATCCATTGGTGCGATTTGTGTGATATGTATGATGGGTATGAAGATATGAAGGTGCGATAAGTCCGAAATGTGTGATAAGTGTGAAATGAATGAACGTAAGAAAAGAAGTTACGAACGAATGAAGCAAATGATTACGTAATGTGCAACGTGTAATGAAGGAAAGAATGTGACAAACGTTATGGATGATAATAATGATATTATCTATGTGTATGTATGATGTATGATCGCATGAAAGTAAAGAATGTTTTTAATGAAAGAAAAGTATGTTTTACTATAAAAGTAGAACTCACTCTGCAAAGCTGACTTTTATGTGTTTCCAGTTGGCAGGTAATGTTGCTGAGGATGGCACGGGGCGGCTACTTCGCTCTTTTGGATGGCATTCTATTGATTAATGTTTTTGCATTATAATGCGAACGAATAATGTTTTGAAATGAACGACTGTATTAACTTGCAAAAGCATTTATAATGATATGAAAAGTTATTTTTAAGTTTCCGCTGCAGTGTTTTATGAATGTTAAAAGCAAATTTATATGTTTTATGTGATGATCGACCAGCTGTAAGCGTCCCGAGAACGGGGCCTTACAGAAAAGGTCCACGCTTTTGGTAAACTGTACATTGAGGTCTTGAGTCTGAGCTTTCTACTTTATGTACTTTATCCTTTTGAATATATTAGGATGTGACTGATGGCATGTCATAGTCACAAGTTAAACAGCAATCTGCCTTTTGACTCTACATTTGATTTTGTTGTCTAATCTTATGTATCCAGCTGGCTCTTAAGTATGGCCGGTTGTAAGGTGTAGTATACGTATCTCAAGTACTTGTAATTTTCCATTATGCTTTGAAACACTTTGTATAGAACTTAAGTATCAATATACAACATTCTTGAAAACCAAATACTTGTGTTGTTTGCTATCTTGTTCCGTCTCTCACTTACTTGTGTTCTTAGCATCTCCTACTTTAGTTAACTAGTTCCCTATTTGATCTGTTAAGTGTTCTAAAGAACTCTCCTCAATTGTGTTATTGTGTTGCAAAAGTGAATCGCCCTTTCTAACGGTCCTGCAAGAAACATTAATGGAATTTGTCACTAATATTGAAAATCAACTTGTTCAAAAGGTTAAAATTTCTATGAGTGACTATGGGACTGAATTTATTAATATTGTCTTTGATTCTTTTTGTAGGATTAAAGGTATTGCAAGGCAATTTAGTGCACCAAGAACTCCACAACACAATAGAGTTGTTGAATGAAGAAATAAAACTCTCATTGAAACAACAAGGACAATGCTAGCTGATTCACAATTGCCAGTCACCTTTTGGGCTGAAGTAGTGAACACAACATGCAATGCTCAAAACAGGACATTAATTGTCAAAGAACATAACAAAACACCATATGAGCTTTTATTTAAAAGAAAACCTTACATAGGATATCTTAGAGCTTTTAGGTGTCATGTGTCTATTTCAAAACACAAAAGAACAACTGGGAAAGTGTTCATAGAAAGCCTATAATGGTTTCTTTGTTGTATATTCTTCAACATCTAAATCATATAGGATTTACATTCCATATCATAGAAAAATTATCACTTCAAGAGAAGCTACAGTGCAAATTCACTATAAGCAGCAGATGCTACAGTGCGTACATAATCCACAAATATCACAATGAGTAGATTCCATGGATTGGTAACCTATGGAAAATCAAAATATGGATTCATCAAAACTCATTTTTTTTAAGTTAGACATCCGTGGATGTTCTACAGAAGAATTCGATTATGTGGTATAATAAATTCCACAGAAGGGCAATAAGGATGAGGGCCCAACTTCATTTAATAAATAAAATTAATAAGTCCGAGGGTGTATAAATGATGTTCTTGACTTAACATTCATTATTCACTTTTAAAGACCACTTTTCAGACCTAGAAAAGCAATCACCAAAAACCACTTTCCTCTTTCCAAAACATTAAAAATATCGAACAATGTCATCAAACACAATGATAAAATGATTTTAGATAATTGTTTACAAGGTAAATCTTATCATAAGCATCAAAATAAAAATCAACATCTTGAGTCATGTAGTTCAGTAAAACTGTTCATATTCTCATGTCTGTAATATCAATTCTAACCTAATCTTTTTCATTCGTATGTATAGATGGCTAATTGATTTTCCAGAGAGCATAATCTGTATTCCTTTCTGAATCTTAATGACCTTTTATCGAAAGGATTTCGAGATATCATGTGAAAGTTAAGACAATCAAGATTGTTCTAGGCACTGATGTAAGAGACGATTATCTATCAGTAGCACATTATTGACCTGGAACACCACTATGATAGAAGAAGAAGGAGATAGGGAAGTTTTAGTTACTGAGATTATAAATTAGCAAATAAGGGTGTCTAAACAAGTTACTAGGAGAGTCCTTGAGTTAGGAGATCATGAGGCTAAACATCCAACTATGTTTGATAATGAATACATAAAGAAGATCTTCTACTTGATAGGGTATGATGTGACTTTAAGAAGGGAAAAATCAAGAAAAGAAGACTATACAAGCCATATAGATTCCTATGTCACACGTATTGGAAATGCATATCAAATAGGAAATCATGGCTAGATATTCTCAAGGAATATTTCTCTAGAATCATCGGAATATTTGAAGGAAGTACCTATAACTGCTCGAAGTACATCTTCAAATGTTTATGTGACCAAATAACAGTCCTGAAGGCAGATAAGATATCCATGTTTCCAAGGTTCATTCAACTAATTTTCCATTATGCTTTGAAACACTTTGTAATAGAACTTAAGTATCAATATACAACATTCTTGAAAACCAAATACTTGTGTTGTTTGCTATCTTGTTCCGTCTCTCACTTACTTGTGTTCTTAGCATCTCCTACTTTAGTTAACTAGTTCCCTATTTGATCTGTTAAGTGTTCTAAAGAACTTTTCTCAATTGTGTTGTTGTGTTGCAAAAGTGAATCGCCCTTTCTAACGGTCCTGCAAGAAACATTAATGGAATTTGTCACTAATATTGAAAATCAACTTGATCAAAAGTTTAAAATTTCTATGAGTGACTATGGGACTGAATTTATTAATATTGTCTTTGATTCTTTTTGCAGGATTAAAGGTATTGCAAGGCAATTTAGTGCACCAAGAACTCCATAACACAATAGAGTTGTTGAATAAAGAAATAAAACATTCATTGAACAGCAAGGACAATGCTAGCTCATTCACAATTGCCAGTCACCTTTTGGGCTGAAGTAGTGAACACAACATGCAATGCTCAAAACGGACATTAATTGTCAAAGAACATAACAAAACACCATATGAGCTTTTATATAAAAGAAAACCTACATAGGATATCTTAGAGCTTTTGGGTGTCATGTGTCTATTTCAAAACACAAAAGAACAACTGGGAAAGTGTTCATAGAAAGCCTATGATGGTTTCTTTGTTGTATATTCTTCAACATCTAAATCATATGTGATTTACATTCCATATCATAGAAAAATTATCACTTCAAGAGAAGCTACAGTGCAAATTCACTATAATCAGCAGATGCTACAGTGCGTAACATAATCCACAAATATCACAATTAGTAGATTCCATGGATTGGTAACCTATGGAAAATCAAAATATGGATTCATCAAAATTCATTTCTTTTAAGTTAGACATCCGTGGATGTTCCACAGAAGAATTCGATATGTGGTATAATAAATCCACAGAAGGGCAATAAGGAATGAGGGTCCAACTTCATTTAATAAATAAAATTAATAAGTCTGAGGGTGTATAAATGATGTTCTTGACTTAAACATATTATTCACTTTTAAAGACCACTTTTCAGACCTAGAAAAGGAATCACCAAAAACCACTTTCCTCTTTCCACAAACATTAAAAATATCGAACAATGTCATCAAACACAATGATAAAATTGATTTTAGATAATTGTTTACAAGGTAAATCTTATCATAAGCATCAAAATAAAAATCAACATCTTGAGTCATCTGGTTCAGTAAAACTGTTCATATTCTCATGTCTGTAATATCAATTCTAACCTAATCTTTTTCATTCGTATGTATAGATGGCTAATTGATTTTCCAGAGAGCATAATCTGTATTCCTTTCTGAATCTTAATGACCTTTTATCGAAAGGATTTCGAGATATCATGTGAAAGTTAAGACAATCAAGATTGTTCTAGGCACTGATGTAAGAGACGATTATCTATCAGTAGCACATTATTGACCTGGAACACCACTATGATAGAAGAAGAAGGAGATAGGGAAGTGATAGTTACTGAGATTATAAATTAGCAAATAAGGGTGTCTAAACAAGTTACTAGGAGAGTCCTTGAGTTAGGAGATCATGAGGCTAAACATCCAACTGTGTTTGATAATGAATACATAAAGAAGATCTTCTACTTGATAGGGTATGATGGTGACTTTAAGAAGGGAGAAATCAAGAAAAGAAGACTATACAAGCCATATAGATTCCTATGTCACACGTATTGGAAATGCATATCAAATAGGAAATCATGGCTAGATCGGTTCTCAAGGCATATTTTCTCTAGAATCATCGGAATATTTGAAGGAAGTACCTATAACTGCTCGAAGTACATCTTCAAATGTTTATGTGACCAAATAACAGTCCTGAAGGCAGATAAGATATCCATGTTTCCAAGGTTCATTCAACTAATTTTCCATTATGCTTTGAAACACTTGTAATAGAACTTAAGTATCAATATACAACATTCTTGAAAACCAAATACTTGTGTTGTTTGCTATCTTGTTCCGTCTCTCACTTACTTGTGTTCTTAGCATCTCCTACTTTAGTTAACTAGTTCCCTATTTGATCTGTTAAGTGTTCTAAAGAACTTTTCTCAATTGTGTTGTTGTGTTGCAAAAGTGAATCGCCCTTCTCTAACGGTCCTGCAAGAAACATTAATGGAATTTGTCACTAATATTGAAAATCAACTTGATCAAAAGTTTAAAATTTCTATGAGTGACTATGGGACTGAATTTATTAATATTGTCTTTGATTCTTTTTGCAGGATTAAAGGTATTGCAAGGCATTTAGTGCACCAAGAACTCCATAACACAATAGAGTTGTTGAATAAAGAAATAAAACATTCATTGAAACAGCAAGGACAATGCTAGCTCATTCACAATTGCCAGTCACCTTTTGGGCTGAAGTAGTGAACCAACATGCAATGCTCAAAACAGGACATTAATTGTCAAAGAACATAACAAAACACCATATGAGCTTTTATATAAAAGAAAACCTTACATAGGATCTTAGAGCTTTTGGGTGTCATGTGTCTATTTCAAAACACAAAAGAACAACTGGGAAAGTGTTCATAGAAAGCCTATGATGGTTTCTTTGTTGTATATTCTTCAACATCTAAATCATATGTGATTTACATTCCATATCATAGAAAAATTATCACTTCAAGAGAAGCTACAGTGCAAATTCACTATAATCAGCAGATGCTACAGTGCGTAACATAATCCACAAATATCACAATTAGTAGATTCCATGGATTGGTAACCTATGGAAAATCAAAATATGGATTCATCAAAATTCATTTCTTTTAAGTTAGGCATCCGTGGATGTTCCACAGAAGAATTCGATTATGTGGTATAATAAATTCCACAGAAGGGCAATAAGGAATGAGGGTCCAACTTCATTAATAAATAAAATAATAAGTCTGAGGGTGTATAAATGATGTTCTTGACTTAAACATTCATTATTCACTTTTAAAGACCACTTTTCAGACCTAGAAAAGGAATCACCAAAAACCACTTTCCTCTTTCCACAAACATTAAAAATATCGAACAATGTCATCAAACACAATGATAAAATTGATTTTAGATAATTGTTTACAAGGTAAATCTTATCATAAGCATCAAAATAAAAATCAACATCTTGAGTCATCTGGTTCAGTAAAACTGTTCATATTCTCATGTCTGAAATATCAATTCTAACCTAATCTTCTTGATTCGTATGTATAGATGGCGAATTGATTTTCCAGAGAGCATAATCTGTATTCCTTTCTGAATCTTAATGTCCTTGTATCCAAAGGATTTCGAGATATCATGTGAAAGTTAAGACAATCAAGATTGTTCTACGCACTGATGTAAGAGCCGATTATCTATCAGTAGCACATTATTGACCTGGAACACAACTATGATAGAAGAGAAGGGATAGGGAAGTGATAGTTACTGAGATTATAAATTAGCAAATAAGGGTGTCTAAACAAGTTACTAGGAGAGTCCTTGAGTTAGGAGATCATGAGGCTAAACATCCAACTGTGTTTGATAATGAATACATAAAGAAGATCTTCTACTTGATAGGGTATGATGGTGACTTTAGAAGGGAGAAATCAAGAAAAGAAGACTATACAAGCCATATAGATTCCTATGTCACACGTCGCAAATGCATATCAAATAGGAAATCATGGCTAGATCGGTTCTCAAGGCATATTTTCTCTAGAATCATCGGAATATTTGAAGGAAGTACCTATAACTGCTCGAAGTACATCTTCAAATGTTTATGTGACCAAATAACAGTCCTGAAGGCAGATAAGATGTCCATGTTTCCAAGGTTCATTCAACTAATTTTCCATTATGCTTTGAAACACTTTGTAATAGAACTTAAGTATCAATACAACATTCTTGAAAACCAAATACTTGTGTTGTTTGCTATCTTTTTCCGTCTCTCACTTACTTGTGTTCTTAGCATCTCCTACTTTAGTTAACTAGTTCCCTATTTGATCTGTTAAGTTTCTAAAGAACTCTTCTCAATTGTGTTGTTGTGTTGCAAAAGTGAATCGCCCTTTCTCACGGTCCTGCAAGAAACATTAATGGAATTTGTCACTAATATTGAAAATCAACTTGATCAAAAGGTTAAAATTTCTATGAGTGACTATGGGACTGAATTTATTAATATTGTCTTTGATTCTTTTTGCAGGATTAAAGGTATTGCAAGGCAATTTAGTGCACAAGAACTCCACAACACAATAGAGTTGTTGAATGAAGAAAAAAACTTTCATTGAAACAGCAAGGACAATGCTAGCTCATTCACAATTGCCAGTCACCTTTTGGGCTGAAGTAGTGAACACAACATGCAATGCTCAAAACAGGACATTAATTGTCAAAGAACATAACAAAACACCATATGAGCTTTTATTTAAAAGAAAACCTTACATAGGATATCTTAGAGCTTTTAGGTGTCATGTGTCTATTTCAAAACACAAAAGAACAACTGGGAAAGTGTTCATAGAAAGCCTATAATGGTTTCTTTGTTGTATATTCTTCAACATCTAAATCATATAGGATTTACATTCCATATCATAGAAAAATTATCACTTCAAGAGAAGCTACAGTGCAAATTCACTATAAGCAGCAGATGCTACAGTGCGTAACATAATCCACAAATATTACAATGAGTAGATTCCATGGATTGGTAACCTATGGAAAATCAAAATATGGATTCATCAAAACTCATTTTTTTTAAGTTAGACATCCGTGGATGTTCTACAGAAGAATTTGATTATGTGGTATAATAAATTCCACAGAAGGGCAATAAGGAATGAGGGCCCAACTTCATTTAATAAATAAAATTAATAAGTCTGAGGGTGTATAAATGATGTTCTTGACTTAAACATTCATTATTCACTTTTAAAGACCACTTTTCAGACCTAGAAAAGGAATCACCAAAAACCACTTTCCTCTTTCCACAAACATTAAAAATATCGAACAATGTCATCAAACACAATGATAAAATTGATTTTAGATAATTGTTTACAAGGTAAATCTTATCATAAGCATCAAAATAAAAATCAACATCTTGAGTCATCTGGTTCAGTAAAACTGTTCATATTCTCATGTCTGTATATCAATTCTAACCTAATCTTTTTCATTCGTATGTATAGATGGCTAATTGATTTTCCAGAGAGCATAATCTGTATTCCTTTCTGAATCTTAATGACCTTTTATCGAAAGGATTTCGAGATATCATGTGAAAGTTAAGACAATCAAGATTGTTCTAGGCACTGATGTAAGAGACGATTACATCAGTAGCACATTATTGACCTGGAACACCACTATGATAGAAGAAGGAGATAGGGAAGTGATAGTTACTGAGATTATAAATTAGCAAATAAGGTGTCTAAACAAGTTACTAGGAGAGTCCTTGAGTTAGGAGATCATGAGGCTAAACATCCAACTGTGTTTGATAATGAATACATAAAGAAGATCTTCTACTTGATAGGGTATGATGGTGACTTTAAGAAGGGAAACAAGAAAAGAAGACTATACAAGCCATATAGATTCCTATGTCACACGTATTGGAAATGCATATCAAATAGGAAATCATGGTTAGATCGGTTCTCAAGGCATATTTTCTCTAGAATCATCGGAATATTTGAAGGAAGTACCTATAACTGCTCGAAGTACATCTTCAATGTTTATGTGACCAAATAACAGTCCTGAAGCAGATAAGATGTCCATGTTTCCAAGGTTCATTCAACTAATTTTCCATTATGCTTTGAAACACTTTGTAATAGAACTTAAGTATCAATATACAACATTCTTGAAAACCAAATACTTGTGTTGTTTGCTATCTTGTTCGTCTCTCACTTACTTGTGTTCTTAGCATCTCCTACTTTAGTTAACTAGTTCCCTATTTGATCTGTTAAGTGTTCTAAAGAACTCTTCTCAATTGTGTTGTTGTGTTGCAAAAGTGAATCGCCCTTTCTCACGGTCCTGCAAGAAACATTAATGGAATTTGTCACTAATATTGAAAATCAACTTGATCAAAAGGTTAAAATTTCTATGAGTGACTATGGACTGAATTTATTAATATTGTCTTTGATTCTTTTTGCAGGATTAAAGGTATTGCAAGGCAATTTATTGCACCAAGAACTCCACAACACAATAGAGTTGTTGAATGAAGAAATAAAACTTTCATTGAAACAGCAAGGACAATGCTAGCTCATTCACAATTGCCAGTCACCTTTGGGGGAAGTAGTGAACACAACATGCAATGCTCAAAACAGGACATTAATTGTCAAAGAACTTAACAAAACACCATATGAGCTTTTATTTAAAAGAAAACCTTACATAGGATATCTTAGAGCTTTTGGGTGTCATGTGTCTATTTCAAAACACAAAAGAACAACTGGGAAAGTGTTCATAGAAAGCCTATGATGGTTTCTTTGTTTTATATTCTTCAACATCTAAATCATATTTGATTTACATTCATATCATAGAAAAATTATCACTTCAAGAGAAGCTACAGTGCAATTCACTATAATCAGCAGATGCTACAGTGCGTAACATAATCCACAAATGTCACAATCAGTAGATTCCATGGATTGGTAACCTATGGAAAATCAAAATATGGATTCATCAAAATTCATTTCTTTTAAGTTAGACATCCGTGGATGTTCTACAGAAGAATTCGATTATGTGGTATATAATATTCCACAGAAGGGCAATAAGGAATAGGGTCCAACTTCATTTAATAAATAAAATTAATACGTCTGAGGGTGTATAAATGATGTTCTTGACTTAACATTCATTATTCACTTTTAAAGACCACTTTTCAGACATAGAAAAGGAATCACCAAAAAACACTTTCCTCTTTCCACAAACATTAAAAATATCAAACAATGTCATCAAACACAATGATAAAATTGATTTTAGATAATTGTTTACAAGGTAATCTTATCATAAGCATCAAAATAAAAATCAACATCTTGAGTCATCTGGTTCAGTAAAACTGTTCATATTCTCATGTCTGTAATATCAATTCTAACCTAATCTTTTTCATTCGTATGTATAGATGGCTAATTGATTTTCCAGAGAGCATAATCTTATTCCTTTCTGAATCTTAATGACCTTTTATCGAAAGGATTTCGAGATATCATGTGAAAGTTAAGACAATCAAGATTGTTCTAGGCACTGATGTAGAGACGATTATCAATCAGTAGCACATTATTGACCTGGAACACCACTATGATAGAAGAAGAAGGAGATAGGGAAGTGATAGTTACTGAGATTATAAATTAGCAAATAAGGGTGTCTAAACAAGTTACTAGGAGAGTCCTTGAGTTAGGAGATCATGAGGCTAAACATCCAACTGTGTTTGATAATGAATACATAAAGAAGAATTCTACTTGATAGGGTATGATGGTGACTTAAGAAGGGAGAAATCAAGAAAAGAAGACTATACAAGCCATATAGATTCCTATGTCACACGTATTGAAATGCATATCAAATAGGAAATCATGGCTAGATCGGTTCTCAAGGCATATTTTCTCTAGAATCATCGGAATATTTGAAGGAATACCTATAACTGCTCGAAGTACATCTTCAAATGTTTATGTGACCAAATAACAGTCCTGAAGGCAGATAAGATATCCATGTTTCCAAGGTTCATTCAACTAATTTTCCATTATGCTTTGAAACACTTTGTAATAGAACTTAAGTATCAATATACAACATTCTTGAAAACCAAATACTTGTGTTGTTTGCTATCTTGTTCCGTCTCTCACTTACTTGTTTCTTAGCATCTCCTCCTACTTTAGTTACTAGTTCCCTATTTGATCTGTTAAGTGTTCTAAAGAACTTTTCTCAATTGTGTTGTTGTGTTGCAAAAGTGAATCGCCCTTTCTAACGGTCCTGCAAGAAACATTAATGGAATTTGTCACTAATATTGAAAATCAACTTGATCAAAAGTTTAAAATTCTATGAGTGACTATGGGACTGAATTTATTAATATTGTCTTTGATTCTTTTTGCAGGATTAAAGGTATTGCAAGGCAATTTAGTGCACCAAGAACTCCATAACACAATAGAGTTGTTGAATAAAGAAATAAAACATTCATTGAAACAGCAAGGACAATGCTAGCTCATTCACAATTGCCAGTCACCTTTTGGGCTGAAGTAGTGAACACAACATGCAATGCTCAAAACAGGACATTAATTGTCAAAGAACATAACAAAACACCATATGAGATTTTATATAAAAGAAAACCTTACATAGGATATCTTAGAGCTTTTGGGTGTCATGTGTCTATTTCAAAACACAAAAGAACAACTGGGAAAGTGTTCATAGAAAGCCTATGATGGTTTCTTTGTTGTATATTCTTCAACATCTAAATCATATGTGATTTACATTCCATATCAAAGAAAAATTATCACTTCAAGAGAAGCTACAGTGCAAATTCACTATAATCAGCAGATGCTACAGTGCGTAACATAATCCACAAATATCACAATCAGTAGATTCCATGGATTGGTAACCTATGGAAAATCAAAATATGGATTCATCAAAATTCATTTCTTTTAAGTTAGACATCCGTGGATGTTCTACAGAAGAATTCGATTATGTGGTATAATAAATTCCACAGAAGGGCAATAAGGAATTAGGGTCCAACTTCATTTAATAAATAAAATTAATAAGTCTGAGGGTGTATAAATGATGTTCTTGACTTAAACATTCATTATTCACTTTTAAAGACCACTTTTCAGAACTAGAAAAGGAATCACCAAAAACCACTTTCCTCTTTCCACAAACATTAGAAATATCGAACAATGTCATCAAACACAATGATAAAATTGATTTTAGATAATTGTTTACAAGGTAAATCTTATCATAAGCATCAAAATAGAAATCAACATCTTGAGTCATCTGGTTGAGTAAAACTGTTCATATTCTCATGTCTGTAGTATCAATTCTAACCTAATCTTCTTGATTCGTATGTATAGATGGCTAATTGATTTTGCAGAGAGCATAATCTGTATTCCTTTCTGAATCTTAATGACCTTGTATCGAAAGGATTTCGAGATATCATGTGAAAGTTAAGACAATCAAGATTGTTCTACGCACTGATGTAAGTGCCGATTATCTATCAGTAGCACATTATTGACCTGGAACACAACTATGATATGAGAAGAAGAGATAGGGAAGTGATAGTTACTGAGATTATAAATTAGCAAATAAGGGTGTCCTAACAAGTTACTAGGAGAGTCCTTGAGTTAGGAGATCATGAGGCTAAACATCCAACTGTGTTTGATAATGAATACATAAAGAAGATCTTCTACTTGATAGGGTATGATGGTGACTTTAAGAAGGGAGAAATCAAGAAAAGAAGACTATACAAGCCACATAGATTCCTATGTCACACGTATCAGAAATGCATATCAAATAGGAAATCATGGCTAGATCGGTTCTCAAGGCATATTTTCTCTAGAATCATCAGAATATTTGAAGAAGAAGTACTATAACTGCTCGAAGTACATCTTTAAATGTTTATGTGACCAAATAACAGTCCTGAAGGCTGATAAGATGTCCATGTTTCCAAGGTTCATTCAACTAATCGTTAGTTCTGAGTTGCGTGGAATTGAAAGAATTGGAGGAATGTTTGTACAAGCCCACTTAGGAAGATGTGTCTTGAACAAGAATGTGGCATGTATCAAGGTGAAGATATGCCCATGTTTGCACATATGATTGATCCTAATGCCAACATTCGACGAGTGATAGTTTATTAAGATAAACAATATAGTTAACTTGTTGCCACTGAAAAATCTTTTAACTAACCTCTCGAGTTTCCTATTCAACATTAATAAGTAGCCAGTGAAAACACCTTGCCCGTCTCTCTTAATCATCCTCAATCACTAATATTTCAAGAACCTCCAACACCACTAAATCAATCACAAGAAAATGTTTGCACAAAACCTATTTCACTTACCCACTCTCAAGACTCAGTTTACTTTGGTGAGACAGAGTTAGTCTCCGAAGCAAGCACTATCCCATTAAGAACTTGTATGTCGAAGAGCTGAGTCAAGCTCAGGCTCAACAAGTGTATCTCGTGATGAAGGTGACAATATTTAGCGTGCTAAAGTTAAGCTAGAAGTAGGTAGAAAAGCCGACTATGTTGATTTAGCCTATCATGAAGATGATCATAGTGATGAGGATATCCCTGTTAGCAAAAGTTACTTGGTGGCAGAATACAACAAGTTGACAACTAAATCGAATAAAATGCTAGAGAGGATAAGAGAATTTAAGGGAATGATAAAAGAGAAAGGGGAGATCTTAAACAAGCAAGAATCATCACTAAAGAGGTTATGGGAAGATGCTCAAATGAACAATGATGTGATTGATCGTCTTTGGGAGTTGGTTAGAAAACTCAAAGAATCTGTGGAGTAGGAGAAATTTGAAAGAGAGCAGCTTGTGATAGAAGTCAACGAAACGAACAACATTATCTCTAATCAAGTTTCCCTTTTGAAAAGAAAAGATGAAGGGATTGATAAGCTAAAAATGAAGATATGTGCATTGGACTCAAGTGCTCCTATAATAAAACAATCAAAAGAATCAGTTGAAGATTCATAGCCAATCAAGCAATATACGTGGAAGAGAAAATATGGAGTTCAGTCAAGAAAGAAAGAAGTGATAATTGATGATTCTCAAAAGATCAAAAACCATGTCTCCTGAACACACTCCTTTAGTAGATTGTCTACTATGAAGGTTATATCACATGCTTAAGAAGATAGTGATGTTGAATAGAATGAGTTGATTAATGTTGATTATCCTAAAGAAAAAGAACTATAAAAGTATGATCAACTGATTACTACAAAAGATATCTTGGAAGAATGGCCAGAGTCTACCATGTTCATGTCTCTGATCAATTATGTCTTTCCATATGACATGGTAGAAAAAATGAACCAAACTGAAATGAAGAATATGCTTAAAGAGTTTGAGTTTCGAATAGTTATGATCCCCAACTGCCATTATTAAACATTCACAACCTTTCAGTCAATTCAAAAAACAAAGAAGAAGTTGGGCCACATGATACAACAAAGCTAAGCACAAACAATATAACTTGTTGGTTACAAGGTCATAATTACTGAAGATCAAGTATAGGTTGGATTCACCATAGAATAGATTTGGTTATGTTTGTTTGTAATACGATTATTTTAGTTTACTTTTGTATGTTTGTACATAGTTAAGTTTTGCTGCCCCAATGAAACTATGAGTGAAAATGTAGTTTCGCTCATAGCAAACTGCTAGGTTCACCTCGCGAAACTATCTGTCTTAGCCGGGTGAAACTATGTTTTGGCAGGATAGTTTCATTGACAATGAAACTGTCAGTGAAAGTATCTATGATATATATAGTTTTGATCTTTTTCACTGTAAGGTATCCTTGCAAAACCCTAATCTGTTTAACATTGTTGCAAGTGTCTATGGTAAGTTGGTTTTTCAAAGAAATATATTGAGCTTTGTTATATTATTAGTATTGGATCATGATTGTTATATTATGAATACTTTTTCGGTTCTTCTTTGTCATCATATTTTTTATTGTTTGTTCTTATTGTTGATATTGAACGATTAAACCTCTCAAGTGTACTGTAATTCGATCAACTGAACCAACAATTACAAACTGCATGAATTGAAGGAAGAAAAGTGGTTGAGTTCAGAAAAATGATGGCCATATGATGAATGTGGAACTATACTTTCTCTTAGTGAATTTAGTTGTTTTTACTTTAATATTATTATTTTTACTATTATTCTTTATTATTTATTTTAATATGTTTTCTAATGTGTTTGATCTACTTTTCAGATTAAATGGCTAATCTGAAGTTTGACGAGAGGAACAACATTATGGCTATCCTGGATGATACACACCCTAAAGCCACAGGATTTAGAGATTCTATTCATTGGCTCCAAAGGTCACTCATTGCTTCTGCAGTCACTCATTCTCCCACCATCTCTGACCATTAGATCAATGATTGTTAGCATACCGCAAAGTATGACACTAGAGCCAATCTTAGAGGATTGTTGCTAGAGTACCTGAGAATGACATAACTATTACTATAGGATTATTCTTGGTGTTTGGTGTTTAGATTAAAGAAAATAGTGGATATGAGTTTGCGCTAACAGATGAGGAGGTATTTGATTCCTTCTAGAGTAGGGGATATGAGGGTCCTCCTTTTGGGATAAGAAATGAAATCAAGAAGTCCTTTTTGTCCAAGGAGTGGAGATACATCACCCACGTCTTCATTATGTGCTTAGAACACCGAAAAGGTGGATCCGATGGGATGAATCTTGATTGGCCAAAGCCATGGTGACATCTGTAAGGGCTAGAAGCTAATATTACGCAGGTCAAATTTGATTGCATGGCATAGAACGTTATGGCTTTAAAGATGGACAAATGGTTTTTATATACAAGATTTATTCAGATATTGATAGACGATATGATTCAAAACTTGCTGGTACATGGAGACATCAAGAGATTGGTTGAGATGAACACTTGCATATTTGCTGACTGTTGTGCAATAAGGCATGATGTTTGTGGCAAGATTACACACTTATGGTAGAACATGTACCCTACCAAAAGATGGAACTATCTTTGGAGGGTGATCGAATCTGAGGACAAGAGGGTTGAGGAGACAAGACTGAAACAAGTTGAATCAATGAAGAAAAGGAAGCGTTATGCTAAAGAGAAAGATTATGACTTTGAAGATGATGTTCACGACGCTGAGAAGGAGGTAAGGACAAAGAAGGAGAAATGGTCAAATAAATAGTCTAAACAGGGGGAGACCAACATGCGGACTATGCACAAGCATCAGTTGTTTATTGAGCCCCAAAGAAGGGATGAGACGGCTAGACTAGATGAGGATGTTATAAGGAATCTCAACTCCTCTTTAGCCAATGAGCTAAGTATGATAAGACAAAGTTGACCAATCAGAAGTTGAGAGAGAAATAGAAAGATGAGATACTTAAAGGGATGACCAGGATGCTAATAGATCAAGAAAATTGATAAAGAGATTTATGACTGATATCAAAGAGCTGAAGGCTGTAGCGGGCCTGCCTTATCAGGTAACTGAATCTGAGTTAGATGATATGATTGATCTTTCTAAGTATCTATTTCGAATATGGCTACATCTTCTCGGGCAGGAGAGGGCACTTATGACTAATAGGCCTGAGAATCTGAGTTAGATGTGGGAACTAAGAAAGCTGGAGGATTGAGAGTTAGAGATGATATATAGACTAAGAAAGTGGTTGGAAGGACTAAGAATATGACTACTAGGCCTGAGAATATGGAGGAGGTGATAGAAGTTGGGTTTGTTGATATTGGAATGAACATAGATGACTTTGGAGGAGAGTGGATATTTGCTGTGAGATATATGGAAGGAGTTGAAAATACTTTTGGAAAGGAGGAAGAGGATGAACAACCGGTAGATTATGACTCTGACTTGGAGTACTATAAGATTGATGAGAGATCTTTGACTTATATGGACAGGAGGGGGTAGGGTGAAAATGATGTGATTGAAATGTCGAAAGAAGAATGGTTTATAAGGGAAGAATAATGGTTTGAAACGTTTGAAATGTAAATGACGTGTTAGAAATGCCTGAAGAGATATATCCCTATTCCAAAATATGCAAGGGTTGAGAAAGAAGAAAGCTCATAAAAAGATCATTAGTTGGAAATACAACTCGGGCCTCAAAATGTTCATGAATAAGAGGAGAGGCGGAGGCATTAGATACTGCACAAAAGGAAGGCATATCAGACCTTGCCTAAGTGGGATGTAAGAAGGTTAGTTGTGCTCCCATTAATGATTTAATTTGATTGAGATGGCCAAGATGTTGAGGAAGAGATAAAGAATGGACTGAATGATAACTTTTAGTCATTTGGGTTTATGAAGGCCGAGAGAAGGAGACCAAGAAAGATAAGGTATGGGACAGGAAAGGTAGGATTGTGCTAAGGGTGAAACCCTTGAAGACATGAAAAGAGTGAGGTCACGGGATCCCCTTCCCCAATAACTTCAAAGTTTTAAGAAATTGTTTTATGATAACAATACTAGGGAGGCGGTGATGAAAATGAAAAATGAAGCTGAATATCGGTGTTTGACCCTATGGGTTGTCTGCATTACGTGATGATGATCTACTTGTACTTTGTGAGAATGATATTGAAATGGGGCATGAAGCTGATATGGGAAAAGAAACAAGCGTGTTTTGCAAAGGTTGCTAACAATGTAAGAGGAGTTAGAGTTGAAGTGTAGGAGTTGGCCCAGACGGTTAGAAGATAATGAGCTGAGAATGGATGTGCAGGACTTAACACAACAATTCGCATAGGCAAATGCACATGTTGAGGATGATGCTGCAAGAGCTAATAAAGAATTATTTTAGGCAGATGAAATTACCAGAGCTGAAAAGACAACGAAGATTGAACAAGATGGTGAGGTCCAATCTAGGGGGAGTATTGAAGATCAAGTATAGGGTTCTCACTATATATAGTTTTGATCTTTTTCACTGTAAGGTATCCTTGTAAAACCCTAACCCATTTATCGTTATCGAAAGTGTCTATTGTAAGCTGGTTTTTCACAAAAATATATTGAGCTTTGTTATATTGTCAGTATTGGATCATGGTTGTCATATTTTGACAACTTTTTGGGTTTTGCTTCATCATCATATGTTTTTGTTTATTCTTATTGTTGATATTGAACGATTCAACCTCTCAAGTATATTGTAACTCGATCAGTTGGACCAAAATATGGTATGAGAGACTTTGTGCTCTTGATTGTTTGGGGTTGTTTTGGTTACTTTTGTTCAGTATAACAATTTCATTAATTCCAAATCAAATTTAAGTGTATTTGTATGGAATTTGATTGATGTTCTCTGTTTTTGTATGGGAAAGCATTAGTAATCATGAGATCTCAAGGTCATTGAGTTTTGAGTGATTTCAAATTGATTTCATGGTCAAAACTTTTCAGACTCATCGGGCGAATTTTAGTTCTTCAGTGAAACTTTTGCATTCACCCTGCGAAACTACAAGTGTTTTGCACTTTGTGGTTGTTTTGCAAATCTCACCGAAAGTATAGTCTTTGAATGAAAGTTCAATAGTGCTTGTGTTCCACCGTCAAGAAAAATGCTGTCGAAATTACATTAGAACAAAAGTTCAAGCTTTTTGCGTGCAACACTGTCGGCGAAACTAAGCATATTCAAGCTTTTGACTACGGAAACGACTGCCGAAATTAGTAGTAAAACTAGTGTTTTCTCAGAGAAACTAACTAAATCCAGCGAAACTATCTTTTCTTCTACGAAACTGCCAAGTCTTCTATGAACTACCATGTCCAAAATGACCTCTCTCACCCTAGCTAATTTAGAAAGGGTAGCACCCAATAGATCCTTGATACACATTAACATAAAGAATTTTGAAGATTGGAATAGATGTCTTAAAGCATTCTTTGTCTATACTGATCATAATCAATGGCAATCAATCATCTTTGGTCCACAGGTACTAAACTTTATTGGTGATGTTGTTTCTCAAAAAAAGGATCAGCCAGATTTAACGAAAAAGATTTGAAGTTGATTGACAGAGATCACAAAGCTTTTGGGGCCTTAACTTTTGCCTTGCACCAGACATCTACAATCGTTTTGCTAAACACAAGAATTCTAACTCTTTGTATCATGCCCTCTGTAATTTTTATGATAGACATGATGAGGTGGTAAAAAAGGGTATTCAAGTTGAAAAGGAGTTTAACTTATTTATGGGTACAAGGATGAGAGCCTCACTGACCTAAAAATCGTATTCTGACAATCTCGGCACATTGAAGAAATATGAAGAGAAACTCTCCATAGTAAGCAAGTGAATAGGTTATTGGACTCACTCCTACAATAGTGAAGTTTGTAAGTGTGGATGTTGAAACATCATTAATAAGCTAAAATCATTGAGTTATACATGAAGAGAAGGGAGAGTTTAATCAGACATAATACAACATTGCTTATTGTGCTACAAGCTCTCCAATGCAAATATCAAGACAAGGAGGACTAATACATGTGACCAATCTAGTGGTGGTTTTAATTATGGTAGAGATCAGGCTAACTCAAAAGCAAGTGCTGGAACATCAATTCCATGTAAAATGATGGCACTGTTTGGTATGTTCGTGTAGAGTTTGAGGCATTAATGGTTGGAGAATTGAAACGGAAAGGAAACCATGGAGGATATGTATCAGGTGGATCCCGATGATCTGGAAGAGGCTAATATTCAATGTCAAATGGCAATGTTGAGACTCAGAGCTGAAGGTTTATGGAAAGAACTGCCAGGAAGATTTTTGGGGCTCAAAACTCTAACTCCAAATTAGGCTTGATAAATCCAAACTGAGGTGCTTTAATTGCAAGCAGTTAGGACACTTCAAACGAGAATGTACATTGCCGATTGTCACTGATCAAGTAATTCGTGAGTCCGAGATTAGCTTCCAACGGAGAGGAAGGAAATGAAGAATGAAACATAAGAAAGAGACAATCTTGATTTATTACTTTGACCAGAGTGCAGAAGTTGTAAAGACAAAAGAAGAAATCAATCAACCTCTCGTTGCTAAGATTGTTGAAGAAAAAGAGATGATGGATTGTGAGGGAGAATTTGATCTATTTAATGATTTTAGAGGTGAATATGAAGTAGTTGGGGATTGTGAGGAGGGCATAAAGAAAGTCAAAGATGATAACTTGAATGCTAAGGTTGTGATAAAGGGTGAAGATATGAAGGTGTTGAAAGCTGGAAGCTAGCCTGCAAAGCAAAGCAAAGAGAAACATGATATTGCAACCACTTCCGAGGAAAAAATCTGAGTTCTCTGGTGTGTCAATGCGAGAAGGCTTTGGCAGAAGAAAAGGTGGTGATGGGACTTCCATATGAGGTTAATTCATGATATTTGTTCTTCTGCTTGCAAAATAAGGCTACTTGGTGTGTATAAAGCAAATCGTCTGTTACTAAATAGTGAAAAGGATTTAAAACAAATTAATGAAGAGCTTAAAACAAATGAGTCAAAATATTTTGTTAAATTAAGTGAAGCTTTAAAAGAAAATGAACACTTAAAAAGAATAGTCTTGTACTTGAGTGAAAGGTTTGCACTTGTTGAGTTGGAAACAAATAAACTTCATCTAAAGCTTGATTAATGGACTATATCTCGGATGAAACATGACGATTTGTGCAAACACAAAGGGGGCTAGGGTGAAAAAGGTTTGGGTTATGAAACTGTTGCGGTTTATCCTCCTCTTAGTACTTATTGTTATTCACCTATGCATGTTTCGCGTCCTTCTAATGATTTGATTTAGATAGATACTAATAGTCTATCTACAGGTTTAGAAGGTGTGAACATTAAGCACATACATAAGGAGAATGTATGGTTATGGACCGACTAGCGGGCTTAAATGCAATAGTTTTTGTACACCTGAACCTCAACAGTATGTTTTAGATCATAACTCTAGCTTAAGTTATGTTTTTGTTTCAAAACGTTCTATTTCAGACAATGTTTTAGCTTGTTTTAGTGATGTTTCTATCTCTTCTTTAAATGATTTGAGTTGTAATGTTGTTGTTTCTTTTGATAGTGTTAATTATTATGTGAATGATTCTACTATTGAGCATAAAGAGAAAACTAAAAGCAATTGTTTTGAAAAATTCTTTTTTACCCCATCCCATCTTTTACCCTAACTAATATTTCACCATCAAGTTAAAGGGCAAGATCATCATGTTGTGCAAGTACAACTAGTACAAGTACCACATGTACTTGAGATGAAAATTCGTCAACTTGTGTAAATAATTATTCTTTTTTAATTCAATACAGACCAAGAGACATGTACGAGACTTAAAGTGATGTTGATTCGAGATTGTCTGAATGTGATGAGGATATATACATTGATCAAATTCCTGCATTGCTGCATAGTAGACCTAGACTAAAATAACATTGTTTTAGGTGTGGTAAAGATGATTATCTAGTTAAAAATTGTCCTGAGCTTCATCATAGACATGTCCACAAGAATTCTTTTGGAGTAGGTTAACTTATTTGGTTAATAATTTCTTTTGCAATAAGTCATCTACACCAAAACCTAAAGTTGTTCATACATGGGCTCCTGTTTCACCTGGTTAATCTGTTCATTCCAATTTTGCTGGAGTCATCCACTAAGCTGTTAATAGTGTTTGGCATATTGATAGTGGATGTTCTAGACTTATGACGGGGCTAAAGATTTATTAACCAACTACCGCATAATCAAAGTAGGACATGTTCTTCTTTTGCCGACGACAACAAAGGAGGAAAAATGATTGGCCAAGGAAGGTTTCCAATGGCTCTCTTATGCTAGAGAAAGTCAATTATGTCCCAGAACTAGCTTTCAGTCTGTTAAGTGTCTCTCAGCTTTTTGATGAAGACATTTCGGTCTTATTCAAGTCCAATGAATGTCTTTTTCTGAAGTCTGAGATTGATATTGCAGGAGAGATGGTGCTTATGCAAACTCTGAGAAAGAATGACACATATCTTCTCGACATGGGTGTTAAAGAGTCAACATCCACTGTCACATGTCTTCTGTCAAATGCTTTCACATCTAAGTCTTTCTTATGGCATCACAAATTGGGACACATTAATTTAAAAAATATACACAAATTAGTTACGAACAATCTTTTTAGGGGATTAGCTTTAATGAATTTTTAGTTGCTAAGAAATGCATGTCATGTGCCAAAGGAAAACAACATAAGAAACCACATAAACCAAAACTAGAACATTTCTAATCCCCTCGAGTTATTACA
This sequence comes from Flaveria trinervia, assembly GCA_025506515.1. NCBI lineage: Eukaryota > Viridiplantae > Streptophyta > Magnoliopsida > Asterales > Asteraceae > Flaveria > Flaveria trinervia. The sequence goes on from CM046441.1 coordinate 20,055,459, forward strand.
TACTGATTGTTTGGCCCTATCGGTGTTAAGTCCATTGCTAAGAAATCTTATTGTCTTGTGGTACAATTGATTTTTCCACGTATTCCTAGGTAAGATTTCTGGGCCAAAAGGAGAAGCTGCTAAAGAGCTGCAAAAGTTGATTCTTTTTTTTGAAATGATAAGCAAGAGGAAGGTTATAGCTATGCGGAGTGACAATGTTACTGAGTTTAGAAATCAAACCTTTGATTCGTTTTATGTTGATAAAGGTATTCTGAGACAGTTCAGTGCAACAAGAACACCTCAATAGAATGGTGTTTTGAAAGAAAGAATCACACCTGTTAGGATCAGTGATCTATGTTTGATTGGTTAGAGAGTACAGCAGCGGAATTCTAACAATGAATTAGCCAATTCACATGAACGAAAAGATATTCAATGAAAAAAAAAAAACGGTTATAGACAGAGAGAATTCAACAAATATATTCATTCAATATTCGCTTTCGTGGTAACAGAATGTCACAATACAATTAGGTCGACACCTCTTATATAAGAGATGTGACGTCTGCTGATGTCACTGATAGTGACATCTAAGAGAATTATTCCAACTGAAACACAACTACTGAAGATGTCAAAACAGCTGACATCTTCTTACAAAAATACTAAGTGTTATCAGTTACTACAACTACTAAAAAACATAAAGCTACTGATACTACAAGACTGAAGAACAAGCTCTTCAGTCGTTTTACAAAATACTGAAGTAAAAACATAAAACTACTGATATCACAACTACTGAAGAAGTGCTCTTCAGCTGTTGTGACAAACTACTGAAAATGAGTACTTGGTCTTCAGACTTGAACTTCAGACGTTTCATCAGCTGATGACTTCAGTAGATATTATCAGCTGATGTCTTCAGTCTTTGTCTTCAGACTTTGTACACCAGTTGTTGATCTTCAGTACTTGTAGACTCTTCAGCTGTTGTACTTTAGTACTTTGGTCATCAGCTTCAGCACTTGTGTTCTTCAGCTATTCAGCTTCAGCACTTGTGTTCTTCAGCTGTTGAACTTCAGCACTTTAGTCTTCAGCTGTTGAAGTCTTCAGCACTGATCTTCAACTGTTGGAGTTTCAGCACTTGTCGAATGCTGATGAAGCCTTCAGCAGTTGTTGTGATATCATGTGGGACTTCGAGGTTTTCTCATCTTGGCTCATTGGTTCTTTTGGTCCAACAAACTCCCCCTGAACCAATGCAGCCAAAACCTCTAATTGATTTATTTTCCCACTTATTGTTGGCAAAATGGTTGGTCTTTTTCCTTCTTGATGAGTAGAGAAGATGATCCATATAAGCTCTGGCCTGGGAAGAAATCTCAGATCTGTTTGGCAAGGTATGAATGGGAACTCTGTTTTGGGGAACTGGACAGAGAGTTGTTATCCCATTCATGAGATTTACTTCCCCATTATGAGTCTGTATGACTCTCGAACATAGGCCTCAAGGAGAACAACTTGTTCCTCCTTGGAGAGTTCTTCTACTCCTCCTTCAAAGAAGAATCTGGACCATAGTACTCAGTAAGTACTTCACAGTCTTCCATTTTTCAACTCCACAGTAGTTACCTCCCTGTAGACAAATTCATCAGGATGAGTGCCTCAAAGAGTAACTGGAGCACAGTCTTCTTAATGTCTTCAAGCTTCTTATATAATAACCCCTTTTGATCATCTTGTTTTCCAGTAAGGCTTGAGGGGTCATTTTTGATTGATGAGCCTTCTTGATTCATCAATTTTCCCATGGTGAGAGTACAATGGCCAACATGATGGTAGAGTCTATTGTTTTTCTAACCTGGCCATGTATCTGTGTGTAATAGATCTTATGGATTCTAGAACTCACCTTGGGGTCTGGCCATACTCTCACTCTCTCCTTCTGATACTGAAATGTGTGTCTGAGAGTGTACAGCCTCTGAGCATGCCCTTTCATGGCTTGTATAGATGATGACTGAGGAAATTCCTTGTCAACCATCTTCAGTAGTTGCTCATCGTGCTGCTTTGCTGTTCTTCATCTTCTATTTTGACTCTAACCGTTTCCCTTTGAGAGTCAGGTGTGATCATGGGTTGACTCCTGGGTTCTGGTAGCTTTAGAACAACAGAGAGTGGCAGACTATCATCTTCATCCTCTCTTCTTCATCTCTTCTTCTATCCTCAGCACCTTCTCCTCCTTCTAGGTGCATCACTGGATGATGGTTGGGTTGGTAAAGGAATTGGTTTTGAAGATTGAGGATGTTTGGATTTGGGCTTTGAGATTGGTTTGGAGATTTGAGGGGTAGGCTGTTTTTGAGTGGGTGATAGGAAGGTTGTTCAAGCATTTGGTTGTGAGTTTGGCCTTTGTGAGTCTTGCTATTTCAAACCTTTTTCCAGCCCCAGCCTCATCAAGTGCTTCAATGATAATCCCCTTATGAAATTGCTCAGACAAACAGATTCTGGTGGCTATAGCCAGAATACTGTCTCTGGTCCATGAACGAATCTCCATCAAGATCTTCCTAAGTATTTGGCAATGAATCGAATCATGATCTCCAATCTCTCTTTCTCCAGTACATCATACCCAGCCCATCTGGTTTGAATTTCCTCCACTTCCAACCTCCTGATCTCACTGTCTAGTGTGGCTGTGTCAAAGCCTTGCTTGAAGAGTTGCTCAATGATTTTGTCCATGGATCGGCTGTGTGTGTCATCTGCATCTTTTACCAGCTCTTCCAAGGATTTTTCTTCAGCATTAGTTTGATCACCAGCACTTTTCTTTCTTTTGTAAGTGATCAGTTGTTGTTGCTTTTCTTTTTCCAACTCCTGGGTTTTCTCTTGTGCCTTCTCATCCTCAGTTCTTTTTCTCTTCTTTTCTTTCACTGCAGTACTCTCCCCCCCTTTTTTGGATGCATTGGAGACAGGGGTTTGTACCGCAGAAAGTTTCTTGTGCACAGCATCATCAATGAGTGGTTGTAGACTTGAGGAAATCCTCTCATCAATGCTTTATAAACAATGTCATTGATGATAGGAGTGATGAGAGGGAGGGATTTTGGAATACAGCAACCATCTGCTCTAGGGGGTTCTGTCCCGGAGAGATAGTGCCAAAAGCAGAAGCTGGAGGCTCAGTGAGTGAGAGGGTAAAGTGTTTGGGGAACCTTCAAAGAAGGTGCCATCTGTGGGTTGGTGGGGGCAGATGGACTTACATCCTGAACTTCTTGGCAAGCAGTTCTTGTAGTCTGCTTACCTCAGCCTCCAGGATGTGTTGTGGGCTAGAACGTATAGAAAAAGCCCAGGTCATCATCAGCAGAAGCTGAATCACCTGACCTCCTCTTGTAGCAGGATTTACATGCACTGGGTGTAGACCAGTTTTAGCATGTGCCCCTTTTTCTTGGAACTGGGGACTTCCAGCCTCAGGACTATGTCCTTCATCAGCTTGAACCTCTAGTGAGGTCTTAGCAATGTTACCAGCCTCATTTTGATCATGTGCTGATGCAGAAGAGTGGCAGCCTCACTAGATATTCTAATCTCCCTATCTACACCAGGAGATAGAATTGTAAACCCCGTGCTGTGGGTTGTCAGAAACATGTGATCCTCTTCCTCAATGTCTGTGGTTCTCCCCTTTGTGGTGGTTGTTGGGAGGAAGAGAGGCATGCAAATGAGTCAGCACGTTTGCAATATTATGGTTGGACTTTGGGGGCCGTTGCATGGGGAGATGGGGTAGAAGCATGTGCACCTAGGGAGGATGGTGCTCTTCAATGGCAATCTCCTCAAGTGAGGAAGATCCCAGATGTGTGGGTACCCCTTGTGTGGTGGCTGCAGGCTCCTTTTGAGAGGAATCCTGAGCGGCTATGGCTGGTAGAGTCTCTGATACTGCTGGGGGGTTTAAGCCAGCAAGTATGCCTGTGTTGGTGGTGCAGGAGCATCTTCAGGGGACTCATCTCCCTGAATAGCTGTTTTGGTTGCTTTGGGTTTGGTTTAGTGGGGACTTTGGTTCTGATGGAGGAAGCTGTGGGTTCCCTGTGCTTGGGCTTTAGCATTCGGGCAGCTTCTTTGAGTGTAAGGTCTGAGTTGTGCCTGGAGTATACCTCAGCCAAAACAGCTGGTGCAGGGACTCCAAGGCCATCAAATTTTAATTCATCCAAAATAATGGCCATCAGAAACCTGGGATATAATGGCCATCGGTTTGCCACAGGTTTTGAGCCAGTTCTTTATTTCTAGAACACAATTTCAGAAAAATTTAGCGGTTGGTGTTCTAGAATAGAATACAATACCTGTTGCCATTGGGATGACATTTGATCCCAAGAAGATGTCTTGGAGGCTAAACAGACATTTACCATGTGAAAAATGACTTTCTCAGCGTCATGGAAATGTTTCTTTAGAACGGTTGTAGCCTCAAGATCACCTTCATACCCATGATTGATAAAGGATATCTGTTATGCCCTTTGGGTATGCAGTCACAGCAGTGGAATCGTGTAGGTGTAATGCCTGACGAATGATGTCGGCTGTAACGACCACTGGTTTCTGGTTGATAAGGGACCGAACAGAGATCTGACCGGTAGACTCATCAGTATGAACAAAAGCATTTGACCAGAATGACTGAGGGATTCAGGGTAAATGGTTGGATTCAACAAAAAGGCAGTGCGATATGGGGAATCCACCATTAAGTCAATGGCATTATCATATTTGTTCCAGAAAGCGACTTTGTAAGGTAAGCAACACAGTTATGTCGTGGTTTCAGACTCATGGTCGCCATGTTTGAAAGAGAGAAGTTCAGAAAATAACGGCTAATGAAACATTAGAGAAGAGGACAGGTATTTCTAGGGTAGGGGTGAAAAGACTGAAGGTGTGGTGTTAGTCATCAGTAGTTTTAAAACGACTGTTGACATGGTATTACCCTTTGAGACGTTAAAACAGCTGAAGTCGTGGTTTTTAGGCATCAACAGTTAGAAAACTACTGAAGACCATGGTTTTGACTTCAATGATGAAACAACTGAGGACTTGGTGTTTGTCATCAGTAGTTTGAAACTACTAAGATAGTGGTTTTGTCATCAGTTGTTGTAAACAGCACTGAAGACTTGGTGTTAGTCATCAGTAGTTATAAAACTACTAAGACATGGTTTTGCTTCATTGTTTAGAATGAAACACAGTTGTAGAAACGACTGAAGAGAAAGTTCTCTTCAGTAGTTTTCGTTAATTCATAGCCTTTCAGCTGTTTCATACTGTCCTCAACACTTATCAGACTTTGCATCTGCTTTTCAGGTGTTTCGTAGGACGTCAGTACTTATCTGTTTGTACTGATTTCAGTAGTTGTAACTACATCAGTAGTTGTAACGACATCAGTAGTTTGGAACAGATAAAGTACTTCAGTACTTGTGAGGCATTTAGCCGTCAGTAGTTCTAAAAACTACTGAAGGTGAAAGGACTCACCAGTACTTATATGTGACATGGTTACTAATGATCACCAGTATTTTTACTGAAATCATCAGTAGTTGTCACTTATTCTAGCTGCTGCAGCGTACCACCTTAACACAAGGTTTTGGAAAGTAGAACTATCCAAGGCTTAGTAAAAATATCTGCAAGCTCATCACACTAGGCACAAACTTAGGATCAATCAGACCTTTTTCAAAACAATCCCGAATAAAGTGATGTGTGATCTCTATATGTTTGGTACTAGAGTGCTGGACTGGATTTTTGGCAATACACAGAGCTGAAGCACTATCCATTAATAATGGAGTCTTAGTCTCTGTAATGCCATAATCTAGAAGTTGTTCTGAATCCAGAGTACCTGAGAAGTGCAACTTGCAGCAGCAATGTACTCGGCCTCAGCAGTTGTGTAGCAACAATGTTTGTTTCTTACTCTGCCAAGAAATCAAACAGTCGCCTAGGAATTGACAACCACCAGAAGTTGACTTTCTAGTTAACTTGCACCCTGCATAGTCACTATCTGAAAAAGCAACTAATTTGCAAGAGTGTCCAGTCGAATACATAAACCCAGAGATTGTGTACCTTGCAAATATCTAAAGATCTCTTGACTGCAATCAAATGAGACTCTTTAGGAGCAGCCTGAAATCTAGCACAAACACATGTAGCAAACATAATATCAGGTCTAGAAGCTGTTAAATACATCAAGGACCCATCATACATCTGTAAAGTGTTTCATCAACAGCTTTACCTTTCTGATCAGCATCCAGTTGTGTGGTGTTGCACATGGGAGTAGAACAGGGCTTACAGTTTTGTAAGTCAAACTTATTCAAAAGATCTTTTTGTATATTTTGACTGATGAATAAAGGTTCCATCAGCCTTTTGTTTAATTTGCAAGCCTAGAAATAACTGTAATTCTCCGATTGCACTCATTTCAAACCTCTTTTTTATTAATGTTGTAAAATCATCACACAACTAGGGATTAGAGGATGCAAAAATGATATCATCAACATAAATCTGTACAAGTAGCTTATGCTGATCCACTTTCTTAATAACAGAGTTTTATCAATGGAGCCTCTAGTGAAATTATTCTTAAGAAGAAAAGTGAAAAGTGTCTCATACCATGCTCTAGGAGCTTGTTTCAACCCATAAAGAGCTTTATCAAGTTTATACAACCATTCAGGATGTTTATTATCCTCAAAACCTGGTGGTTGACACACATAAACTTCTTCCTTTATTTTACCATATAAAAATGCACTTTTGACATCCATTTGAAAAACTTTAAGATTGTGGATGCAGCATAGGCTAAAAACAATCTGATTGCCTCTATTCTGGCTACAGGGGCAAAGGTTTCATCATAGTCAATACCGTCTTCTTGTGAAAACCCTGTACAACCAGTCTAGCCTTGTTCTTAACAATAAGCCCATTTTCATCATGTTTTTTCCTAAACACCCATTTAGTGCCTATTGCACACTTACCCGAGGAAGAGGAACCAGTTCCCACACTTGTTGTTTCTTGAACTGAAGTAACTCAAGCTGCATGGCTTCAACCCATCCATTGTCTCTCAAAGCAACATGGTAGTTCTTTGGCTCTAGCTGACTGATGAAGAGAGCATAGAAGCAGAAGTTAGACAATTGACATCTTGTTGAAACACCAGCATTGATATCACCAATAATCTGAGACATTGGGTGATTCTTCAGTTCTTGATAAACAATAAGATCTGTGCAAGTGTTTGTAGGACCTTCAGCAGCAGCAAATGTTGATGCAGACCCTTGAAACCAAGAATTAGATGGTAACTCAAAAGATGTAGAGGAATCAGAGATCTCATCAGCATTTGTTGTGAGTATTGATATTATCATCATCATCATCAATACCACCAGGTGGAAGACATGCTGCAGAAGATGATTTATCCACAGGATCTGCAACAGCTGGAGGTTGATAAGGAACATATTGCAGTATGTCCAAATCAAACAACTCCATAGGGTTTTGTGGAATCTTGTCCATAGGAGATTCATTAAACTTCACATGCAAAGTTTATTCAACTATCTTGTTCTGCAGTTGAAGACTCTGTATGCCTTGCAAGTAGATGAATAACCAACAAAATACCCTGCATCCACCTTAGGATCAAATTTTTGGAGTTGATCCTTTGTATTGAGAATAAAACAAGGACACCCAAATGCTTTGAAAATGAAATTAGAGGAGCCAAGTGATGGAGAACTTCATATGAGTCTTCATCAACCTCTGATTTACTAAGACTCTATTCTGCACATAGCAAGCTGTGTTAACAGCTTCAGCCCAAAGGTCAGTGGCAACCAGAGTCAGCCAGCATGGACCTTGCAGCTTCAATTAGGGTCCTGTTCTTTCTCTCCACTACTCCATTTTGTTCTGGAGTCCTTGGTATGCTAAACTGCCTTTTGATTCCTCTTTGAAAGGTAAAGTCATCAAGTGTATGGTTTCTGAATTCAGTACCATTGCCACTCCTAATACACTTGACTGGAAGGGAATACTGCTTCTCAAATACACAAGTGAATAATCTTCTGAGCAACCTCATCCTTTGAATGTAGAAAGAAAGTCCATACAAATCTGGAGTAATCATCCACAATTACCAGACAGTATTTTTTCTTTGCCATGCTCATTACTCTTACAGGACCAAATACATCCATATGCAGTAATTGCAAGCAGGCAGTGGACTTAGGCTCTTCAATAGGAGGGAATGAACTTTGTGTTGTTTTCCTTTTAAACAAGCAGTGCAGGTTTCATCATAGTGGAACTCCTTTATTGGTAAGCCTCTAACTAAACTATTGTGGATAAGCTGATTCATGTTTTTGAAATTAACATGACCCAGCCTTCTGTGCACAGTTTAGATTCTTGAGAAGAGGCTTTGGAAAATAGGCAAGGATTGCCTCTGAGATCTATTTCCTTGGAAAGATCTAAGGCATACACTCTTCCTGTCCTATTGGCTCTCAGGAGAGTGTGATCATCCAACACCTTATCAATCAAATGCAGAACTTTGGATGACAGAATCCTACAGTTCTGACTGGTGAAAAGAGCAACTTGGCCTTTATCACACATTTGATTGACACTCAAGAGATTGTACTTGAGATTTTCCACATGATTAACATCATCAAACTTTATTTCTCCATTGGAGACAAAGCCGTTGCCAATGACGTAACCCCTAGCATCATTGCCAAAAGAAACAAACCCCTTCTTTCCTTGAGAGTAGTCATGAAGAAGAGAGTTGTTTCCAGTCATGTGCATAGATCCCCCACTGTCTACATACCAGATGCTACTTTGGCATGTTGGAGAACCCTGCAATAATAAACAATCATTAGTTTTTGGAGACCCAAACCTTTTTGGTTTTGGGCCTGGTCTCATCAACAGATGGTAAATTAACAGGTTTATTAGAAACAACAGCCTGAGAGGAAGAAGATGGTGAAGAAGAGGAATCCTTTGGCTTGGACCTCTCTTTGTGGGTTTTCAACATAGGAGAATCTAATTGGTTAACTCTTCCCAATACATGTTGAACCATCATAACCAGCTGTGTCTGATTTTTTGATAAAGCTTTCAGCTCATCACACACATTGCCAGTGGAGTTTGATAAGTTCCTATGTTGCACCTTCTTCTTCTGAGCAATCTCAGCTGTCACCTGTTTAACCCCTTCCTTTTTGGATTTCTTTGTGGACTTAAGGGTTACAGGATTTGATATGCTGATACAAATGTGGTCTCAAACTCAGTTTCATTTTTACCATTTTCTCTTTAATTTCCTCTTTATGTTTGAGTTTGGAACCTCTTTTGTACCAGCAATCATCTGTAAGATGATTGAACAAACCACATACTTCACATGGTTTCTTCTTCATCTTATGTTGATCATCAACTAAAGAGGGTGAAGCAACTAAAGACTTGCTTTCAGTGCTATGGAAGCATTGTTTGCTTTCTTGACTTCCTCTTTAGTAGTCTTCAAACTTTTTCTACTGACAGTTTTCTTCTTTTCAGTACTGGCAGTAGTTGTAGTTTGAACTTCAGGTGTTAAATCCTGCTCTCTAGTCTTTTCAGGACTTCCAGAATTAACTCCTGAGTTGATTAACTCATTGATCATGTGAGTGTCAGCAGTGGAACCATCAACATCAGCTGATAGGTTCTGAGAGGGCTTGGTGTTGACTTCTACTTCTGATTGTGCTGTATCGGAAAGTAGATCACATGATGAAATGGATTGGTTATTACTCTCACCATCAGATTCTACCTCTGCTCTGGGAGTAAAATCTGTAGGTGGAGCAGTGTGATTGTAACCAATGCCAAACTTCACATTGGAAGCAGATTGCTTACTAAGAAGCATTTCAAAACCTTTGCATGATTGTACCCATCTATCACACTCTACCTGGGTGACTGCAAGGGTTTCTTTGAGATCTTTATACTTCTCTAGAAGTATCTCTTCCCTAGCCTTATCATCAGTTATTTGGCATTTAAGTTTGTAAATCTCATCATTCTTATCATTAAGCACAGACTCAAATTCAGTTTTCTTTTGGAAATTATTTGTTCTAGCTCAATGTTCTTGTTGATTAAAGCTACATTTGCTTCTCTAATAGATGCAAATGCTGCTATACATGTTTCAGAACACAATTTGGCTTTTGCCTCAGAGGATACCTGTGATACCTTTGGTGTAGAGGCATTAGTGGATGAAGTATCAGCAGAATCCAAAGCCGTAAGAGCTAGATTTCCAAAGGGACTTTCACCACCATGTTGACCAGCACCTGAAAACAGTTGTTCATGACCAGACAAGTCATCTGGTAAACTGCTCCAGTCAACAATTCTTGGGGTGAAGAAGCTATGTTGTTGAGGTTGAGTTTGTTGATGAGATTGGGAAGGTTGTGGTTCAGGTAATGCTTGTGGTTGTTGTGCAATTGGAGCTTGAACAGGATTTGGTTGAGGCATATAATAGTAGGATAAGGATATGACATTTGACCCTGTGGAACAAAGTATGCAGGAGATCTAGGATGTGAATGATGACGAACCAGCAGTATGTTGCCCTCTGTTTTGTGGACTAGTACTAGGAAAAGTCACAAAGGGTGTAGAAGAGTTAGATCCAGTTGATCTACACTCTCTTGCAAAGTGTCCCAGCCTTTGGCATTTGTGACACCTCAACTTACTCTTGTCAAAACCAACTTTGGTTTTGCCAGAGAGTCCAGGAAATTTCCTGCCAGTTCTCTTATAGAATTTCTGAGATCTGATATTAATCAGTGCCATTTGGCTCAGAATATCCACTCTTCTAGATCATCATCAGCTATTCCTTTCAAATCATCCATGATGAAGCATAAATTGTCACTATTACTGCCAGAATGACTCTCAATACCAACAAATGCATGATCAGAACTATTTGAAGAGAAACCAATATGCTCATCATAATTGCTTTCAGATGCAACATATTTTGACTCATGACCAACCAAGGCAGTATTCCCTGGTACAAATTCATCAGTGAGCTTTCCTGATGAGGACAGTTTCCTCTTCTGCTCTATCTCTCTTTCGAATGTAAGCAGTTTCCCATGAAGTTGGGTGAGAGATAGGCTATCCAGATTTGCACTGGAGCGTAGGACAATAGTGTATGTGTCCATCTCTCAGGCAGTGATCTGAGGAACCTGTTATTCATCTGGCTATTGGTGTATTCCTATTTCACCATTTTCAGCTCAGAGATCAAGCAGGAAAAACGCTCAAACTGTTGAGTCAGTGTCTCACCCTTTCTTTGAGAGAATGTCTCATATTGTTGGGCAAGGATTTCTCTTTGTTTGCTAAGACCTCATCTGTGCCACCAAATTGTTCCTTCAGGGCATTCCAGAGATCATTAGCAGTTTCGTGATGCATAAGCCCTGAATAGATTTCATTAGGCAGTGCCATGGCTAGAATTCCATGGGCTTTAGCATCAACCTCAAATAGTTTCCGAACTTCATCAGAGTATTGTTCCTTCTTCTTCGGAACCATTTGATTGGTTTTCGGATTGTTCACCATAGGCTTATGTGGTCCATGTACCACAGGTGTCCAACAACCTGAACTGTTAACAGACAGGTGATGAAGCATTCTTCGTTGCCATATGTTAAACTCGGTCCTAACCAGCATCAGGGGCTTGGATGAGGAACTGGTATTGTGAGGATCATTAGAAGGAGTAGTCATCTCAGATTCAATCAAATTCAATTAAGCTATAACAGATTTAGAACAAAACACAACAACCAATTGAACCAAGAGAGATCTCAAAATAAATGAACGAAAGCGACAGAAATTCAATAATCTATAACCAGTTCTTGCGAATATGCTAATTCAATCAAACATAGATTTCAATTAGCAGTTTCAATGATCAATTGTTAGATCGATTAATGATTAACCAACTCTGATACCACTTGTTAGGATCAGTGATCTACGTTTGATTGATTAGAGAGTATAGCAGCGGAATTCTAACAATGAATTAGCCAATTCACAAGAACGAAAAGGTATTCAATGAAGAACAAAAACGGTTAGAGACAGAGAGAATTCTGCAAATATATTTCATTCAATATTCGCTTTCGTGGTAACAGAATGTCACAATTACAATTAGGTCGACACCTCTTATATAAAAGATGTGACGTCTGCTGATGTCACTTCATAGTGACATCTAACAGAATTATTCCAACTGAAACACAACTACTGAAGATGTCAAAACAGCTGACATCTTCTTACAAAAATACTAAGTGTTATCAGTTACTACAACTACTGAAAAACATAAAACTACTGATACTACAACGACTGAAGAACAAGCTCTTCAGTCGTTTTACAAAACTACTGAAAGTAAAAACATAAAACTACTGATATCACAACTACTGAAGAAGTGCTCTTCAGCTGTTGTGACAAACTACTGAAACTTCAGTACTTGGTCTTCAGACTTGAACTTCAGACGTTTCATCAGCTGATGACTTCAGTAGATATTATCAGCTGATGTCTTCAGTCTTTGTCTTCAGACTTTGTACACCAGTTGTTGATCTTCAGTACTTGTAGACTCTTCAGCTGTTGTACTTCAGTACTTTGGTCTTCAGCTTCAGCACTTGTGTTCTTCAACTGTTCAGCTTCAGCACTTGTGTTCTTCAGCTGTTGAACTTCAGCACTTTAGTCTTCAGCTGTTGAAGTCTTCAGCACTTGATCTTTAACTGTTGGAGTTTTCAGCACTTGTTGAACTGCTGATGAAGCCTTCAGCAGTTGTTGTGATATCATGTGGGACTTAGAGGTTTTCTGATCTTAGCTCATTGGTTCTTTTGGTCCAACAACACCCTTATTGAAGTCGCTCGTACTGTGTTGATTGGGTCCTTTTTACCCATTATCTTTTGGGCAGAGACGGTGAACTGGGCTTCTTATGTTCTTTACAGGGTGTTGATTGTCAAAGACAAAATGAAGACTCCATATGAATAGTTCCATAAGAGGAAGCCATTGATTTATTTCTTTCGGCCACCTGGATGCTCGTGTACTTTATTAAATACCCAAGCACAAAAGATGAAATTTGATGTTGTGTCTGACGAGTGTTACTTCGTGGGCTACTCCTCTGATGTTCGATTAGAACCCGGATGGTTCTTTGGCTCCAATACGGTTTTCAACTCATTTAATCTTCTAGTTCTTTATGATGATGCATCCACTTCTAATGTTGAAACAAACATCGTTCCTCGAGATACATTACCTATCATTCCTCCTTATTCATCAAGCTCCTCCTAATGCATCACCTAACAATGCTATATTTGTTTACATTGCATCTTCCTGATCATCATTTCACATTCCACCCTCATCTATTTTTGTATCTCTTCCCTCGGCACCTACCTCAATCTCATCTCAACCTACCCATCCATAACACCAATTAAGTCTACCCAACCATCTTCCTCTCAATTATCTACGCATCAACAATCCATTAGCCCACCTTCTTCAAATACCGTACCCATAACCACTGATTTCAAAACCCTAAAAGACCACCCCTATGATAACATTATAGGATCCATCACCCACGGAGTTTGGACGCGGAGTTAATCTGGTTTGATTAATGAGTGCCTATTCTCTTGTTTTATATCCTAAATCGTTACAAAGAATGTTCATGTAGCTCTTTAGAATCGTTGTTGGGTTGAATTTGTGCAATTGGAGCGCCAATAATTTGATAACTCAAGGTATGGACCCTGGTAGGTCTCCCACCCACACAAATACCCAATATGCATGAAATAGATGTTAAAGGACAAACCCGATGACAGTGGTATTGTCGTAAGGAACAAGTCCAGATTGGTGGTTTAGGGATTTTCTCAAGAAGAAAGGATTGACTACATGAAAGTCTTTGCTCCCGTGGCCCATCTTGAAGTTCCGCTGGCATCTTCACTTATAGTTTCGCGGGCCGTTGCACGGGCTGTTCCGTGGGCCGTTGCGCGGGCCGTTGCGCGGGCCGTTGCGCGGGCCGTTGCGCGGGCCGTTCCGCGGGCCGTTCCGCGGGCCGTTCCGCTGGCCGTTCCGCGGGCCGTTCCGCGGGCCGTTCCGCGGGCCGTTCCGCGGGACGTTCCGCGGCACGTTCCGCGGGCCGTTCCGCGGCACGTTCCGCGGGCCGTTCCGCGGCACGTTCCGCGGGCCGTTACGCTGCACTTTCGTTGGATAACCCTGTCTGCGAAACTATCTGTGAAACTGTAGTGTCGCAGGAAGACCCATAGTTTGTTGGAGGAATATATAATTTCGCTAGATGAACACCTAGTTTCATAGAACGTGGTGAAAATTACGAATCACCACATTTTTAACCCAAACTTCAATCTTTTCACCCAATACCTTGGTTTATCAACCAATAAGCTTTACCTAAGATTCTTACATGTTTTTTTACACAAAAACATGAGTTTTGAGCAAATCTTTGCCACTTTCAAAAACCCAAGTCCTAGAATCCTGGTTTACATCAAAAGGAACGATTAAATGATGATTCTTACATGGATTCTTGGTGTTTTCTTGTTGTTTGGATGCCCACAAACACCGATCTTCAACTTCGAGATCAACCGAGCCTTGAATCTTCAATTATCTCTACTTAATCTCTCTACTCTCTCTCTCTAGAACTAGAGTGTGGAGTTGCAAATGAGAGCTGCTCAAATTGATCCGTTATTTACACTGTGCATTCCCGGGACCTTAAACTCGCCATACACATATCCAGCGAGGTCTACTCGGTCCATACTCCATTATCCACATACTTTCATTAAATAATCCTCGCTAAGCCTATTATCATTAATCGGCTCGTTTCGATTTTATCCAGGGCGTTACAAGTCCACCCCCTTATTTAGGTTTTGTTCTCGAAACCTGTTATTCCTCAAACAAAAGTGGGTAATGTTGTCTTATCTCCTCTTCAGTCTCCCACGTCGACTAGGCTCCCTTCCTATGCTTCCCCTGTACATGCACAAGAGGAACCACTTTATTGCTTAGCCTCCTCTCTTTGTGATCGATAATCGCCATTGGTTACTCCACATAATTGTGTTGTTCATCCATTTCAATATCGTCTTGTGGCACCACCATATCCTCTTTGGCTAAACGCTTTCTCTAGTGAGATAGATGGAATGTCAGATGAATTCCATTTAATTCATTAGGAAACTCCAACCTATAGGCCACCTCTCTTACTCAAGCAATTATTCGGAAAGGCCCCTATGTATCATTGGCTCAACTTGCCATGCTTCCTAAACCGAATCATGCCCTTCCAAGGTAAGACTTTCAGCATAACTCTATCACCCACCTAGAACTCGATCGTTTTACGCCTCTTGTCAGCATACGACTTCTGTCTATATTTGGTTTCCTTCACACATGCTTAGATCCTTTCTAGCTTCTCAGTCATAGCCTCGATTACCTCGACGCTCCCTAATTCTTTATGGCCAATGTCACCCCAACAAGCGGGTGTTCTACATCTCATACCATATAGCATCTCATAAGGAGGCATGCCAATGCGGGCATGATAACTTTTGTTATATGAGAACTCAGCTAAAAGTAATTTGTCATCCCAACTTCCTCCAAAATCAACGACGCATGCCCGAAGCATATCTTCTAGTGTCTAAATGGTCCTTTCTGACTGACCATCTATTTGGGGGTGATATGTCATGCTGATATGTAACCTCGTCCCCATAGCATCATCAAATCTCTTCAAAAACATGGATGTAGACCGAGTATCACGATCTGACACAATTGACACACGTACACCATGGCGACTTACAATTTCCTTCATGAATAGATCCTGTAGTATTTGAGATCAATACGTCTTGCACATCGATAGGAAGTGAGCACTCTTCATCAAGCGATCAACTATCACCCATATGGCATCATACCCTTTCAAGGTACACGGTAACTTCGTGAAAAATTCCATGGTGATATGCTCCCACTTCCACTCGGTTATATCCAAAGGTTGGATCTTCCCGTATGGCCTCTGATGCTCCGCCTTCACCTGCAAGCAAGTAAAACACTTACTCACGTACTCCACTACGTCACACTTCATACTCGGCCACCAATAACCTTTCTTCGTATCTTGATACATATTTTTAGCACTGTGATGAATGGAGTATCGAGACTTATGAGCTCCGACCATCTCCTCTACCTTAGGTTCAAATATTTATGCTCAAAGAATCGGTGAATATAGTGCACTTCATCCTATATAGGTAGTGCCTCCAAATCTTTAATGCAAAGACCGTAACTGCAAGCTCCAAGTCATGACTAGGATAATTGACCTCATGAACTTTCAACTGTTGGGATGCATACGCTATAACCTTTTCTCTATGCATCAACACACATCCTAACCCCAAATAGGAAGCATCGGAATAAACTACCAAATCATCGCTTCCATCGGGTAACCACAAGACAGGAGCTTGAGTCAACCTCGCCTTTAACTCCTCGAACTCCATCTCTTGAGCATCACCCCATACAAACTTTACATCCTTACAGGTCCACTTAGTCAATGAAGAAGCTATCTTAGAGTAGTCTTGAATGAATCTTCTGAAATAGCTCACCAAACCTAAGAAACAACGAATCTCGAATGGCGTCTTTAGAGACTTCCATTGCATCACCGCCTCCACCTTTGCCAGGTATACGATAATCCCCTCGGGATTCACCACGTGACCCAAGAACTGAACCTCATGCAATGAGAATACGCACTTAGAGAATTTAGCATACAACTTCTCCCTTCTCAACATCTCCAAAACCTCCCGAATATGATTGGCATGCTCCTTCTCGCTCTTCGAATAAATTAGGATATCATCAATAAACACAATCACTGATTTATCTAACATCGGGTGACACACTTGATTCATCAAGTCCATAAAACCGGCTTGCACATTGGTCAAACCAAAAGACATAACAAGAAAGTCGTAATGTTCATATCATGAATGAAAAGTTGTTTTAGGAATATCCTGCTTCTTTACCTTCAACTGATGGTAACCAGATCGAAGGTCTATCCTCGAGAACCAACTGGCACCTTGGAGCTCATCAAACAGATCATCAATTCTCAGTAAGGGGTACCGATTATTCACTGTTAGCTTATTAAGCTCACGGTAGTCTGTACACATCCTCATGCTACCGTCTTTCTTCTTCACAAATAAGACCGAAGCACCCCCAGGAGAGATATTCAGCCGAATGAACCCCTTATCGAGCAACTCTTACAATTGCTTCATCAACTCCTTCATCTCAGTCGAAGACAACCGATATAGTGCCTTAGCAACAGGTTAAGCACCCGGTATCAAGTCAATCTAGAATTCGATCTCGCAGTTAGGTGGCACTCCTGGTAAGTCTTAAGGAGACATGTCCGTAAAGTCACACACAACCGGTACATCGGACAGTTGTGCTGTTGGCATATCCACATCCTTCACGTATGCCGAGTAGGCACTACACCCATGCCATATGCACTTTCCTACCACCATATCAAAATCACCTTCGGGATAGTCGTAACTCGACCACCGTAAATCGTTACCGGACTCCCATCAAGCGATGTCGGTCTGACCATCTTCTTGTGACATACGATATTAGCCTTGTAGTCCTCCAACCAATCCATTTCTAGAACTACATCGAAATCCCCTAAGTTCATCACGAATGGTCTAAGAGGAAACTTATGACCTTCTAGTTCTATATCACAACCTTCTATCATCTCAGAAATCATGGTAGACTTACCTATGGCAGTTCCTACATCGAAGGGCTCATCAATACATCTACTCCTAATAGGCAACTTAGCATAAAAGGCAACAGAAATGGAACTCCTACTAGCACTGGAATCAAATAACATAGATGCAAGAGTTTTGTTTACTAGAAACGTACTTGACACCACATCAGGGTCCGTCCTAGCCTCCTCCCGAGTCATCGTCCATGCTCGAGCGCTCACCTTCTTCCCATCAGTTCCGGGTTTCTTCCCTGCCCCGGAACTCTCAAACATCAGCTTCTTGCAATCCCTGCTCAGATGTTCATTTTCTCCACAATTGTAGCACCTTATAACCCTATAATCTCCAGTCATATGACCAGCCTTTCCACACTTGAAGCGGACGTTGACCCCCTTTTGCATTCTATCGAGTGCTCCTTCCCGCATTTACCACACCTCTTTAACCCTGCACCAAACGTGACCACACGCCTGTCACCCACCTTCCCCACCTTATCGTTTGGAGCGGCTCCGCCACGTCCAAACCATTTTCCTTTCCATTTCCACTCACCACCACCCTTCTGGTTCAACTCCGCCACAACCACCTCTCGCTCATCATATAATCTACCCGCCAAATCAACCGCCGACCTGAACGTGCTTGGCCGAGCATCGATCATGTGCCTACGGATATCCGCCGGCAGCCCCTGGATGTACCTCTTGATCTTTTGTTATAGAGACGTCACCTGATCTGGCACCAGCCTTGCCATTTCGTTGAATTGGTGGTGTACTGCTGATGTGTCATGGTTCCCACCTCCAACTGTAGGAACTCCCTTTGCACCTTATCCATTTCCCTATCAGGATAAAACTCCTCAATCACCAATTTCTTCAGCTCAAACCACCTCATTCTTCCACTCGCCTGACTACCCTCGGCTTGGACAATATTGTCCCACCAACATAGAGCCGAGTCCACAAATGAGTAGGCAGCAAACTTCACCTTCTGGTCCTTTTGACACTCGTTGATATCAAGTACAACCTCTATCTCTCTCACCCACCTGTGAGCAGCAACAATAATGCCATTTCCATCATTAGTAGGACAACCATCTCAATCTGAGGCTATCCTCTTTCCCCCGTAGGCCTATTCCTTTCCTTCCTTTCTCCTTCCCTCACAACCTTGATTACTTCGGTCACCATAGACGGAAAGAACATCCGCATGACCTGGTGAACCTCTTCCAATGCCGCCTCCTACATGAGGCTACAAAATTAGCACTCTCGTCTCCACCCTCTAGATAAGGGGTCTCGGGCTATTCATGAGCTACCTCTTCACTCCTAGGCCTTCCTCTTATGACCTGTGGCTCAACAACACGTCCACCACGACCTCCACCTCAAGAAGCCTTAGAAGATCTACCACCGGCCATCTTCTAACACGGTATTAGATTCAAACACCAAAACGGTCATTCCAGGTAATAGCTCAATTTATGTCAAGTATAGTAAGTCCCTAACTGCGGTGGCTAGTTGTATTAGCCACATACTTTAGTCTTCATACCCCAAGCATTTCATTTCCTAACTACATCCGTATCTAAATCCACTAATGGCACATAAGCCACATAACATGCGCATGTAATATCGGTTAACATTTAGAAAATACCTCATGCTACGCAACTACTCGGACTGCCATCCATTCCCTTTTGTCCCATTTTTAGTTTAACTTAAGGTTTCTTTTGAAAATTTACCCATTTCACTTAAACTTTAGCTCTGATACCAACTTGTAAGGCCCTGATCCCAGGACGCTTACAGTTGGTAAATAATTGCACATAAAGCATAAAACATACACTTAAATTTGCAAAAATATTGCAGCAGAATACATAAAAATCCATCTCATCAACCAATAACTGCTTTTACAAAACAATACAATATAGTCAACTGTTACAAAATATTATCATTTGCATTACATCATAAAAACTTCATATTTCTATCAAATAGATGCCATCCTAAAATGTCAAGTAGCTACCCCGCGCCATCCTCAACAATGCTCACCTGCCAACTGGAAAATGCATAAAAAGTCAGCGTTGCTGAGTGAGTTCTAGTTTGATAAAAACATTACATGACCTTCCGTTTGTTAATATATTTTCATTACTATCATGTGTGATCACACATCGTACGTACATCAAGGTAATAATTATTATCTTCCATCATCGTTCATTTCATATATATCGCACATTTCGCACCTTTTGTACTTATCGCACTTTTCGTACATTTATTATATTTCACTTGCTTGCAAGCCTTTTCATTCGTTCATTCATTTTGTTCCACATTCATTATCTTAAATCTTTCACTTCGTTAAGATAATACTTTACGTTCTTATCATAATTACACCACGTAATGTCACATCATAATACGTAGTAAGGAACATTAGAAAACATATCATACATAAGCATAACATCATCACACATCCTCATACGAACATATACCAACACACATCATCATAAACATCATGCATTGCATATTCACATTCATATACATATGCACCACAAGCATAGGTCACCATAAAATATAACCAATCCTGCGCGGGACAATAGCTCCCAGTGGGGTCCAAGGGGCAACGCCCCTGGCTGGGGTCGCGCTGACCTAAAATCGATCTTTCTCTTAAAACCTCTTAAAATCTTGATAAGTTAAAGTGTATATTTAGTATGCATTTCCAACCCCAAACTAGTTCAAAACCTTCTTAATCAAGCCTTCTTAGCAAGGGTTGCACTAATAGCTTGCACATAAGTTAACACACAAGGAGTTAATATCTACCTAATTTCGTTGGCAGTTTCCCTGGCAGTTTCCCTGGCAGTTTCCCTGGCAGTTTCCCTGGCAGTTTCCCTGGCAGTTTCCCTGGCAGTTTCCCTGGCAGTTTCCCTGGCAGTTTCCCTGGCAGTTTCCCTGGCAGTTTCCCTGGCAGTTTCCCTGGCAGTTTCCCTGGCAGTTTCCCTGGCAGTTTCCCTGGCAGTTTCCCTGGCAGTTTCCCTGGCAGTTTCCCTGGCAGTTTCCCTGGCAGTTTCCCTGGCAGTTTCCCTGGCAGTTTCCCTGGCAGTTTCCCTGGCAGTTTCCCTGGCAGTTTCCCTGGCAGTTTCCCTGGCAGTTTCCCTGGCAGTTTCCCTGGCAGTTTCCCTGGCAGTTTCCCTGGCAGTTTCCCTGGCAGTTTCCCTGGCAGTTTCCCTGGCAGTTTCCCTGGCAGTTTCCCTGGCATCTTCGCTGCTAGTTTCGCTGCCAGTTTCGCCCAACTTTTGTTGGATAACCCTGTCTGCGAAACTATAGTTTCGCAGGAAGACCAATAGTTTTGTTAGACGAAAATATATAATTTCGTTGGATGAACACCCAGTTTCGTAGAACGAGCTTAAAATTATGAACCACCCTATTTTTCGACCAAAAACTTTAATCTTCTACACCCAAAACCTTGGTTTGTCACCCAATATGCTTTATCAAAGCTTCTTACACGTTTTCTTACACGAAAAGTGAGTTTTGGGCGAATCTTTGCCACTTTCAAAAACCCAAGCCCTAAAATCCAGGTTTACATCAAAAGGAATGATTAAATGATGTTTCTTACGAGGATTCTTGGTCTTGTCTTGTTGTTTGGATGCCTACGAATACTGACCTTCAATCCCGAGATAAACCAAGGCTTGAATCTTCAATTCTTTCTATTTTCTCCCTCTACTCTCTCTCCCTAGAACTAGAGTGTTGAGTTGCAAATGAAAGCTACTCAAGCTGATCTGTTTATATATATCGGGTGTTCCCGGGACCATAAACACGCCAAACACATATCCCGCAAGGTCTACTCGGTCCATACTCCATTATCCACCTATTTTCTTTAAATAATCCTCACTAAGCCTATTATCATTAATTGACTCGTTTCGAATTTATTCGCAGCGTTACACTCTAACAGAGTATCTTTTGAATTGTTTTTCCTCGTGGCACCATTGATATGACTCTATTCAAGAAAGAAGCGGATGGTGGGATGCTAATTCTTCAAGTCTATATGGATGACATTATTTTTGGGTCCTCTAATCCAAAGATGTGTCATTAGTTTGACAAGGTTATGCATAGTCATTTTGAAATGAGTATCATGGCGGAGATGTGGTTTTTCCTTGGGTTGCAGGTTGAACAAAAGCCAGAGGGAATTCTTATTCATTAAAAGTAGTATATCCAAGAAATTTGTAAGAAATTCAAGATGGATGATTTTTCTCCTGAACTGACTCCATTCGTTGTTCAAACATGCCCTACTCTAGACAAGAACAAGAAACCTGTTGATCCTTATCTATACACATCTACGATCGGTTGCCTTATGTATCTTACAGCAAGTTGTCCTGACATCACATTTGTTGTAGGATACTGCGCTTGATACCAATCAGCCTTGAAAGAGTTTCCTGAAAATGCTGTAAAACAAATCTTTCAATATCTTAAAGGCTCGTTTAGGGCTTTGGTATCCTTATGGTGGGAACTTTGATTTATGCTTATTGTGGCAGTGATTCAAATGGTTACAGGTTAAATAGAAAATTGGTCACTAGACGTTATCAATACCTAGGAAATTGACTTGTAGCATGGCAAAGAAAGAAACTACTATCTCGCTTTCCATGGGGGAGGCAAAGGAAATTGTAGCTTCAAGTTGTTGCTCATAAGTTCTCTAGATACAACATCTAATGATTGACTATGGCATCAACATTCTCCATACACCATTGTTCCGTGACAACGAAGCAGCCATTGGCATTATAAAGTATCCAATTCATGATTCCCGCACCAAGCATATTGAGACACGAATTTATGCAATTTGTAATGCTCAGGAGAAGGGTTTTATTGATATTATTTCCATTGACACAGAAAATCAAAAAGGAGATCTTTTCACTAAAACATTTGATAAACCTTGTTTTTATGAATTGATCTCTATGTTAGGATTAATATCATTTTAAAACTCATTTTTGTTAAATTATCTCTTCAACATATTGTTTATACTTCTTTTGCTGTTCTCTTTCCTTCTATTTCATTTTTCTGAATGCTCCATAGTCCTTTATCATTTTACATAAAAATATATAAAATAATAATAACAAATAAAAATAATAGAAAATATAAATATATATATATAATATATAGTATATAATATTGAAATTTCTCCAATCTTACTCATTGGTAAAAATTTTGGGGGAGAATAATAAATGTTTCTCTTGTGTTTTTATACAGAATTGTCCTAAATAATTTATGCTACCTAGATGATTTGAAGGAGGTCAATAGTATTATGTTGGGATATGTTTGATAGGTTTAGCCAGAAAGCGAAGTAGGTAGTAATCTTGTGGCTTAAGTAACAGAATAAGAAACTTTGTGACTCAAATATCTCGCTTGACATTTTTGACCTTCACAAATTTACAAGTCCTTGTTCAAAATGGGTAGAGACCGTGATATCTCTTTACTTATTTTTCTAACACAAAGTTGTTGTGTTTGTAACAAGTTTATCAAAGTTTGTTTAGCATTTAAACATAAAAACGCAGTTGATATAAAATATTTAAAACTTGTTTTAGTTGCTAGTAATAAACCATTTTATAACCAAGAAAGCAACCCCAAGAACAAGGATCATGTATGTGAAAAGATTTGCTATCAAAATGTAAACAACCATATGGTGTTCTTATGATACTACCTTTCCAAGAACAAGATGATGTGAGATGGATAATAGATGAAGAAGATGATGCTCTTGAATGTAAACCTACAAAGTAGAAGGCCTCAAGCTAGTATACCCACAAGCTCTTACGAAACATCGAACTTGTTAGGAAGTTGACACCAAAAAACCTTCTTCAAACCCACCATTGTCTTTGGTCAAAAATTGCAATGAAGATGAAGGGAGCTGTAATGTCTTGTATTAAATCAAGACAAAGAATCCCAATGAGAGGTAAAAAGGGAGCGGCCGAAATTTTAAAATGGGTTCCCACGAATTAAAAATTTTTACCACTCATTTAATTACCTATGTGTTTATAAAATCAAACTCTTTTAATTTTTATAACTTAACCACACTTTTATATGATCTTCTTGACCTTTATAAATAGCAATACAAATAATTTCTTATAAACAATATATCTGTATAATTTGTTGTATTTCCAAATGCAATAATTTAAAAAAAAACCCATTTTCTAAATTGGTGTCAATAGTTATTTCCTTGATCATATCAACAAATAAATATTTATTAATGTTTGTCTAGCTTGTTATTGGGTATGACCCGACTTGGATCATAACGTACTAACTACATCAATCTTGTATGTGTGTTGGGCATACAAGATCTAACCAAAGTATTCTATTTTAACTTCCTCCTGTTGTCTAAAAAGCTATATGCTTGCTTATCTTTGTATCTAAGAAGCTCCTTAATGTATTTTTCCTTGTGTGCTCGTCTCCTCTACTATGTGTGAACATTGACCTAGAGTGATGATCTCTTTTGTTGTACGATAGTACTGACCTGGAGCTCTTATCAACATGATACGATGATCTTCTCTGTTATACGTAAGTATAAACCTGAAGCTCTCATTTGTAAGACTCAATTGATCAACTCCTCTGTTATACGTGAGTATAAACTTGAAGCCCTCATCATTTGATGTCTATAATGACCAGGTGTTGAGATTAAGATTCTCACTAGGATCGAATATAGTGATAAAGTCAGAGATTGAATGGCGGAAACAAACAATCAATAAACATTCAATAAAGGAAGATACTCATAAATGCTTGTATATATTGATGAAGGTGATTGATTACAATAAATGCTAAGGTTTGAGCAAAAACTATAATAATACACCTTGTGAATCTAGAATACAAAATATTCTAATTGTCTATCAACAATCACCTCAAGTACAAGATTTTCTATTATATTTATAGGTTGAAAAGATGCCTTTTTACAAAATGACTAAACTACCCCTAACCTATACATCAACATTTCTTCTCTTCATTTGCATTGACAAATTCAGATGAGTTGTACTTGATCAACATTTCTTCCCTTGTCATCCGTATTAGTAGTTGGTCATATGCATTGGGTAATGCGGATGAACAAATACATATGCGCATTAGTTGCTGCTCATCCACATTTGCAAATGCGGACGAACAAAACTTGTCCGCATATCCTTTTGACTATCCGCATTTGTTAATGCAGAAGAACAAACACTTGTCATCTTTTGTTCTATGTCTTCCGCATTGACAAATGTAGTTCGTCGATACTTGGTTCATCTCAACAGATTCTTCAGGAGCATTACTTCTTGGACTTGGGGAGTGTCCAACAAAACAACCATCAACTCACCAATTTAATTGGCATGGATGATCTTTTCAGGGTCCAACAATACTCCCCCAAAGGATTATACAGCCTATGTTCTTCAATGGTTTGGTGGTGGTTGAGGTTGTGATGATTATGTTGGGTCTTATGAAGGCACTAGAGGTTCTTCTTTTTATGGATACAAAATCGCCTTTATCATATTGAAAAAGTCATTAGCATTTGACATCTTTTCTCTATTCAGCACATGTATCCTCATCTGACTCATAGTGTACATGGTTTCCAGTGGTAGTTTCTTAAGAGAAACTGGTTCCCATATAGATATTGTGGACATCCCATCCCTATGAATCAGTAGATCTCCATCTACATCAACTTCCAGCTTCATAATGTTTCCCAGTTGCAGAGGAGTCCTTTTCTTCACTCTCTTCTCTCTCTTGGCAATGATCTCATCATATGCTTCTTCATTCTCTTCTCTCCTTGGCAATGATCTCATCATATGCCATCTGAAGTATTTTGATGCATTTAAAAAAGAAATGCATGTCTTCTTCGACAAGATTTTTTGATATTTCTCTGAAATGCCTGGTGTAGATGTAGTGGATGTATGATTCCTCTAGTAGCCTCACTTCATATCCACTAAACAATCTAATTTCTGCCCCTTCCTTTCCTCCCTATTTTCTTTCCACTACCAACTCATAAGACTTTTCATCATAGTAGACATTAGAGATTGGTATGGAGGAATGGGTGCTAGACACCATCTTTCTTTTTAAAGACTCAGTTGTTTTCACTCTCAACTTTGGAAACACATTTCCTCTATTGGTTTAGTCCTTTTCCTTTCTAGGGGGTTGATAAAGGATCTATATTTCCTTAAATAGATAGCCTTTAGAGAATTGAAGTTGGCAGTTCTCATGAAAATTCTAAGAATATCTTCAAACTCATACCCTCCGAACATGGCCTTGTGATTGATGAGTTCCAAGTTCGCCAGTTCCTTTAAGTCATGAATCTCGAGGGCATTTATAAGAGCAGAGTACTGTGTAAAGAATTGAACCAGCCCTGGGATCCTTTTGACCATAAACATATTCCAGTCACTGTCATACTTCCAGGCAATAATATTCTGATAAGTTTTGCCCTTAGGAATAGACACACATTTCATCATCTCCACAGTGGTTAGACATTCTTGAAGTTTGAGTTGAGAAGGCTCAGCAAACCACTCAAAATATATGTGCAGTACAGGTGCCAAAGAGTCATGATCTCTATGGGTGAGCTGCATATCTTGAGCAGCCATTCTGGTTCTTAGCTTTTTGCCATTAATTTCTTCTCCTAAAGTCTTAAGTCTCTCTTTCTTCTTATTGATCAACTTAAGGATGGCAACCCTTAGGGAATTTGTTTTCATAATACTAAGCTTTTTCTAGTGAATCCTTGACTTGATAATTAATCCTTCATTTCCCTATGAGATATGTTATAGGGATCAGGATATAAAGAGTGAGGAGTTGAGGGTTTCTTATTCATAAATTTTACTTTGGACACATGAGCTTTAGGAGAGAGAGTCTCTCATACTCAGTCTCAACTATGGGGTCGAGCAGCTTGTTCAATTTTCTTCTTCTGCCTTCATTTACTTATAAGTCATCGTGAAAACTTCATTTGGATCATATCCATGATTAATAAAAAACATGGCTTTCACCATTAGATCATTAGCCTGTGCCTTTTTAACCATTTCTTCTACTGATCTTTCTTCCTTCCTTAGGCTTTCAACTGCTATTGGTTCATCAACCACATAGCCACCTTCTATTTCTCCTTCCTCCAAGTCTACAAAATTTGTTTTCTTTTTCAGTTGAGCCTCAGCTTTTTCTTGTTCTTCTAAGAATTCAGTTATAGCTACAATGCTTCTTGGATCATCCTTTTTTCTTTTCTTTATTGTCACTTCTTCCACCATAGGCCTTTTTCCCTTTCTTGTTTAGATAAGTACTTTCTTTTTTAGATAAGTACTTCCTCTTTATGATATATGTTTGCATTGATGGACCAGAAGAGGTTTCAGCAAGTTTAGTCTCTTAAGACAATTTTTCAGCCTGTGGTTGTTCTTGTTCTAGAATGGCAGTAGCTGATTCTTCCTTTTGTTCTTGCTCTTCACATAGTTTTCTCGTCAGCTCCTTTTGATCTTGAGTAAGTGACGTAGCAGGCACTAGTTGCATTCTTAATTCCTTATCAGTAGGGACAGGAGATTGAGGAATAGCAACAATTGGTTCAGAAACAGTCCTCTGTGCACCTATAAAGTCCCACAAATCATCATTAGTGATCAGTTTTTTAGCTGTGAAGCTATCTAGAGCTTTGATCATATCACTATGTTCAGCTTCTTCAAAGTGAGCATCAGCCGATTTTTCTGGATAGACAACCATTTCCAAGTTAGACTCTTCATTCATTGAGTTTCTTGTTTCTTCTTCATTTTCAATCTCTGAATGTTTCATCTTCTTAGCTTGAGGAGAGTCATCATCACTCTCTTTTGATAAACTTTGAGAGGAATTTTCTTTCTCACTACCCACAGCTCTTTTCTTATCATCATCTTTTATTTTTGCTTTAGCTTCTCTTTTAATTTCAGCAAACATTTCAAGCTCACAGACTCTTTTGCTTAGGCTTTCATTCTGATTTTTCAAATTAAGAATGATTTGAGTCTGTTCTTCTATTAATTCTTCTTGTTCTTCCATAGCAATGGTGTTTATTGCTAAAGTGTCGACATGACCACTTATGTCTTCTCTTGATTGTTGAAGAACAACTTTTAGTTTATCAATCCCCTTGTCTTTTTCTTTCATCTTTGAGTCATACCTTTCATTCATTTCTTTCAACTCAGCCTCCTTCTCATGTGTTGATACATATGTCCCTATTTTATGCGCTAATATAAATGTCTTTCATGTCTTACATATATGTAATGAATGGGTTAAATGAAACATAATATGTGGTTGATGTTTATAATGTTTTATATTTTATAGTATTGTCATGTATTAAAGTATAATGAACTTACTATATAGGTTTGAGGTTGTTGTGCATAGTTCTTAGTCAATAATGATTGAGAAATATGTTCAAACTTAATTTTAGGAGTCTTCATGCGAATGGACAATACGCAAGAATACATCATGCTAATGGACCAGTCGCGCAACTGAACGAGGAGATTGGATCAGTCGCACCATTGAGACATAAGATTGACTCAGTCGCACGACTCAACCTTCAGTCGTGCGTATGGATCAATCGCATGATTCAGTCGCACGACTGGACCTGCTAATGGTTCAGCTGTACGATTGGAAACCCATAACCTATAAATACCACCTAATTCGTGGAAAAACAATATACTTGAAGAACTTGAGAAACAATTGATACTCTTATGAACCCTAGTCGTCTAGAACGTCCAAGGAAGCCTATCCAACTTCATAGATCAATCCTGATCGATCTCTACTCTTTCATAGCATTTAGTTTCATTCTTAAATCAATCGGGTAATTGTTATCACTGATTAGATCGGCAATCAAATAGGATTCCGCACTATTTGATTCGGTATAAACGTAGAATCTGTTAGTATTCCATATGTACACGGTCCTGATAAGTGGTATTAGAGCTTTGGCTCTTTATTTTGTGTTTGATTCAATTAGAATTGTGTCAAACCTCACGTTTTAACTCAAAAGAGTCATCTTTTTGGGTCCACAGGTGTTTTCTGACGTTTACAAGCATTAAAGTTGATGTTTTTCGTCATACGACAGATTAGGGTTTATGGGTAATCGTAATTCGTGTCAAAGTGTCAAAATTCGAAATTTTTTAAACACAGCAGTCTTTAGTCGCACGAATAGCTAATTCGTAAGATTGAGTCATCCATATTTGTCTATTCGTATGACTGAGCCATCCGCATTAGTCATCTGCATTTGTTCAATCGCACGACTGAGTCATCCGCATTGGCCATCCGCGTTGTCCAATTGCACGACTCAGTTATCCGTATTGGCCATCCACATTATCCGATCGCATGACTGAGTCATCCGCATTGGCCATCCGCATTATTCAATCGCGCGATTGAGTCATCTGCATTGACTCATCCGCATTTGTCCATTCGCATAAGTGAGCCAGTCTTGCTCTAAATTTAAAAGTTTTGAGAAATGAAAGATCAATTCAGTGCCTTTACTGCCGGATAGGACTCTCGCATCCAGAACCTTCTGCTTCTGAAAAATGAAATTGGGAATCATAATGAACCACCAAAGCTAATAATGTTATATGATTATCCACAATGGAAGTAAAGGATTGCAATATATCTAAATGGAGTTGATCCCAATCTTTGGGCATCCATTGAGATAGGTTACACCATGATAGTCGGTGCGGTTGGAGTTAAGCTGACTCCGGGAGGAATGAATAACGGCCTGAAGGTTAAGTACAATGCAGAAAAGAAAGTATATGCCCTATTGACTCAGTCGATACCTAAAGATATCTTTCATCAGTTCTCTAACAACAAGCAGGCTAAGAAGTTATGGGAAGCATTGGAAAAGATATATGATAGCAATGCAACATTAAAGGCTCTAAAGGCTAAGACTCTCAAGAAGGAGTTTGATAACTTCTCATTGATAGGGAAGGAGAGTTTGGATGAATCATTGACAGGTTCTACCATCTTATGAGTGAGCTACACACTCATGGTGTAACAACATCAATAGAAAAGAAAATGTCAAGTATTGCAGACAGTTTGCCAGAAAAATAGGATTCGTTTGTGTCTAATCAGAGATAGAATAATATTCTTTCAAAGTTAGACAAATGATTTCATCTTGAAATTAAGAGAAGAGGAACTGAGAATGAAGTACAAGTCTCAGAAAGGATCCTATGATCAGAATCCTTCACTTTATAACTCATTTCCCACTGCAACCAGTTCAGGAGCACCACTACAAACTGCTTTCGTGTCTAGTTCCACAGCTCCCACAAAATCCACTGCTTCAGGACCAGAACCTATGGTCATCATCGACCTAACACATAGTGCCTCATGCCAATACTACGAAGTTGAAGACCGAGAATCTCGGTAAGAAAATAGTGGAGGTTGCAAAGTAGCATATGGATCTTCTTGTAGTTGTCATTCATTCGTATGATGGTCTAGTCACTAGGAAGATTGGGAATTGTTATATTGCAGATGTAGACTATGAGCAGGTTGACGAGAATGAGTTGGAAAGGATGGATATCATGTGGGCTCTTGCAAGTGCAATTAGACGAGCAAAAAAGTTCGTTAAGAAGAAGTGGTAGAATTTAATTGCCACAAAGGATACAATGTTTGGCTTTGACAAGACCAAAGTCACTTGCTTTAATTGTGGTGAAAAGGGGCATTTTCAATGGGAATGTGTAAAGCCCAAGAAGACTGGAAATGGAAATCCATTTTCCATCTTCAATCGTCAAGACAAACCCATGAGTGGAGCTATCTCTTCAAGCAAAGAGACAAAGGCCTTGACTACTCAAGGTGATGAAGGGTAAGACTGGACTTTCCACTTTGTGTCTCCAAGTGAATCAAACATAGCTTGTGTTCAGGGACTGGATGATGGTTCTCCGAGTTAAGGTGAGATCACAATTGAGCAAGTAATGTTAGATACTGAAGAAGCTGTGAATGTGGTACATCACTTGGCTGAGGAAGAGCTCAGAGCAACAAGTTCAAAATCTCCAACAACTGAGGAGTCTAACTCTGCATTGGCTGATTCAACCGAATCCTCACACGTAAGTACTAATGACCAACTATTTGAAAAACATGCTTATGATGATTGTAATAAATTTAGAGAAAGCATTGATTTGAAATTTGCTAGGTTATTAGACCACAATGATAACTTAGTGAATGATTTACACTTGTGCACTAAAGCTAATCGTATATTAAAACAAAATGAGTGCACTTACAAAGGAAAAAAACAACTTTAGGGTCAACAACTAAGGGAACCGAGGTTGTTGCTTTCAATCAAGCAAATATTTTAAAGTTCTATTTAAATTCTTTGGAAGAAACAAAGAAAGAAAAAGTAGTTTTAAAAGTCGAAGTTAATTCATTAAAATAAAAACTGCATAGTTGGAACATTTCTTTGCATATAGTTCAACACTTAGTGAAAGAACAACATAATGGGGAAGGGTTGGGTTACCAAGTAGTTTCACCATCACATGAGACCCTTTAAATACAAAATGTAGACTAGTAAATAACAACCCTGTAAAGGGTCATATGGTGTCCACTCTTTTGGTTAGTGATCCTGATCCCACGGGTAAACTAGTGAAACCTGTCACTAAACAGAAGGAGGTTACTGTGAAATCAAAAGGCAAGTGGCCAGTTGAGAATTTAGATGTTGCATTTAAAAGGGTTAATGTAAAGTTGGGTTCACCAAAGTCTATTTCAGAACCCAAACTAACTAAATCAGTTAACCACACACGTGTTAGTCATCAAAGTCAAACCAAAGGGCATGATTAAGATATTAAAAACGTCAAAACAATTAATTCTGTTAATAAAGGTGACACATCTGAACGAGAAGTGACTAAGCCCAACCAGATTCATGTTGCACCTGTGTCACACTCAACCCACAAAAAACAGTTTCCTCAACATGTAGAAGGGAGAGCATGCTATAGTTATGGAAAAAAAGGACATATTTCTGCTAACTGTCCTTATTATCAGACTCCAAGAAAGAAAATTGAAGAGTATGACACAAAACAAAGTTCTTCTAAAAGGAGTTCTGTCAATCCTCCTAAGAGAACTAATGAACATAAAGTTCAAACTATAGGCGAGTCATCTGTTTATGACAAACAGGCCTTACACAAAATTGGCTTATGGAAAGAAAAGTCAAGTAAATTGTCTGATAATGAGAACAATAAGAAGAACGATATGCCCTCATCCGTAGTTGGATAGTGGGTTCAGTTTATGATGTGTGATTTCTCTGGGTCACCAAAGCCAGTTAAGGCTTGGGCCCCAAACCTAAACTAATGATTTTCTATGAATGTGTAGGGTGTCCGCTACAATGCTATCACAAATACATGGAATGGTGATTGTGGGGCATCTGGACACATGACCGAGAACTTGTCTCTCCTTTTCAATGTCAAGCAAATTAAAGGAAGACATCTATAATTTGTTGGGAATAAAGGAGGATATATCACTACTCAGGGCAAAGTTAGAAACCAAAAATTCAAGTTTGATAAGGTAACTACATTCAACAGCTGCAAAATAACTTGCATTCAGTCACTCAGATCTGTGACAAAGGCATCAAAGTTGTGTTTGACAACAAGAAGCGCTACATGCTCAAAAGGATTACGTTATCCCGTAGGACAAAGTCTTAATGTCAGCTTCAAGATATAATGAGTTATATGTCTTGGATCTATCAAAAGCCTCCATAAATGATCATAAAGTTCAATGCTTCTTGTCAAAGGCAACAGAGAGGGACTCTATCTCATGGCATAGGAGAATGGGACACATAATTCCATGGAAGATGAATCACTTGAAACAGAATGATCTAGTGAATGGAGTGAATGTCAAGAACTTCCAGCTTCTGGATTTTTGTGTAGCGTGTAAGAAAGTCAAATAGACTAGGAAGTATCACAAGGAAAAGAATGTTAATTCCATTGACATGACTCTCGAGCTTCTACACATGGATCTGTTTGGTCCCGTCAGCACTAGAAGTATTGCTGGGGATTGTACTGCTATGTAGTTACGGATGATTACTCAAGATTTTCTTGGGTGATGTTTCTGAAATCCAAATTAGAGACATTTGAATCATTCAAACAGCTGGTAACTACTTTGGAATCACTCTACATGCTGAAATTTAGACAGATGAATGGTGTCGCTGAGCGAATGAATCAGAGCTTAATAGAGACAGCAAGAATGATGCTTGCCGACTCGAAACTCCCTATCCAATTTCGGAAAGAGGCAGTGGCCAATGCATGTTACACTCTCAATCGGGTCTTGGTGGTCAAACGTCATGGTAAACATGTTATGAGTTGCTCTAGTGATGTAAACCTAACCTAAAGTATCTTCAACCACTTGGTGCACCATGTATGCTGCTGAAGAAAACTCAGTCTGGGAAGTTCAATGAGAAGGCTAAAGACGGGATCTTTCTCGGCTACAATATACTGGACAAGAGAGTTTATAACAACTGAATGGGTCAGTTAGAAGTGTGGTGCAATGTTGATGTTTAGAGATACACCACCTCCTGCTGGAATAGGGACCCTCATTATTCTTCGACTATGATGGACTCTTTAAGTCCATCAACTTACCTATCTCCCATACTGATGATGAGTTAATGACCAGAATGATGTCTGATGTCCTAGACACACCACCATTAGATTGGACAGCATCAACTCCACATGGTGAATCTTCTAATCCTT
Source organism: Flaveria trinervia (assembly GCA_025506515.1). Classification (NCBI taxonomy): domain Eukaryota; kingdom Viridiplantae; phylum Streptophyta; class Magnoliopsida; order Asterales; family Asteraceae; genus Flaveria; species Flaveria trinervia. Next base: position 20,088,567 of record CM046441.1, read on the forward strand.
TAGGGGGAGCACATGTTGTAAGTGATTCCTCCTTTAATGATGATGAAGTGGAGACTGAACAGACGGACCAGGGTGAACAGGTTCCTACCAAAGAAAGTAAACAAGCATCAAATCCTGATGCCTTTGACATTTCAAAACCTCATACTCCAACAGCTACAGAACATGAACCTGAGTTTAACAATCTGGATCATGAGGGGGCTGTTCCAATAACTCCCGGATGTTGGCTAAGGTTTATCATCCCTTGGAAAATGACATTGGGGATGTTTGATTGGGAGTACAAACCAGAAATCAACTATACACTGCTGATTATGCCTCGGTAATACAAAAGGGATACCTTCACGATGGAGCTTATCGATGTATTGTGTCTCAAGACCCAAAATACATTAGCGAAGCGTTATACGATGAGGCATGGGTTAGTGCATGCATGAAGAACTCCTACAGTTCAAGAAATTAGGAGTGTGGACCCTTATTGACAAACCAAAAGGTGCTAAGGTGATTGGCACTAATTTGGTATTGAATTGCGAGAAAGATAACCAATGGGTAATAATCAGGAATAAGGCCCAACTTGTACTTCAAGGATTTCCACAAGTCAAAGGCATAGATTACAATGAAGTGTTTGCACAAGTGGCAAGGATGGAAGCAATACTATTTTCTAGCTTATGCATCCTACATGAAGATCAAAGTCTATCAACAAGATGTCAAGAGTGTGTTCCTTCATGGTGAAATCCATGAGATAGTGTATGTAAGTCAACCAAAGGATTTGAGGGTCATTATCATCCGAACATAGTTTACAAGCTTGATAAGGCTCTCTACAGGCTCCATCAAGCCCTGAGAGCATGGTATGAGAAACTCTCAACTCATCTAGTGAAACATGGTTTTCGCAGGGGAGTTCTTGACTGCACACTATTCATCAAAGAAAAAGATGGTGACTTACTACTGGTACAGATTTATGTTGATGACATAATCTTTGGTTCCAAAAATAAAGTGTTATGTAAAGAATTTGAATCTGTAATGAAAGTAGAATTTTAGATTAGTGCCATAGGGGAGATGAAGTTCTTTCTCGGGTTATAGGTGGATAAGACACCAAAGGGAATATTCCTACATCAGACCAAGTATGTAGGCAATATCCTCAGTCGGTTCGATATGGAGAATGCTTCCGCAGCTAGAACTCAACTTGCTACAAATCATGATATGGCACCTGACGAAAATGGTGATCTGGTTTATGCCACTATGTACAGAGGAATGATCGGATCTCTTATGTACCTAACAGCCTCATGACTTGATATCATGTATGCAACGTGTCTCTGTTCTAGATATTAGGTGAAACCAAAAGTCAACCATCTCATAGGCGTGAAAAGGATTTTTTGTTATTTGAAGGGTACTCCAACATTCGGGTTGTGGTATCCTCATGATGATGACTTTGAACTTACAGCATATAGTGACTCGGATTATGGCGGTTACAAAATGAACTACAAGTCAACATCAGTAGGATCTCAGTTCTTTGGTAGATGGTTATTCACCTCGCAGTGTAAGAAGCAGACCTACATTGCTCTGCCAACATGTGAAGCTGAATGCGTTGCTGCTGCAAGTTGTTCACAAATCATTTGGATTAAACAGCAAATGCGCCACTACGGTTTGCAATTTTCTAACACTCCTATTTTTATTGTTAATTCTGCTACTATAGCCGTAACAAAAAATCCAGTCCAAAATCCTAAAACTAAACACATCGGGAATAAATATCACTTTATACGTGACTATTTTGAAAAGCATTTAATCGATGTGGTTAAAATAAATACGTATTTTCAACGCGCCGACCTCTACACAAAGGCATTTGATAAACTGAGTTTTTATATCTGTTAGAGGTCAATGGCATGAAAAAAAATGTGAAGTGATTCCAGTAGAGGAAAGTTCGTAGTCCGACTAGTATAGTTAATTTTCTTTTATTCTATTTTACTTATTTTTCACTCGAATTAAAATCCAAAAACACAAAAAAAATATTTTCGGTTTTAGAATTTTAGGGAGGGAATAGGTTAAATTAGTATTCATTTCATGCAGTAGTTAATTACTTAAAAAATGAGGGACGAGGGCAGCTTAGCTAAAAGTAATGAAATCAAATCTGTGATTCTGATTCAACGTTTATGGAAAATGATAGTACACAGTGAATAGAGTGTTTGGAACTTTAAAAGATTTTAAATGATTAAAGATGAAAAATTCAAACTATAAGTTTCAAAAGTCTAAGAAAAATAAAGGGAAAAATGATAGTAAACTAGTATGCTACTAAGGTAAGATAGAGAAAGTAGACCTAGAGGTTGCTAGTTCATTATATGATATATCGGCAGATTCAACACAATAGATTAGTAAACCTCATTGGTGGTTTATAATTCAAACTAAGTTTTTCAACTTGCTGTGGGTTCCCATCTTATCCGTGGGTAACACAATCAACGCAGTTCCAATAAGGGGTGAAGAACAAAATAATTGCCATAAATGTGTGCGGACGACCATAAAATTGAGCAAAGCATATGGAATATTGCTAAATGCAATGAAGCTAATAACTTATATTGTTGGTGCTTTATATGCAAAAAGAAAAATAAATGCTCTAACAAGAAGATAGGTTGTGTGCCTCTCTGCTATGCGGTGGCACTGACCAGAGGATAAGCATAACCTAAATATTCTAGAATTCATTGTAGTTTGCGCCTCTCTGCTAAGCGGTGGCGCTGACCTGAGGCTTGCATCTCTTTGAAAGCCCTTAGAATAGTTTCTTCTTGTCAAATACCCGTAGACCACTCAAAAACCTCCTGAGGAATGTTGATTACCAAATAAGTGTGGGATCCGCAAATGCTCGTTGAAATAATTAAACCGTAACTCATAACCAATGTGTGTCAAAAATATGTATATGGTTTTAAGAGGACAAGTATACTACCAATCATCGTGAGCTGCACTTCTTCAAAGTCAAAATCATTGTGTGCATGTTATAGCTCTAGTATGATATCCTAAAATTGCTATTGACTCCCGGTGAAAACAAGAATCTGGCATCAAAATGGTTTATTAAAATGTCCCAAATGATTCTGATATACATGTATGATTCGATACTGAATCGTACTAGATGTGATAAAATAGAATTGAAGTTGTGCTGTCTAGGAAGTAAAATCGGTTAAAAGTACTCTAATAGGTTTAAATCCATCTCCAAATCAAACATACAAAAATATATCTTGTTTCGTTTTTAAATTTTCTAGTTCCTTTATTTAACTTGTAGTTATTTGTTAGGTAAAATCTCAAATTAGACATCTGGATTCAATATATGAATCACTCACTAAAAGGATCACATCTGAGGTGATCACAAAAGGTTTAAGTTAAAAGGATCACGTCTGAGGTGATCAACTGTTTTTCAAATTAAAAAAATCATGTGTGAGATGATCATTGGTCATAACGTCTTATAAATAGTTAACAGGTTAAGTGTTTGAAAGTGCATGAGGTCAAACTCATAAGTCATAGCCATTCGCACGACTGGACCATAAGTATGAGCCAGTCGCACAATTGGATCATCAGTATGAGCTAATAGCACGATTGAACCATACGTATGGATGAGACGTACGATTAGACCATAAGCATGAGTCAATCCATATGATTGGATCACTAGAATGAACCAATCACACGAATGGAGGTGACCGATTAAACTAGTCGCACGACTGGCCCCAGTCGCACAAATGAAGCGTGCAAACAGGTCCAGTCGCACGACTAAAGGTAAATTCTGTATACATAGAGGGGTGTCAGTCGCACATTCTCATCACCCCTTAATCGCTCTCAAGTCGCACGAAAGCACCGTTACTCTGCCAAAATTTCATTTTATTAATTTAGCATCGTGTTTGTGATTCTAACATGTACTCAGTGTATCTACAAGTAATGTGCATCCAAAATCGACATCAATGTCCCACTTAACCTGGCCCTAATGTCCGAAATCGCTTAAAACAAGAACTTAGACAAAATCTTCAAAATAAACCACTAAAATGGATTTAATCATTGATTGAAATAGTATTAGGTGTTATTTTGAATGTCTGCAAGTGTAATGAGCCTGAACACAATGGTTAACATCAAGTACACACCAAGAACTAATATTAAAGTATCGAATAGAGACTTATGCGAATGGACATGCTGATGAACTTCAATGCATGATTGAGTAGGGCGAATGACTCAATTGCACGAATGAGCTAGGCGTATGACTCAATCGCATGATTGAACCGCATGGGACAACATACGGCTAAGCTCAGTCGCAGGCTCAATCGTACAACTGAGCCCAATCGCACAACTAAGACTCCGTCGAATTGTCTATTCGCACGACTGAACAAGAAGCTTCAAGTTCATTAAAATTCAAATGTCATACATTTACACAAATTCTAATGTATATGTGTCTTGTGTTATAGAAACATGGCTAGCAGATGGACTATGAGCACGAAGCACAACATGTGTGCTCATCATCATGTCACATCCCGAAACGCTTCTGAGTTCACGGGGATTATTGTCTTTTTATGGAGATCGAGGATCTTCAAGGCCATCTCTACACCATGTACACCATATAGATCGATTCAGGGATTTTGTGCGAAAGTGCTGCAGTGGACTGATAAGCTGAGCGTCATCATATTCGGAGGGTTTTGGAGTTGGGCGAGGATGGTGACTGGCCAACTAGGCTGCATCCCCAGACGGTTCAGGGATGTTTTCTTCAGATCAAGTACGCTGGGGAGATTAATGTTGGGTGCTCAACAAGAGCAACCTGTGCCCCTAGTTAAAGTACTTGGCCCATGTGATCCTCAAGTGCATAGCCTCAAAGAAAGAAGGATTTGATGAGATGTCTGGTCAAATCCAGAATGCTTACGTAGCTTTGGTACTGAATGTTCCAATCAGTTTCTCTCAGATGATCTTCACGTACATGGTAGATAATATAGATGCCAAGGGGAGGATGGCTTATGTATGTATCCATGTTTTCTGCAGATGATCAATGATCAGAAGCTTCCTTTGCTGCCAAAGGAGAGAGATGATGTTGTCACTCTTCAGGTTATGGATGATACGACGTTTGGTAGGATGAAGGTGTACCGGGGAAAGCAGGTAAGCTCCCGGTGAGGAGATTGCTTGGGCATTTGGCCAGGGAAGATTACGTGGCACCCGCTCGTAAGAAGTTGCACCACGATGATAGTGATTCAGACACTGAGCCCATAATTTTACCCACTAACGATGATGATGACAGTGAAGATGGTGGAGATAGTACCCCACTCCATCGAGGGCCAATGCCACTGATATATCATCTCCACCATCCACTCAGGGTGGAACTAAGAGAGCTGCGTTCCATCGAGACTTCCTGCTAGATGAGGTGGAAGAGTCAGATGAGCAGATGAGGATCCGCTGGTAAGGACAGTGGGCAGTAAGGTTGTTGCCACTAATAGAGGGATTGTTGCAGTTAGTGGATGCCAAGGTGAGTCCAGGGGTGCTACTACTGATATTACTGATCCATCATACATCCCTAACCAGCCCATCAGCCTAGGGGGAACATCCTCTTCTAAGGGCTCGAGGAAGAAGCGGATGGCTCAGCCCCACAACATGAAGGGCAAGAGGAGGAGGATTACCCTCATTACCACCACATCCACCACCTATACCATAGCTACCACCACCACTACCACACCCCATACCACCACTACAGCACCTCCCACCACCGCTACCACACTACCTACCACCACTACCACACTTCCTACCACCACTACCACAACCACCCCTTCTCCATTCACTCCTATTCCACCTCCCATATTCACCATATCCACCACCACCCAACGAGCCGGGACATCTGCTCAAGTCCCAACAAGCCATATATCAACTCTACCCTCTTTTGGGGTAGAGGAACAGCTAGCCAACCTCAACCAAATGGTGTTAAGGTTGTGTGCCGCCAATGAGCAAAGACCCACACAGCTCAACCAGATTATGGAGCTCAATGCTACTCAAGCTTAGCATATTACACAGCTCCAGGAACAGAATGCACATTTTGTTCAGAGGATTGAGGGGCTAGAGAGGAAGAACAGAAGATTATGCTAAGGCTTAATAGATCAAAAGATCAGCCTTTAAAGATGAGGGAAGGAGATGATGATGATGATGATGATGATGATTCGGGTGAAGAAGATAATGAAGGGTTAGTTTGTCCATAAAACCAAAGTTTAACCTCTTAAACTTTCAGAAAAACACATCGGAAATATATTTAGGAACATCATTATAAAACTGAAAATTTCATATTCTTATGGTGACATATATATGTTTAAAACAAACCCAAAATCAAAGGGTCATTATATGTGAATAAGCAAGCTATGAAACATATGTAAATGTACATAAAATCACAGCTACAATGAGCTGTGAAAAACTACCTTACAACAGCTTAAAACCGACCAAGAAAGGGATGTTGGATGCTCAAAACTCGGCCAAGACTCCAAGGAAAGGACCCCTCAAGCTTGTATACCCCAAGCTAACTTGCAAAAACCTCTTCTTGCTAGGGAGATGAACACCAAAATGACTCCAATACCTCTCCAAAGGTTGCTGGAACCCGAGAGCTTGAGAGAGAGATGAGAGATTCTAATTTTTTATTTGCATGTGTGAAAGAGATGGGATGGTTGAGTGTTGGACTAGTCTTTAAAGTTCTTTAGTTCACAAGAAATTAAAACACTCTCATAGGAGAGGGGGGCGGCCGAAAAAAGCTCTAAGATAAGAGTTTTTCCCCCCAAAACCTTATCAAATAATTTTATAAGCTAGTCCCTTATAAGTTGTACAATTAACTTTTAATTGTATAACTTATACACTCTTTTATTATTTAATGTTATCTAACTAACTTAAATAACAGTAAGTAATATTCTTGAACAAAATATCCTAATACGTTGTTCCATCTCATATGCAACTTATTTAGAAAACCCATTTTCTAAATTTGGTGTTATTATTTAATTGGATGATCATATCATCAATTTAATAATTGTCGGTGATTGCAAAGCTTGTTATTGGGTATAACCCGACTTGGATCATGACATACTAACCGCATCAATGTTTTATGTGTCTTGGGCATATAGAATCCAACAGATAAGGGTGATGATTAAGGACGGAGTGGAAAGGAGAAAGGGGACGATGATGACGAAGATGGTGATGTTGTTGCATCCGCTTCTACTCAGGCTCAAGAGAGGCGTTCTAAGAGAACTAAAGATTGAGGAGCCTCTTCTTCAACTCCTCCAACTGAAGAATTGACCAATCAAGATAAAATTAAAGATCAGTTGTTTTGGATTTAAAAAAGACTTTTGTACTTGATTCGTATATTACAGTAATGAAATTTATGATTATCTATGTTTATCTATGTTTAAATGTCTTTATTAACTACTAATGATTGATGTGTTAAATGTTTAAATCAAGCAGATAAAACTTCACAGGAAGATGAATATGATATTGCCCCCTTCAGCAAATCAAGTCTCAATTTACCATGATTCTTGATTTGCAAGGAATTGTGAGAAGGTTAGTGAGCTACACTGACGAAGAAGGATAAATTATACATGATTTGACCTACGTGCAACTTGTTGAGATGTTCAGACTGAATCCTGATGATCTCGTCAAAGACGCTCTAAAGGTCGATGTTATAAGTGATGATGAGCTGAACAATGTTGATGAAAAAGAGATAGAGGACGTCATGTCTAACCACTATCCAGAGTACACTGACCAAGAGGGAAATGTGATCCCCAACTTGGGTGACACTCTTAGCAGTGCTACATTTGAAAAACCAGATAAAATGGAGAAAGAAAAAGATAAGTATGAAAGCCAAGCCCAAGCCTCGAATGCATATGTTGATATAAACAAGGCTGAATGGGCAGCTTGTTTTGCTGAAATAACAGCCCAGGGCACAGCTCCAAAGCAAATGCCTACACTAAACTCTACAAAGTCAAGAAACATTAGAAGGTGTCTGGTAAAATCATTGAGTGGGCCAATTTTAAGGACTTCAAGGTATATGCTATAACGAGAGAGAAGGGCATTGAGTACTTCAGATATCCACATGATCTGAAGACTCTCCCACATTTTGAGCTCAACCGACTGGCATGCTTAAATCTGTTTTATGTTGATCTTAGAAAGATGTCTAGTTGGTTTGAAACTGAACTAAAGAAGGAATACCACACCAGATGGCTAAAATTCAGACCTCAACAACTGAAGAGGTACATCCGTAGGTCTGAAGTGGATCTTATATTTGGGAAGCCAAACGTAGTGTTGAAGTGGAGACCCCCGCACACAATGTAAAAGCTTCCCTTACGGGAAATGCCTCAAGACTTCACTCCACATTTCAAATGGTGGTATAATAACCGAAGGACAGGTGAAGTGGTCATAATTCTGAACAAAGGCGGCAGAACGGAAACTATCATGGTATTTGACCCAATGTGGCTTACAAACTTATCGGCTGAAGTTGTCTATACTCTATAGAAATGGCCACTGTTCAATGACACACAAGATATTGTACAAGCGCCCCATTTCCAACATGTGATACGACTCTGTTTTGTATTTGAAATACACGTAGGATTCACAAGAGAGGAGAAGTACAAGAAGTTTGGGGAGAATATGATGAATGTCAGACTATAGTGTAAATTTGGTCCAAGGGGGAGTTTGTTGATACATATGTCCCTAGCTTATGAGCTTAATGTAAATGTCTTTTATGTCTTACACATATGTAATGAATGGGTTAAATGAAATATAATATGTGGTTTATGTTTATAATGTTTAATATTTCATAGTATTAGTGTGTATTAAAGTATAATGAACTTACTATATAGGTTTGAGATTGTTGTGCATAGTTCTTAGTGAATAATGATTGAGAAATATGTTCAAACTTAGTCGTATGAGTCTTCATGCGAATGGACCATGCTAATGGACCATATGCATGAATACATCATGCTAATGGACCAGTCGCATGACTAAACTTAGAGACTGGATCATTCGCAATATTAAGACATAAGATTGACTCAGTCGCATGACTGAACCTTTAGTCGTGTGTATGGATCAATCGCATGACTGAACCACACTAATGGATCAGTCGTACGATTGGAAACGCATACCCAATAAATACCACCTCATTCAGGAAAAAAACAATATATGTTGGACCAAAAGAACCAATGAGCCTGATGAGAAAAACCTCTAAGTCCCACAGACATTACAACTGGTGAAGAAGATCACAACAGCTGAAGACATCAGCTGATCACAAAGTCTGAAGACAAGAACTGAAGACTACTACTGAAGAAAAAGTCTAAAAGTAAAGTACTCAAGACAAAGTCTGAAGACAAGAACTGAAGACTACTACTGAAGACAAAGTCTGAAAGTAAAGTACTGAAGACAAAGTCTAAAGACAAGAACTGAAGACTACTACTGAAGACAAAGTCTGAAAGTAAAAACTGAAGACAAAGTCTGAAAGTAAAGTACTGAAGACAAAGTCTAAAGACAAGAACTGAAGACTACTACTGAAGACAAAGTCTGAAAGTAAAGTACTGAACACAAAGTCTGAAGCTATTAGTTGAAGACAAAGTCTGAAAGTAAATGTCTGAAGAACAAAGTCTGAAGAACAAAGACTAAAGACCAAAGTGATCAGTAGTTGTCACAACAGCTGAAGTTATCAACTTCAGTAGTTGTGATGGTTTCCTTTCAGTACTTGTAATTTAGTTTTAGTAGTTTAGTTTCAGTAGTTTTATGTTTCTTGTACTTAGCATTCTCTGAGATGTAATCAGTAGTTGAGAACATTCTCAGTAGTTTGCATAGTTTCAATAATTTGAATAAATCTGTTAGATTTCACTGTCAAGTGACATCAGCACACGTCACATATCCTATATAAGGAATGTTGACCTAATTGTAAAGTGTGACATTGAGCCACCACGAAAGCATATGAATGAAATATCTCTTTTGCTGAATACTCTTTTTCTATAACCATTTACTGTTACATTGAATATCAATTGTGTTCTTGTGAATTGTTTAAATTCATTGTTCGAATTCCGCTGCAATACTCTCTAATCAATCAAACTTAGATCACTAATCCTAACAAATGGTATCAGTGCAAGGTTAATCATTGATCGATCTAACAATTGATCATTGAAACTGTTATTCGGTATCTAGTTTTGATTGAATTAGAATATTTTCAAGATTGGTTATAGATCATTGAATTTCTGCTGCTTTCGTTTATGTGCTTTGAGTTTTCTCTTGGTTCATATTGAGTTTGTTGTGTTTTGCACTAAATCAGTTAAAACTGAATTGAATTTGGTTGAATCTGAGAATGACTACTCCGTCTAATGACCCTCACAATACCGGTTCCTTAACCAAGCCTTCGATGCTGGTTAGGACTGAGTATAACATATGGCAACAAAGAATGCTTCATCACCTGTCTGTTAACAGTTGAGGTTGTTGGACATCTGTGGTACATGGTCCACACAAGCCTATGGTGAACAATCCGGAAACCAACCAAATGGTTCCGAAGAAGAAGGCACAATACTCAGATGAGGATCGAAAACTGTTTGAGATTGATGCTAAAGCGCATGGAATTCTGGCCATGGCACTGCCGAATGAAATCTATTCTGGGCTTATGCATCATGAAACTGCTCATGACCTCTGGATATGAGTCTTAGCAAACAATAGAGAAATCCTTGCCCAAAAATAAGAGACATTCTCTCATAGGAAGGGTGAGTCACTCACACAACAATTTGAGCGATTTCCCTATTTGATCTTTGAGCTGAAAATGGTCAAACATGAATACACTACTAATCAGATGAACAATAGATTCCTCGTATTACTGCCTGAGAGATGGGACGCATATACCATTGTCCTACGCTCCAGTGCAAATCTGGATAGTCTATCTCTCACCCAACTCCATGGGAAACTGCTTACATTTGAAAGAGAGATAGAGCAGAAAAGGAAACTGGCATCATCAGGAAAGCTCACTAATGACTTTGTACCAGGGAACACTGCCTTGGTTGGTCATGAGTCAGAATACGCTGCATCAGAAAGCAATTATGATGAGCCTATAGATTTCTCCTCAAACGGTTCAGATCATGCATTGTTAGTGTTGATAGTCAGTCAGGCTGTAATAGTGACAATTTGTGTTTCATTATGGATGATTTAAAGGGTATTGCTGATGATGAATTAGAAGAGATGGATATTCTGAGCCAAATGGCCTTGATTAATATGAGATCTCAAAAGTTCTACAAGAGAACTGGTAGAAAATTCCTAGGACTCTCTGGCAAAACCAAAGTTGGTTTTGACAAGAGTAAGTTGAGGTGTCACAAATGCCACAGGCTTGGACACTTTGCGAGAGAGTGTAGATCATCTGGATCTAACTCCTCTATACCCTTTGTGACTTTTCCAAGCAATAGTCCACAAAACAGAGGGCAACATCCTACTAGTTCTGGTCATCATTCACAACCTATATCTCCTGCATATTTTGTCTCTCAGGGTCCAATGTCATATCCATATCCCTGCTAATACATGTCACACCCAAATCCGGTTCAAGTTTCTCATGCACAACAACCTCAAGCCCTACCTGAGCCTCTACCATCTTAATCATCTCAATCACAACCTCATCACAGCTTCTTCACCCCTAGTATTATTAACTGGAGCAGTTTACCAGATGATCTCTCTGGTAATGAGAAATTATTTGCTGGTGATGGTCAACATGGGGTGAACATCCGGTTGGGAATTTAGCTCTCATGGCCTGGAATCTACTGATACTTCATGCTCCAATGCATCTTCATCACAGGTAACCCAGGTATCCTCTGAGGCTAAGGCCAAGCTATGTTTTGAATCTTGCATAGGTGCACTTATCTCTATTAGAGAGGCAAATGTAGCTTTAATAAATCAAAATCTAGGGCTTGAGCAAACCCTTTCCAAAAGAAAAGCTGAATATGTGTCTGTCCTTAAGGATAAAGATGATGAGATTATAAGCTTAAATGCCAATTAAATGAGAAAAGGCTAAGCTAGAGGTCATTCTTGAGAACCATAGAGATCTCAAAGAAAAACTTGCAGTTACCCAAGTTGAGTGTGACCGCTGGGCATCATCCTGCAAGGGATTTGAAATGCTGCTCAGCAAGCAATCTACTTCGAATGTGAAGTTTGGAATAGGTTGCAACCACATTGCACCACCTACAGATTTTACTCCAAAACCAATAGTAAAATTTGAAGGTGAAAGTAATTTCAAAACCACATCATCATGTGCATCATCCTCAAGTGATCACCCAAAATCACAAGATGAAATCAGTGTTGATACCTTAGCAAATCAATTGGCTGATGGGTTAACTACTGATAAGCACATGAAGCTGAGTACTTCAGATGTTGTCCCAGAAAGTACCTCAAGTACTGAAGGGCAAGTCATAACATCTGAAAAGCATTTCAAATCAGCTGAAATAAAAGGATTAACAACTGCTGATAGAGAACAGCTGAAGAACAAGTCTTCAGCTGTTACAGATCCTTCAATACTAAACAAAAGTACTGAAAGGAGGAAAGTACTGAAGAGCACACATTCAGTAGTTTCCACATCAGCAGTTGATCAATCCAAGATGAAGAATAAGCCATGTGAAATATGTGGTAAATTCAATCATCTTTCTCATGAATGTTGGTACAGAAAGGGTTCCAAACTCAACAGAGATAAGCTCATTAAAATCCAGATGGATGAAATGAAAAATGAGTTTGAGACTAAGTTTGTACCACAGTCATCTCTTTGTGATAAACCTAAGCCTTCAACCAAATCCAAAAAGAAGGATAGGGTTTATCATAAAACAACTGATAGTGCTCCTCATGATAAACATCAGACTATGTCTGTGAATTTTAAGGAGGAAATGGTGGGTCACAGGAACTCATCGAACACAAGTACTAATATGTCACAAGGGCTGAAAGCTTTAGCTACAAATCAGACACAACTTGTTATGATGGTTCAGCATTTGTTGGGGAGAATAACTAACTAGATGCACCTGTGATCAAACCACTGAAAAGGCATTCCAAGCCCAATCCAAGGATCCATTTCAGCACCATCTCCTTCTTCATCAGCTGTTTATCATAAGAAACAAGTGATGGTTAATCTGTTGATGAAAGAGACCAAAACCAAAAAGGTTTGGGTCTCAAAACCTAACTAGTTCTTTATGATGAATGCAGGGTTCTTCAGCATGCAAAGGAGCATCTGGTATGTAGACAATGGAGGATCTATACATATGACTGGGAGCAGTTCTCTTCTAATGACTACTCTCAAGGAAAGAAGGATTTGTTTCATTTGGAAATGATGCCAGGGTTATATCATCGGGAAGGATATGTGTCTAATGGACAAATCAGGTTGATGATGTTAATCATGTGGAGAATCTCAAGTATAATATGCTGAGTGTCAGTCAGATGTATGATAAAGGGCATGTTGCACTTTTCATAAGCCAGAACTGCAGGATCTATTTTCCCAAGTTCTGAGGCTGATTGACAAGGAATTGGATGAACATACTCTCCTGAAGGCCAACAGGATTGGAAGAGTGTATGCTTGGATTTGTCAAAGAAGATTGATTTGAAGGGTCATCCTTGCCTGTTCTCCAAAGCCTCTTCTCAGGAATCTAAACTGTGGCATAGAAAGCTGGGTCATGTTAATCTTAAAAACATGAATGAGCTGATCCACAATAGTTTAGTGAGAGGTCTACCAATAAAGGAGTTCCACTGTGATGAAACCTGCACTGCTTGTTTGAAAGGAAAATAGCACAAAGTCTCATTCCCTCCTATTGAAGTAACTAAGTCCACTGCCTGCTTGCAGTTACTGCACATGGATCTATTTGGTCCTGTGAGAGTGATGAGAATGGCAAAGAAGAAATACTGTGTGGTAATTGTGGATGATTACTCCAGATTTGTATGGACTTTCTTCTTGCATTCAAAGGATGAGGTTGCTCAAACGATTATAAACTTTGTGTTGTATGTTGAGAAGCAGTATTCCCTATCAGTCAAGTGTATAAGGAGTGATAATGGAACTGAATTCAGATCTATACACTTGATGATTTTTATCTATCAAAAGGAATCAAGAGGCAGTCTAGCATCCCAAGGACTCCAGAACAAAATGGAGTAGTGGAGAGAAAGAACAGGACCCTAATTGAAGCTGCAAGGTCTATGTTGGCTGACTCTGGTTTGCCATTAACCTTTTGGGCTGAAGCCATTAACACAACTTGCTATGTGCACAATAGAGTATTAGTAAATCAGAGGTTGATGAAGACTCCATATGAACATCTACATCATTTGGCTCCTCTAATTTCATTCTTTCAAGCCTTTGGGTGTCCTTGTTTCATTCTCAACACAAAGGATCAACTCCACAAATTTGATCCTAAGGTGGTGCAGGGTATTTTGTAGGTTATTCATCCACATGCAAGGCTTACAGAGTCTTCAACTGAAGAACAAAGTTAGTTGAAGAAACCTTGCATGTGAAATTCAATGAATCTCCTACGATAAAATTCCACAAAACCCTGTGGATTTGTTTGATCTGGACATACTGCAATATGTTCCTTTTCAACCTCCAGTTGTTGCAGATCTGTGGATAAAATCTTCTACAGCAAGTCTTCCACCTGGTGGTACTGAAGATGATGATGATATCAGTATCTCACCTTTTCAAGTTAGTGACCAACTAATGAGTCCACTAAACTTGATGTTCCGGTAGCTTCAGCAGCTCCATCCACAACAAATGCTGATAAGATTTCTGACTCCTCTACATCATTTGATTTGCCATCTCATACTTGGTTTCCAGAGTCTGGATCAACATCTGCTGCTGCTAAACGTGCTACAAACACTTGCACTGATCTTATAGTGTACCAAGACTGAAGAATCACCCCATGTCTCAAATCATTGTTGATATCAATGCTGGTGTCTCAACTAGAAGTCAATTCTCCAACTTCTGCTTCTATGCTCTCTTCATCAGTCAGCTAGAGCCAAGAACTATCATGTTGCTTTAAGAGACAATAGATGGGTTGAAGCCAGGCAGCTTGAGCTACTTCAGTTCAGAAAGCAGCAAGTGTGGGGACTGGTTCCTCTACCCCCAGGTAGTGTGCAATAGGCACTAAAGGGTGTTTAGGAATAAAACTGATGAAAATGGGCTTATTGTCAAGAACAAGGCTAGACTAGTTGTACAAGGGTTTTCACAAGAAGAAGGTATTGATTATGATGAAACCTTTGCCCCTATAGCCGACTAGAGGCAATTAGATGTTCTTAGCCTATGCTGCATTCCACAATCTTAAAGTTTTTCTAATGGATGTCAAAAGTGCATTTTTATATGGTAAAATAAAAGAAGAGGTTTATGTGTGTCAACCACCAGGTTTTGAGGACAAACATCCTTATTGGGTGTATAAACTTGATAAGGCTCTTTATGGTTGAAGCAAGCTCCTAGAGCCTGGTATGAAACACTTTCAAATTATCTACTTAACAATAATTTCACTAGAGGTTCAAATTTATGTTGATGATATTATTTTTGCATACTCTAATCACCAGTTGTGTGATGATTTTACAAGTTTAAGGAAACAAAAGTCTGAAATGAGTGCAATGGGAGAACTACAGTTCTTTCTAGGCTTGCAAATCAACAAAGGCTGATGGAACTTTATTCATTAGTCAAAATATACAAAAGATCTTTTGAATAAGTTTGATATACAAAACTGTAAGTGATAGGACCTGGTATTTGAACGAAATACCTAGTGATTAGCGTGTAGACCAGACAAAATAGTGCGGAATCCTATTTGATTGGCGATCCAATCAGTGAGAACACACGAAGAATCAATCAAGAATTGAATCTAATGTTAGAAGTCTATTTGGAATCGATCTAATGTGTTTGTGAACTTGGAGAATGAATTGTGAGGCTTCTAGACGGCTAGGGTACGTCTCGAATCGTAATTAATGAAAGCTCTCTTCTTTTCACGAATTGGGTTGTATTTATAGGTTAGTATTGTTCATTCGTGCGACTGAACCATTAGTATGGTTCAGTGGTGCGATTGAACCATGCGGTTGATTCATCCGCATGACTGAGTGTTCAGTCGTGCGACTGAGCCAATCTTATGTTACAATCATACGACTGATCCAGTCTCCTGGTTCAGTCATGCGACTGAGTCATTCGTATGAAGTTATTCATGCATATGGTCCAATGCATGGGTCATTGTATGAGAACTTCATTTTGTTAAGTTTGAATGTATTAATTAATATAACATTATGTGTAACAATTCAAAAAACACAAACCTAATTAACCAATCAACGTCGACTAATTAATGAAATATTAAACATTATAAATAACAAACAAACAATATCATTTCATTAATCATTCCAATCATTACTCAGAATCAGACAAACAAGATCTATTACATTCATATCATGATCTAGGGACATACATGTATCAACAAACTCCCCTTGGACCTAGATCTCTCTAATCTCTTGTTTTCTGCATAAATTCCTTGTATTTCTTGTACTTCTCCTCTTTTGTGACTCCCGTGTGAATCTCAAACACGAAGCAGAGTCGTATAACGTTCTAGAACTGGAGGGCTTGTACAATATCTTGTGTATCATAGAATAGTGGCCACTCGTATAGCGTATAGACATCATTAATGACAAGTTTGTAAGTCACAATGGGTCGAATACCCTGATTGTATCCATTTTTCCCTCTTTGCTTAGGACTATGACTAGTTCAGCTGTTCTCCAATCGTAGTACCACCACTTCTAATGTGGAGTGAAGTCCTATGGCATTTCCCTGAGTGGGATTCTGGACATTGTTCGCGGAGGATTCCACTTCAACACTATCTTGGGCTTGCTAGTAATGGCATCAACCTCAGACCTTCTCATATACCTAATAGGCTGTTGGGGTCTGAAGTTAACCCATCTGGTGTGGTAGTCCTTCTTTAGGGCAGCCTCAAACCAGCCTAACATCTTCCTCGGTTCAGCATACAAAAGCTTTAGCTTAGCCTGCTGGTTGAGCTCAAAACCTAGTAGAGTCTTCAGATCATGTGGGAATTTCAAGTACTCTATGCCCTGTTCTCTCTTAACTGCATAAGCATTAAGATCCTCAAAATACGCCCATGCTATGATCCTTCCTGACACCTTGTGATGTTTGTTGACTCTGTAGAGTTTGGTGTAGGCATCCTTCTTTGGTGCAGCATGTTGGGTTCTAACTTCTTCAAAACATGCAGCCCACTCAGCCTTTCGAATGTCGACATCATCATTTGAGGCTTGGGCTGTTCCTAATGCTTTCTCTGTTTCTTGCTCCATCTTGTTCAACACCTCAAAAGTATCGCTGACAAGGGATTCACCCAGATTGGGGACCACATTACCCTCATGTCAGTGTACTGAGGGTAATCCTCGGCAGTGACATCTTCGATCTCGACTTCATCAACATCATTGAGCTCTTCGTCACTAGTCGAATCGCATGTCGGAGCATCTTTCACTATCTCATCTGGATTTAGCTTGAAAAGCTCTGAGTTGCTCGTTTGATAGGTCATGAATTATTTCCCTTCTTCAGGGGTATAATTCACTGACCTCCTAACAATCCCTTGCAGATCAAGAATCATTGTTAGCTGTGTCTTGATCTACTGAAGGGGAGCAACATCAAACTCATCTCTTTGTAATTTGGATCTGTTTGGTTAAACATTCAACACATAAATCATTAGTAATTAATCAAACAGAAATGCATTAACTTAATATAAACTTCAATAAATAAATCTTAGTAATAATCAACACAAATGCATTAATTAATATAAACATCGTTTTCAATACAGGATTCAAATACAAAAGTAAATAAACACATAAACATCTCTTTACTTTTATCCTGTATCGTCGTCTCATCACTTCGAGGAGCAGAAGTAGAAGCAGGTTGGTTGTCTGTTCTTTGACCTTTTCTCTTGACCTGAAGCAGAGGCGATGCAGCTGCATCCGCTCCTTCTGCTTCATCATCATCGTCCTTCTCCTCGTCCTATCTTCTTCAGTTTCCTCATTCTCCTCTGTATCACTCTCATCATCTCATCATCATCTTTACCACCGTCCCCTTCCTTGATCTTCAAGGGATCCTCCTTAGATCCTTTCAGCTTTAATATGATAGTCTTCTTTGCCTCCTCCAACTCCTCTATCTTCTTGCTTGATGTGACATATGTGCTTGGAGTTGGGCTATCTCAGTGCTCTGAGCAGCCATCTGTTGGGCCTGCTCCTTGATAACTCGAGGCTGCTCTGCAATCTGGTGAGATTGTGCAGCAGTCAGGTCAGTAAGCTGGCAGATCTGGGCTGCCTTCTCCTCATCTGTAGCCAGTAAGCGCATCACCATCCTGTTCAGCGCAGACAGCTGTTCCTCTACCCCGATTGGAGGTAGAGGTGATCCATAAGTATGTGAGGGATGGGCTGAGGGTCCTGATTGGTGTGAAGTGGTGGTGGTGGTGGCTGTAGTGAAGATAGGTATGTTAAATGGTGGAGGTGATGTGGGAGTAAACGATATGGTGGGGGATGGAATCTATACTGTGGTGGGAGGTATGGTGGTGGCTGTGGTAGCTGTGGTGGATGTGGTGGCTGTGGTGGTGGATGGTATCTGTACTGTGGTGGGAGGTATGGTGGTGGCTGTGGTAGCTGTGGTGGATGTGGTGGAAGTAGAGGCTATGGTAGCTATCATCTGACCATGGGGCTTAGCCATCCTTTTTCTCCTCGTCCCCGCTGAGGTGGATGCTCCCCTACAACCCTGCCTGCTGACCCCGGTGCATAACTTGGGTCAGTATCAGTCTCTCCGGAGTCTCTCGGGTGTTCACCAACCACCTTAGCCCATGTTCTGTGGGAACAACTTTTTCCCACAGTTCGCGTTAGGGGCTCCTCATCCGACTCCTCCTCCTCCTCCGCACCCGAACAAAATCCTGATGGAATCCAGCTAACTCGGCTACTTCTCCAGCTGGAAGGACACTGGAGGTACAACATCAGACACAGTGCCTCTAGGTGAAATAGGCATACCGTCTCTAGCATCCCCACTGTCATCATCATCCGAGTCATAAGTGGGTAGAGCAATCTGCTCCACATCAGAGTCCACTATCATCGTGGCGCCACTTTCTCTTTGCTGGCACCACGTAGTCCTCCGGGTCAGATGCCCAAAAACCTCCTGACAGGGGGTTCACTTGCTTCCCCCTATACACTTTCATCCTCCCTAGGGTAGTGTCATCCATCACCTCGAGGACTACCGCATCCTCCTTCTCCTTTGCAGGGAGGGAAGCTTCTGATCTATGATCATCTGCATAAACCTCGGGTACATACAGAAGCCTTCCTTCCCTTTCCCCTCGATGTTCTCCACCAGGTAGGTGAAGATCATCTTGGAGAAGCTGAACGGGTGGTTCAACACCAACGCAACATACGCGTTCTGTATCTGGTCGGATAGCTCGTCAAAACCTCCCTTCCTGGAAGCTATGTACTTAAGCAGCAGTGTGCAAGATACTTAAACTGGGGACAGAGTTACTCTTGTTGAGTACCCCAGCATTGATGTCCTAGAGTACTTGGCTCTAAGAAAGCATCCTCTGACTGTGAGGGGGTGTAATCGAGTCGGACAATCAGTGTCATCCCCCAACTGTAATATGATCCTTAGATCCTCCTCTGAGATCGTAATAGCCTCTCCAAAGATGGTACTTCTAATGCAATGAGGCTCAGACGATCTATCAACTGTAGCGCCTTCCCAGAAGGCCTGCTGAATAGATCGATAGGGAGTACAAGGAGTAGATATGGCATGTGCAATCCTCGATCTCAGTAGAATGTGTGATGCCAGAGAAATCAGCAGCGTTTCTGGATGCCAAGTCCAGATGAGCACATATATTGTGCTTCGTGCTCATAATCCATCGACTCGCCATTTGTTACACAAAGATAGTAAACATTAGTACCATTGGCTAAGAAAGTCATGAAACACTTAAACTTGAAGAAAATCTTTCTGTCATGCGATTGAGATTGTGCGATTGAATAGTGCGAATGGGGTTTAGTCGTGCGACTGATCCCATGTGTACCACTGAGTGTGCGACTGGGCTCATACGTATATAACCTCATGCGGTTACACCAGTCGTGCGACTAAACTTCATACGCATGGTTCAGTCGTGCGTTTAAGCAGTTCGCACCCTTCAGTCGTGCGACTGAAGTTCATCAATCTGTCCATTCGCATGATGTACTGACTGTTCGATTCAAATTCACTTTTTCACCATTTTTGAGTTTTAGACATCGTTATCTGGTTCATTTGACTCGCAATACATTCTTACAACACCTAACATCTTTACTTTCTTTTGTTTGAGTCATTTAGCTAGGTGATTTAGTCACTTAAATCTCGGTTCTTTTGCGAGTTCGAATGTACCGTATTTGCATCAAATTGAAAGTTATGGGAGTGCTTCTTTACCGTATATTACCTGTAAAGTCGATGTATATGGTCAGTAATCAGAAACGGGGGGATTTAGAGATCAAATGAAATTTGGGCAGAGTGGCGTTAAGTTGTGCGATTCAGGGTTAACTTGAGGGTGGTGAGTCTCTGCGACCGACTCCCCCTCTATTTATACTAACCCTAGATTCAATCGTGCGACTGAGCTCATACGCACCTTTCAGTCGTGCGAGTGGGACTCTGCCGTGCGATTGGTTCAGTCGTCTTTCTTCAGTCGTCCGACTGGATCTCAGTCGTGCGACTGACTCACTCGTCCGCCCTTAAGCGTCCGACTGGGCCAATCGTATGGGCCATTCGGTTGGATGGTCCATATTCATCGTCCATTCGTACGAATGGCTTCCATTGGTATGATTGGTCCATATGTATGGTCCATTCGTGCGAATGGGTCATACTTATTAAATTTTCTGCCAATTTGAATATTTAACATTTAAAACCGCTTTAATTGTAGTGATTAACGTTATGAGCATTTGATCATCTGAGACATTATCGTTTTGACTTGAAAACTTTTTGATCACCTCAGACGTGACTGTTTTAAACTTTGAAAGCACATGTGGTCATCTCAGACATGACCCTTTTAGTGAGTTGATCCCTTACTGATTTTCCTGATGTAGTCAGACAAGCAAACAAACTAAAACGACTAACTAAATTAGAAAATTTAAACTAATGAATGAAAAATAAGACTTGTTTTTGCCTTTTGTGAAAGATAAATCCTAAGATGGAAATCTACTGGATTTGCTTCTAGAATAGACAGCTTCAACTTAGATTGACTAGACCTGGACCAATTCAATTTTGGAATCATACAGGCAAGTCAAATCATTTTGGACTTGTTATCAAAATCTTTTGATGCTCGTTCTTGGTGTTCATCTAGAGTCGTTAGCAACTTTTAGGAAATCATACCGGAACTCTTAGATTACCATGTTGATTTGAACTTTCAAGAATTGCAGCCACAATGATTGTCAATATGTTTGTCCACTCAAATCCATACACAGACTTTTGACACAAACTGGTGATTTTTTTAGGTTTAATTATTTCAACTAACATTTGTGGATCCCACACTTATATGGTAATCAACATTCCTTAGGAGCTTTTGAGTGGTCTAGGGTATTATTACAAGGAGAGACTATTCTTAGAGCTTTCAAAGAAAACTAGTCCTCAGGTCAGTGCCATCGCACAGCAGAGAGGCAGCAAACAACAATGAATTCTTGAATATCTAGGTTATGCTTATCCTCAGGTCAGTGCCATCGCACAGCAGAGAGGCACACAACCAATCTCCTTGTTAGAGCAACTTAATATTATTTTGCACAAAATGCACCAACAACATAAGTCATTAGCTTTATAGCATTTGCCTTCATTTTTTTCTTGCTTTGCTCTATTTATGGTCATCCGCACACATTTGTGGCGTTTACATGCTCATTTCCCTTCATTGAATATTGTTGACTGTGTTAACAGTGATAAGATGGAAGCCCACAGTTAGTTGAACAACTTTGTTTGATCTTGAAATCACCAGTCAAGTCTAATCATCTATTGTGTTGAATCTACCGACATATCATTTGTGGTCTAGCAACCTCTAGGTCTACTCTCATTGTGTTGCCTTAGGAGTTACCAGTTTTTCTATCATCTTCCTTTTATATTGCTTAGACTACACAGACTTATACTTTGAATCATTGCATCTTTTCTAAATTTAAATTTTACAGTCCCTCTTAATTTGTTCCTGTATACTATCATTTTCCAAAGGGTTTTTCTATCATCTTCCCTTATTTTTTTTTAAATGTTACTTGCTGACAAATTCTCCCCCTAAAATACTAAAATCATAACTGGTTTAATTATTTTAGGATTTTTAATAAACAGCAACATAACATGAGTTTAAATGAACAGACTAAAATAAACAAATAAAATAAGAAATAAAATAGAAAAACATTAACTAAACTACATCATACTACACATTATCATCATGAGGAATAACCTCACTTTTCTTTTTAACGCTGTTGACCTCTAGCAGATATTGAAAACGTGGTTTATCAAAGGCTTTAGTATAGAGGTCAACGCGTTGAAAATCAGTATTAATTTTTACCACATCAATTAAGTTCTTTTCAAAACAGTCTGTTATGAAATGGTAGTTAATACCGATATGTTTGGTCTTAGGATGTTGGACCGGATTTTTAGTTGCTGCAATTGCAGCAGAGTTATCAACACAAATAGGAGTAGAGGAGAACTTTAAACCGTAATCCTGCATTTGCTGTTGAATCCATATGATTTGTCAACAACAACTTGTAGCAGCAACATATTCGGCTTCACAGGTTGACAATGAACCGATGTCTGCTTCTTACACTGCCAAGTAACTAGTCTTCTCCCAAAGAATTGACACCCTGCGGATGTAGACTTGTAGTTCATCTTGCAGCCTCCGTAATCCGAGTCACTATACCCCGTGAGCTCAAAGTCGTCATCGTGAGGATACCACAACCCAAGTGTGGGTGTACCCTTCAGATAACGAAAAATCCTTTTGACCCCGATCAGATGGTTGACCTTAGGCTTAGCCTAATATCTAGAACATAAAAATGTACCATACATGATATCAGGTCTTGAGGCAGTGAGATACATGAGGGATCCAATTATTCCTCGGTACATCATGGCGTCTACAAGGTCTCCATTTTCATCAGGTGCTATGTCATGATTCGTAGCAAGTGGAGTCCGAGCAGTAGATGCATTCTCCTTGTCAAAACAACTGAGAATGTCTCCTACATACTTGGTCTAATGTATAAAGATCCCATTTGGGGTCTGATCCACCTGTAACCCGAGAAAGAACTTCATCTCCCCCATAGCACTCATCTCGAACTCTTTCTTCATAACTGCTTCAAACTCTTTGCATAATTCTTTGTTCTTTGAACCGAATATTATGTCATCAACATAGATTTGTACTAGCACTAGGTCTCCATCTTTTTCTTTGATGAACAGTGTGCAGTCAATGACTCCCCTGCGAAAGCCGTGTTTCACAAGATGAGTCGAGAGTTTCTCATACCAAGCTCTTGGAGCTTGATGAAGCCCGTATAAAGCCTTGTCGAGCTTGTAGACTCTATCCCGATGATAAGGATCTTCAAATCCCTCGGGTTGACTGACATAGACTGTTTCTCTGATTTCCCCATGAAGGAATGCACTCTTCACATCTAATTGATAGACTTTAATCTTCATGTACGATGCATAGGCAAGGAAGATACGAATGGCTTCCATCCTTGCCACGGGTGCAAACACCTCATTGTAGTCAATTCCCTCAACTTGGCGAAATCCTTGAACCACCAATCGAGCCTTGTTCCTGATAATGACCCCTTGGTCATCTTTCTTGCATTTTAAAACCCATTTGGTGGCAATGACCTTAGAACCTTTAGGTTTATCAACAAGAGTCCATACACCTAACTTCTTGAACTGAAGAAGTTCTTCTTGCATGGCACTCACCCACGCCTCATCATTTAGTGCATCCTTGACGTATTTTGGGTCAAACTATGAGACAAAATACCGATAAGAACCATCATGAATATATCCCTTTTCCATAACTGAGGCGTAATCAGCTGAGTATAGCTGATTTCGGGTTTGCACTCGTGATCTGACATCCCCAATGACATTGTTTAGGGGATGATAGACGTTTAGTCGTGATCCTGGAGTAGTAGGAACTGCTACCTCAAAGCCAAGATTATGAACATTTGGTTCCGCAGCTGAGGTAGTTGGAGTTTGAGGCTCCGAAGTCGAAGGTACATCACTGGTAGATGCTTGTGGACTTTCAGGAACTGGAACATGTTCCTCCTGACTGTTCTGATCATCTTCTTCAGCTTCATCTTCAGAGGAGGAGTCACTGTCGTTGACTACTCCCCCTGACTGAGTAGATGATCCTCCTAGTGAGCTTGATGTTGGTGTATTCAAGATATCATACATCATCCGTGTAGCTAACTCGTCATCCGAGGGAGAGAGAGGGATGTTGAAGGACTTGAAGAATCCATCATAGTCGAAAAAGTAGGCGGGTCCTTTGCCAGTAGGTGGTGTGGTATATCTCTGAACGTCAACATTACACCACACTTCTACTAGACCCGTTGAGTTGTTGTAAACTCGCTTGTTCGGTATGTTGTATCCTAGAAAGATTCCTTCATCTGCCTTCTCGCTGAATTTACCTTCTTGTGTCTTGTTTAGAAGTGTGCATGGCGCGCCAAATGGTTCGAGATACTCCAAATTCGGTTTGCATCTTTGTAGTAGCTCGTAACATGTCTTTCCGTGGCCCTTGACTATCAGGACTTGATTCAGTGTATAACATGCATTCGCCACTGCCTCATTCCAGAATTGGATAGGCAGTTTCGAGTCTGCCAACATAGTCCGTGCTGTCTCTATCAAGCTTCTGTTCTTTCTCTCAGCAACGCCATTCATCTGAGGCGTGTAGGCAGAAGTGAATTGATGCACAATTCCCTTTTCCTTGCAGTATGCCTCCATCCACTGATTCTTGAATTCTGTTCTGTTGTCTGAGCGTACTTGTCTAACCTTTAGCTTGTAGAGAAATTCCAGTGTGGTTACCAACTCCTTGAATGACTCAAATGTTTCTGATTTGGATTTCAGAAACATTACCCAAGTGAACCTTGAGTAGTCATCAATGACCACAAAACAGTACAAGTCGCCTGCAATGCACTTTGTACTGACTGGACCAAACAGATCCATGTGAAGAAGTTCAAGAGGAAGTTCTATTGAATGAACTTTCTTTTCCGTATGAGACTACTTCGTCTATTTGCCTTTCTTGCAAGCTACACAAAAGTCAGGAAGCTGGAAGTTCTTGACATTAACTCCTCTCACCAGATCCTTCTGAATCAAGTTATTCATCTTCCTTTGACTAATGTGTCCCATTCTCCTATGCCAGGAGATGGAATCCTTTTCAGTAGCTTTAGATAGAAAGCACTGAACCTCATGATCCGTTGTAGGATCTGTTGACAGATCCAAAACATAAAGGTCTTTATAACTTGAAGCAGTCATCAGAACTTGGTCCTTTGGGATCACGTAGTCTTTCTTTAGCACGTAACACTTCTTGTTGTCGAAGATGACTTTAAATCCCATATCACATATTTGGGAAATAGAAAGTAAGTTACTTTGTAGTTGTTGAACGTAGATCACCTTATCAAACTTAACTTTCTGATTCCCCACTTCTCCCTGGGCTGTGATATATCCTCCCTTGTTTCCAGCAAACGAAACATGCCCTCCTTTTACTTGCTTGATGTTTGATAAAAGAGCCCTGTTTTCTGTCATGTTGCTGGATGCTCCGCTGTCTACAATGCACGTGTTAGTTTCAGCACTGTATCGAACACCCTGCACGTACAAAGTAGAGGATTAGTTTGGGTTAGGAACCCAAGCCTTTACTGGCTTGGGTTTCCCAGAGGAATCACACAACATAAATTCCACCCATTGACCCTTAGAGGATGAGGGTAACTCAGGTTCCTTCTTGTCATCATTATCAGACACAGAGGATGTCTTCTCCGTCCATAATCTAGATTTGTGCAAGGCCTGTTTGTGATAAACAGTCGACTGACTTACAGGTTGAATTTTAGGTTCACTAGTTCTTCTAGGTGGAGTCAGAGAATTCCTCTTAGAAGACCTAGGCTTTGAAACCTGAGGTTCAATCTTCTTCCTAGGTGTCTGATAGAAATGACAATAGGAGGCAATGTGTCCATATTCACCATAGTTGTAGCACGACCTGCTATCAACTTTATGATTAAACTTTCTTTGTGGAGAAGTGTGTGACACTCTAGTAACATCACTCATTCTAGATTTTGACTCTGGTTCTTTGGATGTTTTCTCTGGTTTAACAAAGTTAACTGTTTTAAACTGTTTAACATCTTTTTCTTTTTGGTTAATTGGTTTTTGACTTGAAATATGTGAAAGATTAACCTTAGAAGTCTTTTTAGGTTCTGATTTGACTCTGTTTGACCCTGACTTTAAGTTAACCTTTTCAAATTCCTTTTCCAGATTAACACAAGGCAATTTACCCTTTGCCTTTGAAGTGGCCTCTTTTTGTTTATTTCCAGAGTCAATAGATGAACATAAGGAATTTGGATCACTAACAAGAGGAGTAGACACCACATGATCCTTGATGGGATTATTATTTATTGGTCTAGTCTTAGTGTTCATCAAAGTCTCACGTGGTGGTGGAACCACTTTATAACCCAATCCCTCCCCGTTGTTCCTTTCTCTCACTAAGTGTTGGACTATGTGTCAAGAACTAGTCCAACTATGCAGTTTCTGTTTTAATGAATTTACTTCTACTTCTAGAACTGCCTTTTGCTTCTTAGTGTCTTCTAGGGAGTTTAGATAATACCTAATGTCATTAGCTTGGTTAAAAACAACTACTTCGGTTTCCCTAAGCTGTTTAGTCAAAAGGTCTATCTTTTTTTTATAACTCTGCTCATTTAGTTTCAATACCCTATTAGCCTTAGTGCACGGTTGAAAATCTTTTACTAAGTTATTATTATGATCTAATAACCTAGCAAATTTTTCATCTATGTTATTCCTAAAAGTATCACAATCAGAACAAGCATGATTATCAAACATTTGGTCAGTAGTACTTACCTGAGTTGATTCAGAAGAGTTAGCCATCAACGTCGCATCAGATGTCTCTGGTACTAGTGATTCTGTCTTTTCTATCTCTCGTGTGGTAGTCTCTTCTTTAGGCTTGTAATTGACCTCAGTAGCAGTTGCTTCTTCACTATGTGACATCGCTCTCTCAACTGCTAGATCTCCTTCACTAGCGGAATCATTGTCAATATCTTCTACACTTGCAATGTTTGATTCCCCTGGTGAGACAAACCTAAAACTCCAATCCTGTCCTTCATTATCATGAGCAGTCAAGGCTTTCGGATCCTTGCTTGATGAAGTAGAACTGGTAGCTTGCTTGTCTTGACGGGTGAAGGACGAGAACGGGTTCCCGTTACCCATCTTCTTAGGCTTGACACATTCTCTTTTGAAGTGCCCCTTGTCTCCACAGTTGAAGCAGGTCACTTTGCTCTTGTCAAAGCCAAATGTGGTATCCTTAGTAGCTACCAAGTCCTGTCCGGTTTGTTTTACACACTTCTTTGCCCTCCGGACAGCACTAGCTAAGGCCCACATTATGTCCATCCTCTCAAGCTCTATTTCGTCCACCTACTCGTACTCCTCGTTTGCCAGATGGCATTTCCAATCTTTCCAGCAACAAGTTTATCATAAGAATGAATCACTGCAGCCAAAAGATCCATGTGTTCTCGAGCTACTTCCACAGTCACATTACTGAGATTCTCGGTCTTCATTTTAGTAGCACTTGCTTCGGATCCAATATAGTGGGTACAAGAAGGTCCCAACATGTCTGATCTTGAAGGAGACGCATGTGAAGGACCCGATGAGCTAGACACAAATGCAGTCTGGAGAGGTGCTCCAGATGTCTTAGCTTGAGGCGTGGCATTGTACAAAGCTGGATATTGATTGTATGAAGACTTCTGAGCTCTGTACTTCATCCTATGTGCCTCTTCTCGCAACTTAAGAATGAAGTCATTAATATCCAGTTTTGCCAGCATTCCATTCTGTCTAAGGTTAGACACGAATGAAGCCCACTTTTTAGGCAATCCGTCTGCAAAGTTAGTAACTTTCTCTTCTGTGGTAGTAGCCACCCCATGTGTATGCAGTTCACTCATCAGATGGTAGAATCTATCTATACCGTCGTCTAAACTCTCGTTTCCCATCGATTAGAAGTTATCGAATTCCTTCTTTAACTCCTTAGCCTTGATTGCCTTCAACGAAGCATTCCCGTCATACCTCTTTTCTAGCTCATCCCAAAGTTTCTTGGACTGCTTATTCTCTGAGTACTGGTGGAATATGTCTTTAGGAATAGACTGTGTAATCAATGCATAAACTCTTTTCTCTGCATTGTATTTAACTTTCTACACGTCCGTCATCCCTCCTAACGTTAGCTTAACTCCATCAGCTCCCACCGTGTACTCCAATCTCGATGGCTTACCATAGATTCAGATCCACTCCATTGAGGTAGATCTCAAAACGTTGTTTCCAGTGGGGAAACTATCTAACGTCAAGAGCTTTGGTTGTTTATTATGATTACCTACCTCACTCTCAAGCAACAGCAGGTTCTGTATCCTAGATTGCTTCCCAGCTGTAAAGGCTGACATTTGATCTTCCATGGCGAATAACTTTAAGTCTAATGAAACAAACTGTCACTGGTGCGACTAAAAGATGTGAATGGTCTAGTCGTTCATATGAACTCTGCGACTGCTTCAATCGTGCGGCTGAACTAAGCGATTGGCTCAGTCGTGCGAATGAATCTGATGCATATGAGCAATGCGAAAGAACGGTTCAATCGTACGAATGGAGATGCGACTAGGTCCAATCGTGCGTCTGGACTATGCGAATGAAGTGGAGTCGTGCGAATGGACTCTCGTGCGACTGAAGCTGCTGTTTTGTGAAATTTTCTAGGTTCAACATGTTTCAGCCGTAAAAATTCGAATTTTCGCAAGGTCTAATCGCCTAAGTCCGTTGAAACCAAACTTTGCTGAGGAGGGAATGTCCAAGATCACTTTTGACACCAAAAATTGTGTTTTAATGCAAAAACACACATTTTTTATCAATATTGATTGAATCACACGTAATCAAGAGCCAATGCTCTCATACCACTTGATAGGACCTGGTATTTGAACGAAATACCTAGTGATTAACGTGTAGACCAGACCAAATAGTGCAGAATCCTATTTGATTGGCGATCCAATCAGTGAAAACACATGAAGAATCAACCAGGAAATGAATCTAACATTAGAAGTATTTTGGGAATCGATCTAATGTGTTCTGTGAACTTGGAGAACGAATTGTGAGGCTTCTAGACGGCTAGGGTACGTCTAGAATCGTAATTAATGAAAGCTCTCTTTTTTTCACGAATTGGGTTGTATTTATAGGTTAGTATTGTTCATTCGTGCGATTGAACCATTAGTATGGTTCAGTCGTGCGATTGAACCATGCGGTTGATTCATCTGCACGACTGAGTGTTCAGTGGTGCGACTGAGCCAATCTTATGTTACAATCATACGACTGATCCAGTCTCCTGGTTCAGTCGTGCGACTGAGTCATTCGAATGAAGTTATTCATGCATATGGTCCAATCGCATGGGTCATTTGTATGAGAACTTCATTTTGTTAAGTTTGAATGTATTAATTAATATAACATTATGTGTAACAATTCAAACAACCACAAACCTAATTAACCAATTCAACGTCGACTAATTAATGAAATATTAAACATTATAAATAACAAACAAACAATATCATTTCATGAATCATTCCAATCATTACCTCAGAATCAGACAAACAAGATCTATTACATTCATATCATGATCTAGGGACATACATGTATCAACAGTAAGCCCTGTTCTACTCCCATGTGCAACACCACACAACTAGATGCAGATCAGAAAGGTAAAGCTCTTGATGAAACACTTTACAGATGTATGATTGGGTCCTTGATGTACTTAATAGCTTCTAGACCAGATATTATGTTTGCAACGTGTGTTTGTGCTAGAGTTGCTTGTGCAGATATTATGGCTGCTCCTAAAGAGTCTCATTTGATTGCAGTCAAGAGAATCTTTAGATATTTGCAAGGTACACAATCTTTGGGTTTATGGTATTCCACTGGACACTTTTGCAAATTAGTTGCTTTTTCAGATAGTGACTATGCAGGGTGCAAGTTAACTAGAAAGTCAACTTCTGGTGGTTGTCAATTCCTAGGCAACTGTTTGATTTCTTGGTAGAGTAAGAAACAAACATCTCTTGCTACATCAACTGTTGAGGCCGAGTACATTGCTGCTGCAAGTTGTACTTCTCAGGTACTCTGGCTTCAGAACCAACTTCTGGATTATGGCATTACAGAGACTAAGACTCCATTGTTAATGGATAGTGCTTCAGCTCTGTGTATTGTCAAAAATCCAATCCAGCACTCTAGGACCAAACATATAGAGATCAGACATCATTTTATTCGGGATTGCTTTGAAAAAGGTCTGATTGATCCTAGGTTTGTGCCTAGTGCTGATGAGCTTGCAGATATTTTTACTAAGCCTTTGGATAGTTCTACTTTCCAAAACCTTGTGTTAAAGCTTGGTATGCTGCAGCTAGAATAAGTGACAACTACTGATGATTTCAGTAGTAATTACTGATGATCATTGGTACCCATGTCACATATAAGTACTGATGAGTCCTTTTCCCTTCAGTAGTTTTTATAACTACTGATGGCTAAATGCCTCACAAGTACTGAAGTACTTTATCTGTTCCCAACTACTGATGTAGTTAAAACTACTGATGTAGTTACAACTACTGAAATCAGTATAAACAGATAAGTACTGATGTCCTATGAAACACTTGAAAATCAGATGCAAAGTCTGATGAGTAAGTGTTGAGGACAGCATGAAAGAGCTGAAAGGCTATGAATTGACGAAAACTACCTAAGAGAACTTTCGCTTCAGTTGTTTCAACAACTGCTGTTTCATTCTAAGCAACTGAAGCAAAACCATGTCTTCAGTAGTTTTAAAACTACTAATGACTAATACCAAGTCTTCAGTTGTTTACAACAACTGATGACAAAACCACTGTCTTCAGTAGTTTCACAACTACTCATGACAAACACCAAGTCCTCAGTTGTTTCATCATCTGAAGTCAAAACCACGGTCTTCAGTAGTTTTCTAACTTCTGATGCCTAACACCACGACTTCAGCTGTTTCAACGTCTGAAAGGATAATACCATGTCAACAGTCGTTTTAAAACTACTCATGACTAACACCACATCCTTCAGTCGTTTGCAGTCAAGAGGATCTTTAGATATCTGCAAGGTACACAATCTCTAGGTCTTTAGTATTCCACTGGACACTCATGCAAATTAGTTACTTTTTCTGATAGTGACTATGCAGGGTCTAAGTTAACCAGAAAGTCAACTTTTGGTGGAAGTCAATTCCTAGGCAACTGTTTGATTTCTTGGCAGAGTAAGAAACAAACTTCTGATGCTACATCCACGGCTGAAGCAGAGTACATTGCTGCTGCAAGTTGTACATCTCAGGTACTCTGGCTTCAAAACCAATTATTGGATTATGGCATTACAGAGACTAAGACTCCATTATTAATGGATAGTGCTTCAGCTCTGTGCATTGTCAAGAATCTAGTCGAGCACTCTAGTACCAAACATATAGAGATCAGACACTATTTTATTACGGATTGTTTTGAAAAAGGTCTGATCGATCCAAAATTTATGCCTAGTGCTGATGAGCTTGCAGATATATTTACTGAGCCTTTGGATAGTTCAACTTTCCAAAACCTTGTGTTAAGGCTTGGTATGCTGCAGCTAGAATAAGTGATAACTACTGATGATCTCAGTAAACAAGTACTGATGATCATTAGTAAACATGTCACAAATATGTACTAATTCTGTTAAAAAGAACTGATGCAGTTACAACTACTGATGTAGTTATAACTCCTGATGTTAATAAAAACAGATAAGTACTGATGTCCTATGAAACAACTGAAATCAGCTAAAAAGTCTGATGCGTAAGTGTTGAGGACACTATGAAATAGCTGAAAAGCTAAGAATTGACGAAAAGTCCTAATGAGAATATTCACTTCAGTCGTTTCCACAAACTGTTGTTTCACTCTAAACAGCTGATGACAAAACCATGTCTTCAGTAGTTTCACAACTACTAATGACTAATACCAAGTCCTCAGTTGTTACAACAGCTGAAGACCAAACCAAGGTTTTCAGTAGTTTCACAACTACTGATGACTAAAACCAAGTCTTCAGTTGTTTTCAAACATGTGATAGTTAAAACCACGTCTTCAGTTGTTTTCATAACAATTGATGCCAACCCCAACACTTTCAGTCGTTTTCTTTTCAGCCTTTTCTTAACCTATAAATACCTGAACTTATAGCCAAACGTTTCATTAGCCATTTTCAAACCAATCTCTCTCAACAATGGCGACCATGAAACTCAAACCCTGACACAACTGTGTTGCGTACCTTTCGAAATCAGCCTTCTGGAACAAGTTTGACACTGCCATCGATCTTATGGTGGATTCCCCATATAGAACAGCCTTTCTTTTGAATCCTACCATATATCCTGACTCCTTATCCCAGTTCTGGACCAACGTCTCTGTAATAACTGGTGAGAATGATAGACAAATCACTCTCCATTCGTTGGTGAACCAGAAACAGGTGCTCATCACCCCCGACATCATTCGCAAAACCCTAAATTTGCATGATGGCACCTATCCAAAAGAATAACCGAAAGGCACGACTGATATGTCTTTTATCCATAACGGGTAAGAAGGCGACTTAAGTGCTACAACCATACTTAAAAAGCACTTCCATGATGCTGAACGACTTATCTTTCATACGGTGAATGGCTGCCTTGCATCAAAGACATCTTCTTGGGATCAGATGTCTTCCCGATGGCAATAGGTTATTGCTCTCTATCCTTGAACGCCAAAATCTAAATTTTTCTGAGATAGTGTTCATGGAACTAA
This sequence comes from Flaveria trinervia, assembly GCA_025506515.1. Classification (NCBI taxonomy): domain Eukaryota; kingdom Viridiplantae; phylum Streptophyta; class Magnoliopsida; order Asterales; family Asteraceae; genus Flaveria; species Flaveria trinervia. The sequence goes on from CM046441.1 coordinate 20,121,537, forward strand.
AGGATTTGTTGGACCAAAAGAACCAATGAGCCAAGATCAGAAAACTCTAAGTCCCACATGGTATCACAACAACTACTGAAAGACTCATCAGTAGTTTGACAAGTGCTAAAGACTTTAACAGCTGAAGATCAAGTGCTGAAGACCTCAACAGCTGAAGAACTGAAGTGCTTAAGTACAACAGCTGAAGAACACAAGTGCTGAAGCTGAAAGACCAAACTACTGAAGTACAACAGCTGAAGAGTTTACAAGTGCTGAAGATCAACAATTGATGTACAAAGTCTGAAGACAAAGACTGAAGACATCAGCTGATGACATCTACTGAAGTCATCAGCTGATGAAACACCTGAAGGTCAAAGTCTGAAGATCAAGTACTGAAGCCTCAGTAGTTTGTCACAACTGCTGAAGAGTACTTCTTCAGTAGTTGTGATATCAGTAGTTTTATATTTCTAGTTTCAGTAGTTTTATGCTTCAGTAGTTTTGTAAAACGACTGAAGAGCTTGTTCTTCAGTCGTTGTAGTTTCAGTAGTTTTATATTTTGTACTTAACACTCTGATATGTTCTCAGTAGTTGTGAACATTTCAGTAGTTTGTTAAGAGTTAGTTATTTTTGTATTAGATCTGCCAGTTGTCACTTTCCGTGATAACAGCAGTGATTGTTGCACTCTATATAAGGAGTGACAACCTATTGTAATATTAAGGAATGAATGACGTGAATTATTTGATTAAGAACATTCCTTATCTATAAACATTCCTCGAATCAGAAATATATTCTCTCGCTATAACCGTATGTGCTCTTAATGCATACAAACATCGACTTCTTGCTACAATTTGTCTAATTCCTGTTTGTATTCCGCTGCCTTAAACTCTAATACATCAAACTTGTGATCACTGATCCTGTCAAATGGTATCAGAGCCGGTTAATCATTGATCGATCTAATAATTGATCATTGAAACTGCTATTCAAGATCTAAGTTTGATTGAATTAGCTTTTGTTTTTGCAAGAAACGGTTATAGAGATTGATTTATCTGTATTTCTGGTCTTTCATCCTGAGATCTTTTCCTGGTTTTCATTGAGTGTGTTGTGGTCTATGTAAAAATTTTAAAAGCTTGAATTAAATTGTTTTTGAACTGAAAATGACTACTCCCTCCAATGATCCTCACAATACTGGTTCCTCAACCAAGCCACCAATGCTGGTTAGGAATGAGTATAACATATGGCAAAGACGAATGCTCCATCACCTGTCTGTTAACAGCGCAGGTTGTTGGACATCAGTGGTACATGGTCCACACAAGCCTATGGTGAATAACCCGGAAACCAATCAAATGGTTCTGAAGAGGAGGGAGCAATACTCAGATGAGGATAAGAAGTTGCTTGAAATTGATGCAAAAGCCCATGGAATTCTGGCCATGGCACTGCCAAATGAAATCTATTCTGGGCTAATGCATCATGAAACTGCCCATGACCTCTGGAATGCCTTGAAAGAACAATTTGGAGGAACAGATGAGGTCTTGGCAAATAATAGAGAAATCCTTGCCCAACAATATGAGACATTCTCTCATAGAAAGGGTGAGACACTGACTCAACAGTTTGAGCGGTTCTCTTGTTTGATCACTGAATTAAAAATGGTCAAACATGAGTACACCAATATCCAGATGAATAACAGATTTCTCAGATCAGTGCCTGAGAGATCGGACACATATACTATTGTCCTACGCTCCAGTGCAAATTTGGACAAACTATCTCTCACCCAACTCCATGGGAAATTGCTCACATTTGAGAGAGAGATAGAACAGAAACGAAAACTGTCTTCATCTGGAAAGCTCACTGAAGACTTTGTACCAGGAAACACTGCCTTGGTTGGTCATGAGTTAGAATATGCTTCATCTGAATGCCAGTATGATGAGCATATTGATTTCTCCTCAAACACTTCTGATTCTGCGTTTGTGAGTGTTGATAGTCAGTTTACTGGGTGTAATAATGACAATCTATGCTTCATCATGGATGATCTCAAGGGGATTGCTGATGATGACTTAGAAGAGATGGATATTTTGAGCCAAATGGCCTTGATAAATATCAGATCTCAGAAGTTCTACAAAAGAACTGGAAGAAAGTTCCCAGGACTCTCTGGAAAAACCAAAGTTGGTTTTGACAAGAGTAAGTTGAAGTGTCACAAATGCCACAGGCTTCGACACTTTGCTAGAGAATGCAGATCATCTGGATCTAATTCCTCTGCACCTTCTGTGACTTTCCCTGGCAACAGTCAACAACACAGAGGGCAACTTCCTGTCAATTCTAGTCATCATTCTCGACCACAATCTCCTGCATATTTTGTTCCTCAGGGTCAAATGCCATATCCTTACCCTTATTATTACATGCCACAGTCAAATCAAGTTCAAGTTCCTATGGCACCACAACCTCATGCACTACCAGAATCTCAGCCATCCCAATCTCATCAACAAACTCAACCTCAACAACACAGCTTCTTCACCCCAGGAGTTGTTGACTGGAGCAGTTTACTAGATGACATGTCTGGTCATGACCAACTGTTCTCAGGTGCTGGTCAACATGGTGGTGACAGTCCTTTTGGGAATCTAGCTCTTATGGCTTTGGAGTCTGCTGATACTTCATCTTCTAATTCCATTACACCTCAGGTATCACAAGTATCCTCTGAGGCAAAAGCCAAATTATGTTCTGAACCATGCATAGCAGCATTTGCTTCCATTAGAGAAGCAAATGTAGCTCTAAATAATAAGAACATTGAGTTAGAACAAATAATTTCCAAAAACAAAGCTGAGTTTGAGTCTGTGCTTAAAGATAAAAATGATGAGATTTATAAACTGAATTGCCAAATAATTGATGATAAGGCTAGAGAAGAGGTACTTCTAGAGAAGTACAAAGATCTCAAAGAAACTCTTGCAGTTACCCAGGTAGAGTGTGATAAATGGGTACAATCATACAAAGGTTTTGAAATGCTTTTTAGTAAGCAATCTGCTTCCAATGTGAAGTTTGGAATTGGTTACAATCACACTGCTCCACCTACAGATTTTACCCCAAGAGCAGAGGTAGAATCTGATGGTGAGAGTGATAACCAATCCATCACATCATGTGATCTACCTTCTGATACAGCACAATCAGAAGTAGCAGTCAGCATCAAGCCCTCTTTAAACTTATCAGCTGATGTTGATGGTTCAAATGCTGACACTCACATGATCAATGAGTTGATCAACTCAGGAGTTAATTCTGAAGGTCCTGAAAGGACTAGAGAGCAGGATTTAACACCTGAAGTTCAAACTTCAACTGCTGTCAGTACTGCAGAGAAGAAAACTGCCAGTAGAAAGAGTTTGAAGTCTACTAAAGAGGCAGTCAAGAAAGCAAACAATGCTTCCAAAGCATTGAAGAACAAGCCTTCAGTTGCTTCACCCTCTTTAGTTGATGATCAACCTAAGATGAAGAAGAAACCATATGAAGTATGTGGTTTGTTCAATCATCTTACATATGATTGTTGGTACAAAAGAGGTTCCAAACTCAAACAAAAAGAAGAAATTAATGAGAAAATGGTAAAAATGAAAACTGAGTTTGAGACCACATTTGTATCAGCAACATCAAATCCTGTAACCCATAAGTCCTCAAAGAAATCCAAAAAGGAAGGGGTTAAACAGGTGACAGCTGAGAATGCTCAGAAGAAGAAGGGGCAACATAGGAACTTATCAAACTCCACTGGTAATGTGTCTGATGAGCTGAAAGCTTTGTCACAAAATCAGACACAGCTGGTTATGATGGTTCAACATCTGTTGGGTAGACTTAACCAACTAGATGCTCCTATGTTGAAACCACAGAAAAGAAGGTCCAAGCCAAAGGACTCCTCTTCTACACCATCTTCTTCCTCTAAGGCTGTTGTTTCAGATAAACCTGTTAGTTTACCATCTATTGATGAGACCAGGCCCAAAACCAAAAAGGTTTGGGTCTCTAAAACTAACTGATTGTCTATTATTGCATGGTTCTTCAACATGCTAAAGTAGCATCTGGTATGTAGACAGTGGGGGATCTATGCACATGACTGGGAACAGCTCTCTTCTCCATGACTACTCTCAAGGAAAGAAGGGATTCGTTTCTTTTGGAAATGATGCTAGGGGTTACATCATTGGTAAGGGCCTTGTCTACAATGGAGAAATCAAATTTGATGATGTTAATCATGTGGAAAATCTCAAGTACAATCTCTTGAGTGTCAGTCAAATGTGTGATAAAGGCCATGTTGCCCTTTTCACCAGTCAAAACTGTAGGATTCTGTCATCCAAAGTTTTACACTTGATTGACAAGGTGTTGGATGATCACACTCTCCTGAAAGCCAACAGGACAGGAAGAGTGTATGCCTTAGATCTTTCTAAGAAGATAGATCTCAAAGGCAATCCTTGACTATTTTCCAAAGCCTCTTCTCAAGAATCTAAACTGTGGCACAGAAGGCTTGGTCATGTTAATCTCAAAAACATGAACCAGCTTACCTATAATAGTTTAGTTAGAGGCTTACCAATAAAGGAGTTCCACTGTGATGAAACCTGCACTGCTTGTTTAAAAGGAAAACAGCACAAAGTCTCATTCCCTCCTATTGAAGTGCCTAAGTCTACTGCCTGCTTGCAATTACTGCATATGGATCTATTTGGTCCTATGAGAGTAATGAGCATGGCAAAGAAGAAATATTGTCTGGTAATTGTGGATGATTACTCCAGATTTGTATGGACTTTCTTTCTACATTCAAAGGATGAGGCTGCTCAGAAGATTATTCACTTTGTGTTGTATATTGAGAAGCAGTATTCCCTTCCAGTCAAGTGTATTAGGAGTGACAATGGAACTGAGTTCAGAAATCATACACTTGATGACTTCTATCTTTCAAAGGGGATCAAAAGGCAGTTTAGCATCCCAAGGACTCCAGAACAAAATGAGTAGTAGTGGAGAGAAAGAACAGGACTCTCATTGAAGCTGCAAGGTCCATGCTGGCTGACTCTGGTTTGCCACTGACCTTTTGGGCTGAAGCTGTCAACACAGCTTGCTATGTGCAAAATAGAGTTTTAGTAAATCAGAGGTTGATGAAGACTCCATATGAAGTTCTCCATCATTTGGCTCCTCTGATTTCATTTTTCAAAGCATTTGGGTGTCCCTGTTTTATTCTCAACACAAAGGATCAACTCCATAAGTTTGATCCTAAGGTGGATGCAGGGGGTATTTTGTTGGTTATTCATCTACTTGCAAGGCATACAGAGTCTTCAACTGCAGAACAAAGATGGTGAAGAAACTCTACATGTTAAGTTCAATGAATCTCCAAAGGACAAGATTCCACAAAGCCCTATGGAGTTATTTGATTTGGACATACTGCAATATGTTCCCTATCAAACTCTGCTGTTGCTCCTGTCAACAGTTCACCACTTGGTGGTACTGTTGATGATGATGATGATTGCAGTACTCACCCTTCAGGTTTAGTGATCAGCTGCCTGATTCAGCTAGACCTGATGTTCCTGTAGCTCCAGTAGCACCATCCACAACAAATGCTGATGAGATCTCTTTGAATTCAACTTCCTTTGAACTACCATCCACTGATTGGTTTCAAGGAAATGATTCACCATCACCATCTGTCAAGACTGAGCCTGCTACAAACACTTGCACAGATCTCATTGTGTATCAAGATCTGAAGAATCACACTATGTCTCAAATCATTGGTGATATCACTGCTGGAGTATCAACAAGAAGTCAATTGTCAAATTTCTGCTTCTATGCTCTCTTCATCAGTCAGCAAGAGCCAAAGAATTATCACATTGCTTTAAAGGATAATGGATGGGTTGATGCCATGCAGCTTGAGCTTCTTCAGTTCAAGAAACAGCAAGTGTGGGAACTGGTTCCTCTACCTCCAGGTAAGTGTGCAATAGGCACTAAATGGGTGTTTAGGAACAAAACTGATGAAAATGGGCTTATTGTTAAGAACAAGGCCAGACTGGTTGTTCAGGGGTTTGCACAAGAAGAAGGTATTGATTATGATGAAACCTTTGCCCCTGTAGCCAGACTGGAAGCAATTCGATTGTTTTTAGCTTATGCTGCTTATCAAAACCTTAAAGTTTTTCAAATGGATGTCAAAAGTGCATTTTTGTATGGAAAAATTAAAGAAGAGGTTTATGTATGTCAACCTCCAGGCTTTGAGGACAATAAACATCCTAATTGGGTGTATAAGCTTGATAAGGCTCTTTATGGGTTAAAACAAGCTCCTAGAGCCTGGTATGAGACAATATCAAACTTTCTTCTAGAAAATAATTTCACTAGAAGCTCCATAGATAAGACTTTATTCATTAAGAAAGCTGGGCAACATAATCTACTTGTTCAAATTTATGTAGATGATATCATTTTTGCATCCTCTGATCCAAAGTTGTGTGATGCCTTTACAATGTTGATGCAACAGAAGTTTGAAATGAGTGCCATGGGAGAATTATAGTTCTTTCTGGGGTTGCAAATCAAACAAAAGGCTGATGGAATTTTCATTCATCAGTCCAAATACACAAAAGATCTTTTGCAAAAGTTTGATTTACAAAACTTTAAGCCCTGTTCTACCCCCATGTGCAGCACCACACAACTGGATACAGATCAGAAAGGTAAAGTGGTTGATGAAACACTTTACAAATGTATGATTGGGTCCTTGATGTATTAACAGCTTCTAGACCAGATATTATGTTTGCTACATGTGTTTTGCTAGATTTCAGGCTGCACCTAAAGAGTCTCATCTGATTGCAGTCAAGAGGATCTTAGATATCTGCAAGCACTCCATCTCTAGGTTTATGGTATTCTACTGGACATTCTGGTAAATTAGTTGCTTTTTCTGACAGTGACTATGCAGGGTGTAAGTTGACCAGGAAATCAACTTCTGGTGGATGTCAATTCCTAGGCAACTGCTTGATTTCTTGGCAGAGCAAGAAACAGACCTCGGTTGCTACATCAACTGCTGAAGCAGAGTACATTGCTGCTGCAAGTTGTACATCTCAGGTACTCTGGCTTCAAAACCAACTTTTGGATTATGGCATTATAGAGACTAATGTTGGGTTTGTTGTGCCAAAACAAAGTTGTTTAACCATTTAAACAAGAAAAACGCAGCGGATAAACATTCAACAAATACCATTTGTAATCTAAAAATTGATGTTCATAACTTAATTTCAACAAACCCAAAGACATAGGATCATATGTATGTGAATAAACTAGTTATCAACAAGCTAAAACAACCAAAACAACATCAACAAACTACCTTATGGGCGATTTGAAGAACCGACATTAGAGCTGCTGGAAATCACGTTTTGTTGAAGAAGTGGCTGTCCTTGGATGGCCAAAACACCAAGGATAGGTGTCCTCAAGTGCTCATACCCACAAGCCTTCAAGAAACACCATGTTTGCTAGGATTTGACACCAAAAATCGCATCAACCCCTGCTGAAAACCTATTTCAGCCGTGAAACATCAAGAAGATGTCAAAGGCTTTGTTCCAGCCGTATGACTTCTCTTCCATAAGAGAAACTCGAGTTCTTGTGCGATTTCATGTGAGAAGAGTAGTAGATCAGATGTGTGAGTGTTCATAGAGAGTTTTGTTTCAAAAACAAGAAAAAGAAAAAGAGAGAAGGGCCCTTGCGGCCGAAATCCCCTAAAAGAAACCTCTCTTAGGGTTTTCCCCTTTTAAGACTCTTTTAATTGAACAAATTTTATAAATTACATAATTAACCTTAATTATATAAAATATGCACACACACACTTTTATTATTTGATGTTGCTTGATTAATTTAAACAACATAACAAATAATAACCATGAACAAAATATCCTCATAATTTGTTCATTCTCACATATAATTTATTTAGAAAACCCATTTTCTAAATTGGTGTAATTATTTAATTGCATGATCATATCATCAATTAAATATTAATTGGTGTTTGCTAAGCTTGTTATTGGGTATGACCCGACTTGGATCACACGTACTAACCACATCTATGTTCTATGTGTCTTGGGCATACAGAATCCAACAATCTCCCACTTGCACAAGATACATAGAAGATTGATGCAAGCAGTAAATACCGCCTAACAACGGTTTACTACCCTTAATACGCGTGACTTAAAGCCATTCAATAACATCATCCCCTTCAAGTATCCAACTTGAAATGATTTAGGTGAATCAATCATCTATCCTTTTGTTACAGATGTCATGTTAAATCCAAGGACATAGAATGATCATTCCTTGTGGATTTAACTTAATCAGGCCTTAGACATCATGCTCTCAACAAATAAGAGGAACAAATTCCATCTTGACTACATACGTTTCTCACAATCACCTTATGTTGTACCTAAACATAGCCTTATGTACTGACCATTATTTCAGAGCAGCGAAGAACTAGCTCAAGGTATAACACTTGAGAATATCAAAACCCAATATGTATCTCAGGTCAGAGGATACCAAATGACATTCGCCTTTACTCAAATTTACTTATGATCAATCTAGAAGATCCCATGTAGTAAAATTGAGATGCGGGTCAGTCCAATATTTGCATCCCACAAATATCTATGAACCTTGGTAGCAACCAATTGCTCTATATTCATACCTTATGAATATCTACCAATCCATGTTCATAATAGTCTCATATTCATATTTGTTCCCACAAATATGACCGACTACGGACATTTAGAATAATAAACATATTCATGGATGTAAACATGCTAAAAGGGAACACGACTTAAAAGGTCAAAATTACAATTGTTCCATACATCAAATGCTAAATAGATCAATTCCAATCACTAGAATATCGAAGTCCTAAGGCACAAGTATGACCCTCATACTTTGCCTTCGCAAGGAGCTTCGTGAGTGGATTCGTAACGTTTTGATCTTAATGAACTTTACGAATACATATCTTTACCCTTTTCAACTTCATCCCTTATGATGTTGAATCTCCGCTCAAGGTGCTAAGTTTTTGAAGAGTACGGGGTTCCTTGATTTGAGCAATCCCACCCACGTAATTACCAAAGATCTCTAGGGAGTCTTGAATGGTAGAGACCACCCCTAGATAAGCAATGGACAAGCTTATCCATGCAGCTTCCAAAGCTGCCAATGAAGCGGCTATGTATTCGGATTTTAGACTGAATAATGCTACAGTGTCCTGCTTTGAACACTTCAAGGATACCACACCTCCATTCATAATGGAAGTACACCTGATTATAATCGAGAGTTGTTTCGATCTGTTTTGGAAGTCCTCATCTGTGCAACCCTTTACACAGATTTTCACTTCAACAGATCCGTATATTAGAAACATATCCTTAGTCTTACTAAGGTGCATCAACATACTTTTAACAACCATTCAATGTTATTTCTATTGGTATCTACTTTGTCATACCTGATAAGCATGACTCGTCCGGTTTAGTGCATATCATGAGACAAATGACGGATCCTATAGCAGATGCGTATGGGATATCCTTCATTTGATTTTGCTCATCCTATGAGCTTGGACATTGAGACGTAGTCAACATGGTCTCTCTTTGAAAGGGTATCATACCTTTCTAAGAGATTTCCATCTTGAACCTTTTCAAGATTTTTATATGCACTTTGGTTTGACCCTATCAACCACCTCATCTATCCTTATAGATCCTTATTCCAAAATATGGGTGATTTCAAAGAGTTCCTTTTTATGAAAAACATCTTCCAAGCAAGGTTTTAACACCTTCCAAGGTTGGAATATATTTTTCAAATAGCAGTGTGTCATCAGCATACAACACTGAGAGTATACTTTTGCTCCCACTAGCTTTCATATATACACACCCTTTTGATGCTTGTTTCAATCCATATCTATCACTTTAACTTGTATACTTTATTGGGATGTCGCGGATGGACAAAACCTTCATGCTGAACTATGTGGACAGTCTCTACGAGATGTCCATTAAGGAGAGCGGTTTTGACATCCATTAGCCAAAACTCATATTCAAAAATGCAGTTATGGCACTTAACATCCTAATCGACCTTAGCATTGCCACGGGCGTAAGACTTTCATCATAATCAACCAATTGAGTTTGATGAAAACCTTATGCTATAAGTCTTGACTTATAAGTATTCAAGTGTCCATGTATATTTGTTCTCATCGAGAATCCACTTGTATCCAACCGTTTGGAGTTAAGTGGAGGTTCAACCAATTGCCAAACTTGGTTGTTATACATGAATTTCATCCTTACGTTCATGGCTTCTAGCCATTTGTCCTTCATAAATTGACATCTCTTGGTGTATGGTTAGCCTACAGGGTATAACCACATAGCATCCATTCATGATATATCCTTATCTTTCAGATGGAATACTAATTCTACCAGATTTGTGAACGTTTTTGTGTGTGTTGATCAACCTCTTGATCTTTATCAACAACCTCCTGCTGATTGCTAGTGTCAATCAAATGTGTATCGCCTTGTGGATTTTGATCCTTATCAAGTTCCACAGTTCTATACGTCATTCCTCCATAAAGGACTTGGTTTCAAGAACCATAGACTTTGGAGCAATAAATACTTCTGATTCGTTGAGTCAAAGAAACGTATCTTATACAGTCTCTTTGGATTCTAAATGAATACACACTTCTTTGTCCGGTTCATATTCATAATATGAGCCTTAGAGAGCGATGCGAAAACCAAAATGATAAAGGTGGTAAGTTCATAGCCATAATAATTGAACCATATCCAAATAGGGTTCAGTTTCTCTCTTTATCTGAATGAAGAGCATAGATAACTATGCGGAGTTGATTTTCTACTTCATTATTGAAGATTTTGAACATTTCAAAAGCTTCATACTTATGTGTCATCAAGTGCACACAATAATAGCGACTGCAATCGTCGTTAACATTAATGAAGTATCTTTCACCAGTCATAGACATTGTCTTAAAAGGATCATATGCATCCAAATGCATCATTCCTAATTAGTCTTTGGTTCATACTTATCAAATGAAACATTTTCATTTGTTTCCAAAAGACCATTCTTTTGAAGTGTTTGAATCTAATTCTGGTTAATGTGACCAAGGCGACAATGTCAAAATTAGTAATAACTTAAACCCATTTTAAGTTTCTTTATGCTAAATGTGTATCAACGAGTTATAATAGGATGATCTATCATGAACCAATTCATGGATGTCATTAAAAGGCATATCCTTAAAATGATATACATCATTCAAAACTCAATACCATTATTTACAAACTTTGAATCATGATCATATTGTTTTAATAGGAAACATTAATTATGTTCCTAGTCAAACTAGGTGCATACAAAAATGTTTTGAGAACAACTTCCAAACCATTTGAAGGTCTCAAAATAGAGTTTCCCTTCTGGAAGCGGACATTTCTTTTGAACCCTTTTGCAACAATTGCAAGTATGAGTCTCACATCCGGTATCCAATACCCATGTGATTGAAGAAATGGCTTTTAAAACAGCGTATGAATCATGGAATTGTATTTGAGGTTTGCCCAAAACCCTTCTTGTGTTTCAACTCCTTGAGATAGAAGGGACAATACCCTTTTCATAGTCCTATCTCTCCATACTCAAAGCATGGATCGTTCTCCGTTACCTTAGGCTTCATAAGCTTAGGTTTTGAGGTTTTGCTATAACCTTTGCTTTGACGTATTCCTTTCCTTTAGCAATAATTGCTTTAGGATCGGGATTGGCCACTTCTTATAGCCTCCGTTATTGATTGAGAGAATAGGTAGAACCTCTCTACTTATCCCCGCCTCGGTTGCTTTGAGCATTGCATGAGGTTCACCGATGCTCTTGTCCCATCCGTTCATATTACAGTTTATTATGAATGTCTCAAACCTTTAGTTAGGCAATCAAGGATCAAATCTTGGCCAACTACTTTGAGACAGGACAGCAAAGCATCTGAGGCTATCAATATGGCTTTTATCTTAAGGATATATAAGATGATATTGATTGGGTCTTTTCATGTGACATGTATAAAGTGCTTGAACCGTTTCAAAGCAATCTTATTAAAGTTTGTGGAAGGAACATTTCCCTTTTAGATTAACATGTCATGTGCCCCATGAGGCTCCAAACCCTTTTGGAGTCTGGGAATCATATTCCCAACATGAGATCGGATGCTTGCACAGAATCCTAAGTGTGCTTAACTCAATCGTCAAAAGGCCATAACATCAACAGCGTGGGTTGGTGAGGTATGGGATCGTCAAGGACATAGACCTTTACTCATTCTTGAGAACGATTCTCAAGTTTCAAAATGAGTCCATAAGATAATTATGGTTAGGACTATCCCTCTAGAGAATAGGTCTCAGTGATAGGGAAGGGACGATCGGGGTGGTAGCATTATAGTTAGAGGTCATCATTACAAAATTGACAAAGTTCATATTAGTATTTCTCATGAATTTATTTTAATCGTTAATACCCTTAAATGTCTCATAGACAATTAACAATTAAAATCTAGAATCCAACGTTACATTTAAATGATGGTTAGGTGACCTTTATCCCATTATTTAAATTAACAAGGTAGTCAACAGTTGACAATTGCAACCTATTGCAACTTCTAGTCTTATGGGATCGGTTAAACATCATATGTTTAGTCGGCATGTTTAATCCCATCAACACCATTGTACGCCATGCTTCGGTGACCCTAAGCACATGGTTTCCAATTCAAGTCGTCCTACTTACACACACGTGTGAGTTTTTACATATAAGCGGTTAGGTGACCTTTATCCCACAAGTATGTTAGACTCACCTCAAGGACACAAGTTCCCTACAAGTGGTTAGGTGACCTTTATCCCACAAGTAGTTCCCAAGTGATTCGAGTGTCGTGTAAAAGGATGGTGTTAGACTTGTTACCAAAGGGTTTTAAGTTTCCATTAATTTTAGACTTGAAAAACCTATGTACCTTGTAATTGCATGCTTTCAAATACATGGTACCCTATGGTTCTCTTTTAATAAAACCTCTTTTATTTTGAAATCATTAATCCTCTTAATAACCTTTTATTAATTACTTAATGATTTAGAACCATAAAATTCAGCTTGTTATCATAATTTATTTAGATTGTTAAGCATATTCATATATCAAACAATCAACATAAAACAAACAAGCATAATCATACAAACATATGTGCATAACCATAGCCACTAAGTTGACTACACTTGTTTGCCATCACAAGTGTTGTCATAAGGTCTTTTCCTAAGGGTTCAACACAACACAAATGATGAGATCTCCAAAGACCCCCACTTGAACTTGCATCCAAATGCTTCAAGTCCATCCTTTGTGTCTTCCTTTTGTGCTTCCTTCCCGAGCATCTTCTTTTACAAAATATATACATCCTAATACATATTTTCTAGTAAAGAAAAAATGCTCCTAATCTATTTATTACATTGCCAAATGAATAAATAAATTACAAACCAAATGGAAACCACAAAAGAATAATACACCCCATAAAGAAAGAATACAATCAACATGACAATTCCATAATCAACCAACCCAAAACAACCATGGTCAAGGCTATGTTATGCACTAAAATTATGTATCCATATACATCATACTAAGAACCAAAAAGAACCCCATTGACCCTAAATTTTCAGCCAACATAAACCAAAAATCTAGGGTCTTTTGTCCAAACAAAACACAATCAACCAAATTGATATCTTTCTTTTCAAGGTTTAATCACTAGCATGTTTGATATAACCTTGAAAGGTTGGGGTATCATCAAATCAATACAAAACAGCCCTAAAATTGGTTGTTAACCTTATATAACCAATTATACAAGAACACATGAAACTAATCATCCACATAACCGGCTCTTGATGCCAATGTTGGTTTGTTGTGCCAAAACAAGTTGTTTAACCATTTAAACAAGAAAAACGCAGCGGATAAACATTCAACAAATACCATTTGTAATCTGAAAATTGATGTTCATAACTTAATTTCAACAAACCCAAAGACATAGGATCATATGTATGTGAATAAACTAGTTATCAACAAGCTAAAACAACCAAAACAACATCAACAAACTACCTTTATGGCGATTTGAAGAACCGACATTAGAGCTGCTGGAAATCACGTTTTGTTGAAGAAGTGGCTGTCCTTGGATGGCCAAAACACCAAGGATAGGTGTCCTCAAGTGCTCATACCCACAAGCCTTCAAGAAACACCATGTTTGCTAGGATTTGACACCAAAAATCGCATCAAAACCCCTGCTGAAAACCTATTTCAGCCGTGAAACATCAAGAAGATGTCAAAGGCTTTGTTCCAGCCGTATGACTTCTCTTCCATAAGAGAAACTCGAGTTCTTGTGCGATTTCATGTGAGAAAGAGTAGTAGATCAGATGTGTGAGTGTTCATAGAGAGTTTTGTTTCAAAAACAAGAAAAAGAAAAAGAGAGAAGGGCCCTTGCGGCCGAAATCCCCTAAAAGAAAACTCTCTTAGGGTTTTCCCCTTTTAAGACTCTTTTAATTGAACAAATTTTATAAATTACATAATTAACCTTTAATTATATAAAATATGCACACACACACTTTTATTATTTGATGTTGCTTGATTAATTTAAACAACATAACAAATAATAACCATGAACAAAATATCATCATAATTTGTTCATTCTCACATATAATTTATTTAGAAAACCCATTTTCTAAATTGGTGTAATTATTTAATTGCATGATCATATCATCAATTAAATATTAATTGGTGTTTGCTAAGCTTGTTATTGGTATGACCCGACTTGGATCACGACGTACTAACCACATCTATGTTCTATGTGTCTGGGGCATACAGAATCCAACACTAAGACTCCATTGTTAATGGATAGTGCTTCAGCTCTTTGCATTGTCAAAATCCATCCAGCACTCTAGGACCAAACATATAGAGATCAGACATCATTTTATAAGGGATTGTTTTGAAAAAGGTCTTTGATCCTAAGTTTGTGCCTAGTGCTGATGAGCTTGCAGACATTTTTACTAAGCCTTTGGATAGTTCAACTTTCCAAAACCTGGTGTTAAGGCTTGTATGCTGCAGCTAGAATAAGTGACAACTACTGATATTTAGTAATAAGTACTGACGATCATTAGTAATTATGTCACATATAAGTACTGATGAGCTCTTTTACTCTCAGCAGTTTTTATAACTACTGAAGGCTAAATGTCTCACAAGTACTGAAGTACTTCATCTATTCTAAACTACTGTGTAGTTACAACTACTGATGCAACTAAAACAACTACTGCAATCAGTAAAAACAGATAAGTACTAATGTCCTATGAAACAACTGAAATCAGCCAAAAAGGCCGATGAATGTGTTGAGGACAGTATGAAACAGCTGAAATGCTAAGAATTGACGAAAACAGCTGATGAGAAATTTCTCTTCAGTCGTTTGTACCACTGCTGTTTCATTCTAAACAACTGAAGCAAAACCATGTCTTCAGTAGTTTTATAACTACTCATGACTAATACCAAGTCTTCAGTTGTTTACAACAGCTGATGACAAAACCACTGTCCTCAATAGTTTCATAACTACTGATGACAAACACCAAGTCCTCAGTTGTTTCAATCATGTGAAGTCAAAACCACGGTCTTCAGTAGTTTTCTAACTTCTGATGCCTAACACCACGACTTCAGCTGTTTCAACGTCTGAAAGGATAATACCATGTCAACGGTCGTTTAAAACTACTGATGACTAACACCACATCCTTCAGTCGTTTTACTACCCACACCCTATATATACCCCTGACCTAATCCTTCAATGCTTGATCTTCTTCAAACCTAACGTTCCTCTCCAAAACTTCCCTCCTCTCAATGGCGTCCATGCAAATCAAACCGCGACACAACTGTGTTGCCTACCTCACTAAATCGCCTATGTGGACTAAGTTCGACTGCTATCGATCTTATGGTTCAGTCCCAATACAACACGGCATTTCTTCTGAATCCCATACTACATGCCGAATCCCTTCAACAATTTTGGATGAACGTTACTATTACCACTGGGAGAACAACACACCATCTCTCCAGTCGGTCGTCACAACAAAGAAGTAGTCATCACTCCTGCAATAATCCGCCAAATTCTTCATCTGAATGATGCTAGTTCTCCTGCTGGATATCCGAAGGGCACCACAGATCTATCCTTTG
The DNA here is from genome assembly GCA_025506515.1 of Flaveria trinervia. Classification (NCBI taxonomy): domain Eukaryota; kingdom Viridiplantae; phylum Streptophyta; class Magnoliopsida; order Asterales; family Asteraceae; genus Flaveria; species Flaveria trinervia. The sequence goes on from CM046441.1 coordinate 20,137,660, forward strand.
CCCAACATGGATATCAAGGCGATCTCAGTGCCTCCACTATCATGAAGAAACACTTTAATGATGCTGAGCGCCTAATGTTTCACATGGTGAATGTATGTTTGGCCCCTAAGACGTTGTCTTGGGATCAAATGTCGGCAAAATGGCAGGAGGTAATGTATTCTATTCTTGAGCAACAACCACTAAACTTTTCAAAATAATATTTTTGGAGCTCAAAGACATGGCTCAAAAACTAACTGCCAACCGTTGGATACTATATCCACGTTCATAATGGCCATCATTACAAACCAGCTTAATGCTGAGGGACTTGTTGGCTTAGGAGTCCCTGCTACGGCTGTTCTGCCGGAAGTATACTCCCGGCACAACTCTGACCAGACACTCAAAATTGCTGCCAAGCTGCGAAAACCCACGCAGCTGGAACCCACAGCCACCACCTCCAAATCAAAAGTCCCCACCAAACCCACCAAAAAGAAACCAAAAACGGATACTCAGGGAATTGAGTCCCCTGAGGATGCCCCTGCAACACAAACGCAGGAGATATCCACTGGTCCAAACCCCCTAGTGGATACAAGGACTCTTCCAGTCATAGCCGCTCAGGATTCCTCTCAACAGGAGCCTGCAGCAACCACACAAGGGGTACCTACATATCTGGGATCTTCCTCACTTGAGGGGATTGGCATTGAAGAGCACCCACCTCCCCAGGTGCACACTGCTTCTCTATCCATTCACCCCAAACAACCGCCCCTCACAGCCCAACTTTAATTGTTGCACAAGTGCTGACTCAACTGCACTCCTCACCCCCTCCCCAGAAATCACTTACTACTGGGAATACCTCTACAATTGAGGGGGAGGAATAAAGTGCACTTGAGAACCCACAGCACAGGGGTTTACCACTTCTATCTCCTGGTGTAGACAAGGCTTAGAATATCTAGTGAGGCTGCCACCTCCTCTGACTCAGCACATGATCAGAATGAGGCTGGTAACATTGCTAAGACCTCACTAGAGGCAACAGCCGATGATGGACACTGTCCTGAGGCTGGAAGTCCCCAGTACCAAGCACAAGGGGCACATGCACACTGGTCTACACCCAGTGCATGTAAATCCTGCTCTATGCAGGAGGTCAGATGATTCAGTTTCGGCTGATGATGACCTGGGCTTTTTCTATGATGTTCTTGCCCAGAACACAATCCTTGAAGAGAAAGTCAGTAGGCTGCAAAACCTACTTGATCAACTCTCCCAAGGAGAAAGACCATCTGCCTCTACCCACCCACAGATGGCACCTTCACTTGAAGGTTCCCAAACACTGAGCCACTCAAAACTCAACCACCTGCCTCTGCTTCAGGCCCTACTTCTCAGGAACAAACCCTCCTGAGCAAATAGGTGCTGCACTTCAAAATTCCCTCCCTCTCATCACACCTATAATCACTGAAATTGTGACTAAAGCCATTGATGAAGGCTTTCCTCAACATTACACCGTTGATTGATGCTGCTGTACAAAAGACTCTTTCTGAGGTACAAACCCCTTCCTCCAATGCATCCAAAAAGGGGGAGAGTACTGCAGTGAACGAAAAGAAGGGAAAAGAACAGAGGAAAAGAAGAAGAGAAACAAGCCCAAGAGGAGAAAGAAAGCAACCTCTGCTCACTTACAAGCGAAAGAAAAGGGCTGATGATCACACTGCTGAAGACAAATCCTTAGAGGAGCTGGTAAAAGAAGCTGACACTACACACAGCCGATCCATGGATAAAATAATTGAACAACTCTTCAGAGCAGGGGTTTACACAGCCACACTGGATAGTGAGATCAAACGTTTGGAAGTGCAAGAGATACAAACCCGATGGGCAGGGTATGATGCTCTGGAAAAAGAGAGGTTGGAGATAATGATCCGCTTTATTGCAAAATACATAGGAAGATCATTAATGGAGATTCGCGCATGGACCAGGGACAGTATTCTGGCTATAGCCACCAGAATCTGTCTGTCTGAGCAATTCAACAAAGGGATTATTGTGGAAGCCCTTGATGAGGCTGGTGCTGGTAAAAGGTTAGAGATGGCTAAACTCACAAAGGCGAAACTAACTACAAAGATGCTGGATCAACCTTCCCTTCCACCCACTCAAACAGATCCTATCCCTCAAATCTCCCAACCAATCTCTAAGCCAAAATCCAAACATCCTCATTCTTCAAAACCAATTCCTTCACCAACCCAACCATCATCCAGTGATGCACCCAGAAATAGGAGAAGGGTGATGAGGATGGAAGAAGAAGACGAAGAGGAGGATGAAGATGATAGTCTGCCACTCTCTGCTGTTCTAAAGCTGCAAATCCCTGAAGTCAACCCATGATCACACCTGACTCTCAAAGGGAAATGGTCAGAGTCAGGATAGAAGAAGAAGAACAGCAAAAACAGCACGATGAGCAACTATTGAAGATGGTTGACAAGGAATTTCCTCAGTCATCATCTATTCAAGCCATGAAAGGGCATGCTCAAAGGCTGTACACTCTCAGGCACACTTTTCAGTATCAGAGGGAGAGAGTGAGAGTATGGCCGGACCCCAGGGTGAGTTCTAGAATCCATAAAAGAACCATTCCTCACAGATACAATGGCCAGGTACGAAAAACAATAGATTCTACCATCATGTTGGCCATTGTAGTCTCACCTTGGGAAATCATTGATGAATTCAAGAAAGCTCACCAAGCAAAGAAGACCCCTCAAGCTTTACTAGAAAACAAATCTAAGAAGGGGTTGTTATAAAAAGCTTGAAGACATCCAGAAGAATGAGCTCCAGTTACTCCTTGAAGGCAACCATCCTGATGAATTTGTATATAGGGAGGTAACTACGATTGAGCTGAAAAATGGCAGGACCATGAAGTACTTATCAGAGTACTATGGTCCAGAGTTCTTCTTCGAAGGAGGAGTAGAAGAACTCTCTCAGGAGGAACAAGTTGTTCTCCTTGAGGCCTATGTTCGAGAGTCATACAGACTCATTATGGGGAAGTAAATCTCATGAATGGGATAACACTCTGTGTCCAGTTCCCCAAATAGAGTTCCCATTCATACCATGCCAAACAAATATCTGAGATTTCTTCCCAGACCGGAGCTTACATGGGTCATCTTCTCTACTGATCAAGAAGGAAAAAGACCAACATTTTGCCAACAATAAGTGGGATAATAAATGTTAGAGGTTTTGGCTGCATTGGTTCAGGGGGAGTTTGTTGGACCAAAAGAACCAATGAGCCAAGATCAGAAAACCTCTAAGTCCCACATGGTATCACAACAACTGCTGAAAGACTCATCAGTAGTTTGACAAGTGCTGAAGACTTTAACAACAACTGAAGATCAGTGCTGAAGACCTCAACAGCTGAAGAACTGAAGTGCTGAAGTACAACAGCTGAAGAACACAAGTGCTGAAGCTGAAAGACTAAAGTACTGAAGTACAACAGCTGAAGAGTTTACAAGTGCTGAAGATCAACAACTGATGTTCAAAGTCTGAAGACAAAGACTGAAGACATCAGCTGATGACATCTACTGAAGTCATCAGCTGATGAAACACCTGAAGGTCAAAGTCTGAAGATCAAGTACTGAAGCCTTAGTAGTTTGTCACAACTGCTGAAGAGTACTTCTTCAGTAGTTGTGATATCAGTAGTTTTATATTTCTAGTTTCAGTAGTTTTATGCTTCAGTAGTTTTGTAAAACGACTGAAGAGCTTGTTCTTCAGTCGTTGTAGTTTCAGTATTTTATATTTTGTACTTAACACTCTGATATGTTCTCAGTAGTTGTGAACATTTCAGTAGTTTGTTAAGAGTTAGTTATTTTTGTATTAGATCTGCCAGTTGTCACTTTCCGTGATAACAGCAGTGATTGTTGCACTCTATATGGAGTGACAACCTATTGTAATATTAGGAATGAATGACGTGAATTATTTGATTAAGAACATTCCTTATCTATAAATATTCCTTGAATCAAAATATATTCTCTCGCTATAACCGTATGTGCTCTTAATGCATACAAGCATCGCTTCTTGCTACAATTTGTCTAATTCCTATTGTATTCCGCTGCCTTAAACTCTAATACATCAAACTTGTGATCGCTGATCCTGTCAGGATTTGGCTAAGAAACCTGTGGCATATAGATGGATACTTTATCCCAAGTTTCTGATGGCATATTTTTAATCAATTACAATCTGATGGCCTGTTGGTCTTGGAGTCCCTGCTCCAGCTGTTTTAGTTGAGGTATACTCCCGACATAACTCAACCCTACTCTTAAAGGGGTTGCCCAGATGCTAAAACCCAAGCAGAGGGAGCCCACAGCCTCCACTTCAAGATCCAAAGTCCCCACCAAACCCAAATCCAAAAAGCCCAAAAAGGCTACTGAGGGAGATGAGTCCCCTAAGGATGCCCCTGTACCACAAACACAGGAAATACATACCGGTCATAACCCCCCAGTTATGTCCAAGACTCAACCTGCTGAAGCCGCACATGTATCCTCTCAATAGGATCCTATTGCAACCACAATTGGGATCCCACATTTCTGGAACCTCTCTAATTGAGAGGGTTACCATGAAGAGCACCTCTCTCCCCGGGTGCATTCTGCTTCAGACCAATCTCCACATGCAACCGCCCCTCAAAGCCCAACCTGATAGTTGCTAAAGTGCCGAGTTTGTATTCCTTACCCCCTCCCCAGAAACCACTTACCACTGGGAATACCTCAATTATAGAGTGGGAGGACCAAAATGCTTCTCATAACCCACAACACAGGGGTTACAATGTTCACTCTCCAAGTGTAGAAACGGAGAATAAAGATCTAGTAAGGCTGCCACTTCTACTGATTCAGCAAATGATCAGGATGCAGTTGGTAACATCCATAAGACCTTACCAGAGGTAACTGTCAATGAAGGACACAGTCCTGAGGCAGGAAGTCCCCAGTACCATGAACAAGGGGCACATGCTTCTACTGATCTACACTCAGAGCATGTACATCCTGATTCCATCAGGAGATCAGGTGATTCAGCATAAAACTAATGATGATCGGGCTTTTCTATATGATGTATTAGCCCATAATACCCTCCTGCGACTGAGGTGAGAAGACTCAAAGAGTTGTTAGCCACATGTCTCGGGATCAAAGTCCATTACCCACAAACCACACAGATGGCAACTTCCATTGAAGGTTCCCCAAACACTGAGCCTACCCACGTAACTACGCCACCAGCCACTACTTTTGGCACCACCTCTCAGGGACAAACCCCTCTGAGTAGATGGTTGCTATCTTTTAAAACTCCTTACCTCTCATCACTCCCATCATCACTGACATAGTGCATAAAGCCATTGATGAGAGCATATCCTCAAATCTACAAACCCTCATTGATGATGCTGTTCACAAATCTCTTTCTGCCTTTCAAGCCCCTGATCCCAATGCAACCAAAAAGGGGGAGACTTCCAAGTCTAAGGCAGTGAAGAAAAGAAAAGAAAAAGAGTTGATGATGACAAAGAACCTGCAAAGAGAAGGGGTGGAGAAAGAATGATCTCAGAAACAGCTGATCAATAAAAAGCAAGAAAAGCGCTGAGTCAAAAGCTGATGAAGGTAAATTCTTAGAAGATCTTGCAAAGATGTGATGAAGCTCACAGCATCCATGGATATAAATTATAGATCAGCTCTTTCGAAAGTGTGGACAAAAGAACCATGAGCCAAGATCAGAAAACCTCTAAGTCCCACATGGTATCACAACAACTGCTAAAAGCTTCATCAGCAGTTTGACAAGTACTGAAGACTTCAACAGCTAAAGAACTAAAGTGCTGAAGTACAACACAGGCTGAAGAACACAAGTGCTGAAGCTGAAAGACCAAAGTACTGAAGTACAACAGCTGAAGAGTTTACAAGTGCTGAAGATCAACAACTGATGTACAAAGTCTGAAGACAAAGACTGAAGACATCAGCTGATGATATCTACTGAAGTCATCAGCTGATGAAACATCTGAAGTCAAAGTCTGAAGATCAAGTACTGAAGCTCAGTAGTTTGTCACAACTGCTGAAGAGTACTTCTTCAGTAGTTGTGATATCAGTAGTTTTTATTTTTATTTTCAGTAGTTTTGTAAAACGACTGAAGAGCTTGTTCTTCAGTCGTTGTAGTTTCAGTAGTTTATTTATGTTTTTCAGTAGTATTATAACAATGATAACACTTAGCATTTTTGTAAGAGATGTCAGCTGTTTTGACATCTTCAGTAGTTGTGTTTCAGTTGTAATAAATCTGTTAGATGTCACTATCAAGTGACATCAGCAGACGTCACATCTTTATAATAGGTGTCGACCTAATGTAATTGTGACATTCTGTTACCACGAAAGCGAATATTGAATGAAAATATTTGCAGATATTCTCTCTCTCTATAACCGTCTTTGTTCTTCATTGAATATCGTTTTGTTCTTGTGAATCGACTAATTCATTGTTTGAATTCCGCTGCTATACTCTTCAATCAATCAAACATAGATCACTGATCCTAACAAGTGGTATCAGAGCAGGTTAATCATTGATCGATCTAACATTGATCATTGAAACTGCTAATTGATTTCTGTGTTGATTGAATTAGCGTATTTGCAAGAACTGGTTATAGATTATTGAATTTCTGCCGCTTTCGTTCATTTTTTTGAGATCTTCTGGTTCAATTGGTTGTTGCGTTTTGTTCTAAATCTGTTTTAGCTTAACTGAATTTGATTGAATCTGAGATGACGACTCCTTCTAATGATCCTCACAATACCGGTTCCTCAACCAAGCCTCCGATGCTGGTTAGACCGAGTATAACATATGGCAACGAAGAATGCTTCATCACCTGTCTGTTAACAGTTCAGGTTGTTGGACATCTGTGGTACATGGACCACATAAGCCTATGGTGAACAATCCGGAAACCAATCAAATGGTTCCGAAGAAGAAGGAACAATACTCTGATGAAGATCGGAAACTATTTGAGATTGATGCTAAAGCCCATGGAATTCTGGCCATGGCACTGCCTAATGAAATCTATTCAGGGCTTATGCATCATGAAACTGCTCATGATCTCTGGAATGCCCTGAAGGAACAATTCGGTGGCACAGATGAGGTCTTAGCAAACAATAGAGAAATCCTTGCCCAACAATATGAGACATTCTCTCATAGAAAGGGTGAGACACTGACTCAACAGTTTGAGCGTTTTCCTGCTTGATATCTGAGCTGAAAATGGTGAAACAGGAATACACCAATAGCCAGATGAACAACAGATTCCTCAGATCACTGCCTGAGAGATGGGACACATACACTATTGTTCTACGCTCCAGTGCAAATCTGGAAGGCCTATCTCTCACCCAACTTCATGGGAAACTGCTTACATTTGAAAGAGAGATAGAGCAGAAGAGGAAACTGTCCTCATCAGGAAAGCTCACTGATGACTTTGTACCAGGCAACACTGCCTTGGTTGGTCATGAGTCAGAATATGCTGCATCTGAAAGCAATTATGATGAGCATATAGATTTCTCTTCAAATAGTTTTGATCATGCATTTGTTGGTATTGAGAGTCATTCTGGCAGTAATAGTGACAATTTATGCTTCATCATGGATGATCTGAAAGGAATAGCTGATGATGATCTAGAAGAGATGGATATTCTGAGCCAAATGGCACTGATTAATATCAGATCTCAGAAGTTCTATAAGAGAACTGGCAGGAAATTTCCTGGACTCTCTGGCAAAACCAAAGTTGGTTTTGACAAGAGTAAGTTGAGGTGTCACAAATGCCAAAGGCTAGGACACTTTGCAAGAGAGTGTAGATCAACTGGATCTAACTCCCTACCCTTTGTGACTTTTCCTAGTACTAGTCCACAAAACAGAGGGCAACATCCTGCTGGTTCTGGTCATTATTCACATCCTAGATCTCCTGCATACTTTGTTCCCCAGGGTCAAATGTCATATCCTTATCCCTGCTATTATGTGCCTCAACCAAATCTGTTCAAGCTCCAATTGCACAACAACCACAAGCATTGCCTGAACCACAGCCTTCCCAATCTCATCAACAAACTCAACCTCAACAACACAGCTTCTTCACCCCAGGAGTTGTTGACTGGAGCAGTTTACCAGATGACATGTCTGGTCATGAACAACTGTTCTCAGGTGCTGGTCAACATGGTGGTGAAAGTCCATTTGGAAATCTAGCTCTTATGGCTTTGGATTCTGCTGATACTTCATCCTCTAATGCCTCTACACCAAAGGTATCACAGGTATCCTCTGAGGCAAAAGCCAAATTATGTTCTGACATGCATAGCAGCATTTGCATCTATTAGAGAAGCAAATGTAGCTTTAATCAATAAGAACATTGAGCTAGAACAAATAATTTCCAAAAACAAAGCTGAATTTGAGTCTGTGCTTAATGATAAAAATGATGAGATTTACAAACTGAAATGCCAAATAACTGATGATAAGGCTAGGGAAGAGATACTCTAGAGAAGTATAAAGATCTCAAAGAAACCCTTGCAGTTACCCAGGTAGAGTGTGATAGATGGGTACAATCATGCAAAGGTTTTGAAATGCTTCTTAGTAAGCAATCTGCTTCCAATGTGAAGTTTGGCATTGGTTACAATCACACTGCTCCACCTACAGATTTTACTCCAAGAGCAGAGGTAGAATCTGATGGTGAGAGTAAAACAATCCATCTCATCATGTGATCTACTTTCTGATACAGCACAATCAGAAGTAGAAGTCAGCATCAAGCCCTCTCTGAACCTATCAGCTGATGTTGATGGTTCAAATGCTGACACTCACATGATCAATGAGTTGATCAACTCAGGAGTTAATTCTGAAAGTCCTGAAAGGACTAGAGAGCAAGATTTAACACCTGAAGTTCAAACTCCAACTACTGTCAGTACTGAAGAGAAGAAAACTGCCAGTAGAAAGAGTTTGAAGACTACTAAAGAGGCAGTCAAGAAAGCAAACAATGCTTCCAAAGCATTGAAGAGCAAGTCTTCAGTTGCTTCACCCTCTTTAGTTGATGATCAACCTAAGATGAAGAAGAAACCATGTGAAGTATGTGGTTTGTTCAATCATCTTACAGATGATTGCTGGTACAAAAGAGGTTCCAAACTCAAACAAAAAGAAGAAATTAAAGAGAAAATGGTAAAAATGAAAACTGAGTTTGAGACCACATTTGTATCAGCAACATCAAATCCTGTAACCCTTAAGTCCTCAAAGAAATCCAAAAAGGAAGGGGTTAAACAGGTGACAGCTGAGAGTGCTCAGAAGAAGAAGGTGCAACATAGGAACTTATCAAACTCCACTGGCAATGTGTCTGATGAGCTGAAAGCTTTATCACAAAATCAGACACAGCTGGTTATGATGGTTCAACATCTGTTGGGTAGAGTTAACCAACTAGATGCTCCTATGTTGAAACCACAGAAAAGGAGATCCAAGCCAAAGGATTCCTCTTCTTCACCATTCTTCCTCTCAGGCTGTTGTTTCAAATAAACCTGTTAGTTTACCATCTATTGATGAGACCAAGCCCAAAACCAAAAAGGTTTGGGTCTCTAAAACTAACTGATTGTTTTTATTGCAGGGTTCTCCAACATGCCAAAGTAGCATCTGGTATGTAGACAGTGGGGGATCTATGCACATGACTGGGAACAGTTCTCTTCTTCATGACTACTCTCAAGGAAAGAAGGGATTTGTTTCTTTGGCAATGATGCTAGGGGTTACATCATTGGTAATGGCTTTGTCTCCAATGGAGAAATCAAATTGATGATGTTAATCATGTGGAAAATCTCAAGTACAATCTCTTGAGTGTCAGTCAAATGTGTGATAAAGGCCATGTTGCTCTTTTCACCAGTCAGAACTGTAGGATTCTGTCATCCAAAGTTTTGCACTTGATTGACAAGGTGTTGGATGATCACACTCTCCTGAGAGCCAACAGGACAGGAAGAGTGTATGCCTTAGATCTTTCCAAGAAAATAGATCTCAAAGGCAATCCTTGCCTATTTTCCAAAGCCTCTTCTCAAGAATCTAAACTGTGGCACAGAAGGCTGGGTCATGTTAATTTCAAAAACATGAATCAGCTTATCCACAATAGTTTAGTCAGAGGCTTACCAATAAAGGAGTTCCACTGTGATGAAACCTGCACTGCTTGTTTAAAAGGAAAACAGCACAAAGTCTCATTCCCTCCTATTGAAGAGCCTAAGTCCACTGCCTGCTTGCAATTACTGCATATGGATCTATTTGGTCCTGTGAGAGTGATGAGCATGGCAAGAAGAAATACTGTCTGGTAATTGTGGATGATTACTCCAGATTTGTATGGACTTTCTTTCTACATTCAAAGGATGAGGTTGCTCAGAAGGTTATAACTTTGTGTTGTATATTGAGAAGCAGTATTCCCTTCCAGTCAAGTGTATCAGGAGTGATAATGGAACTGAATTCAGGAATCATACACTTGATGACTTCTATCTCTCAAAGGGAATCAAAAGGCAGTTTAGCATCCCAAGGACTCCAGAACAAAATGGAGTAGTAGTGGAGAAAGAACAGGACCCTCATTGAAGCTGCAAGGTCCATGCTGGCTGACTCTGGTTTGCCACTGACCTTTTGGGCTGAAGCTGTCAACACAGCTTGCTATGTGCAGAATAGAGTTTTAGTAAATCAGAGGTTGATGAAGACTCCATATGAAGTTCTCCATCATTGGCTCCTCTAATTTCATTTTTCAAAGCATTTGGTGTCCCTGTTTTATTCTCAACACAAAGGATCAACTCCATAATTTGATCCTAAGGTGGATGCTGGGTATTTTGTTGGTTATTCATCTACTTGCAAGGCATACAGAGTCTTCAACTGCAGAACAAAGATAGTTGAAGAGACTTTGCATGTGAAGTTTAATGAATCTCCTTTGGACAAGATTCCACAAAACCCTGTGGAGTTGTTTGATTTGGACATACTGCAATATGTTCCTTATCAACCTCCAGCTGTTGCAGATCCTGTGGCTAATCATCTTCTGCAGCATGTCTTCCACCTGGTGGTATTGATGATGATGATGATAATATCAATACTCACCTATTCAAGTTTAGTGACCAACTGCCTGTGTCTGCTAAACTTGATGTTCATGTACAAAACACTTGAGCATCGATCTTAGAGTTATCAAGAACTGAAGAATCACCCGTATCTCAGATTATTGGTGATATCAATGCTGGTGTTTCAACCAGAAGTCAATTGTCTAACTTCTGCTTCTATGCTCTCTTCATCAGTCAGCTAGAGCCAAAGAACTACCATGTTGCTTTGAGAGACAATGGATGGGTTGAAGCTATGCAGCTTGAGCTACTTCAGTTCAAGAAACAGCAAGTGTGGGAACTTGTTCCTCTTCCCCCAGGTAAGTGTGCAATAGGCACTAAATGGTGTTTAGGAATAAAACGATGAAAATGGGCTTATTGTTAAGAACAAGGCTAGACTGGTTGTACAGGGGTTTTCACAAGAAGAAGGTATTGACTATGATGAAACCTTTGCCCTGTAGCCAGACTAGAGGCAATCAGATTGTTCTTAGCCTATGCTGCATTCCACAATCTTAAAGTTTTTCAAATGGATGTTAAAAGTGCATTTTTATATGGTAAAATAAAGGAAGAAGTTTATGTGTGTCAACCACCAGGCTTTGAGGATAATAAACATCCTGAATGGGTGTACAAACTTGATAAGGCTCTTTATGGGTTGAAACAAGCTCCTAGAGCCTGGTATGAGACACTCTCTACTTTTCTTCTTAAGAATAATTTCACTAGAGGCTCCATTGATAAAACTTTGTTTATTAAGAAGGTGGATCAGCATAAGCTACTTGTTCAGATTTATGTTGATGATATTATTTTTGCATCCTCTGATCCCCAGTTGTGTGATGATTTTACAACATTAATGAAAAAGAGGTTTGAAATGAGTGCAATGGGAGAATTACAGTTCTTTCTAGGCTTGCAAATCAAACAAAAGGCTGATGGAACCTTTATTCATCAGTCAAAATATACAAAAGATCTTTTGAATAAGTTTGATTTACAAAACTGTAAGCCCTGTTCTACTCCCATGTGCAACACCACACAACTGGATGCTGATCAGAAAGGTAAAGCTGTTGATGATGAAACGCTTTACAGATGTATGATTGGGTCCTTGATGTATCTAACAGCTTCTAGACCAGATATTATGTTTGCTACATGTGTTTGTGCTAGATTTCAGGCTGCTCCTAAAGAGTCTCATTTGATTGCAGTCAAGAGAATCTTTAGATATTTGCAAGGTACACAATCTCTGGGTTTATGGTATTCCACTGGACACTCTTGCAAATTAGTTGCTTTTTCAGATAGTGACTATGCAGGGTGCAAGTTAACTAGAAAGTCAACTTCTGGTGGTTGTCAATTCCTAGGCAACTGTTTGATTTCTTGGCAGAGTAAGAAAAACATCTGTTGCTACATCAACTGCTGAGGCGAGTACATTGCTGCTGCAAGTTGCACCTCTCAGGTACTCTGGCTTCAGAACCAACTTCTGGATTATGGCATTACAGAGACTAAGACTCCATTGTTAATGGATAGTGCTTCAGCTCTGTGTATTGTCAAAAATCCAGTCCAGCACTCTAGGACCAAACATATAGAGATCAGACATCATTTTATTCGGGATTGCTTTGAAAAAGGTCTGATTGATCCTAAGTTTGTGCCTAGTGCTGATGAGCTTGCAGATATTTTTACTAAGCCTTTGGATAGTTCTACTTTCCAAAACTTGTGTTAAGGCTTGGTATGCTGCAGCTAGAATAAGTGACAACTACTGATGATTTCAGTAGTAATTACTGGTGATCATTGGTACCCATGTCACATATAAGTACTGATGAGTCCTTTTCCCTTCAGTAGTTTTTATAACTACTGATGGCTAAATGCCTCACAAGTACTGAAGTACTTTATCTGTTCCCAACTACTGATGTAGTTAAAACTACTGATGTAGTTACAACTACTGAAATCAGTATAAACAGATAAGTACTGATGTCCTATGAAACACCTGAAAATCAGATGCAAAGTCTGATGAGTAAGTGTTGAGGACAGCATGAAACAGCTGAAAGGCTATGAATTGACGAAAACTACTGAAGAGAACTTTCTCTTCAGTTGTTTCAACAACTGCTGTTTCATTCTAAACAACTGAAGCAAAACCATGTCTTCAGTAGTTTTATAACTACTGATGACTAATACCAAGTCTTCAGTTGTTTACAACAACTGATGACAAAACCACTGTCTTCAGTAGTTTCACAACTACTGATGACAAACACCAAGTCCTCAGTTGTTTCATCATCTGAAGTCAAAACCACGGTCTTCAGTAGTTTTCTAACTTCTGATGCCTAACACCACGACTTCAGCTGTTTCAACGTCTGAAAGGATAATACCATGTCAACAGTCGTTTAAAACTACTGATGACTAACACCACATCCTTCAGTCGTTTTCTTACCCGTACCCTATAAATATCCCTGACCTAATCCTTCAAAGCTTCATCTTCTTCAAACCTAACGTTCCTCTCCAAAACTTCTCTCTTCTCAATGGCGTCCATGCAAATTAAACCGCGACACAACTGTGTTGCCTACCTTACTAAATCGCCTGTCTGGGCTAAGTTCGATACTGCTATCGATCTTATGGTTCAGTCCCAATACAAAACGGCATTTCTTCTGAATCCCACTACATGCCGAATCCCTCCAACAGTTTTGGATGAACGTCACCATTACCACTGGGGAGAACAACACACCATCTCTCAGTCGGTCGTCAACAACAAAGAAGTGGTCATCACTCCTGCAATAATCCGCCAAATTCTACATCTGGATGATGCCATTTCTCCTGCTGGATATCCCAAGGGGCACAGATCTATCCTTTGCCCACATGGATATCAGGGCAATCTTAGTGCCTCCACTATCATGAAGAAACACTTCCATGACGCTGAACGCCTAATTTTTCACATGGTGAATGTATGTTTGGCTCCTAAGACTTCGTCTTGGGATCAAATGTCGACAAAGTGGCAGCAGGTAATGTATTCTATTCTTGAGAACACCCGTTAAACTTTTCAGAAATAATATTTTCGGAGCTCAAGGATATGGCTCAAAAACTAACTGCTAACCGTTGGATATTATATCCACGGTTCATAATGGCCATCATTACAAACCAGCTTCATGCTGAGGGACTTGTTGGTGGGAGTCCCTGCTACGGCTGTTCTGCCAGAAGTATACTCCCGGCACAACTCTGACCATACACTCAAATTGGCTGCCAAGCTGCGCAAAACCACGCAGCTGGAACCCACAGCCACCACCTCCAAATCAAAAGTCCCCACCAAACCACCAAAAAGAAACCCAAAACGGCTACTCAGGGAATTGAGTCCCCTGAGGATGCCCCTGCAACACAAACGCAGGAGATATCCACTGGTCCAAACCCCCTAGTGGATATAAGGACTCTTCCAGCCATAGCCGCTCAGGATTCCTCTCAACAGGAGCCTGCAGCAACCACACAAGGGGTACCCACACATCTGGGATCTTCCTCACTTGAGGGGATTGCCATTGAAGAGCACCAACCTCCCCAGGTGCACACTGCTTCTATCCCTTCACCCCATGCAACCGCCCCTCACAGCCCAACTTGATAGTTGCACAAGTGCTGACTCAATGCACTCCTCACCCCCTCCCCAGATACCACTTACTACTGGGAACACCTCTACCATTGAGGGGGAGGAACACAGTGCAATTGAGAACCCACAGCACAGGGGTTTACCACTTCTATCTCCTGGTGTAGATAAGGAGATTAGAATATCTAGTGAGGCTGCCACCTCTTCTGAATCAGCACATGATCAGAATGAGGCTGGTAACATTGCTAAGACCTCACTAGAGGCAACAGCTGATGATGGACATAGTCCTGAGGCTGGAAGTCCCCAGTACCAAGAAAAAGGGGCACATGCAAAACTGGTCTACACCCAGTGCATGTACATCCTGCTCCAAGCAGGAGGTCAGGTGATTCAGCTTCGGCTGATGATGACCTGGGCTTTTTCTACGATGTTCTTGCCCAGAACACAATCCTTGAGGAGAAAGTCAGTAGGCTGCAAAACCTACTTGACCAACTCTCACAAGGAGAAAGACCATCTGCCTCCACCAACCCACAGATGGCACCTTCAGTTGAAGGTTCCCCAAACACTGAGCCACTCCAAACTTAGCTACCTGCCTCTGCTTCTGGCACTATTTCTCAGGAACAGAACCCTCCTGAGCAAATAGTTGTTGTCCTTCAAAATTCCCTCCCTCTCATCACACCCATAATCACTGACATTGTGACTAAAACCATTGATGAGAGGCTTTCCTCAACTTTACAACCCTTGATTGATGCTGCTGTGCAAAAGACACTTTCTGCGGTACAAACCCCTCCACCAATGCATCCAAAAAGGGGGAGAGTACTGCAGTGAAAGAAAAGAAGAGGAAAAGAACAGAGGAAGAGAGAAGGCTCAAAAGCAAGCCCAAGAGGAGGAGAAAGAAAAGCAACCACTGATCACTTACAAACGAAAGAAAAGTGCTGATGATCAACCTACTGCTGAAGACAAATCCTTGGAAGAGCTGGTAAAAGATGCTGATAATACACACAGCCGATCCATGGATAAAATAATTGAACAACTCTTCAGGCAGGGTTTGATACAGCCACATTGGATAGTGAGATCAGGAGGTTGGAAGTGCAAGAGATTCAAACCCGATGGGCTGGGTATGATGCACTTGAAAAAAGAGAGATTGGAGATCATGATCCGCTTCATTGCCAAATACTTAGGAAGATCTTTAATGGAGATTCGCGCGTGGACCAGAGACAGTATTCTGGCTATAGCCACCAGAATCTGTCTGTCTGAGCAATTCCACAAGGGGATTATCATTGAAGCCCTTGATGAGGCTGGGGCTGGTAAAAGGTTGGAAATGGAAACTTACAAAGGCTAAACTTACTACAAAGATGCTGGATCAACCTTCCCTTCCACCCACTCAAACACAGCCTACCCCTCAAATCTCCAAACCAATCTCTAAGCCCAAATCCAAACCTCATTCTTCAAAACCAATTCCTTACCAACCCAACCATCATCCAGTGATGCACCTAGAAGGAGGAGAAGGGTGCTGAGGATAGAAGAAGAAGAAGAAGAGAGGATGAAGATGATAGTCTGCCACTCTCTGCTGTTCTAAAGCTACCAAACCCAGGAGTCAACCCATGATCACACCTGACTCTCAAAGGGAAATGGTTAGAGTCAAGATAGAAGATGAAGAACAGCAGAAGCAGCACGATGAGCAACTACTGAAGATGGTTGACAAGGAATTTCCTCAGTCATCATCTATACAAGCCATGAAAGGGCATGCTCAGAGGCTGTACACTCTCAGGCACACATTTCAGTATCAGAAGGAGAGAGTGAGAGTATGGCCAGACCCCAAGGTGAGTTCTAGAATCCAAAAAGACTATTCACACAGATACAATGGCCAGGTAGAAAAACAATAGATTCTACCATCATGTTGGCCATTGTAGTCTCACCATGGGAAATAATTGATGAATTCAAGAAAGCTCATCAATCAAAGATGACCCCTCAAGCCTTACTGGAAAACAAGATGATCAAAAAGGGGTTATTATATAAAAAGCTTGAAGACATCAAGAAGAATGAGCTCCAGTTACTCCTTGAAGGCACCCATCCTGATGAATTTGTCTATAGGGAGGTAACTACGTGGAGCTGAAAAATGGCAGGACTGTGAAGTACTTATCTGAGTACTATGGTCCAGAGTTCTTCTTTGAAGGAGGAGTAGAAGAACTCTCCAAGGAGGAACAAGTTGTTCTCCTGAAGCCTATGTTCGAGAGTCATACAGACTCATTATGGGGAAGTAAATCTCATGAATGGGATAACAACTCTGTGTCCAGTTCCCCAAAACAGAGTTCCATTCATACCTTGCCAAACAAATATCTGAGATTCTTCCCAGGCCGGAGCTTATATGGGTCATCTTCTCTACTGATCAAGAAGGAAAAAGACCAATCTTTTGCCAACAATAAGTGGGATAATAAATAAATTAGAGGTTTTGGCTGCATTGGTTCAGGGGGAGTTTGTTGGACCAAAAGAACCAATGAGCCAAGATCAGAAAACCTCTAAGTCCCACATGGTCACAACAACTGCTGAAAGCTTCATCAGCAGTTGACAAGTGCTGAAGACTTCAACAGCTGAAGATCAAGTGCTGAAGACTTCAACAGCTGAAGAACTAAAGTGCTGAAGTACAACAGCTGAAGAACACAAGTGCTGAAGCTGAAAGACACAAGTACTGAAGTACAACAGCTGAAGAGTTTACAAGTGCTGAAGATCAACAACTGATGTACAAAGGAAGAAGAAAAGACTGAAGACATCAGCTGATGATATCT
Source organism: Flaveria trinervia (assembly GCA_025506515.1). Lineage (NCBI taxonomy): Eukaryota > Viridiplantae > Streptophyta > Magnoliopsida > Asterales > Asteraceae > Flaveria > Flaveria trinervia. The sequence continues at coordinate 20,155,026 of CM046441.1, forward strand.
ACTGAAGTCATCAGCTGATGAAACATCTGAAGTTCAAAGTCTGAAGATCAAGTACTGAAGCTCAGTAGTTTGTCACAACTGCTGAAGAGTACTTCTTCAGTAGTTGTGATATCAGTAGTTTTATATTTTTATTTTCAGTAGTTTTGTAAAACGACTGAAGAGCTTGTTCTTCAGTCGTTGTAGTTTCAGTAGTTTTATGTTTTTCAGTAGTTATAACAACTGATAACACTTAGCATTTTTTGTAAGAAGATGTCAGCTGTGACATCTTCAGTAGTTGTGTTTCAGTTGTAATAAATCTGTTAGATGTCACTATCAAGTGACATCAGCAGACGTCACATCTCATATAAGAGGTGTCGACCTAATGTAATTGTGACATTCTGTTACCACGAAAGCGAATATTGAATGAAATATATTTGCAGATATTCTCTCTCTCTATAACCGTCTTTGTTCTTCATTGAATATCATTTGTTCTTGTGAATCGACTAATTCATTGTTTGAATTCCGCTGCTATACTCTTCAATCAATCAAACATAGATCACTGATCCTAACAACAAGGTCATGAACCAGCTACACTAGCACTGAGATGAGAAGGCTGAAATAGAAGAGATTCAAGCTAGATGGGTCGGTTTAGTGTGTTCGAAAGGGATAGATTGGAGATAATGATCATATTCATTGCCAAATAACTTGGAAGATCATTGATAGAGATAAAGGCCGGTCCAGAGATAGTATCTGGAGATAACCAAGAAGATCTGCTCTACTGGAGGCTATTAAAAGGGGTTGATAAGGTTGATAATGAAGCACTGGATGAAACCAGGTGCAGGGAAGAGAACGAAATGGCAAAGCTCTCCCAAAGCCAACTCACCGATAAATGCTAAGTCAGTCTTCTCACACTCCCCATCAAACACAACCCTTATCTCTAAAATCCCAAATCTATCTATACCAAAGTCCACAACTAACCACAAACCAATCCCCTTACCCCAAAAACCACCTCAAACCTACCCAGTGATGCACCCAAAAGGAGGAGAGGGTGTTGAGGGGAGAGAAGATGATGAAGAGGATGTGATGATGATAGTCTGCCAATCTCTCGTTGTACTCAAACTCAAATACATGAGCACAGAATCACAAGGATTACTCCTAACTTGCAAATGCAGATGGTGAGGTAAAGATTGAAGAAGCAAAACAGCAAAAAACATACATGAGAAGTTTCTCAAGATGGTTGATAGGATTTCCCTCAGTCCTCATCCATTCAAGAAATAAGAAATAGGCTCTGAGGTGTACACTCTTAGACATACTTTTCAACATCAAAAGGAAGAGTGCGGATCTGGCCAGACCCTAGGGTAAGTTCTAGAATTCATAAGAAGAATATACCAAGTAGATATCATGGCCAAGTGAAGAAGACCTGAATGCTACAATTACATGGCCATGGTAGTCTCACGCTGGGAAATCATTGAAGAATTCAAGAGAGCTCACAAATCCAAGACAACCCCTAATCTATTCTTGAGAACAAAATGATCAAGAAGGGGTTGTTATACAAAAGACTTGAAGACCTTCACAAGAGTGAACTCCAATTGTTGCTTGAAGGCTCTCCCCTGATGAATTGCTTATAGAGAGATAACAACTGTGGAGTTGAAAAATGGAAAGACAGTGAGTGAGATACCTGTCTGAGTATTATGGCCCGAGTTCTTTTTCGAGGGAGAAGCAGAAGAACTCACCAAGGAGGAACAAGTTGTTCTCCTTGAGGCCTATGCTAGTGAGTCTTATAGACTCATTCATGGGAATTAGGTTTCATGGTTGGGATAAGACTCTGTGCTTAGTTTCCCTAATACAGAGTTCCCTTCCATACTTAGCCAATCAAAAGATTAGAAACCTTTCCTGGCTTGTGCTTAATTGATTACCTTTGAAGCTGATCAAGAGGGTGTTTCTACCAAGAATAAGTGGGATCATCAAAAGTTTAGAGGTTTTGGCTGCATTGGTTCAGGGGGAGTTTGTTGGACAAAAGAACAATGAACCTGATCAGAAAACCTCTAAGTCCATAGACATTACAACTGCTGAAGAAGATCACACAAGTTGAAGACATCAGCTGATCACAAAGTCTGAAGACAAGAACTGAAGACTACTACTGAAGACAAAGTCTGAAAGTAAAGTACTAAAGACAAAGTCTAAAGAACAGGAACTGAAGACTAATATTGAAGACAAAGTCTGAAAGTAAAATACTGAAGACAAAGTCTAAAGACAAGAACTGAAGACTACTACTGAAGACAAACTCTGAAAGTAAAGTACTAAAGACAAAGTCTGAAGACAAGAACTGAAGACTAATACTGAAGACAAAGTCTGAAAGTAAAGTACTGAAGAAAAGTCTGAAGCTATCAGCTAAAGACAAAGTGTAAAAGTAAAAGTCTGAAGAACAAAGTCTGAAGAACAAAGACTAAGACCAAAGTGATCAGTAGTTGTCACAACAGCTAAAGTTATCAACTTCAGTAGTTGTGATGGTTTTCTTTTCAGTACTTGTAATTATTTTCAATAGTTTAGTTTCAGTAGTTTTATGTTTCTTGTACTTAGCATTCTCTGAGATGTAATCAGTAATTGAGAACATCTCAGTAGTTTGCATAGTTTCAGTAGTTTGAATAATTCTGTTAGATGTCACTATCAAGTGACATCAGCAGACGTCACATATCCTATATAAGGAATGTTGACCTAATTGTAAAGTGTGACATTGAGCCACCACGAAAGCATATGAATGAAATATCTCTTTTGCAGAATACTCTTTTTCTATAACCATTTACTCTTACATTGAATATCAATTGTGTTCATGTGAATTGTTTAAATTCATTGTTCGAATTCCGCTGCAATACTCTCTAATCAATCAAACATAGATCACCGATCCTAACAATATACTTGAAGAACTTGAGAAAAACTTGATACTCTTATGAACCCTAGCCGTCTAGAACATCCACGGAAGCCTCTCCAACTTCATTGATCAATCCTAATCGATCTCTACTCGTTCATAACATTTAGTTTCAATCTTAAATCGATCGGTTAATTGTTCTCACCTATTGGATCGTTAGGATTCCGCATTATTTGATTTGGTATAAACGAAGAATCTGTTAGTATTCCATACGTACACAGTCTTGAAATCATCAAGCTCCAATAGTCTATCTTGAATGATACTTGGTCTTCTGTTCATTAATCTTTCCATCTTAACTACTTTTTGCATAAGTTCAAAGATTTGCTCATCCTTCTCATCTGGTTTACTCACACTAGATTTAGCATAAGTTTATGAAGGTGGATCTTCAGAAGTGACTTTCTTAATAGGAATTGGGCTTGGGTTATCTTTCTCATGAGATGATTATTTGGATCTTTTTGAACAGCTGGTAGAATCACCAAACTCAACAGGCGTTGTAGCAATAGGAGATGGTTATGCAGGTAAAATGGGTGATGATGAATTGGAGATATATGTGTGGAAGTGATAGGTTGTGTTTAGGGACATGGTATTAGTGATCTATGAGGTGTTGGTAGTGGGGTTATTTGTGGAGTTTGTATTGGTGAAGGTACAAAAGGTGATGCCATATCATGAACGTGAGGTTCAGTGTGAAGATCCCCTCCACTCACATGGGGTGACACTGACCTATGTCGTTCATATCTTTCCTCAACAAGCTCATCAGCAGCTTGCTGAACATGACAACTGATTCTTGCATTTGCTCATCAACTGGAGCCTGTGGTTCTTCACCTTGTTCATCAAGGTTAATTTGTTGAAGCATCCAAGGTAAAAGTGGAGAGTGAGCTCCACTGTAGAAGTTCCTGGAATCGCTCTTCTTGATATATTTGTAGGACTTCCCATCATAGTGAGGGATATTCAGCATAGGTCGGTTAGCCACTATATCTGGGAATACTTCATTAATCAGACATTGAACGAACCTTTGCTACATGAGGAACATGTACCTTCTTCCTTCTTGGACATTGGATACTAGGCCATAGAATACATATGCTGACATGTTGAATGGCCTATTAGTGCATAAAGCACATATTGCTGATGAAGTGATCATAGGAATATAATTCCATCCTTTCTTCCTTTTGGACAATAGCGCTGATAGAGTTGGATTAGAAACCTCCATGGTAAGTCCACTAGTCTTTTCACAACGTGTTTTCCTTCATAGCCAATGTTGGCAAAGAAGGTAGTGATTTCATTATCTTCTAGATCAGTGGGTGTGTTTGCATCATCACCAAACTATAGACACTGTCTCATTTTTTGCTAAATAACGATCAAAGTATGTTCATCATCAATTCACCCAGACAGTGTCTATTCACCATCAACCTCTGTTTCTTCAGCAATGTTCCAGAATGACCTTATGAATCTCTCATAGATAATAGGTCTGACTGTGATGGCAAAAGCAACTCTTGTAGTAGAGATGAATCTGATCATATCTCTTAGCCCTTCAGCCTCAGGTACATCACGATCAAGATAACCACAGACATTGTGGAGCTTGCTCCAAGTAAGGTTAGCCATGTACCCAACATTAGAGGCATATGACATAGATTGGTAAAAGTATATGTTTTACACTATGCATACTTCATCAGTTTGACTTTTGATGGTTAATCATGAGTATTTGAAGGTACTGTTCTATAGGAATCACTTCAAATTTTGATGTGTACAAGAATTATTCATTGTTATTTTGGTTTTTCATGTGTGAAGAGATGATTTTTGATGTTGTTTGACCACTAATCTGATTTTATTATTGGTTTTGACATTTTTAAGTTCATCATCCTCTGTTCATATGATGAACATTGTTATGATTTTTTCTTGTTGGTTGATATTCTTCTTAGTTTGCATGCTTATTGAAGTAAAAGATGTTCATCTTTTCCTAGAATAAGTCTGATTTTGAGTGTTCTTCATTAACTTAGGGTTCTAAGTCAAAATGTTGAGTGTTTCACCTTTTGTTGCATACTATTGTTGAATAGAATTGAATATGAGGACAAAATAGATGAAACTAAGATCTTTGATTGTTAAAAGACGATGATGATTGATGACGATGAACAATGTTTTTGATTGATGAAGATGAATAGTGTGTTCTCGCTCGTCACACTTTAGAATGACTCAAATTTGAAAAGTATTAAATGACCTTTTGAATCGAGCATTAAATAGTCAAATAATAGCATTTACAAGTTTTTCACAAGTTTCAAAACGAATGTGGTCGATTTTTAGTTCACACTGCAACAAATGCGGAAGGGTTTTAGACATCCGCATTTGTTTACTATTGTAAAGACGGAAGAGTAAAGCTTAAGAGTAGACATCCACACATGTGTACTATAGCAAATGCGGAAGTTTGAATACTTAACATTTCACCTATCCGTATTTGTGCACTACTGCAAATGCGGAAGAACAAATTTCACCAGCATTTGTGCACTGTAGCAAATGTTGTAGAGTAAAATTTCCACGTTTACTTGATGATCATCCATGGTGACAAAAGAGATTGAGCACTTGTTTATTATTTTTGAAAGTGCATGAAAAGTGTTGAAGTTACACATATCCATAAGTGCGGACGAGTAAAAAAAATGCGGAAGTGAAATTATCATCTGCATTAACGAATGGGGTAGAACACTTTTTGTTCTGTATAGGTTTTAACACTTCAAACTTTTCATTTATACTTGTTAGACTCCAATGCAGTATAGTAAACTCTTTGTCCGCATTAGTTTCACTTTGACATAGATAGTTACCCACATTAGTTATATGCATGGGTTACCTTCACCTAAATTAATTTCTGAACTTAATCAAAGATTAATGTTTCTATTTTGGTTTTTCTTGTTATGAAGAAATGTCTTTGATTGAATTCTCTTATGAAAATGTTGAATGTTGTTGGGGTTATCAATTCTTGTGGATTGACTTGTATGCCAAAGATGATACAAGTTTCCCATTGTTTGGCTGATCTTGGACTTCTTATGCTTCCAAGAATCTACATACGCTGAGATACTATCGTATAACTGATGCCCCAATACAGACATTTTCCTTTTGTTTTGTTTTGAAGTTTTAAGAAAGTAATTTAATATAGTAAATGTTTATACATACTTAGTCAAAAATTTTAAATTACTCCCCTAAAGTTTATATCCACATCAGGATAGAAACTTTAAATATTTAAAACTTTTTTGAATATCATTAAATTTTGATTATTAATAATGAAGTCATTATATCTTTTGTTGGGATCATATCAATCTTACATTACACATGTGCATCCTTGATGATATAATGAACATGTTTATGAACTTGTTGATTGAATGTTTGTTTGTCCTCTTAAACTCACACAAGGTTGATATTTTAATGCATGTGATACTTTCATGTTTTTGGTTCATTTAATTATTCAACAGGTACCTCACACACAAAAGCATGGAATGATCAACCATCCTTATGTAATGCATGGTAGAACTTTTTCACAACTTTCTTTACGAGGTTACTTAAGTTATGAGATCTCTTTTTCACTAACCCTGATTGAGACTCTTTTAGTTTGATCCTTTCATGATGATCCACATTGGGATTCTTTTCATTCACATTGGAAGGTATCCATGATTGGATTCTTTTTTTCATTCACTTGGAATGTATTGCTTTTCTAGATTCATCCAATTAGGATGTTTTCCTCATTGGGAATCTTTTGGATCATACATATGCACTATATGCTTGTTTCATCACGTCTTTGCTCAGCAAAACAAAGATGATACTTGATGTAGGTGAAAGAGTTTAATAAAGTATTATTAGCTGGTGTTTTCAGGTTACTACACACACATAAACTCAGATAAGCCAATACAAACCTATACTTTGAGATGAGTGTTTCACCATCAAATAAGATTTTAATTCGTCACTACATGTATCTTCTCTTCAGAGTTGAACCTACCAACATATTGGTAAGTCATGACGGTCTTTCAAATTTTGAAATTAGGCATAGTGAATGACATAACGACTGTAATTATATCATTTCCCAAATATTCTTTTCATCATCAAATAGACTTCTTTTTGTGATTTTCTATTGTTTTTGAATTGTTTTTGATGTTTTTGGTTTGTTTTAGTCAATGTTAATCATGCCAATTGAATGACTAGGAATTCAAACCTACTAGGTTCAAATGCCTTGGTAAATAAATCAGCCAATTGATTTTTAGTGGGTACTTGAATCAATTTGATTATCCCTTTTTTAGCATAGTCTCTCAAAAAGTGATATATGATTTCAATGTGTTTTGTTTTTGAGTGCTGAAGTGGATTATTTATAATGAAAACAGCTGTTGTGTTGTCAATGTGAATTGGTGTGTACAAGAAGTTAAAACCATAATCAAGTATCTGTTTTTGAATCTACAGGACTTGAGATCTACAAGCTGATGATGTAATATACTCAGCTTCTACTGTTAAGACACATATGTTTGTCTGCTTCTTTCACTGCCAGGAGACTAGTGTGGGACCAAGAAATTGGCAACCGCCAGAAGTGGATTTCCTATTGAAGTTGCATCTTCCATAATCGCTTTCAGTGAACGCATAGATATTGAAGTCTCATTCCTTTGGATACCATTACCCAAGAGCTGGTTTGCCTTTAAAATATCTAAATATCCTCTTAACACCATTTATATGAGATTCCTTGTGATCAGCTTGATATCTGGCACACATAAAAACACCAAACATATTGTCAGGCCTATTGGCTATTAGATACATAAGTGAATCGATCATAGATCGATAATGAGTCTGATCAACTGATTTGCCTTTTAGATCAGGTCCAATCTTCACTTTAGTATCCACAGGAGTTATGATACAAAGTTGAATTTCTTCAACATTGTTTCCATATATTTTTATTGATTGATGAAGATTCGATCTGTCTTTTGTTGGAATTGCACCCCTAGAAAGAAAGTGAGTTCCCCCACTACACTCATTTGAAATTTTGAATGCATAAGGTCTTCAAAGTCTTTACAGAGTTGCTTGTTTGTCGAGCCAAATATAATATCATCCACATAAATCTAGACTAGCAACATGTCTTTCCCCTTCTCTTTCTGAAGACAGTCTCAACAATCTTTCCTCTCTCATATCCATTTTCAAGAAGAAAAGATGATAGAGTCTCATACCACTTTCTTGGAGCTTGATGAACACTATACAGGACTTTGTCGAGCTTGTACACTCTGTAAGGGAAATTTGGATCTTCAAAGCCAGGTGGTTGACTCACATAGACTTCTTCAACAATCTTTCCATATAAGAATGCACACTTCATATCCATTTGATAAACAATAAACTTCATGGACGCAGAATATGCAAGAAAGATTCTTATTGCTACTAATCTAGCAACAGGTGCAAACACTTAATCATAAGCAATTCTTCTTCTTCAGTGTAACCCTATGCCACCAGCCATGCTCTATTTTTGATGACGATCCCTCTATCATCATTTGTGTTTCTGTATAGCCATTTGGTGCCGATAGGGTATTTTCCTTCCAGATGGTCTACCAGTTGCCATACTTCTTGCTTCTTGAATTGTAGCAATTCTTTCTGCATTGCTTCAATCCACTATTTCTTAAACAGCCTCTTTGATGTTCTTGGGTACTGTTTGACAAAGAAAGCATGAGAAGAATAGTTGTTTGCAATACTTGACTTGCTTCCCCTCTCATTACGTTCACCAATAATGCTTTTCATTGCATGATTCTTGTGTATTCTCGTGGTTGGAATTGAGTCACCAACAATGGTTACATCAAGATTGGAGACATTTAGATCATTATGGTGAGAGGCACCTTCATCTTATACTGTTTGGGAATTATGAACATGAGACTCTGTTTTATTGACTACTTCAGTATTAGCAGCACTTTGATTCCTTCCATCATTTAATGTTCTTTTTGTTTTAGCCGGAGACTAGCTTATTTTTTTATTTTTGATCTCTATTGACAGATCTTAAGAATGCGATGGTAACAAACTTGGACCAACTTCAGTTCAACACTTTTATTTTGTGATGGTTGTCTGACAGGATCAACTTGGAGAGGAACATCTTCATTCATGTGCTTAGTAGCTGTAGGGGAAATCAATGGAAAGTCATTTCTTCCTTCTATAGCTGAAGAGTTTCAGTTGAATATAGATTTCCTGCATGAGACAAGTGAATTGATCAAATGATTTTGTAAATGATTCATATTAAACAACCAGTCAGGACTATTTGTAGATTTAGGAAACGAGTTTACCTTGAATTGAACATTTGTTGATTCATCAATAATGTTTAATCTACAATTAAACACTCTGTAAGCCTTTGAAACATAAGATAACCTAAAAGAATCCTTCATCAGAGTTAGATGAAAACTTTCCCAAATAGTCCCGGTGTTTAATATTAAGTCAGGACTACCAAATGACTTAAAAATTTCAATAAATGGTTTTCTTTGAAACAACATTTCATATGGATTCATGTTACTTTCTTTTACAATCAGAGTTCAGTTTTGCACAAAACATGATGTGTTAACTCCCTCTGCCCAAGAGGTAATAAACAGTTTAGCATCGACTAGCATTGTTCTTGCTGCTTCAATTAGTGTTCTATTTCTCCTTTCAGCTACCCCATTTTGTTAAAGAGTTCTAACTATACTGAATTGATGAGCAATGCCTTTGGTTGCACAAAATGAACTCATGTCTTCATTTTTTAACTCAGTTCCATTATCACTTCTTATTGTTTTGACCTTAGGAACAAGTTTGTTTTCTATTTTTGTGATAAAGTCTTTTATTATTTAGGATGCTTCATTTTATAAAGTAAGAAGAAACCACGTAAATCTTGAAAAGTCATCAATGATCACCAAAGAATACTATTTCTTTCCAATTCTCATAACTGAGTTGGTCCGCACAGATCCATATGAAGTAGCTTCAATGGTACTGTTTTTGTGTTAACTACCTTGGTTTGTGAAAATTTATGTTGTTTTCCTTTGAGGCATGCTGAACAGTGATTAACAAATGAATTCTTTTTTAGGATGACAAATGACATGGTTTCCTTTGACCAATCTGTTCATGTTTTTAAAGTTTTTGTGCCCCAAAGGTCTGTGCCAAAGCTGGGACTCATCAAATGATGCTTTTGACAAAAGACGTATTTCTTCTATTATTCTTGCAGAATTCATGTTTAAGGCATAGGTTTTATTCTTCCTTGGAGTCTTTAGGACAACCCATTCTTCAGAGATATAAAATCCTGGTTTCAAAATGTAGCAATGAGTGTTAGTAAAGTGAGTTGAATATTTCTTGTTGCAGATCTGAGACACACTTAGAAGATTGAAGTTTAGTTGTTCACAGTAGTTCACTCTATCAAAGCTCAGCATTCGATTTGTCACAGTTCACGTATAACTCTCCACCTTGTGAATCTCCTCCAAATACTACAGCAGTCCCTTGTATTTTCTTGAAGTCATAAAGGAGGGAACGATCTCCAGTCACGTGTCGGGAACATCCACTGTCCACGTAACATAGGCTATTATACCTATATGGATGACCGTGCAAGCACAAAAGAGCTAATTAGAATATGGAACCCAAGCCATAATGTCTTTGGGTTTCCCATTCCTATCCATGATGGTGACCTCTTGATACTTTCCTCCAAATTGTGATCTATTTAGAGGTGACCTTGGAGATTGCTTATAATATTTTGCTGGGTCATCTCACCGAGATCAAGTGAAGAGTTAGAGGAGTAATGAAACCATTGGTCTTTATAGTAAACCAAATAAAGCATACACAAACTGTAGAAGCATAAGCAATCTCCAAGGTCACCTCTAAATAGATCACAATTTAGAGGAAAGTATCAAGAGGTCACCATCATGGATAGGTATGGGAAACCCAAGACCATTATGGCTTGGGTTCCATATTCTAATTAGCTCTTTTGTGCTTGCACGGTCATCCATATATGTTTAATAGCCTATGTCACATGGACAGTGGATGTTCCCGACACATGACTGGAGATCGTTCCCTCCTTCATGACTTCAAGAAAATACAAGGGACTACTGTGGTATTTGGAGGAGATTCACAAGGTGGAAGAGTTATATGTGAACTATGACAAATCGAATGCTGAGCTTTGATAGAGTAAACCCTACTGAAAAAGACTCAGGAGGGAAAATTCAGCGAGAAGATTGATGAAGGGATCTTTCTAGGATACAACATACCGAACAAGAGAGTTTACAACAACTCAACACGTCAAGTAGAGGTGTGGTGTAATGTTGATGTTCAAAGATACACCACCCACCTGCAGAAAAGGGCCTACTTACTTCTTCGAGTATGATGGATTCTTCAAGTCCTCACATACCTCTCTCCACTTCCGAAGACGAGTTGGCAAACAAGATGATGTACGATGTCTTGAACACACCGTCCCAAGATTCAACACCATCCGGTTCATAAAGTCAAATCATTTACCAACTCAGGGGGAGCACCTGATGTGAGTGACTCTTCCTCTAATGTAGAAAATATTGAAAATGATCAGAACAACCAGGATGAACAGGTTCCGACTACCACAAGTCCATAAGAATCTGACAGTGATGCTTCTGACCTTCTCAACCTTAGACTACTATTGCCTCAAATCCAGAACCAAATGTTGACAATCTTGATTCTGAGGTGTTGTTCCAACAACTCCCGCTCATATCTAAGCGTCTATCATCCTTTGGACAATGTCATAGGAGATGTGAGATCATTTATACTCAACTGATTATGCCTCTGTGATGAAAAGGGATACCTTCATGATAGTGCCTATCATTGCTTTGTGTCTCAGTTTGAGCCAAAGTATGTTAGTGAAGCCATGAATGATAAGGCATAGGTCAGCCATGCAAGAAGAACTTCATTTCAAGAAGTTGGGTGTATGGACTCTAGTGGATAGACCTAAAGATGCTAAGGTGAATGGCACCAAATGGGTCTTGAAATGCAAGAAAGAAGATCAAGGAGTGATCATCAGAAACAAGGCTTGGCTTGTTGTTCAGGGATTTTGACAAGTTGAGGGTATTGACTACAATGAAGTGTTTGCACCCGTGGCAAGAATGGAAGCAATCCGCATCTTCCTTGCCTATGCATCTTATATGAAGATCAAAGTTTATCAACTAGATGTGAAGAGTGCGTTCCTTCATGTTGAGATCCGAGAGATAGTGTATGTCAGTCAACCCAAGGGATTTGAGGATTCATATCATCGGGACAGAGTTTACAAACTCAACAACGCTCTATACGGGCATCATCAAGCTCCGAGGGCCTGGTATGAGAAACTCTCGACTCATGTTGTGAAACATGATTTTCATAGGGGAGTCATTGACTGTACATTGCTTATCAAAGTTAAAGATGGGGATTTACTGCTCGTACAAATCTATGTCAATGACATAATCTTTGGTTCCAAGAACGAAGAATTATGTAAAGAGTTTGAAGCAGTAATGAAGGCGGAGTTTGAGATGAGTGCAATCGGAGAAATTTAGTTCTTTCTCGAGTTACAGGTGGATCAGACACCGAATGGGATTTTCCTACATCAGACCAAGTATGTAGGTGACATTCTCAGTCGGTTTGACATGGAGAATTCTTCTACAGCTGGAACTCCACTTGCTACAAACCACGATATAGCACCCGATGAGAATGGTGATCTGGTAGATGCCACTATGTACCGATGGATGATTGGATCTCTCATGTCTCTCACTGCCTCACGACCTGATATCATGTATGCTACATGTTTATGTTCACATATGAGGCAAAGCCTAGGTGAACCATCTTATTGGGGTCAAAAGGATTTTTCATTATTTGAAGGGTACACCCACACTTAGGTTGTGGTATCCTTATGATGGTGACTTTGAGCTTACGGCGTATAGCGACTCGGATTACGGCAGCTGCAAGATGAACTACAAGTCTACATCAGCAGTGTGTTAATTCTTTGGGAGAAGATTAGTAACCTGATAGTGTAAGAAGCAGACCTCGGTTGCATTGCCAACCTATGAAGCCGAATACGTTGATGCTGTAAGTTGCTGTTCACAACTCATATAGATTCAACAGCAAATGCGGGATTACGGTTTGAAATTCTCTTCTACCCCTATCTTTGTTGATAACTCTGCTGCAATTGCAGTCACTAAAAACCCGGTCCAACATCCGAAGACCAAACACATCGGAATTAAATATCACTTTATATGTGATTGCATTGAAAAGAACTTAATCGATGTGGTAAAAATAAACATAGATTTTCAATGCGCTGACCTCTATACAAAGGCTTTTGATAAACCATGTTTTCTATATCTGTTTGAGGTCAATGGCGTTAAAAAGAAAAGTGAGGTCATTCCTGAAGATGACCATGTGTAGTCCGATGCGTCTTGTACATTTTCTTTTATTTTCAACTTTTTTTTAATATCTTAATTTTAAGTAGTTTAATTAAAATTGGTCTTATTTCTTTGCCTATTAAATCCTAAAACCCTAATCCATTACGGTTTTAAAATTTTAGGGGGAGAATAGGTTTAGACAGTATAAAAAACGAGGAAGGAGGAGAGGTAGCTGATAAAAATAAGATCGTATATGTGATACCGATTCAATCTTTGGAATATGATAATACATAGAACAAACCTTTTGGGACATTAAAATTTAAGTTGAAAAAGATACAAAGCTCAAGTACAAGTCTGTGTAGTCTGAGCAATATAAAAGGAAATATGATAGATAAACTAGCTACTACTAAGGTAACACAAAGAAAGTAGACCTAGAGGTTGCTAGACCACATATGATATGTTGGTAGATTCAACACAATAATGACTAGACCTTTTTGGTGATCTCAAGATTAAACTAAATTTTTGACTAGCTATGGGTAACATCTTATCCGGGTTAACACAATCAACAAGATTCCAATAAGGGGTGACGAGCAAAATAAACGCTTCAATGTGTGCGTAAGACCAAGCATGAGCAAAAGCACATAAAAAATTCAAATACAATCAAATTGATAACCTATGTTGTTGGTGAGATCTGTGCAAAAAGAATGGAATTGCTCAAACAAGAAGATAGGTTATGTGCCTCAGTGCTGTGCGGTGGCACTGAACTGAGGATAAGCATAACCTATATATTCTAGAATTCATTGTTTTTTGTCGTCTCTCTGCTGTGCGGTGGCACTGGCCTAAGCCTTGGCTTCTCTTTGAAAGTTCTAACAATAGTTTCTTCTTGAGTACTACATTGATACCGCTCAAAAATCTCCTGAGGAATGTTGATTACCATATAAGTGTGGGATCCACAAATACTTGTTGAAATAAACAAACCTTAAAGCATCACCAATCTGTGTTGAAAGTTTGTGTATGGATTTAAGAGGAAAAGTATACTGACAATCATTGTGGCTATAATTCTTGAAAGTTCAAATCAATGTGAGGACCTAATAGTACTAGTATGATTTCCTAAATTTGCTAACTGAATCTAGATGATAAACAAGAATAAAGCATAAAAGGTTTTAGATAACTTGTCCCGAATGATTTGAATATCCTCTATGATTCCAAATTGAATTGGTCCATGCATGGTTTAAATAAATTGAAGCTTCCTTTTTAAAAAAATAATCCTTTAGATTTACATATTAGGATTTAACCCTCACAAAAACACAAAAACACGTCTTAGTTTTAAGTTCCATTTTTATTTCTTTTATTTCTGTATAACATTTGTCAATTTCAGTTTGTTTAGTATCCGACTATGTCATGGAATTTGATAGGGAACCTTGTCATCTAAACGGTCACGTCTAAGGTGACCACGCGTGCTTTTAACTAAAAATGGGTCACGTCTGAGGTGACAAAGTATTTTAAAAGGATCACGTCTGTGTTGATCAAAGGTTTTTCAAGCTTAAAATGATCATGTCTGAGATGGTCAATTGCTCATAAAGTATATACAAAAGGTAAAAGGGTATTAATTATTGAACGGTCATAAAGTCAAACATCCTTGAGTATGACTCATTCGCACGACTGGACAATGAGTATATATCAGTCGTACGGTTAGTGTACCCGAATGTGTCTAGTCGCATGGATGAAGGTGACCGAATGACCCAGTCGCACGACTGAAGGTGACTAACTGTGCTAGTCGCAAGACTGATCTTCAGTCGCATGAATCAATTATGCGGTTGGGCTCAGTCACACGGCTGAAAGTAAACCCTAGTATAAATAGAGGGTGAGTAGGTCGCAATTGGTCATCACTCCCAAATCGCCCCTACATCGCACGAACATACCATCACTATGCCAAATTTTCATTTGAGCCATCCAGACCATTGTTTGTTGCGTCCTGACGATTTCTATTGACTATATAGGTATAATGCAGTGCAATCCATGAAAAATATTCATCGATTTATGCCCAAATTCGCTTGAGATGAACACTAAAAGAAACCGAGACTTAGATTAACTAAAAAACAACTGAAACTATGTCCATTGTGCAATTAAATGTTATAATGTGTTTTGTCGGTGAATTGCGAGTCTAATGAGCCAAACCATGACGTGTAACATAAAATATTGCTCAAAAATTGATTTTGAATTGAACAGTCAGTCTGTCATGCGAACGGACAATCTGATGATCTTCAGTCGCAAGACAGAAAGGGGCGAATGGCCAAATCATATAGCTAAAGAATGCATATGAGTTCAGTCACACGACTGGTGTAATCGCATGAGATAGCATACGTATGAGCTTAGTCGCATGTTAAGTCATACGTATGAGATCATTCGCACGACAGTTCTCAATCGCTCATTGTCATTCGCACGATAGAATAGAGAATTGCATGTTCAAATGGTTAAGTTCATTACTTATTGACTGACACTAACGTTTATATTCGTTATGTAACAGATGGCTAGTTGTTGGACTATGAGCACCAAGCACCACATCTGTGCTCATCTGGATCTGACATCCAGGAACGCAACTGACTACTCGGGCATTATTACTTTCCTACGAGATCGAGGATCTTTCAAGCCATCTCGACTCCGTGCATACCTTATCGCTTGATTCAGCAGGCCTTCTGGGAAGGCACAGTTGTTGATAGGACCCCAGAGCCCCACTGGATCAGGAGTTCTATTTTTGGTCAGCGCAGAGAGATCACTGAGGATGATCTCAGGACAGTGTTAGAGCTCGGGGATGATGCTAATTGTCCTACCCGTCTACATCCACTGACAGTACGAGGTTGTTTTCTGCGGGACATCAACTCAGGTGTGCTCAACAAGAGCAACCTGTGTCCTCAGTTTAAGTACTTAGCCAATATGCTGCTCAAGTGCATTGCCTCACGGAAGGGGGGGTTTGATGAGCTGTCTCATTAGATAAAGAACGCCTATGTGATGTTGGTGCTGAACCATCGGTTCAGCTTCTCCAGGATGATCTTCGCCTACCTGGTGTAGAACATAGAGGCCAAGGGCAAGGAGGGCTTTTGCATGTACCCTCGATTCATGTAGATGATCATTCACCAAAAGCTCCCTTTGTTGCAAAAGGAGAAGGAGGATGTCGTAGCACTCGAGGTGATGGAGGATATGACCATGGGTCGGATGAAGGTATACAGGGGAAGGAGGTGAATCCTCCTGTGAGGCGACTCTTTGGACATCTGGCCCGTGAAGAATTACATGGCCCTGTCACGAAAAGTGGCACCACGATGACAGTGACTCAGATACTAAGCAGATCGAGCTCCCAGATGATATTTAGATGACGACAACAGTGGTGCTAGTGGAAATGCAGGGCCCACACAACTGAGGGCCCCCACTACTGATATAGCATCTCTAGCACACACCCACAGAGATACTGAGGATGCTGGATTCCATAAGGATTTCCAACCTGATCAGGAGGAGGATACGAGTAAGGAGCCCTCACTCGGACTGTTGGGCAAGGTGGTTGCAACAGAGCGAGGGCTCCGGGTGGTTGGTGAACGCCCGGGCAGCTCGGAGAAACTGAAACAGATCCTACCTTTGCTCCCGATCAGCCAAGCCATGTTCTAAGGGGAGCATCCTCCTCAAAAGGATCAAGGAAGAAAAGGATGGTTTAGCCCCACGGCTTGAAGAAGAAGAGAAGACTTACCTTCATCACCACCACCACTACCACCACTCCACCCACTACTCTCACTCCACTTACATCTACTCATCCACCCACTACCACCACTTTTTCTATCCCATCTATGACACCCACACCACCACCACCTTCATCTATTTTACCCCGAATCTTCAGCATTGCCACCACCACCACAAGTAGCCATCCCGCTGCACCATCATCCTTCCTTCCATATATATTTGGATCACCTCTACCTCCTTTTTGGGTAGAGGAATAGATGTCAGCGCTGTACCGTATGGTGATGCGTCTGTTAGCGGATGATGACAAGAAAACTGCACAGATTCGTCAGTTAGTAGATCTTACTGCTGCATAATCTTAGCAGATTTCTCAGCAGGCTTGATTGATTGATCAGCAGGCTCAACAGATGTCTCTGCTCCAGAAGTAACATGCCAAGAAGATTGAGGAGCTGGAGGCTACAAACAAGACTATCTTGTTAAAGCTCAAAGGATCTAAGGAAGAGCCCTTGAAGATCGAAGAAGGAGATGGAGACGATGATGCTGATAAGAGTGATGATGATGATGATGATGGTGATGATCACGAGGGTGATACGGATGTAGATGTTGATGATGATGAAGACGATTCTTCTGCTGGTGGTGCCACATCTCCAAGCGAACAGAGGACCAAAAGGACTCAAGATCAGAGGGCCTCCACATCCGCCCTGGTAGCAGAAGAGTAGAGGATACATAATAAGAGTAATATTTAGTTATTTACTTTATTTAAATCATGTATTCGAATCTTGTATCTCATTAATGTAATGAATGTTTATATTTAATGTTGGTATTTCTGTTTTGATTATTAACTAATGATTGTGTGTTACATGTATAAATCAAGCAGATGCAAACTTTCAAAGGGATGAACATGATGTTGCTCCCCTCCAACAGATCAAGACTCAGCTCACGATGATTCTTGATGTGCAGGTATAGTTAGGAGATCGGTGATGTAAACTCATGAAGATGGAGAGATCATTCACAATCTCACTGATGAGCAAATTGCAGAAATGTTCAAGTTCAATCCCGATGAGATTGTCAAGGATGCTCCAACTTTTGTAGAAACCAGTGACGACGAGCTGAACGACATTGATGAGATAGAGATCGAAGACGTCACTCCAGAGCACTATCCCGAGTACGCTGACAATGAGGGAAATATGGTCCCCAATTGGGTGACTCCTTGGTCAGTGATACATTTGAGATATTAGATAAGATGGAGCAAGAGTCCGAGAAGGTTGAAGAACAAGCCCAAGCTTCAAACACCGATGTTGATATCAGAAAGGCTGAATGGGCTGCTTGTTTTGAGGAGATCCGAGCCCAACGTGCTGCTCCTAAATAGAATGTCTACACCAAGCTCTACAAAGTGAAGAAACATCACAAGGTGTCAGGCAAGATTATCGCATGGGCCCATTTTGATGATCCTGATGTATATGCGGTGAAGAGAGAGAAAGGTATTGTATACTTTAGATTCCCGCATGATATAAAGTCTCTACCTGGTATTGAGCTCAACCAGCTGGCTAAACAGAAGTTGTTATATGCTGACCCGAGAAAGATGTCAGGCTGGATTAAGGCGGCTTTGAAGAAAGAGTACCACACTAGGTGGGTCAACTTCAAACCTTAACAACTACGAGGTATATCCGACGGTCTGGAGTTGATCCCATAACTAGAAAGCCAAAGATAGTGCTGAAGTGGAGTCCTCCATGCACAATGTCAAGAATCCCTCTCAGGGAAATGCCACAAGACTTCACTCCACAATTTAAGTGGTGGTACTATGATTGGAGAATAGGGGAAGCTGTCACAGTTCTGAACAAAAAGGGCAGAATGGATACTATCAGGGTATTCGACCCGATGTGGCTTACCAACTTGTCAGCTGACGACGTCTACACTCTATACAAGTGGCCACTGTTCTATGACACGCAGGATATTGTACAAGCCCTCTAATTCCAATATGTGATACGGCTCTACTTTTCATTTGAAATACATGCAAGAGTCACAAGAGAGGAAAAGTACAAGAAGTACGAGGAGGTTATGAAGAAGGTAAGACGATAGATAGATCTAGGTCCAAGGGGGAGTTTGTTGATACATATGTACCTAGATTCGGATCTTAATGTAATATGTCTTGAATGTCTTACACTTATGTAATGCTTGGGTAATTAATATAATGAGAATGTTTGGTTGTGATTTATAATGTTTAATATTTCATTAATGAGTTGTGTAACGCATATTGACTAGATTATATAGGTTTGTGATTGTTTGAATTGATATGCATAATGTTATAATAATGAATACATTCCAACTTGGTTAAGTGAAGTTCTCATGCGTCCGACTGGACCATGCGCCCCAATAGTGGTCATGCGTCTAAATGGCCATGCGACTGAGTGTCCATGCGCCTAAATAGTCCATACGCCTGAACAACTTCATCAGACTGACTCAGTCGCACGACTGAACACTCAGTCATGCGAATGGATCAACCGCATGGCTCAATCGCATGAATGAACCATGCAAATGGTTCAATCGCACAAATGAGTAACCCTAACCTATAAATACCACCTAATTCGTGGAAAAAAAGCATTATACACACTTCGACTCCAGACGTACCCTAGTTGTCCAAAGACCTCTAATATCATACTCCAAGTTCATAGATCACAGTAGATCGATTCCTAATCGATTCTTAACATTAGATTCAATTACATAATTTTTTCTTAGTGCGTTCTCACTGATTGGATCACCAATCAAATAGGATTCCACACTATTTTGTTCGATATACACGTTAATGAGTTAGTATATCGTCCAATACACGGTCGTTAACAATAACAAGTTACAGACACATGCTTTTCTTTGTTTGTTTAAATTGATTTATCTTAGTTAATCATGCCTATAGACTCAATTAGAAAATTAAATCTGACTGAATTAAAAGCTTTAATGAATAAATCAGCAAGCTGATTTGTTGTATCCACATTGACTAACTTAATCAAACCCTTTTCTAAGCAATCTCTTAGAAAATGATATCTTATCTTATTATGTTTTGTTTTACTATGTTGCACATGATTAGCAGTGGTAAACATAGTAGAAGAATTGTCTATATAAATTGAAGTTTGAAGGAAACTGTACCGTAGTTAAGCAATTGGTTTTGCAACCAATGGACTTAAGAGCACCCAGTTGAACCAGCTATGTACTCAGCTTCAGCTGTGGATACAGATACATTGGTTTGCTTCTGCAATCCATGATACTAGTCTTGGTCCGATAAATTGACATCCACCAGTTGTGGATTTTGTAGTTGCTGTTACATCCACCATAGTCACTATCTGAATATGAGTAAAGTATGAAGTCACTATCTTTTGGATACCAAAGACCAAGTCCTAGTTTTCCTTTGAGATATCTGAAGATCCTTTTCACTACATTCAGATGAGATTCTTTTGGATCAGATTGGTACCTAGCACAAACACACCAACAAACATAACGTTTGGTCTACTGGCAGTTAAATACATAAGGATCCTATCATTGATCTATATAATCTTTGATCAACAGATTTTCCTCAAGGATCAGGTACAATCTTTTCAGTTGTTGAGGCTGTTGTTTTGGATGAAGATGCATAAGCAAGATTTTATTTCTTCAAACTTTTATGTATGTATTTTTCTTGATTAATGAATATCCCATCTGTCATTTGATGAGCTTGAAGACCAAGAAAGAAAGTTAATTCTCCCATTGAGCTCATCTGAAATTCCGATTTCATCAATTTTCTGAAACTTACACACAATCTCTTATTAGTTGATCCAAATATAATGTAATCAATATATGATTGAACAACCAAGAGATCTTGATGTTCTTGTTTGAGGAAGAGAGTCTCATCAATTGTTCCGCTTTTGTATCCATGCTTAAGCAGAAAAGATCACAGTGTTTCATACCATTTTCTTCGTGCTTGGTGAAAAGCATAGAAGGTTTTATCAAGTTTGGATACCCTGTGTGGGTAATGAGGATCTTCAAAACCAGGGGGTTGTGACACATAAACTTCCTCATCAATTTTCCTATATAGGAATGCACACTTGACATCCATTTGATACATAGTGAACTTCTAATACGATGCATAAGCTACGAACACTCTTAAGGCTTTAATTCTTACAACTGGTGCAAAAACTTCATCATAGTCTATTCCCTCTTCTTGTGTGTATCCTTGAGCAATCAACCGTGCTTTATTTCTTACAATAATGCCTCTATCACCTAGTTTATTTTTTTGGAGCCATCTTGTTCCAATAGGATGTTGGCCTTCAGGTAAATCAACTAGAGACCTTACTAAATTGTTGAAGCTCTTCTTGCATAGCTTCAATCCAACTATTGTCCTCTAAACCAGCAATGATGTTTGGAGGAACCACTTGTGAAAGAAAACAAGTGAAAAGACAAATGTTGGCAGTACCACTTTGGCTTGTTGTAGTTCTCTTTGTAGGATCTCGAATGATGTTGACTGGATGAGTCTTATGGATTCTTGTTGATATTGTTGATTGAACTAGAATAGATGATTCCAAGTTAGTCAAATCCATTGTTGTAGACTTGTCCAAACCAGGTTGAGAGTTTAGGATGTAATCAAACTATTCAACATTTTGTGTTGAATGATCTTCCATAGGTTGAATATGAGTAGCCTCATGAATGTCTTCCGTAGGAGCTATAGGGGCTCTCTGAAATCATTTTGATCTTCTATAGGAGTTACAAGAATTTCTTTGGAATCATTTTGCTCTTCTGTAGGGGTTACAGGAACTTCTTCGGATGATAAGTGAGGACTTGAAACATCTCCAATGTTTGTTGTATTCATTTGAGAGCATGGACCATTTGTAGGGACATCATTTACATCTCCGGATACACAGTGTACATCCACAGATGCAGTGTCAGCAACTACTGCTCAAGTGTCTATGTGATGATGTGTGAATTCTTGGAGGATTAGCAGATAATGTGAATTCATTCATATTTGGTGGAACAAATGGAAAACATCTGTCATTAGCTCCTGAATTGTTCAGGTATCATAGTTAAATGACTATATAAGAGCATCTATATCAAACAACCATGTTGATCCTTTAACTGATTTAGTAAATACAGATTCATCAAAAGATACATTAGGAGTTTCTTCCACAATGTTATGTTGTGGAATATAGACCGTATAAGATTTAGATGTTGAAGAATATCCAACAAAGAAACCATCATATGCTTTTTCTAAAAATTTTCCCAATGATTCTTTTATATTTAAAACTAATATATGACACCCAAAAACTCTAATATATTGTATGTATAGTTTTCTTTTAAATAAAAGCTCATAAGGATTTTTGTTATGTTCTTTGACAATTAATGTTCTGTTTTGAACATTGCAAGCAGTATTCACGACCTTAGCCCAAAAGGTGATAGGCAATTGTGAATCAACTAGCATTGTTCTCGCTGCTTCAATGAGAGTTCTATTCTTCTTTAAGCACTTCCATTCTGTTGTGGAGTTCTTGGTGCACTTAATTGCCTTGCAATACCTTTGGTCCTACAAAAGTAATCCAAGTCAAACTTGACAAATTCAATACCATTGTCATTCCTAAATATTTTAACTTTTATATCAAGTTGATTCTCAATCTTGATTACAAAGTCCATTAATGTTTCTGATGTTTCACTCTTTTGTTTTAAGAAAAAGACCCATGTAAATCTTGTGAAATCATCAACTATTACCCAAACAATATTGTCTCTTTCCGATGGTCATCACAATTGTAGGACCAAACAGATCCATGTGAAGTAATTTGAGTGGTGTAGTATTAGTATTGATAGTTTGGATTTATGAGACACTCTATGTTGTTTTCCTTTGTAACAAGAAGAAAAATGAGTCGAGCAATGAAATTCTTTCTTTGGCAGTCCAATGACTAAGTCATTTTCACCAATTTGTTTAGGTTCTTCATGTTAGAATGGACAAGCCTTCTATGCCACAATTGAGATTCATCTCTGATGACTTAGATAGGAGGCATGTTTCATGTCTTGTGAGTGAGGTGTTGTTCAACACATAAGTTTTCCTTTTCTTAATGTTTTAAGAAGCACCCATTCTTCTGGAATAGAAAAACCAGACTTAAGAATGTAACAGTTAGTGTGGTATAATTTTGATCACAAGTTAGAGACACACTCAGTAAATTATACTCTAAATATTTGTAAGGCTCCATCCCGGGACGCTTACAGCTGACCAATCATCACTCATAAAGCATATAATTACTTTAACTTGAAATAACCGTTGTAGAAGGAACATAAAAAACATCATTTTCATTAAAATGCTTTTGCAAAACAATACAACATTCGCTACACAATATCATTTGTTCACATTACAATGCGAAAACATTAAACAAAAGAATGCCATCCAAAAGAGCAAAGTAGCCGCCCCGTGCCATCCTCAGCAACTTTACCTGCCAAGTGGAAAATACATAAAAAGTCAGCATTGCTGAGTGAGTTCTAGTTTTATAAAAACATTGCATTAACTTCCATTTGTTAAAACATTTTCATTCCTATCACACGTGATCACACATGGCACATACATCAAGGTAATAATTATATCTTCATCATCGTTCGTTTACTACATTTCGCACATATCACCATATCGCACGTATCGCACATATCGCACATATCGCACGTATGGAGTGGTCACTAGGACATGCTCCCCTTATGTGTGTGAACTCTTATGGGTTCGCCAAGATCGCACGCTGTATAACACACAGTAATTAGGAAATCACACGTTATTGGAGCAGTCACCAAGACTGAACTCTTACTGTGTGTATGAACCCTTATGAGTTAGCCAAAATCGCACGCTGTAGATACACACATAGTTGGACACCCCCCTGTGTGTGTGAACTCTTATCGGTTAGCCAAAATCACACGCTGTATGACACACACTAATTAGGAAATCACACTTATTGGAGCAGTCACCGGGACTAAACTCTTACTATGTGTATGAACCCTTATGAGTTAGCCAAAATCGCACGTTGTAGACATAAACAAGGTAACAACTCTTAATGAGTTTTGAACCTCCCTTCAGTTGCTTTAAAGGCATTCATTCATTCATTATGTTCCACTTTCATTATCTTAAATCTTTTGCTTCGTTAAGATAATACTTTATGTTCATTAACAATATTATACCACGTAAAGTCACGTCATCACACGTAATTGGAAACATAATAGAACATAACTTGCAATCATACATAAACAAAACATCATCAATCGCATATCATCAATCACACATCATTATACATGCATAATATACAACTTACATAACATCATGCATAAGCATCAATCATACATCATAACATCATCATACATCATAACATCGTCATACAATGCCCATCACACCATCTATGACCTCAAAAGTCAGCTTACATGAACCCCCGGGAACCTCCCAAGTCAAAGCCTACATTTCACTTTTTCCCCAAAAAGTCAGAAAATATTTTTAAGTGTTCATCCGCATTTCCCTTTTTGTTCATCCGCATTTCTTTTTGTTCATCTGCATTTCTTTTTACTTATCCGCATTTCTTTTGTTCATCCGCAATGACTTTACTCATCCGTATTTGTGAATGTTCATCCTCATTGACTTTACACATCCGCATTTGTCAATGCCTATCCGCATTTGTTCATCCGCATAGACTTTACTCATCCGCATTTGGAAATGCACATCCACATTTGTTCATCCATATTGACTTTACTCATCCGCATTTATCAATGGTCATTCGCATTGGTTCATTGGCATGAACTTACTCATCCGCATTGGCATGAACTTACTCATCCGCATTTTTTCATTCGCATGACTTACTCATCCGCAGTTGTTCAACCGCATGACTTACTCATCCACATTTGTCATTCGCATGAACTACTCATCTGCATTTGTTCATTTGCATGACCGACTCATCAGCATTTGTTCATTCGCGTGACTTACTCATGTGCATTTGTTCATTCGCATGACTTACTCATCCACATTTGTTCATTCGCATGACTTACTCATCCGCATTTGTTCGTTCACATGACTTACTCATGAGCATTTGTTCAGTCGTATGACTTACTCATCCGCATTTGTCACACTTAAGCAGTTTTTCTAAACATAGGCATATGAACTACTGTTTGGGTGCATGAGCAACCTAAGGCACACTTGTCATCATAATTCGGTCCCCAAACACCATTGAATCAGGTTTAAAGAATAAATCATGCATTCTAAGCCTAAGAACACAACCACGACATCTTCAAGCATGAACATAGTCCAAATCACACCATACCCACTACATATACTCATTCATACATACGGGTATGAAACCCTAGTTTTATAAAAAGTTAATGAATGCATTTCCGCCCCAAAATCAGTCAAAACATGTAAAAGAGGGGTTCTAGAACTCACCTTAGTAGTCTCTTCGGTATGACTTCCTTTAAAACCCGTTTGCTACAAGTTCACACCTAGAAATCCACCAAAACACACACCCGAACACACAGAAATGTACATAAGCACAGAATCGAGGATAGAAGCAGCTAAGAACACTCAAAAACTATGAATTCTTACCTTGAATTTGATTCTTCCTTTTGTTCTTCTTCAATCCTGAGAGCTTTCTTCTCTTTTCTTTCTCTCTCCCTAAAAATCTGAAGAACTGGATGTTGTAAGATGAGAGTGGGCAGCCATGCCAACTTTACACCCACAATCAAACCTCTTTGTCCTTTTAGCACTTTTTATCCCTCAACTTGGATAAAATATCTTTTCTTTCTTTTTTCTTCACTTTATTACTTCTTTACTAATTTAAAAAATAACTGGGTGTTACAAGTCCACCCCCCTTATATTGGTTTCGTCCTCGAAACCTATTATTCCTCAAACAATCGCAGGACTATTGTCTCATCTCTTCTTCGGTCTCCCATGTCGACTCAGATCCGTTTCTGTGCTTCCACTATACACGCACAAGAGGAACCACTTTATTCTGTAGACTTTTCTCTTTCTGATCAATGATCGCCACTAGTTGCCCCACGTAATTAAGCTATTCATCCACCTTGATATCCTTTAGTCCTACAACCATATCCTCGTCAACTAAACATTTCCTTTGATGAGATAGATGGAATGTCGGATGAATTCCACTTAACTCCTCTAGTAACTCCAAGCTATAGGCCACCTCACCTGCTCTAGAAATGATTCAGAAAGGCCCTATGTATCTCGGTTGAATATGGTGCACTTCATCTCGTATAGATAGTGCCTCCATGTCTTTAACGCAAAGACCACGACTGCTAGCTCCAAGTCGGGAGTGGGATAATTGATCTCATGAACTTTTTAACTGTCAGGATACATAGGCTATAACCTTTCCCTCTATATCAACACAAATCCCATCCTGAGTAGGAAGCATCAGGATAAACCACCAAATCTCATCTTCCATCTTTGTCGCATCCACCATTATCCCACTGAGATTCACTACATGCCTCAAAAACTGAACCTCGCGCAAGCACAATGTGCACTTAGAGAATTTAGCATAAAACCTATCCCTTCCCAACTTCTCCAACACCTCTCGAATGTGAACGACATGCTCTTACTCACTCTATCAATAACTCATGATATCATCAATAAACACAGTCACTGATTTATCCAACATCGGCTCACACACTCGATTCATCAAGTCCCTAAAAGCAGCTGGCGCGTTGGTCAAACAAAAAGACATAACAAGAAACTCGTAGTGTCCCTAACACGTGCGAAAAGATGTTTTAGAAATATCTTGGTCCTTAAACCTCATCTGACAGTGGCCAGATCGAAGATCTATTCTCGAGAACCATCTGGCACCTTGGAGCTGATGGAACAGTCATCGGTCCTCGCCAATGGATTCCAATTCTTGACTGTCAACTTGTTCAGCCCTCGGTAGTCAATACACATCCTCTTACTACCATCCTTCTTCTTCACGAATTAGATTTGAGCACCCCAAGGCGAGATACTTGGTCTAATGAACCATTTGTCAACCAGCTCTTTCAATTGCCCCATCAGTTCGTTCACATCAGTCGGAGCCAACCCTACGGTGCCTTAGCAACTGGTTGGGCACCCGGTATCAAGTCAATTTGAAACTCGATCTCTCGGTCAGGTGGCACTCCTGGTCAGTCTTAGGGAAACACATCTGGAAATTTACACTCCAGCGGTACGTCGGTCAGTTGTGGTGTTGGCGTATCCATAACTTTTACGTAGGCCAAGTAGGCACTACATCCATGCCTCATGCACTTTCCCACCACCGCCATCGAAATCAGCTTTGGAATCGTCATGACTCGATCACCATAAACCGTCACCATACTCCCGTCAGGCGCTATCAATCGAATCATCTTCTTGGGACACACAATGCTCGTCTCGTAGTCTGCCAACCAATCCATTCTTAGGATTACATCGACTCCGCCTAAGGTCATCATGAATGGTCTAACAGGAAACTTATGACCTTCTAATTCTATATCACATCCTTCTATATGCTCAGAAATCCTGGAGGCCTTACCTATGGCAGTTTCTACGTAGAAGGGCTCATCAATACATCTACTCCTAATGGGCAACTTAGCACAAAAGGCAGAAGAAATAAAACTCCTACTAGCACCGGAATCAAACAACATAGAAGTAAGAGTTTGGTTACTAGATACGTACCTGACATGACATCAGGGTCCGTCCTAGCCTCCTCCCTGGTCATCGTGAAAGCCTTGTGCTCGCCCTCTGCCCTTCAGTTCTGGTCATCTTCCTTGCTCCAAAACTCTCTGTCCTTGGCTTCTTGCAGTCCCTGCTTATGTGACCCCTTTCACCGTAGTTATAACACTTTATCACCCCACAATATTTTTCCATATGACCAGGCCTCCCACATCTGAAGGAGTGGTTTGATCCCCAGCTACATTCTCCTGTATGCCCTTTAACACACTTACCACACTTCCTCATCTCCGCACCGGACGAAGCTACACACCGGTCCTCCATCCTGGTAACCTTGTTGTTTGGAGTGTAACCCCCACGTTCAACCCGCTTTCCGTTCTAATTCTGGTCGCCCCTACTCTTCTTGTTCACTTTAATCGTGGTCGTCTCCTTCACCGCTCTAATTATGTAAGGCCCCATTCCCGGGACGCTTACAACTCGCCAATCATTGCTCACAAAACATACAATTACATTTAACTTTCATAAAAACATCTTAGCAGAACATTAAAATAACTTCTCATTCCGTAATAACTGCTTTTGCAAGTTAATAAAATCATTCATTATATATTTTCATTTGTTTGCATTACAATGCAGAAATAGTAACAAAAGAATGCCATCCAAAAGAGTTGAGTAGCCACCCCGTGCCATCCTCAACAACATTACCTGCCAACTGGAAACACATAAAAGTCAGCGTTGCTAAGTGAGTTCTAGTTTTATAATAAAACGTACATTACTTTCATTAAAACCGTTCTTTACTTTCACATGTGATCATACATCATATGTACACAGATAATATCATTATTATCTTCATCATTCGTTCATCATCTTTCATTCATTCGTTCATCATTACTTCATTTCATTCTATCAAAACCATGAACATTACCTCGTCATGCATAAAGCTGGTTCGGGGCCGGGGTCCATCATAGACCCCCCATCATGGCGCACAGCAACCTGGCCATAGTACCTAGGGTAAGTTCAGGGGTACCCTTGTCATGTGCTATACTCGTCATCATGCATAAAGTTGATACTGGGCTGGAGTCCGTCATTGACCCCTCGTCATGGCGCACAACAGCCTGGCCACAGTATTTACGGTAAGTGATAAAGGTTCTATACATATGGTCAATCACAAAGAAAGATCCGACGTGCATCCTTCTGGGGTAGCTATTCCACACACCGTTGGGCTAACACCCTACAATGGGGCGTGTCCTGACATACATGGCTTGCAAGAATTTCTTTACTTTCCATCGTTCATTAATGCATGCATTCATTCATCATGTTTCTCATTCATTATCTTCCACTTTACGTTACATAATACTTTCGTATCATTCATTAGCATTCAACATAAAGCCACGGCAAAATAAACATACATCGTAAGGAACATCAACATTAACAGTCAACATTATCATACAGGGTATCGTACCTACATCACATACATCATACGTACCATCATACATAATCATCATACATACATCATAACATGCCCATCATAACATCTATGACCTCAAAAGTCAGCTTACATGAACCCCGGAGAACATCCCAAGTCAAATCCTAAATCACTTTTTCCCTAGAAAGTCTAAGTGTTCATACACATTTCTTTTACTTCATCCGCATTTCTTTTACTTCATCCACATTTGTTCCTGTTCATCCGCATTTCTTCATCCGCATTTGTTCATCCGCATTGACTTTACTCATCTGCATTTCCCTTACTTAGTCAATGCTCGTCCGCATTTCATTCAATACTCATCCGCATTGACTTACTTAGTGGTTAATGCTCATCCGCATTAACTGTTCATCCACATTAACTTTCCATTACTCATCTGCATTGACTTTCCATTACTCGTCCACATTGACTTACTTAATAGTTAATGCTCATCCATATTAACTATTCATCCGCATTAACTTTTCATTACTCATCCACATTGGCTTTCCATTATCATCCGCATTGACTTACTTAATAGTTAATGCTCATCCACACTAACTGTTCATCCACATTAACTTTCCATTGCTCATCCTCATTGACTTACTTAATAGATAATTCTCATCCGCATTAACTATTCATCCGCATTGACTTTACATAATAGTTAATGCACATCCGCATTAACTGTTCATCCGCATTTGTTATAGTTCATCCACATTTCTTTTCCTTGATCCGCATTTCTTTTACTTCATCCGCATTTCTTTTAACTCATTTGCATTTCTTTTACTTCATCCGATTGACCTACTTAGTAGTTAATGCTGATCCACATTAACTAATCATCCGCATTGACTTTCCATTGCTCATCCGCATTACTTCTACATACATAGGCAGATTCTAAAACTTAAACATATGTGCCCTAAACATTAGATCTCAGTTCCGAATCGCCATCTTTCATGTTCCAAGCTTATACCTTACCCTCTAAGCCTTAGAAACACAACCATACATCATCAAGCATGGATATAGCAAACATCACATTATAACATCAATACGCATACAGTCGTACATACGGGTTGAAACCCACTTTTATAAAAACATACAATCATGCATTTCCTGCCCCAAAATTAGTTAAAACATGTAAAAGAGGGGTTCTAGAACTCACCTTTGTAGCTTTTGAGTATGGCTTCTTCGAAACTCGTCTGTAATTGATTTCAACCGCCTAGAAACCCACTTGTATTCAAATTCTTCTTGTTCTTCCTTCAAAACCGAGAGTTTAATGCTCTCTTTCCATCTCTCTCTAAAATATCCGAGAATTTGTGTGTAGAAAGGGTGATGGGCGGCCATGCCACCTTTATCACCAACATTTCAAAGATTTTGTCTTTTTTGTCACTTTTAACCCCTAGACTTTGGTTTTATTTCTTTTCCTTCATTTTACCTCACTTTATTATTTCTTTCTTTGTCTTTAAAAATAACCGGGCGTTAGAAGTCCACCCCCCTTAAATTGTTTTCTTCCTCGAAACCTGTTATTCCTCGAACAAACGTGGGTAATGTTGTCTCATCGCTTCTTCAGTCTCCCACATAGACTCGGATCCCTTCCTGTGCTTCCACTGTACACGCACAAGAGGAACTACTTTATTCCTTAGCCTCTTCTCTTTTCGATTAATGATCGCCACTGGTTGGTCCACATAATTAAGTCGTTTATATATCTCGATATCCTCTAGTGGTACATTCATATCCTCGTCAGCTAGGAAATTTCTCAGATGAGATACATGGAATGTCAGGTGAATTCCACTTAGCTCATATGGTAACTTCAATTTATAGGCCACCTCTCATACTCGGGCCATAATTCGAAAAGGCCCTATGTATCACAGGCTCAACTTGCCCCACTTTCTAAACTAAATGATACCCTTTCAAGGTGAGATCTTCAACATAACCCTGTCACCCACCTGGAACTCAATCGGTCTATGTTTTTTATCAGCATACGACTGAATGATACCCTTTCAAGGTGAGATCTTCAACATAACCAATCGGTCTAACGGTAAATGGTCATCCTAAATTCCTCCAAAATCAATGACACATGCCCGAAGCATATCTTCTGGCATCTGTATCATCCGTTTCGACTGACCATCCGTTTGAGGATGATAAGCTATGCTAATATGTAACCTCATCCCCATCGTGTCATGGAATTTCTTGTAGAATTTAGATGTAAACCGGGTGTCACGATCATAATCAATAGACACCGACACACCATGAAGAGTTATGATCTCCTTGATGAACCGATCCGCCAACCTCTCGGATGAATACGTCTCGCGAATCGGTTGGAAGTGAGCATTCTTCGTCAAACGATCAACAATCACCTATATAGCATCACACCCATACGGCTTGTGGTGCACAGCCTTCACTTGTAAACAAGTAAGGCAGTAACCCACATACTCCTCCATATCATGCTTCATACCCGGCCATCAATAGTCTTTCTTCATGTCTTGGTACATCTTTGTAGCACCGGGATGATTAGAGTATCGTGTCTGGTGAGCTTCATCATTAATCTTCATGCGTAGATCCCCAAAACGAGTAATCCACATTCGTCTAAATCGGGTCTTAGCACCAAGTGTGTTTTCGCCTAACTCCGTGACCAGATCTATCATTCTTTTGGAGTTAAGATGATCTTATTTCAATGCAAAAGACACAACAAAAAACACATAATGACCATAATGCGTGTGAAAAGCTGTTTTAGGGATATCCTGCTCCTTCACATTCAATTGATGGTAACTAGATGGAAGGTCTATCCTTGAAAACCAGCTGGCACCTTGAAGCTAATCAAACAGGTCATCAATTTTTGGTAAGGGGTAGCTGCAAGATCGATATTGGTCACTTAACAATTTGTTTTCTCTCAAACTCACCTAGAACAACACTCAGGTAAAGATAGAATCAGTAAGAGTTGATCACAATATAGAAAGTAATAAAGAATGCAAGAAGTATTTTCAAGGTACTTTTATACATTGATTCTCAACTCAATAATACAAGACTCTTATAAGTAGTGTGAAATGAGTTACAAGGAGAACCTATACATAATACTACCTATAGTTGGATATACTTTGATACCAGCTGGGATCCTATAGCTAAAGTCTATACTACAAGACTATAGTTTAAGGTGTGTCGGATAAAGTCTTATCTGAGATTTAGTTGTCAGGATATGTCCCTAACTTACCTTTTGTCACCAAATAAAGTTGGTAACTTGTACTATCATAAAAAGGTGAATAGTGGAATAAAGTATGGTCAACGTCACTTGTTTCTGCGTCTCAAAACTTTTAGTACCAAGGAGAGTAGATATTTGTCTGTTTCCTTGTTCTTCCCTGATGTGGTGCTGAGAAGTTTGTACATATCCTTGGTAGGCAGGAAGTCTAGTCTGTCACCTTGGATAACATGTACCCTCTGTTGTTTCCCTCTAAAAAGAGTTACTTGATGGGAACTGTAATCATATTCCCGTCTAACTATAGGTTCTAATTCTGGACCTTCTACCATCTGTAGAAAGGCAGCGCCCTTGGTGGGAGATTTTTCCTTGTCTTCGTGTCTTCTCAACTTCAACTCTTCTTCAAATTTGGCTTTTGCAGTTAGCTCGGCTAGATGAAGACTGCTAAGATGAATTCTGATGGGTGCAGCAGTTTTAGAGTTGGAGGGGTTGTAGAATGGCTTCTCTGCTACCTCAGCAATATCAAACCTATGGGAGTGTAGCAGAGAGGTTGCATTAAGTCTATTGACTTCGCCATTCTTTCTTTCCAAAACAAAGTTGTGTGAAGTTTCATTGAACCTCCACTGGACTATTTTCTTTCTAGGCACAAGAGACTGACTGGGAATCTTATCCTCTTTCTTCATATCCAGCAGAGTCACCAGTTTCCTTCTAAGCTTCTTCTCTTCATTATTCATTGAATCTGAGTTGAGACCTAGAATCCAGCTGCCTGGTCCAATGTTCATCTAGGTAAATCAAGAAATTGATCTCTTGTGATGGAACAAGAGGATCCATCAACATAGGTAATGTTGACAGAATCTTCATCCCATGAGACATTGCTCAAAGTTGTGTAGTGGATGAGCTTGGTCTTGATTACCTGAGCTCCTCAAGAGAGATATGTTGAGAAGGCTGAGGGGATGGTTTGGATGGTTTTTGGGTAGGTTGATGTTCAGAGGTTTTGGGAAGAGTTTTCGGTTGGAGGATGGGAACTTTAGGTGGTTGGGGTGATGAGATGGATGTGGGCAAGGATGTGGGTTCAAGGGTGAAGGGTTTTGGTTTTGAAGGTGAAAGGTAGGGGTGAGGTTGAGGTTATGGTTGGGTGGTTGCAGTGAAGGTCATCCCCTTTACCCTTCTGTACATCTCTTTCCTCTTTCCATCTGGATGTCAGCCTTGATTTCACTGAAAATCCGTTGGAGTGTCTTCTCAGACATGGGACCTACTTGCCTTCCAGAGAAGCCATAGGCCCGAAGATAGTCTTTAATCCAGGCCTTTCACTGAGCTTCGTCGTTGCAGTGGTCTTTGCTTCTTCCGCCTTCTTCTTCTTCTCCTTTCCCTTTTCTCTGCAACCTTTCTTCTTTCTTTCTTCATTTGATCATACTCTTTGTTGTAGAGCCAGGATCATCTCATCATTGTGTGGAGAGAGTTCTTGAAGATTAAATCCTCTCGGGATTAGGAAATTTATCCTGTCTCTCCTCAGCTGCAATTCAGCTTCCTTCTATTCTTCTTTTTCTTTCTCCAAGGCCAACCTGGTTTCTTCTTCAAGATTCAGCTGGGTTGCCTTTTCCAGATCCACCAACACCTCTAATGGTAGCAAGAGTGTTTCTTCATTGGTAGCTCCTATTTTAATAAGCTGGTCAATGATCTCTTCCCTTCTCTTATTGTTGACAGCCTCCTGATTAGCCGCAACGGCTTTTGTACTAGTAGCTAGCAACTTCTCAGTTGGAAGTCTTCCTTTCTTCTTGAGTTTCTCAATCTTCTCCTCTTCTTGAAGCTTTTCCACAGTCATCTTTCTTTTCCCTTTATCTTTTGAAGAGCCTGACTGTGGTAGTTCTTGGAGAGTGGATTTTGATTGTGAGAGAGGCAGAGATAGTGTCTTGGATGGACGTAGATTCAAAAAGTCCTCGCTGTTCACCTCAGATGCCATTTCAAGGATTGTGTCTGTGATGATCAGTTCCTCAGACATTTTAAACAGTCCTTCCGCAGCTTCCATTTCAGCTTCGGAAGATTTAGCTTGTTCTTCCGAGGCTTAACTTCAGCTTCGAAAATTAAGTAGATGCAGATTCTATCCCAACTGTTTAAGTTGTTGGTCCATGAGTCCTTATTTCCCCTCCGAATTGAATCTTAGTTCCATGTGGACCTTAGGTTGACCAACTTTTTCCACAGTGGTAGAAGGTGCAGTTAGCCTTTGAAGTTCTTCAGCTCCAAAGTAGAGCATTGTTGCATCAGGGCTTGGCTGATCAGTGGAGATCTTAACAGAAACTTGGTGAAGAGTCTGTAGAGATTGCTAAGCATCTTTGAATCAATCTGAAGTATTACTTAAGATTGCTCAGACACAGTGATGAGAGGAGTAGAAGGGTTGAAGTTGAAGTTTGAGACTGTGGGTCCTCATGTTTGTCTGTGAACATTCACCCCCTTTTTGGTAGCATCATCTTGGAGAGCTAGATGAGCTGGAGGAAGAAGTCAATGAGACCTAAACAGGTACATGCTTAACAAACCTCTCTGTCTGTTTCTCAGCTAGTTTGGCCTTGAGATTATCAATCTCAAGTTGCTGAGTGGCGGACCTTGCTTCTAAAATCCTAACCAAAGATTCAAGGTTTGAGACTTTAGATAGAAGGTCTTTAATGAGGAGTTTTTATGCTTCCCTAATCTTCTTTTGAAGAATCACGGGGAGATGAGGTAACATAGCTAGTATTTCAGCCTCACCACCAGATATGGTTTCTTGGCACCCTAGTTTCCCGTGCTTAATGATGTATCTTTCGAAGTCATCAAAAGGCTCGATTGCCACAGATTCAGTCTGAGAAATGTTACCACTATCCATAAGGTTCATTGAGGCACCTTCTGTAGTGGCAGCTAAATCTGCATGAGTCCGCTTCACATCAGTGACTCACCTCAGTTATAGGTTGCTGATGGGGGCTAGAGATAAGGATTTCTCCGGATCTGTCGATCTTGAAAAGGGTGTTGTTGATTAACTTCATTGCCATAGAGAGATGTTATCTCTTCATCAGTTTTGAAAAAAAGATCAGTAAAAGATAGGGAGTTAAGCCTACTGACCCGGGACCTTGGTCAATGTCTACAGGCGTGAGCCTTTGGTGGGGCTGTCCCTAGTTGGCTGCTCAGAAGAGTATAGATACTCATCCTGAGGGTTGTTGATTTGGGTGTCGGGCTCCTGGGTTTGAGACTGAGGAGACTTAAAACCCATATTGAGGACAAAAGAGAAGGATGGAGAGACCTCAACTGAGTGGGAGCCCATGTTTCCACTCTAGTCTTTTTGGATAGAGCATGAGGGGCTTGTTCAATTAGAGTAATTGAACAGGGTTCGTTTGGGGTGTCTTTGGTATGTGATGGTGCTAGTGGAGAAGGCAGTGTTGGCATTGTGGTGGAGGTGACTGGTGTGGGTTCATCACCTGTGGGGTGAATAAGAATGCCACCAGGAGCTATGCGCTCAATCATACCTCGAAGCAGAGTAGTGTACCTTCCAGTGAAGTTGGTGGACACCTTATTCAAAGCCTTGAAGATAGCGTGCCTCATCTGAGGGACAGTCAAAGCAGCTGCATAGAGAAGCATACTCTAGTCCAACTCATAGTTGATTATGTGTTGACTGAATTTGGGATACATAAAGAATGTTTCTCGTTGTACATTCCCAATCAGATTGGTGAACACAAATCTTGAGTAATTGAATCGTAGGCCTCTCACCAATCCATGCACTAAGCATCCTAGTTCATATGGGATTTGATCCCATCCCCCAGACTTGTTTTACAGGTAGTGAAGAACAACGTGCAGGAGGAACTTCCAGTTGTAGGAGAAGTTGAACTTGTAGACTGTCGACCTGCTTATGTCTCCACCATATCCCATTAGGATGTAAGTGCTGTCCAAATCTCCCTTAGGGATTCAGTAGGAGCTCTTTCAACATGAAGCTCTAGATGCTCCCTGATGAGTTGTTCATTGATGATCAACTCCTGTCCACAAATGCTGGACCTTAGTACACGAATCCCATTTAGGGTTTCGGCTTGACTATTTCCCCAAAATTCCGCCATTTGGTTGGAGTAAACAGTGGGGTTAACGGCAAGGGCTGTAGTTGTTAGATCAGTGATTTAAGTTTGATTAATTAGAGTAGATTGCAGCGGAATTCGAACAATGAATTAGATAATTTAGCAAGAACGCAATTGATATTCAATGGAATAGTACACGGTTATAGAGAGAGGAGAATTCTACAAAAGGAATATTTCATTCAATGCTTTCGTGGTCTGAAAGTCACACGTTACAATTAGGTCAACATTCCTTATATAAGGAATGTGACGTCTGCTGATGTCACTTGATAGTGACATCTAACAGATTATACAAACAACTGAAACTATGCAAACAACTAGAATGTTCTCAACACTGATCACATCTCAAATGCTAAGTACAAGAACATAAAACTACTCAACTAAAACTACTAAAAGGTAAATTACAAGTATTGAAAAGGAAAACCATCACAACTACTGAAGTTAATAACTTCAGCTGTTGTGACAACTACTAAAGTTAATAACTTCAGCTGTTGTGACAACTACTGATCACTCTGGTCTTCAGTCTTTGTCTTCAGTCTTTGTTCTTCAGACTTTTATTTCAGATGTTGTCTTCAGCTGATAGCTTCAGAATTTGTCCTCAGTACTTTACTTTCAGACTTTTTCTTCAGTAGAAATCTTCAGATCTTGTCTTCAAACTTTGTCTTCAGACCTTGTAATCAGCTGATGTCTTCAGCTGTTGTGATCTTCTTCAGCAGTTGTAATGTCTGTGGGACTTGGAGGTTTTTCTGATGAGGCTCATTGGTTTTTTTTGGTCCAACAAACTCCCCCTGAACCAATGCAGCCAAAACCTCTAAGTTTATTGATGATCCCACTTATTCTTTGGCAGAAACACCCTCTTGATCAGCTTCAGAGGTAATCATGTAAGCACAGGCCCGGAAATGGTTTCTGATCTTTTGATTGGCTAAGTGTGGAAGGGAACTCTGTCTTGGGGAAATTGGACACAGAGTTTGTCCCAACCATGAAACCTAATTCCCATTGATGAGTCTGTCAGACTCTTTTGCATAGGCCTCAAGGAGAACAACTTGTTCCTCCTTGGTGAGTTCTTCTGCTTCTCCCTCAAAGAAGACTCAGGGCCATAATATCAGACAGATACCTTTCTGTCTTCCCATTCTTCAACTCAACAGTTGTGATCTCTCTGTCTGCGAATTCATCTGGATGAGAGCCTTCAAGCAACAACTGGAGTTCACTCTCTTTGAAGATCTTCAAGTCTCTGTATAACAACCCCTTCTTGATCATTTTGTTCTCAAGTAGAGATTGAGTGGTTGTCTTTGAGTTGTGTGCTCTCTTGAATTCTTCTATAATCTCCCAGGGTGAGACTACCATAGCCAACATAATTGCAGCATTCAAAGTCTTTTCCACTTGGCCATGATATCTACTTGGTATGTTCTTCTTGTGTATTCTGAACTTACCCTGGGGTCTGGCAAAATCCTCACTCTTTCTTTTGATGTTGAATGTATGCCTAAGAGTGTACAGCCTCAGAGCTTGTTTCTTCATTACTTGAATTGATGAGGACTGAGGGAAGTCCTTGTCACCATTTTGAGAAATTGCTCATCATGCTGCTTCTGCTATCTACTTCTTCAATCTTCACTTTCACCATTTGCATTTGCAAGTCAGGTGTGATCATCTGTTGACTTCTGGGCTCAGGTGTTTTAGTTTTGAGAACATAGGATTGGCAGACTGTCTTCGTTCTCATCATCTTCTTCTTCTTTTGCTACCCTCAACACCCTTCTCCTCCTTCTGGGTGTATCACTAGTGTGATTTGAGATGGTTTTTGGGGTAATGGAATTGGTTTTGTGGGTTGAGTTGTGGGCGGTTTTGGTTTAGGGATAAAATTGGTAGATTTTAGAGATGACTGCTCTGAGGGTTGTTTTGAGTGGGAGTATGAGAAGGCTGATCTAGCAATTTAGTGGTGAGTTTGGCTATTGAGAGCTTTGCCATCTAAGTTCTCTTCCCAGCACCTGCTTCATCTAGTGCTTCGATGATCAACCCTTTGTTGTAGCTTCCAGCAGAATAGATTTTCTTGGTTATCTCCAAGATACTGTCTTTGGACCAAGACTCCATCTCTATCAATGATCTTCCTAGATATTTGGCAATAAACCTGATCATAATCTCCAACCTTTCCCTATCCATCACATTGTAACTAGCCTTTCTTGCTGAATTTCATTTTTCTCCAGCCTTCTGATCTCAACATCTAAGGTGGTTGTGTCATGACCCTCTCTGAAGAGGTGATCTATTATTATGTCCATAGATCTAATGTAAGCTTTACCAGCTTCTTTGACTAGATCTTCTAAGGACTTTCTCCATCAGACTTTGACTCAGCACTTCTCTTCCTTTTGTAAGCGATCAGCTGATCTTTCTCCTTTTTGTCTGTGCTCAGCTCTTGTACTGTGATCAGCTGTTTCTCTGAGATCAGTTCTTCCTCTTTCTCCAACTCCTTTTCTTTTTCTGGTTCTATCGCATCTTCTACTCTCTTCCTTTTCCTTTCTTTCACTGCCTTAGACTTAGTAGTCTCCCCCTTTTTGGGTGCATTGTGATCAGGGGCTTGAATGGCAGAAAGTGACTTGTGAACAGCATCATCAAGGAGTGCTTGGAGATTTGAGGAGATCCACTCATCAATGGCTTTATATACTATCTCAATGATGATGGGAGTGATGAGAGGTAAGGAGCTTTGAAAGGTTGCAACCATCTGCTCAGAGGGGTTCTGTCCCTGAGAGGTGGTGCTAAAAGCAATTGCTGGTGGCTTAGTTAAGTGTATTGGCTGTGTGTTTGGTGAACCTTCAAATGAAGGTGTCATCTGTGGGTTTATTGGGGCAGATGTACTTTTATCCTGAGACATTTTGGCTAGCAGTTCTTTGAGTCTGCTCACGTCAGTCTCTAGGATTGTGTTATGGGCTAACATCAAAGAAAAAGCCCAGGTCATCATCAGTCTTTGCTGAATCATCTGACCTCCTGATTAAATCAGGATGTACATGCCCTGAGTGTAGATCAGTATATGCATGTGCCCCTTGTTCTTGGTTCTGGGGACTTCCTGCCTCTGGACTTTGTCCTTCATTGGCAGTTGCCTCTGGTGAGGTCTTATATGTGTTACCAACTTCATCCTGTTCATTTGCTAAATCAGTAGAACTGGCAGCCTGACCAGATGTTCTAACCTCCTCTTCTACACTTGGATATTGAACATTATAACCCTGTGCTGTGGATTATCAGTAGCATTTTGGTCCTCCCCCTCAATCGTTGAGGTATTCCCAGTGTTAATTGGTTTCTGGGGAGGGGTGAGGAATGCAGCTGACTCAGTACTTTAGCAACTATAAGGGTTGGGCTTTGAGGGGCGGTTGCATTGGAGATTGGTCAGAAGCAGATTGCACCCGAGGTGAGAGATGCCTCTTCAATGGTAACCTTCTCAACTGAGATAGGTTCCAGTAATGTGGTATCCCCAATTTGGTTGCAACAGGATCCTGTGGAGAGGATACCTGTGCGGTTTCAGCTGGTTGAGTCTCTGACATGACTGGGGGGTTAGAACCAGTATGTGTTTCCTGTATTGGTGGTACAGGGGCATCCTCAGGGGACTCATCTCCCTGAGTAGCCTTTTTGGGCTTTTGGGATTTGGGTTTGGTCGGAACTTTGGATCGGAGGTGTAGGCTGTGGGTTCCCTCTGCTTGGGTGTGAGTAGCCGGGCAGCCCCTTTGAGAGTAGGGTCAGAGTTATGCCTAGAGTATACCTCAGCTAAGACAGCTGGAGCAGGGACTCCAAGACCAACAAGGCCTTCAGATTTTAATTGATTTAAAATTATGGCCATTAGAAACCTGGGATATAGTAGCCATCTGTTTGTCACAGGTTTCTGAGCCAGATCCTTAAGTTCTTGAAACACTATCTCAGAAAAATTTAGAGTTTGTCGTTCAAAGATAGAGTACAATACCTGTTGCCATCGTGAGGACATCTCATCCCATGAAGATGTCTTGAAGCAAGGCAGACATTCACCATGTGGAAGAGAAGTCTTTCAGCGTCATGGAAGTGCTTTTTGAGAATGGTTGTAGCACTTAAGTCTCCTTCATACCCATTGTTGATGAAAGACTTATCAATGGTGCCTTTCGGGTATTCTATAATACAGGTGGCATCATGCAAATTTAGGGTTTTGCGAATGATGGCAGGGGTGATTACCACCTGTTTTTGGTTGACCAATGACTGGAGAGTGATTTGGCTATCATTTTCACCAGTTGTTACAGAGACGTTGGTCCAGAACTGGTTTAAGGAATCGGGGTATATGGTAGGATTCAAAAGAAAGGCGGTTCTGTATTGGGAATCCACCATAAGATCGATGGCATTATCATATTGTTTTCTAAAATGCCGATTTCGAGAGGTAGGCAGCACAGTTGTTCTGGTTTGAGTTTCATGGTCGCCATTGTTAACAGAGAAAAGGATAGAAAAACGGCTAATGAAACGTTCGGCTATAAGTGCAGGTATTTATAGGTTAAGAAAGGCTGAAAAGAAAACGACTGAAAGTGTTGGTGTTGTCATCAGTTGTATGAAACAACTGAAGACTTGGTTTTAACTATCCAACATTTGAAACAACTGAAGACTTTGTTTTGGTCATCAGTAGTTATGAAACTACTGAAAACCTTGGTTTTGGCTTCAGGTGTTGGAAACAACTGAGGACTTGGTGTTAGTCATCAGTAGTTGTGAAACTACTAAAGACATGGTTTTGTCATCAGTTGTTTAAGGTGAAATAGCACTTTGTGGAAACGATTGAAAAAAAATTCTCATGAGTAGTTTTCGTCAATTCTTAGCTTTTCAGCTGTTTCGTACTGTCCTCAACACTTACTCATCAGACTTTCTAGCTGTTTTCAGTTGTTTCATAGGACATGAGTACTTACCTGTTTTTACTGACACCAGTAGTTATAACTACATTAGTAGTTATATACATTAGTAGTTATAACTACTTAGTAGTTTAACTGCATCAGTTTCTTTTAACAGAAAGTACAATACTTTTAAGTAATTTATTCTTCAGTAGTTATGAAACTAACTGAGAATAAAACTTATCATACTATTTTGTGACATGTTTACTAATGGTCATCAGTACTTGTTTACTGAGATCATCAATAGTTGTCACATATTCTAGCTGCAGCATACCAAGTCTTAACACATGGTTTGGAAAGTTGAACTGTCCAAAGGCTTAGTAAATATATCTGCAAGCTTATCAGCACTTGGCACAAACTTTGGATCAATCAGACCTTTTTCAAAACAATCCCTAAAAAATGGTGTCTGATCTCTATATGTTTGGTCCTAGAATGCTGGACTGGATTCTTAACAATACATAGAGCTGAAGCACTATCCATTAACAATGGAGTCTTAGTCTCTGTAATGCTATAATCCAATAATTGGTTCTGAAGCCAGAGTACCTGAGATGTACAACTTGCAGCAGTAATGTACTTTGCTTCAGTAGTGGATGTAGCAACAATGTTTGTTTCTTACTCTGCCAAGAAATCAAACAGTTGCCTAGGAATTGACATCCACCAGAAGTTGACTTTCTGGATAACTTACACCCTGCATAGTCACTATCAGAAAAAGAAACTAATTTGAAAGAGTGTCCAGTGGAATATCAAAGACCTAGAGATTGTGTACCTTGCAGATATCTAAAGATCCTCTTGACTGCAATCAATGAGACCCTTTAGGAGCAGCCTGAAATCTAGCACAAACACAAGTTGCAAACATAATATCTGGTCTAGAAGCTGTTAAGTACATCAAGGACCCAATCATACATCTAAATGTTTTTCATCAACAGCTTTACCTTTCTGATCTACATCCAGTTGTGTGGTGTTGCACATGGAGTAGAACAAGGCTTACAGTTTTGTAATCAAACTTATTCAAAAGTTTTTGTATATTTTGACTGATGAATGAAGGTTCCATCAGCCTTTTGTTTGATTTGCAAGCCTAGAAAGAACTGTAATTCTCCCATTGCACTCATTTCAAACTTTTGTTTCATTAAACATGTAAAATCATCACACAACTGGGGATCAGAGGATGCAAAAATTATATTATCAACATAAATTTGAACAAGTAGCTTATGGTGATCCACTTTCTTAATAAACAAAGTTTTATCTATGGAGCCTCTAGTGAAATTATTTTGAAGAAGAAATTTGAAAGTGTTTCATACCAGGCTCTAGGAGCTTGCTTCAACCCATAAAGAACCTTATCAAGTTTATACACCCAATCAATATGTTTATTGTCCGCAAAACCTGGTGGTTGACACACATAAACCTCTTCTTTTATTTTTCCATATAAAAAGCATTTTTGACATCCATTTGAAAAACTTTAATATTGTGGAATGTAGCATAGGCTAAGAACAATCTAATTGCCTCCAGTCTGGCTACAGGGGCAAAGGTTTCATCATAATCAATACCTTCTTTTGTGAAAACCCTGTACAACCAGTCTAGCCTTGTTTTGACAAGAAGCCCATTTACATCAGTTTATTCCTAAACACCCACTTAGTGCCTATTGCACACTTACCTGGGGGTAGAGGAACCAGTTCCCACACTTGCTGCTTTTTGAACTGAAGTAGCTTAGCTGCATGACTTCAACCCATCCATTGTCTCTTAAAGCAACATGATAGTTCTTTGGCTCTAGCTGACTGATGAAGAGAGCATACAAGCAGAAGTTGGACAATTGACTTCTGGTTGTGACACCAGCATTGATATCACCAATGATTTGAGACATGGGGTGATTCTTCAGCTCTTGGTACACTATAGATCAATGCAAGTGTTTGTAGCAGGTTCACAGCAACAAGATGTTGATCCAGACTCTTGAAACCAAGTATGAGATGGCAATTCAAATGATAGAGGAGTCAGAAATCTCATCAGCATTTGTTGTGGATGGAGCTGCTGAAGCTACAAGAACATCAAGTTTAATGGACTCAGGCAGTTGATCACTAAACTTGAAAAGATGAGTACTGATATCTTCATCATCTTCAGTACCACCAGGTGGAAGACTTGCTGCAGAAGATGATTTATTTACATGATCTGCAACAACTGGAGGTTGATAAGGAACTTATTGTAGTATATCCAGATCAAACAACTCCATAGGGTTTTGTGGAATTTTATGCTTAGGAGATTCATTGAACTTCACATGCAAGGTTTCTTCAACTATCTTTGTTCTGCATTGAAGACTCTGTAAGCCTTGCATGTGGATGAATATCCTACAAAATACCCTGCATCCACCTTAGGATCAAATTTGTGGAGTTGATCCTTTGTGTTGAGAATGAAACAAGGACACCCAAAGGCTTTGAAGAATGAAATAAGGAGCCAAATGATTAGAACTTCCTATGGAGTCTTCAGCCCAAAAGGTCAATGGCAAACCAGAGTCAGCCAACATGGACCTTGCAGCTTCAATTAGGGTGCTGTTCTTTCTCTCCACTACTCCATTTTGTTCTGGAGTCCTTGGGATGCTAAACTGCCTCTTGATTCCCTTTGAGATATAAAAATCATCAAGTGTATGGTTTCTGAATTCTGTTCCATTATCACTCCTTATACACTTGACTGATAG
Organism: Flaveria trinervia; assembly: GCA_025506515.1. Classification (NCBI taxonomy): domain Eukaryota; kingdom Viridiplantae; phylum Streptophyta; class Magnoliopsida; order Asterales; family Asteraceae; genus Flaveria; species Flaveria trinervia. The sequence continues at coordinate 20,198,888 of CM046441.1, forward strand.
GGAATACTGCTTCTTAACATACAACACAAAGTTTTAATTGTCTGAGCAACCTCATCCATTTAATGCAAGAAACCATACAAATCTGGAGTAATCATCCACAATAACCACAATATTTCTTCTATGCCATGCTCATCACTCTCACAGGACCAAATAGATCCATGTGTAGTAACTGCAAGCAGGTAGTGGACTTAGGTTCTTCAATAGGAGGGAATGAGACTTTGTGTTGTTTTCCTTTCAAACAGCAGTGCAGGTTTCATCATAGTGGAACTCCTTTATTGGTAGACCTCTTACTAAACTATTGTGGATCAGTTTTTTCATGTTTTTGAGATTTACATGACCTAGCCCTCTATGCCATAGTTTAGATTCCTGAGGAGAGGCTTTGGAGAACACGCAAGGATAACCCTTCAAATCAATCTTCTTTGACAAATCCAGGGCATGTACTCTTCCAATCCTGTTGGCCTACAGGAGAGTATGTTCATCCAATACCTTGTCAATTAGCCTCAGAACTGTGGAAGACAGAATCCTACCGTTCTGGCTTGTGAAAAGTGCAACATGCCCTTTATCACACATTTGACTGACACTCAGTAGATTATACTTGAGATTCTCCACATGGTTAACATCATCAAATCTGATTTCTCCATTAGACACATATCCTTTCCCAATGATGTAACCTTTAGCATCATTTTCAAATGAAACAAATCCCTTCTTTCCTTGAGAGTAGTCATTAAGAAGAGAACTGCTCCCTCTCACATGCATAGATCCTCCACTGTCTACATACCAGATGCTTCTCTTGCATGCTGAAGAACCCTGCATTCATCACAAGGAACTAGTTCGGGTTTTGAGACCCAAACCTTTGTGGTTTTGGGTCTGTTTTCATCAACAGATTTAACCATAACTTGTTTCTCATGATTAACAGGTGATGAAGATGGAGATGGTGCTACAATGGACTCCTTGGATTTGGGCTTGAATACCTTTTCAGTGGTTTGATCACAGGTGCATCTAGTTGGTTAACTCTCCCCAACAAATGTTGAACCATCATAACAAGTTGTGTCTGATTTGTAGCTAAAGCCTTCAGCTCTTGTGACACATCAGTACTTGTTTTTGATGACTTCTTGTGGCCCACCATTTCCTCCTTGAAATTCACAGACTTAGTCTGATTTATATCATGTGGACACTATCAGCTGTTTTATGATAAACCCTATCCTTCTTTTTGGATTTGGTGAAGCCTTGGGTTTATCAATTTGGGATGACTGTGGTACAAACTTGTCTCAAACTCATTTTTCATTTCATCCATCTGCATTTTAATGAGCTTATCTCTGTTGAGTTTGGAACCCTTTTTGTGCCAACATTCATCAGAAAGATGTTTGAATTTACCACATATGTCACATGGTTTATTCTTCATCTTGGATTGATCAACTGCTGAAGTGGAAACTACTGAAGTGTGATCTTCAGTACTTTCCTCTTTCAGTACTTGTGTTAAGTACAGAGGATCTGTAACAACTGAAGACTTGTTCTTCAGCTGTTCTTTATCCGTCCTGAAAGACCGTATGATAGATTCCTCAGCAGTTGTTAATCCTTTTATTTCAGTTGATTTGAAATGCTTTTCAGATGTTGTGACTTGCCCTTGAGTACCTGAGGTACTTTGAGGGACAACATCTGAAATACTCAGCTTCATGTGCTTATAAGTAGTTAACCCATCAGGCAATTGATTTGCTGAGGTATCAACACTGATTTCATCTTCTGATTTTGGGTGATCTCTTAGGATGATACACATGATGATATGGTTTGGAAATTACTTTCACCTTCAGGTTTTACTATTGATTTTGGAGTAAAATCTGTAGGTGGTGCAATGTGATTGTAACCTATTCCGAAGTTCACATTCGAATTTGTTTGCTTGCTGAGAAGCATTTCAAATCCCTTGCAGGATGATACCCAGCGGGCACACTCAACTTGGGTAGCTGCAAGTGTTTCTTTGAGATCTCTGTGGCTCTCAAGAATGACCTCAACCTTAGCCTTTTCGTCATTTCATTGGCATTTAAGCTTATAAATCTCATCATCTTTATCTTTAAGGACAGACTCATACTCAGCTTTTCTTTTGGAAAGGGTTTGCTCAAGCTCAAGATTTTGATTTATTAAAGCTACATTTGCCTCTCTAATAGAGATAAATGTAGCTATGCATGATTCAGAACATAGCTTGGCCTTAGCCTCATAGGATACTTGGGTTACCTGTGATGAAGATGCATTGAAGCATGAACCCTCAGTAGACTCTAGGGCCATGAGAGCAAGATTACCAAAAGGATGTTCACCACCACGTTGACCATCACTAGCAAATATTGCTCATTACTAGAAAGATCATCTGGTAAACTGCTCCAGTCAACAGCAATAGAGGTGAAGAAGCTGTGATGAGGTTGTGATTGAGATGGTTGAGATGGTTGAGGCTCAGGTAAGGCTTGAGGTTGTTGTGCAACAGAACTTGAACTTGATTGGCTGTGGCATGTAATAGCAGGGATATGGATATGGCATTGGACCCTGCGGGACAAAATATACAGGATAGAGGTTGTGAGTGATGACCAGAACTAACAGGATGTTGCCCTCTGTTTTGTGAACTATTGCTTGGAAAAGTCACAAAGGGTGCAGAGGAGTTAGATCCAGTTGATCTACACTCTCTTGCAAAGTGCCCAAGCCTGTGGCATTTGTGACACCTGAACTTACTCTTGTCAAAACCAACTTTGGTTTTGCAGAGAGTCCTGGAAATTTCCTACCAGTTCTCTTGTAGAACTTTTGAGATCTGATATTAGTCAAGGCCATTTGGCTCAGAATATCCATCTCTTCTAAGTCATCATCAGCAATACCTTTCAAATCATCCATAATGAAGCACAATTGTCACTATTACAGCCTGACTGACTATCAACACTAACAAATGCATGATCAGAACTGTTTGAAGGGAAATCTATATGCTCATCATAATGGCTTTCTGATGTAGCATATTCTGACACATGACCAACCAAGGCAGTGTTCCCTGGTACAAAGTCATGAGTGAGCTTTCCTGATGATGCCTGTTTCCTTTTCTGCTCTGTCTCTCTTTCAAATGTAGCAGTTTCCCATGGAGTTAGGTGAGAGATAGGCTGTCTAGATTTGCACTGGAGCGTAGGACAATGGTATATGTGTCCCATCTCTTAGGTAGTGATCTGAGGAATCTGTTGTTCATCTGGCTATTAGTGTATTCATGTTTGACCATTTTCAGCTCAGAGATCAAACAGGAAAAACGCTCAAACTGTTGAGTCAGTGTCTCACCCTTCCTATGAGAGAAAGTCTTATATTGTTGGGCAAGGATCTCTCTGTTGTTTGCTAAGACCTCATCTGTTCCACCAAATTGTTCTTTCAATGCATTCCAGAGGTCATGAGCAGTTTCATGATGCATAAGCCCAGAATAGATTTCATTCGGCAATGCCATGGCCAGAATTCCATGGGCTTTAGCATCAATCTCAAACAGCTTTCGATCCTCATTTGAGTATTGTTCCTTCTTCTTCGGAACCATTTGGTTGGTTTCCAGATTGTTCACCATAGGCTTGTATGGACCATGTACCACAGATGTCCAACAACCTGAACTGTTAACAGACATGTGATGGAGCATTCTTCATTGCCATATGTTATACTCAGTCCTAACCAGCATCGGAGGCTTGGTTGAGGAGCCAGTATTGTGAGGGTCATTAGAAGGAGTAGTCATTCTTAGATTCAATCAAATTCAATTAAGTTTTAACCGATTTAGCGCAAAACACAACAAACTCAATACGAACCAAGAGAAATCTCAAAGCAAATAACCGAAAGCAGCAGAAATTCAATCTCTATAACCAATTCTTGCAAATATGCTAATTCGATCAAACTTAGATATCGAAATAGCAGTTTCAATGATCAATTGTTAGATCGATCAATGATTAACTGGCTCTGATACCATTTGTTAGGATCAGTGATTTAAGTTTGATTAATTAGACTAGATTGCAGCGAATTCGAACAATGAATTAGACATTTAGCAAGAACTCAATTGATATTCAATGGAATAGTACACGATTATAGAGAGAGAGAGAATTCTGCAAAAGGAATATTTCATTCAAATGCTTTCGTGGTGGCTGAAAGTCACATGTTACAATTAGGTCAACATTCCTTATATAAGGAATGTGACGTCTGCTAATGTCACTTGATAGTGACATCTAACAGAGTTATACAAACAACTGAAACTATGCAAACTACTGAAAATGTTCTCAACAACTGATCACATCTCAGAGAATGCTAAGTACAAGAACATAAAACTACTAAACTAAAACTACTAAACGTAAACCATCACAACTACTGAAGTTAAAACTTTAGCTCTTGTGACACTACTTATCACTCTGGTCTTCAGTCTTTGTTCTCCAGACTTTTATTTCAGACGTTGTCTTCAGCTGATAGCTTCAGACTTTGTCTTCAGTACTTTACTTTCAGACTTTGTCTTGAGTAGAAATCTTCAGATCTTGTCTTCAGACTTTGTCTTCAGACCTTGTAATCAGCTGATGTCTTCAGCTGTTGTGATCTTCTTTAGCAGTCGTAATGTCTGTGGGACTTGGAGATTTTTCTGATCAGACTCATTGGTTCTTTTGGTCCAACATAGTAAGATGATTGGGTGAGAAAGGAGATTATTTCTGAGAAGTCATCATCTCTTGATGAATCTATAAGTGTGACTTGGTTGTGCTGAGGGTTAAGTGCCATTGGAGAAAGGTGAATGTGGATGATTTTGAGCTCGGGTAAAGTTGGAGAGGAGAAAATTTTCTAGGGCAGTAAAAATTGCAAGTAAGAAGATGAAATTGAGTAGTTGAGATTATTTAAAAGAGGGTGGGAAGGCAGAAATGTGTAAGGATAAGGTGATGTGATGATTTAGTGGATGAATTGACAGTGGCGGTAAGGTTAAAATTAGTTAAATAATCCGACATCATTAACAAAATCTTTGCTTTTTACAGTGTGGGGCCCAAGAGATTTACGTTACACAGTAGAATCTTCCTTCTGAGTGTAAAAAATTTCCGAAGGTAATTTGTCTTCTCATGGCAATTCTTACTTCTGAAGCAAAAACTTTGCTTCCGAATGATAGGATTGCTTTCCGAATGGAGAGTGTGTAAGTCTCAGAAGTAGATCTGATACATAGTCAATCGCTTCTTCCGAGACCAAAGACTCTTCCGAGAAGAAAATTATCCTTTGAGAAATTATGCGTCGAAAGATATAAAAATAACTTCTGAGGGTTAATTTCTCTTTGGAAGAAATTTACACTTAGAAAATTTGAGAAAAACCTTTTGTAATAGGGCTAAAATTGTATTGGCATAAGACATTACATATTAAAAGGTTTTCAGGAGAGGTGATCTAATCAATGTTTATCATCCCAATAACTGTTATGAGATACTTAAATCTTTGCTCATCAAAAGCTTTGGTGAACAAATAAGCATATTGTTCATTTGAGTCAACTTTGATTAGTTTAATCAGATTTTTGTCATGAATATCTCTAATGAAATGGTACCTGATGTCAATATGCTTTATCTTGGAGTGCTTCACCGGATTTTCAGTAATGGAGATAGCACTGTTGTTGTCAATATGGATACGAGTACTCATAAAGTTGAATCCATAGTCTAAAATCTCATTCTGAATCCATAGCAGTTGAGCACAGTAGCTAGCAACAACAATGTATTCAGCTTCAGCAGTTGATGTAGAGACACAGGCTTTTTTCTGCATTGCCATGAAATGATCCTTCCACCAAGAAATTGACATCCTCCTAATGTTAATTTCTTGTCAATATTGCAGCCACCATACTCACTGTCATAGTATCCATAGAGATTAAAGTCCTTGTTTCTACAATACCAGAGACCTAGTTTAGGTGCTCCTTTGAGATATCTGAGGATTCTCTTAATAGCAGCTAGGTGGGACACCTTTGGAGCAGCCTGATATCTTGCACAGATGAAAGTAGCAAACATGATATCAGGTCTACTAGCAGTAAGATACATCAGAGAACCAATAATTTCCCTATACTGATGTTGATCGGTATCCTCCCCCTCAAGGTCAGGACAAAGATTATGGTTTTTAGGTATGGGTGTCTTGGCAGGCTTGCAATCCTTCATTTCAAATCTTTCTAAAACGTCAGAGACATACTTAGATTGATTAATGAAAAACCCTTCCTTTGTTTGCTTCACCTAAATCCCGAGGAAAAAGTCCATTTCTGCCATGGAAGTCATCTTAAACTTTTTCTTCATAATGCTCTCAAATTCCTTACACATTTGGTCATTTGAAGAACCAAACATGATGTAATCGACATAGACTTGAACAAGCAAGATGTCCTTTCCAGACTTTCTAATGAAGAGAGTCTTGTCAATGGTACCTCTAGTGTAGCCATTCTTCAAAAAAAACTAAGACAAAGTCTCATATCACAGCCTAGGTACTTGGTGTAGCCCATATAGAGCTTTATCCAATTTGCACACATAGTTGGGATGCTGTGGGTATTCAAATCCTGGCGGTTGGCATACATAGACTTCCCTATCTAAATCCCCATATAGAAAGGCACACTTGACATCAAGTTGATAGACAGTGAAGTCCTTGGATGCAGCATAAGCAAGGAAGATCCTAACTACATCAAGTCTTGCAACTGGTGCAAAGACATCATTATAATCAATTCCTTCCTCTTGGGTGTATCTTTGAACAACAAGTCTTGCTTTGTTCTTGATGATCAAGCCTCTATCATCAGTCTTGTTTCTCAAAACCCATTTAGTGCCTATCGGTACTTGATCAGATAGTAGCGGACATAGGTTCCATACCTTCTGTCTCTAGAATCGAAGCAACTCCTCTTGCATCGATTCAAGCCAGCTGCTATCTTTCAAGACATCTTCAAATAAAAAATACGGACGTAGAATTGAAGCAACTCCTCTTGCATCGATTCAAGCAACTCCTCTTGCATTGATTCAAACTACTGAAGACAGTGGCTTTGTCAGCAGTTGTTGTAAACAACTGAAGACTTGGTGTTAGTCTTCAGTAGTTGTAAACTACTGAAGACATGGTTTTGGGTTCAGTTGTTTTGAAACAACAGTTGTAGAAACAACTGAAGAGAAATTATTCATCAGCTATTTTCGTCAATTCTTAGCTTTTCAGTTGTTTCATACTGTCCTCAACACTTAATCATCAGACTTTGCATCTGCTTTTCAGGTGTTTCATAGGACGTCAGTACTTATCTATTTGTACTGATTTTACTAGTTGTAACTACATCAGTAGTTGTAACTACATCAGTAGTTTAGAACAGATAAAGTACTTGAGTACTTGTGAGGCATTTAGCCTTCAGTAGTTATAAACACTACTGAGGGTGAAAGAACTCATCAGTACTTATATGTGACATGGTTACCAATGATCACTAGTACTTATTACTGAGATCATCAATAGTTGTCACTTATTCTAGCTGCAGCATACCAAGCTTTAACACCAGGTTGTGGAAAGTTGAACTATCCAAAGGCTTAGTAAAAATGTCTGCAAGCTCATCAGCAGTAGGCACAAACATAGGATTAATTAGACCCTTTTCAAAACAATCTCTTATAAAATGATGTCTAATTTCTATATGTTTGGTACTAGAGTGCTGGACTGGATTTTTGACAATGCAAAGAGCTGAAGCACTATCCATTAATAACGGAGTCTTAGTCTCTGTAATGCCATAGTCCAAAAGTTGATTGTGAAGCCAGAGTACTTGGGATGTACAACTTGCAGCAGCAATGTACTCGGCATCAGCAGTGGATGTAGCAACAGATGTTTGTTTCTTACTCTGCCAAGAAATCAAACAGTTGCCTAGGAATTGACATCCACCAGAAGTTGATTTTCTGGTCAACTTACACCCTGCATAGTCACTATGAGAGAAAGCGACTAATTTACAAGAGTACCCAGTGGAATACCATAAACCTAGAGATTGTGTACCTTGCAAATAACTAAAGATCCTCTTGACTGCAATCAGATGAGACTCTTTAGGTGCAGCCTGAAATCTAGCACAAACACATGTAACAAACATAATATCTGGTCTAGAAGCTGTTAAATACATCAAGGACCGAATCATAGATGTGTAAAGTGTTTCATCAACCACTTTACCTTTTTGATCTGTATCCAGTTGTGTGGTGCTACACATGGGGGTAGAACATGGCTTACAGTTTTGTAAATCAAACTTTTCGAAAAGATCTTTTGTGTATTTGGACTGATGATGAAAATTCCATCAGCCTTTTGTTTGATTTGCAAACCCAGAAAGAACTGTAATTCTCCCATGGCACTCATTTCAAACTTCTGTTGCATCAACTTTGTAAAGGCATCACACAACTGAGGATCAGAGGATGCAAAAATAATATCATCAACATAAATTTGAACAAGTAGATTATGTTGCCCAGCTTTCTTAATGAATAAAGTCTTATCAATGGAGCCTCTAGTGAAATCATTTTCCAGAAGAAAGTTTGATAATGTCTCATACCAGGCTCTAGGAGCTTGTTTCAACCCATAAAGATCCTTATCAAGCTTATACACCCAATTAGGATGATTATTGTCCTCAAAGCCTGGTGGTTGACATACATAAACCTCTTTTGACATCCATTTGAAAAACTTTAAGTTTTTGATAAGCAGCATAAGCTAAAAACAATCGAATTGCTTCCAGTCTGCCTACAGAGGCAAAGGTTTCATCATAATCAATACCTTCTTCTTGTGCAAACCCCTGAACAACCAGTCTGGCCTTGTTCTTAACAATAAGCCCATTTTCATCAGTTTTGTTCCTAAACACCCATTTAGTGCCTATTGCACACTTACCTGGAGGTAGAGGATTCAGTTCCGACACTTGCTGTTTGTTGAACTGAAGAAGCTCAAGTTGCATGGCATCAACCCATCCATTGTCCTTTAAAGCAATGTGATAGTTCTTTGGCTCTTGCTGACTGATGAAGAGAGCATGGAAGCAGAAATTTGACAATTGACTTCTTGTTGATACGCCAGCAGTGATATCACCAATGATTTGAGACATAGGGTGATTCTTTAGATCTAGATACACAATGAGATCTGTGCAAGTGTTTGTAGTAGGTTCAGCAGCAACAGATGGTGATCGTGAATCATTTCCTTGAAACCAATCAATGGATGGTAATTCAAAGGAGGTTGAATTTGAAGAAATCTCATCAACATTTGTTGTTGATGGTGCTACTGGAGCTACAGGAACATTAGGTCTAGCTGAATCAGGCAGTTGATCACTAAACCTGAAGAGTTGAGTACTGCTATCATCATCATCATCAGCACCAGCAGTACCACCAGGTGGTGAACTGTTGACAGGAGCAACAGTAGGAGTTTGATAAGGAACATATTGCAGTATGTCCAAGTCAAATAGCTCCACATGGCTTTATGGAATCTTGTCCTTAGGAGATTCATTAAACATAACATGTAGAGTCTCTTCAACCATCTTTGTTCTGCAGTTGAAGACTCTGTATGCTTTGCAAGTTGATGAATAACCAACAAAGTACCCTGCATCCACCTTAGGATCAAGTTTTTGGAGTTGATCCCGTGTGTTGAGAATGAAACAAGGACACCCAAATGCTCTGAAGAATGAAATTAGAGGGGCCAAATGATGAAGAACTTCATATGGAGTCTTCATCAACCTCTGATTTACTAGAACTCTATTCTGTACATAGCAAGCTGTATTGACAGCTTCAGCCCAAAAAGTCATTGGCAGCCCAGAGTCAGCCAATATGGACCTTGCAGCTTCAATAAGTGTCCTGTTCTTTCTCTCCACTACTCTATTTTGCTCAGGAGTTCTTGGGATGCTATACTGCCTCTTGATTCCCTTTGATTAGTAAAACTCATCAAGTGTGTGGTTTCCAAATTCAGTACCATTATCACTCCTCACACACTTAACTAGTAGGGAATACTGCTTCTCAACGTGTAACACAAAGTTCATAATGGACTGTGCAGCCTCATCCTTTGAATGCAAGAAGAAAGTCCATACAAATCTGGAGTAATCATCCACAAATACCAGACAGTATTTCTTCATAGCCATACTCATCACTTTCACAGGACCAAAGAGATCCATGTGAAGAAGCTGTAAGCATGCAATGTACTTAGGTTCTTCTATGGAGGGAAATGAAGCTTTGTGCTGTTTTCCTTTTAGACAAGCAGTGCAGTTATCTTCACACATGAACTCCGTCATAGGCAGTCCCCTTACTAAACCATGGTTTATCAGCTGATTCATGTTTTTGAGATTAACATGACCCAGCCTTCTATGCCATAGAATAGATTCTTGGGGGGAAGCCTTGGAAAATAGGCAAGGATGGCCTTTGAGATCTATTTTCTTGGAAAGATCTAAGGCATACACTCTTCCTGTCCTGATGGCCTTTAGAAGAGTGTGTTCATCCAACACCTTATCAATCAAATTTAGAACTTTGGATGACAGAATCCGACAGTTCTGACTGGTGAAAAGAGCAACATGGCCTTTGTCACACATTTAACTGACACTCAAGAGGTTGTACTTGAGATTTTCCACATGGTTAACATCATCAAACTTTATTTCCCCATTGGAAACAAAGCCTTTGCCAATGATGTAACCCTTTGCATCATTGCCAAATGACACAAACCCCTTCCTTCCTTGAGAGTAGTCATTAAGAAGTGATATGTTTCTTGTCATATGCATGGATCCTCCACTGTCTACATACCAGATGCCTCTGAGGTATGTTGAAGAACCCTGCAAGATACAACAAATTAGTTAGATTTTGAGACCCAAACCTTTTTGGTCTTGGCCTGTTCTCATCAACAGATGGTAAACTAACATGTTTGTTGGAAACAACAGCCTGAGAGGAAGAAGCTGGTGAAGAAAAGGAATCCTTTGGCTTGGACCCCCTTTTCTGGGGTTTCAACGTAGGAACATCTAATTGGTTAACTCTTCCCAATAGATGTTGAACCATCATAACCAGTTGTGTCTGATTTTGGGATAAGGCTTTTAGCTCTTGAGACACATTGGCATTGGAGTTTGATAAGTTCCTATGTTGCACCTTCTTCTTTTGAGCAATCTCAGCTGTTACCTGTTTAACCCCTTCCTTTTTGGATTTCTGTTTGGACTTGAGGGTTACAGGATTTGATGTTGCTGGAACAAATGTGGCTCCAAACTCAGTTTTCATTTTAGCCATTTTCTCTTCAATTTCTTCTTTATGTTTGAGTTTGGATCCCCTTTTGTACCAATAATCATCTGTAAGATGATTGAACAAACCACATACTTCACATGGTTTCTTCTTCATCTTATGATGATCATCAACTAAAGAGGATGAAACTACTGAAGACTTGCTCTTCAGTACTTTAGAAGCATTATTTGCTTTCTTGACTTCCTCTTTAGTAGTCTTCAAACTCTTTCTACTGACAGTTTTCTTCTCTTCAGTTTTGTCATTAGTTGGAGTTTGAACTTCAGGTGTTAAATCTTGATCTCCAGTCCTTTCAGGACTTTCAGAAATAACTCCTGAGTTGATCATCTCTTTTATCATGTGAGTGTCAGCAGTAGAACCATCAATATCAGCTGATGGGTTCTGAGAGGGCTTAGTGCTGACTTCAACTTTTGATGATGCTCTATCAAAAGGTGAATCACATGATGAGGTGGGTGGTTATTGCTTTCTCCATCAGATTTCACTTCTGCTCTTGAAGCAAAATCTATGGGAGGAGCAGTGTGATTGTAACCAATACCAAACTTCACATTGGAAGCAGATTGCTACTAAGAAGCATTTCAAAACCTTTGCATGATTGTACCCATCGATCACACTCTACCTGGGTGACTGCAAGGGTTTCTTTTAGACTTCTCTGGTCATCCAGAATAACCTCTAGCTTAGCCTTTTCATCAGTTAGTTGGCATTTAAGCTTATAAATCTCATCATTTTTACAATTAAGAGCAGACTCAAACCCAGCTTTTCTTTTGGAAATGGTTTTCTCAAGCTCAAGTTTTTGATTTATTAATGCTACATTTGCCTCTCTAATTGAGACAAAGGCAGCAATGCATGATTCAGAACATAACTTGGCTTTAGCCTCTCAAGATACCTGAGTTACCTGTGAAGATGATGCATTTGAGCAGGAACCCTCAGTAGACTCCAGGGCCATGAGAGCCGGATTCCCAAAAGGACTGTCACCATCATGTTGACCAGCACCTGTGAACAGTTGTTCATGGCTAGACATGTCATCCGGTAAACTGCTCCAGTCAACACCTCCAGGGGTGAAGAAGCTATGTTGTTGAGGTTGAGGAGGTTGATGAGATTGAGATGGTTGAGGTTCTGGTAGTGCATGAGGTTGTGGTACTATAGGAACTTGAACATGATTTGATTGTGGCATGTAATAACAAGGGTAAGGATATGGCATTTGACCCTGAGGAACAAAATATGCAGGAGATTGTGGTTGAGAATGATGACTAGAATTGATAGGATGTTGCCCTCTGTGTTGTTGACTATTGCCAGGGAAAGTCACAAAAGGTGCAGAGGAATTAGATCCAGATGATCTGCATTCTCTAGCAAAGTGTCCAAGCCTGTGGCATTTGTGACACTTCAACTTACTCTTGTCAAAACCAACTTTGGTTTTGCTAGAGAGTCCTGGGAACTTTCTTCCAGTTCTTTTGTAGAACTTCTGAGATCTGATATTTATCAAGGCCATTTGGCTCAAAATATCCATCTCTTCTAAGTCATCATCAGCAATCCCCTTGAGATCATCCATGATGAAGCATAGATTTTCGTTATTACATCCAGTAAACTGACTATCAACACTCACAAATGCAGAATCAGAAGTGTTTGAAGAGAAGTCAATATGCTCATCATACTGGCATTCAGATGAAACATATTCTAACTCATGACCAACCAAGGCAGTGTTGCCTGGTACAAAGTCTTCAGTGAGCTTTCCAGATGAAGACAGTTTTTGTTTCTGTTTATCTCTCTCTCAAATGTGAGCAATTTCCCATGGAGTTGGGTGAGAGATAGTTTGTCCAAATTTGCATTGGAGCGTAGGACAATAGTGTATGTGTCCCATCTCTCAGGCAGTGATCTGAGAAATCTGTTATTCATCTGGCTATTGGTGTACTCATGTTTGACCATTTTTAATTCAGAGATCAAACAAGAGAACCGCTCGACCGTTGAGTCAGTGTCTCACCCTTCCTATGAGAGAATGTCTCATATTATTGGGCAAGGATTTCTCTATTATTTGCCAAGACCTCATCTGTTCCTCCAAATTGTTCTTTCAAGGCATTCCAGAGGTCATGGGCAGTTTCATGATGCATTAGCCCAGAATAGATTTCATTAGGCAGTGCCATGGCCAGAATTCCATGGGCTTTTGCATCAATCTCAAACAACTTCTTATCCTCATCTGAGTATCGCTCCCTCCTCTTCGGAACCATTTGATTGGTTTCCGGGTTATTCACCATAGGCTTGTGTAGACCATGTACCACTGATGTTCCACAACCTGCGTTGTTAACAGACAGATGATGGAGCATTCGTCATTGCCATATGTTATACTCATTCCTAACCAGCATTGGAGGCTTGGTTGAGGAACCATTACTGTGAGGATCATTGGAAGGAGTAGTCATTTTGAGTCCAAATACAATTTAATTCAAGGTTTTAAACGTTTTTATAAAGACCACAACAGACTCAATGAAAACCAAGAGAAAATCTCAGGATGATTGACCAGAAAACACAGAAAATTCAATCTCTATAACCGTTTCTTGCACAACACAAAAAAGCTAATTCAATCAAACTTGGATCTTGAATAGTAGTTTCAATGATCAACTATTAGATCGATCAATGATTAACCAGCTCTCATACCATTTGTCAGGATCAGTGATCACAAGTTTGATATAATGGAGCGTACCACAGCGGAATAAGAACAAGAATTAGACAAATTGTAGCAAGAGTTTGATACTTGTATGCATTAAGAACAAATAAGATTATAACGAGAGAATATATTTCTGTAACAAGGAGTGTTTCAATAATATCGAATATTTCTGATCAAATCATTCATTTATTATAATAGGTTGAGACTCCTTATATAGAGTGCAATCGCTGGTGTTATCACGGGAAAGTGACAACTGGCAGATCTATTACAAAAATAACTAACTCTTAACAAACTACTGAAATGTTCACAACTACTGAGAACATATCAGAGTGTTATGTACAAAATAAGAAACTACTGATAAGAAACTACTGAAACTACAACGACTGAAGAACAAGCTCTTCAGTCGTTTTACGAAACTACTGATAAATATAAATCTACTGATGAGCACAACAACTGAAGAAGTATTCTTCAGCTGTTGTGTCAAACTACTGAAAAGATAAAACATAAAACTACCGAAAGGTAAACCGTCACAACTACTGAAGAAGACCTCTTCAGCTATTGTGACAACGTCTGATACTTAGGTCTTCAACACTTTTGTCTTCAGACTTTGTCTTCCGCACTTGTCTTCAGACTTTGTCTTCAGCACTTGTGTCTTCAGACTTTGTCTTCAGCACTTGTCTTCAGACTTTGTCTTCAGCACTTGTGTCTTTAGACTTTGTAATCAGCTGTTGTCTTCAGCTGTTGTGGTCTTAGTAGTTGTTGTGACGTCTGTGGGACTTAAAGGTTTTTCTGATCTGGCTCATTGGTTCTTTTGGTCCAACATTCAACCTTCTTGGCTTCTATCTGGAATAAAAAGCGTGAGTACAAGCAGCCATTCCCATGATGAGTCTGTCCTCTTGTTCTCACACCCTCAGTGACATCCCCAATAATGCTCTCAGCAGGATGAGTGTTATGAATCCTAAGGCAAGGAATCACTTCTAGTTGTAGAGATAGATATAGGTTGGACATATTTGCTCAGGAACTAGAACACTCTATGCAGCTGATTTTTCAAAATCATTCAATGAGGACTGATTGAATGATTGAGAAACATAGTCAATGGTTGGTTGTGAAGTAGTATTAATAGTTTCATGTTCCTTCAAAACACTACTTCCTTCTACCTCGGGTTATGGTGGATCACCTGATGAGTTTTGAGGCTCAGTAAGTGATTTACTTGTAGAAGCTTCACTATTCCTTGATATAGTTAGACTATCAGATTTGTGAATGGTGGAAGCTTGGTGTATTGCAGCTCTTGGAGAACATGGACTAGGCCTAGGTAGCTCAAACAGTTGATCATCAGCAGTAGCATCAGCATCATTTTGAGCACCTGTTCCAACTGAAACATTCTCACAAGATGGTTTAGAATAGTTTGGAAACAATTCTAAATCAAAGATATGATCATGGCCATTCCCCCTAACACAAGGAGTATGCTCATTAACAACTATATTGGATGACTCCTCAAATTGTTGATTCTTAATGTTGTATACTCTATAAGCTTTGGAACTAGAAGAGTATCCAACAAAGATAGCATAATCCGACTTTTCAACAAATTTTTCTAAATTGTCTTTTGTGTTAAGTATGGTACACCTGCTGCCAAAGGACCTTAGAAAGTCAATGAATGGTGGCCACTTGTTCTATAGCTCATAAGGGGTTTTTCCATGGGGCTTCACTACAAGAACTTTGTTCTGCACATAGCATGCAGTGCTGACTGCCTCTACCCAAAATGTAAGAGGTAGTTTTGAATCAGCTAATATGGTTCGAGCAACCTCAATAATGTCCTGTTCTTCCTCTCAGGAACACCGTTTTGTTAAGGAGTTCTAGGACAACTATATTGTCTCACAATCCCTTTTGAGTTACAAAATGAGTCAAGAACGAAGTTCTTAAACTCAGTACCTTGATCACTTCTAATAATTTTAACCTTGTGATCAATTTGATTTTCTATTTTAAGAATAAAAGATTGTAATGTTTGAGCTGTTTCATCTTTAGTTCTTAAAAAGAATACCCATGTGATTCTTTTAAAATCATTAACTATCACAAGGCAATATTATTTCCTTCCAATGCTCATTATACTTGTGGGACTGAAAAGATTCATGTGCAATAAGTGTAATGGAGTAGTGATAGAATTAACACATTTGGACTTGGGAGATGTCCTACGTTGTTTCCCTTTCAAGCATGCAACACAATTATCTTTGCAAAAAAACTCCTTTTTAGGCAAACCATGTACCAAGTTATTTTTAGTCAATTTATTCATTGTCTTAAAATTTATATGACACAAACGTTAATGCCATAGTGTAGACTCATCACTATTAGCTTTGGAACGAAAGCATGATACTTCACCCATTGGGGAAGCATTGTTCACATCCAGCTTGTACATATCCCCTTTCCTGGGAGATCTAAAAAGCACCAATTCTGGACGAATTCTCATCCCTAGTTTGAGGATAATGCACTCATGTTCTGTGAAAAGCGTTTGGCGCTTTTGATCACAGAATTAAGAAACACTTAACAAATTGGGTTCAAGCTGTTTGACAAAGTGAAATTTGTCAACCTTTAATTTACCATTGGATATACCCCCTCTGCTAGAAATATATCCTCCGTCTCACCTCCAAATTGGACAGGACCTCCATCATAGTTTTAAAACTGTTGAAGGAGAAATCTGTTCCCTGTCATGTGCCTGGAGTATCCATTGTCTACTATCTAGACATTGTTGTTCTTGTCATATGGACGTCCCTGCGAAGATGAGATTGTTAGTTTTGTTTGAAAGCCCAAGCCTTGCTGGTCTTGGGTTCTTCTAGAGGTAGTGACATAATTGAACCAAAAGATATGCATGGGGGTTCAATAGAGCTCTTTGAAAAACAGGTTTGGGCTGCAGCATCTTCCTTGATCTTCCAATCCACCCTTTGGTTGATCTTGGAGGATGAGCTTGTTGAAGCTTTTGTAGCATGGCCATCTTCTGAAGCTTCTTTCTTTTCGGAAGAAGCCTTCACCACCTTTTCTTCTAAAGTAGTCTTCTTCTGCGATGGTTTCAAGGGAGCTTTATTGTTCTTTTGAACCTTAGTATCATTTGCTTCCGAAGCCATTTTCCCTTCGGAAGAAAGAGTTTCTTCCTAAAGCAACCTTGCTTCCAAAACTAGCTTTTCCTTTTTCCTCACCTGAACCGTTTGATAAGGTCCAAATGTGAAACCTTCCCTTACTCCTTCTTTTCTAACATATTTGCATAACGTGTGCTTGCAGGATTGTAGTAACAATCTTTTGCCATGTGGTTTTGCAGACCACACATTATGCATGCAATGTTAGTCTTTTGGGAATGAGAGGGTTGCAATTTCCTAGGCTTCTTTTCTTCATCTGCAACTTTTACCTTCAACTTCTGATCCTTTGACAGGACAGGAGTGCTGGTATTACACTCCTTTCCTGAATCTGAAGTCCTAACACTTGGAATCTAGCTGAGATAGAGACACCTTTCTGCTTTGGGTCAATCTTCAGCTTGGACTCAGCCACCTTCTTTGCAGTTCTTCTAGCAGCTTTAGCTCTGCTTTTTTGGCCTTAGTGGTTAGGATTTGATCTTCACAAGAGGAGATGGGTACATCAACAGTTCTTTCCTTATTATGGCAACTATTGTTGCTTCATCCTTCAACTCTAATGAGGAAGGGTCAACAGTAGGAACCTCTTGCTCCTCAGTACCACATCTTGGCTGTCTAATAGACTCATAGGAGTGTGGTGGAGCAATTTCATTGGTTCCCAACCCTCCATTGTTTTGATAAGAACATTTGGAATAGGAGGATGACACAATAATAGCTTGGAAGTTCTGCTCAGAAATGGCATGCTTCCTAGCCTGAGCCTCAGCAGTGACAAGCTAGGCTTGAGCCTCAGACAATTTGGATATCAGATCCTTGATTTGAGTCTTGTAGTTGGTGTGTTCATGTTTTAAAAGATACACAGTTTTCTCTAACTAATAAATTTTCTTTTAATAGTCAGATTCATCTCTTTTAAAATTAGATTTTAAGATGTTTAAAAACTCAATATTAGATCTGATTTCCATATTGTAATCCTCATAAAGTTTAACTTTAGCTACACAGGCTAGAGTACAGAGATGTTCATATACCTAAGTATCATATGTTCTAGCCATGAGAGCTTGAACAGGAGTCACATCCTATACCATGAAGCTCCAGTCAACTTCTTGAGCCATTGCAGCTGTTTCAGTTGACTTATGAGCGGGCATTGAGGTTGAGGGATATGGGGAGGCCTGTGGGGTTCCCGATTGGTCTTGGGAGCCTTGCATTCCCTTGCAAAGTGACCCAGTTGGTTACAGTTGTAACACTTTTCCTTGGTCTTGTCAACCCGAACTTGCTGGTAGTTGGTTTTGAGGGAAATGCCTCCAGTTCTCTTAAAGAACTATTTCGCTCTATAAGATAAAAGAGCCATCTATTGGGCAATGTCCATGTACTCTACATCACCTCGACTAAAACACTCTAGATCATCAAAGCAGTATTGAAAATCACCAGAGTGTCCACTTCCTGAGACAAAGGCATAACTTTCCTGAAAGGAGTTGTGTTGAGCCTATTGAGACATTGGAGTCTCAAGAAAAGTGATGTATGGTCCACGAGAGCAGGATGGCTGCTGGTAGGTTAGGTAATGCTGAGGTTGTGGGGGTAATGAGCCTTGAGCAACCATTAAAGCGTTGCTAGCAGGAAGACTCATGGGTCTGCTTGTATGGCGGCCCTTCTTACTCTCCATCTCTAGGCGATATCTATCGAGGATGCCATAGAGTTCAGTCATGGTGAGAGTGTTCAAGTTCTCTATCCTCTTGATAGACACATAGAAAATTGTCCACTCGTTTGTAAGAGCACTCATGAACTTTCTAGTAAGATCTCTAAGTTCGGGAGTGATCTTCACAGACTGAAGAGAAGAGATAAGATCCATGTACCTAAAGTACTGTTGGCTGAGAGTCTCTCGAACATATGAGTGAAGTTCTCGAACTGCTGCTTCAACGAGTCCTACTTCAAGTCATTGGAGCTGAGTACATCTAGCAAGTGCATCAAACAATTATTTGGCAGTCTTCAAATGCTCGAATCCTACCATAATGGAGTTTGGTATTGCATTCATGAGAATGGTCATAGCATTGTTGTTGATGTCCATCTTCTTTCTATCTTCATCAGAATAGTCCTCAACAACCTTTTCTATCATGGCACTGTTTCCACCAGATGATGCCACCTTTATCTTGTACGGTCCATTAACAATGGAGTTCCATATCTTCATGTCTTGGTATCTAATGAAGCCTTCCATTCTCATGCTCCAAGACCTGAAATTTTCAGGAGTAATGATGGGAGCTTTTGTCATGGTTCCCATGTCTACCTCGAACTTGTTAAAGGCCATTTTGAGTGAGTGGGTTGTAGGGTGGAGTGAAAAACAGGTTGATTTGGATAGTTAGATCACGCAATCAAGAGCCTGAGAGCTCTGATACTAATTGCAGGATCGATATTGGTCACTTAACACTTTGTTTTTCTCTTAAACTCATCTAGAACAACACTCGGGTAAAGATAGAATTAGTAAGAGTTGATCACAATATAAAAGTAATAAAGAACGCAAGAAGTAATTTTCAAGGTACTTTATATATTGCTTCTCAACTCAATAATACAAGACTCTTATAAGCAGTGTGAAATGAGCTACAAGGAGAACCTATATATAACATTACCTATAGCGGGATATACTTTGATACCAGCTGGGATCCTATAGAAAAAGTCTATACTACAAGACTATATTTTAAGGTATCTTGGATAAAGTCTTATCTGAGATTTGGTAGTCAGGACATGTCCCTGACTTACCTTTTTTCACCAACTAAAGTTGGTAACTTGTACTATCATAAAAAGGTGAATAGTGGAATAAAGTATGGTCAACTGCATGGCTCTTTGAGAAAACGCCATATAGTATCAGAGGTTTGCAGCGGAGTGTTAGAGACCATACTTGTGTCCACTGTTCATAGTAGTGCCTTCTGAAGGTTAAATGGCTTCGGAAGACTAAGTACTTCCGAAGCCACTTATACTTCGGAAGAGACTCCTTCCAAGGCTTGGAGACTTCTTCTTATAATCATAATTTGGAAGTAGTCTTCAGGTTTTTATCTAAGACTTGATCTTCGGAAGCATGCTCTTTGCTTCAAAAGTATAGTTCTGTCTTCGAAAGTTTATCTTTCACTTTGTCTTGGGAAGAACTCTACAACCTTCAGAAGTTCCATGCTAAGCTTCAAAAGCCCTTGCATGTAGTACCAAAATTATCTAAGTGAATTGCTTTGGTTGCACTAGCCTTTTTCTTGATCCACAGTAGCGGTTCTTTATTGCTAACTTATTCAGCTCATGGTAGTCAATACACATCCTCATACTACCATCTTTTCTTCTTAATGAATAAGACGGAGCACCCCAATAAGAGTACTCGGTCTAATAAACCCCTTATCAAGAAGCTCTTGCAATTGCTCGATCGATTCTTTCATCTCAGTAGGAGCCAACGGATACAGTACCATGGCAATAGGTTGGGCACCCGGTATCAAATCAATCTGGAAATCGATCTCTCGGTCATGTGGAACTCCTGGTAAGTCTTCTGGGAACACGTTTAGGAAGTCAAACATAACCGATACATCAGACAGCTATGGTGTTGGTGTTTCCACATCTTTCACATAAGCCAAGTAGGCGCTACATCCACGCTTCATGCACTTTCCCGCCACCGCCATTGAGATTACTTTCAGAATCGTCGTGACCCGGTAACCATAAACCGTTATCGAACTCCCGTCAGGCACCATCAAATGAATCATCTTCTTGCGACACACAATGTTTGCTTCGTAGTCTACCAACCAATCCATCACAACAACCATATCAAAACCAACTAAGGTCATCATGAATGGGCTAACCGGAAACTTATGACCCTCCGATTCCACATCACATCCTTCAATTATGTCAGAAATCCTAGTAGACTTACCTATGGTAGTTCTACATCAAAGGGCACATCTATATTCTTACTAGTAACACACAGTTTAGCAAAGATAGCAGCAGAAATGAAACTTTTAGTAGCACCAGCATCGAATAACACATAGGATAAAGTTTGGTTACTAGAAACGTACGTGACATGACATCAGGGTCCGTCTTAGCCTCCTCCTGCATCATCATAAACGCTCTGGCGCTTGCCCTCGGTCCTCACCTCGAGTCTTCATCAGCTAAGAACCCTCAGCCCTCGGCTTCTTACAGTCTCTTCTCATGTGGCCGTCCACCTACAGTTAAAACATCAGAGCGTATGATATTCCTTTCCTATATGCCCCATCTTCCCGCATTTGAAGCCTAAGTTCGATCCCAACCTACATTCTCCGGTATGCCCCTTCCACATCTCCCACACTTCTTCAACCCCGCACCAGTTGTGACCACACGACGGTCATCCACCCGTTCCTTCTTGTTACTCGTCGGGGCACCACCTCGACCAAACCTTTTCCCACTCTAATTCCGGTCACCACCAGCTTTCTTGCTAGCCTCAGCCACCACCACTTTCCTTTCATCATACAACCTCCATGCCAAATCACCCGCCGACCTAAATGTGCTTGGCAGGGCGGCGATCATGTGCGTGCGGATATCCGCTGGCAAGCCCTGAATGTATCTCTTGATCTTTCGCGACAAAGGTGTTACTTGGTCCGGAACTAGGCGTGCCATCTCATTTAACTTGGTCGTGTACTGCTGATGTGTGATCGTCCCTGCCTCTAACTGCAGGAACTCCCTCTCAACCTTGTCCATCTCCTTATTAGGAAAAAATTCTTAATCACCAACTTCTTCAGCTCAACCATCTCATCCTCCCAATAGCGCGACTACCCTTAGCTTGGACATATTTTCCTGCCAGCATAAAGCTGAGTCCATGAAAGAGTGGACAACAAACTTCACTTTCTAGTCCTCCCGACACTCACTGATGTTCTAAACAACTTCTAACTCTCTCTCCCACCGGTGAGCAGCGACAACAGTGCCGTTACCATCAAAAGTAGGGGGCTTGCATCGTTGAAACGCCCTGTAGTTACAGCCTCATGCCGCCTTCGGCACAGGCTTTTCTTCCTCCTCTTCTTCTTTGCCATCAGACAGAACCATCTCAGCCTCGGTTTATCTCTTTTCGCCCGCAGGTATACTCCTTTCTCTACTTTCCCCATCTCTAATAGCCTTTATCACTTCGGTCACCATAGATGGTAGAATCGTCTGCATGACCTGATGCACTTCCTCCACAACCACCTCCTTCACGGAGGCTCTAAAGTTAGCACTCTCATCACCACCCTCCGAATGAGGGGTCTCTGGTTCTTCATGAACCACCTTTCCGGCTCTAGGCCTTTCTCTCGTAACCCGTGGTTTAGCACCACAACCTCTACCACGTGAAGCTTTAGATGATCTACCACCAGCCATCCTCAAAATATACTGAAAGATTCAAACACCAACACGGTCATTTAATGGAAGAACTTAGTTTATGTCAAGTATAATAAGTCCCTAATTACGATGGCCAGTTGTGATTAGCCACTTACTTTACTCTTCATACCGAGCATTACCTATCCTGACTACATCAGTATCGAAATCTACAAACATCACATAAACCACATAACATGCGCACATAATACTGGTTCATTTTAAGAAGGTACCTCATGGCATGCAGCTACTCGGACTGGCATCTCTTCCTTTTTCGTCCCATTTTCAGTTTAAGTTTTGTTTTATTTTGAAAATTTATCCATTTCACTTAAACTTTTGCTCTGATACCAACTTGTAAGCCCTATTCCCAGGACGCTTACAGCTGGCCATTCATTTCTCACAAAACATACAATTACTATAACATCATAAAAACATCATAGCGGAACATTAAAATAATTTCTCATTCCATAATAACTACTTTCCCATGTTAATATAATCATTCACTATACATTTTCATTTGTTCGCATACAATGCAAAAACAGTAACAAAAGAATGTCATCGAAAGAGCTGAGTAGCCGCCCTGTGCCATCCTCAGCAACATTACTTGCCAACTGAAAAGACATAAAGTCAGTGTTGCTAAGCGAATTCTAGTTTCACAATAAAACATACGTTACTTCATTAAAATCGTTCTTACTTTTACATGCGATCATACATCATATGTACACATAGATAATATCATTATTATCTTCATCATTCATTCATTAACTTTCATTCATTCGTTCATCATTACTCTTCGTTTCATTCCATCAAAACTATGACCTTACCCTACCGTCATGCATAAAGCTGGTACTGGTCGGGGTCCATCATAGACCCCATGTCATGGTGCAACAACAGCCTGACCATAGTACCTAGGGTAAGTTCAGGTGTACCCTTGTCATGTGCTATAGCCGCTGTTATGCATAGCTGATACCGGCCGAAGTCCATCATTGACCCACCGTCATGGCGCACAGCAGCCTGGCGTAGTATCTAGGGTAAGCGACAAAGGTTCTCTACATATGGTCAATCACCAAGAAAGACCTCAATGTGCTTCCTTCTAGGGTAGCTAACCCACAGACCATTGGGCTAACACCCTACAATGGGGTGTGTCCCGATATACAAGGCTTGCAAGACTTTCTTTACTTTACATCCTTCATTAATGCATTCATTCTTCATCATGTTCCTATTTCATTATCTTCCACTTTACCTTACATAATACTTTCATTTCATTCATTAACATTCAACGTAAGCCATGGGAATATAAACATACATAATAGAACCAACATCATAAGGTAACATCATCATACACGGCATCATACATACTCACAATAACATGTTCATCTTACATCTATGACCTTAAAAGTCAGCTTACATGAACCCCCGGAACATCCCAAGTCAAATCCTAAATCACTTTTGCCCTAGAAAGTCTAAGTGTTCATCCGCATTTCTTTTACTTCATCCGCATTTGTTGCTGTTCATCCGCATTTGTTCCTGTTCATCCCCATTTGTTCATCCCCATTGACTTTACTCATCCGCATTTCCCTTATTTATTAAATGTTCATCCACATTTCATCCAATACTCATCCACATTGACTTAGTGGTTAATGCTCATCCGCATTAACTGTTCATCCGCATTGACATTGAAGGGATTTAACAAGTTCATCAAAGTTCATATAATCTTGTATATATGAAAAAAACAGCGGATAATAAGTTTTAAAACATGTTAATATGATTATTATTAAAACATTTAAGAAGCAAACCCAAACCATGGATCGTATACGAGATGCATACAAAAGGATATATATATATGAAGTTAAAACAACCTTGGAGCAGTAGAAAAACGAAATTGTTGAGGGAAATGGATGTGATTCGTGGCTGAATCTTCAAGCAAGAAGACCTCAAGATGGTGATACCCCAAGCCACACGAACCTCTTGAATGCTAGGTTTCTTGACACCAACTTTGAGCAGCAAAACCCCTTTTTGATGCTGAAACTTTTCCTTTCTTTTGCCTTCTTCGCTTCAAAATCGTAAGGTGAGAGAGAGAGAAATGAGAGCACAAATGCACCTTTGCATGTAGGAGAGAAGTGTTCCTAGGAAGATTGAGTGTAAGCATTTAATCTTGTGTGTTTACAAGACAAAGATAGGACCCCACAAGCAAGAGGGCGGCCGAAATTCATTTCAAAAATGGATTCCCACCTTTGTTTTGTTACACAATAAAAACCCTCACTAAACCTTAAGTTTATAAAGTTAAAACTTATTTAAACTTTATAAACTTTGTACTTTTATTTGTTATTATTTAGTAAGATTAATAATAAAAAAGGTACCATATGACAATTATCCATATAATGATGTTCATTTACAAAGGCAATGATTTAGAAAACCCATTTTCTAAATTGGTTTCATAATTGATTGGTGTTTGTTTAGCTGTTATTGGGTATGAACCAACTTGGATCATATCACACTACTACCACATCAACTTAATATGCATCTTGGGCAGATCAGGTCTTTTCAGACATTCCATTACTCAGTCGCATTGACATTCCATTACTCATCCGCATTGACTTACTTAATAGTAAATGCTCATCCGCATTAACTTTTCATCCACATTAACTTTCAATTCATCCGTATTGACTTTCCATTACTCATCCGCATTAACTTAATTAATAGTTAATGCTCATCCGCATTAACTGTTCATCCGCATTAAATTTCCATTACCTATCCGCATTGTCTTACTTAATAGTTAATGTTGATCCGTATTAACTGTTCATCCACATTGACTTTACTTAATACTTAATGCTCATCCGCATTAACTATTCATCCGCATTTGTTATAGTTCATCCATATTTCTTTTCTTTCATCCGCATTTCTTTTACTTCATCAGCATTTCTTTTACTTCATCCGCATTGACTTACTTACTAGTTAATGCACATTTGTATTAACTGTTCATCCGCATTGGACCTAGATCTCTCTAATGTCTTGTTTTCTTCATTACCTCCTCATACTTCTTGTACTTATCCTCTTTTGTGACTCCTCATGATCTCAATGCAAAACAGAGTCTTATGACATTCTGGAACTGGAGGGCTTGTACTATATCCTGCGTATCATAGAATAGTGGCCACTTGTATAGAGTGTAAACATCATTAGCTGACAAGTTGGTAAGCCACATTGGGTCAAATACCCTGATAGTATCCATTTGGCCCTCTTTGTTTAGGACTATGACCGTTTTTCCTGTCCTCCAATCATAGTACCGCCACTTAAAGTGTGGACTGAAGTCCTGTGGCATTCCCTGAGTGGGATTCTTGACATCGTGCGTGGAGGACTCCACTTTAATAGTATCTTTGGCTTTCCAGTAATGGCATTAACTTCAGACCTTCTGATGTACCTTGTAGGTTGTTGGGGTCTGAAGTTAACCCACCTGGTGTGGTACTCCTTCCTTAGGGCAGCCTCAAACCAGCCTGACATCTTTCTCCTCCTCACATACAACATCTTCAGTTTGGCCAGCTGTTGAGCTCAAAACCTGGTAGAGTCTTTAGATCATGTGGAAATCTAAAGTACTCTATGCCCTTCTCTCTCTTAACTGCATAGATGTTAAGGTCCTCAAAATATGCCCAAGCTATAATCCTGCCTGACACCTTATGATGTTTCTTGACTCTGTAGAGTTTGGTGTAGGCGTCCTGGTAGGTGCAGCGTGTTGGGTCTAACTTCTTCAAAACAGGCAGTCCACTCAGCCTTTTGGATATCACATTATCATTTGAGGCTTGGGCCGTTCCCTCTGTCTTCTCTGACTCCTGCTCCATTTTGTCTAACACCTCAAACGTATCACTGACAAGGGATTCACCCACATTGGGGACCACATTTCCCTTATTATCAGCATACTGAAGGTACTGCTATGTTGTGACATCTTCTACTCTATTTTATCAACGTCGTGAGCTCTTCGTCACTTGTCGAGTCGCACGTTGGAGCATCCTTCACAATCTCATCCGGATTTAGCTTGAAGATCTCAGCTAGTTGCTCATTTGATAGAGCGTGAATTATTTCCCCTTCTTCAGGGGTATAACTCACCGACCTTTTAACGATCCCTTGCAGATGAAGTATCATAGTTAGCTAAGTCTTGATCTGCTGAAGGGGAGCAACATCAAACTCATCCCTCTGATAGTTTGGATTTTTCTCTAGGATCACTAGATCATCGCTTGGTGGAGAAGAGGAGGAAGCTTGTTGGTCTTGTTTCTTCTTGGATCTCCTATCCTGACCTTGAGTAGAGGCAGATGCAGCTGCATCCCCTCCTTCTTTATCATCATCCTCATTCCTCTCCTCTGTCCTCTCGTCCTCAGTCCCCTCATCATCCTCAGTCTCATCATCATCATCTTCATCATCATCCTTATCATCATCATCACTATCATTACCATCTCCCTCTTTAATCTTTAGAGGCTCATCTTTAGATCCCTTAAGCTTGAGCATGATGGTTTTCTTAGCATTCTCCAACTCCTCAATCTTCTTAGCAGATGTGACTCTATGCTCTTGGAGTTGGGCGATCTCGTGGCTCTGAGTAGCCATTTGCTGGGCCTGCTCCTCGATCAGCCGAGCCTGCTCCGAGATCTGGTGTGACTGCGCAGCAGTGAGATCTGCAAGCTGACGGATCTGCGCAGTCTTCTCTTCATCAGCAGCTAAGAGACGCATCACCATCCGGTTCAGTGCAGAAAGTTGTTCCTCTACCCCAATTGGAGGTAGAGGAGATCCATATATATGTGCGGGATGGGATGAGGGTCCTTCTTGGTGGCTAGTGGTGTGGTGGTGGCTATGGTGAAGATGGGGTTGGGTCTGTGAGATAGTGGAGGTGATGTTGAAGTCAAAGATCTGGTGGTGGTTGGCATATGTAAAGTGGTGGGAGGTGTGGTGGTGGTTGGCATATGTACAGTGGTGGGAGGTGTGGTGGTGGTAGTGGTAGCTGTGGTGGTAGTAGTGGTAGCTGTGGTGGTGACGAAGGTGAGTCTTCTCTTCTTCTTCTTCTGGCCGTGGGGCTGAGCCATCCATTTCTTCCTCGATCCAGTCGAGGTGGATGCTCCCCCTAGAACACGGCTAGCAGACTCAGGGGCATAGCTGGGATCTGCAGTTGTCTCTCCCGAATCCCTGGGGCGTTCACCAACCGCCCCGAGTCCATACTTTGTGGGAACAACCTTGCTTCCCACAGTCCTCGTCAAGGGCTCCTCATCCGACTCTTCTTCCTCCTCACTAGGTATGAAGTCCTGGTGGAAACCTGCAGACTCAGCTATGTTGCCTGTTGGGGCAGATACTGGGGGTATAACATCTGAAGTTGTGCCCCTCGGTAGAATAGGCATATCATCCCCAGCATCCCCACTGTCATCATCATCAGAATCATCGATGCGAAGAGCAATCTGCTCAACATCAGAATCACTGTCGTCGTGGCGCCACTTCCTCCTAGTTGGCACCACATAGTCCTCATGGGCCAGATGCCCAAACAATCTCCTGACAGGAGGTTTTACCTGCTTCCCCCTGTATACCTTCATCCGGCCCAAGGTGGTATCATCCAACACCTCAAGCACTACAGCATCATCCTTCTCCTTTGGCAGGGAGGTGAGCTTCTAGTCTATAACCATCTGCATTAATCAGGGGTACATGCAGAAGCCCTCCTTCCCTTTCCCCTCACTGTTCTCCACCAAGTAGGTGAAGATCATCCAAGAGAAGCTGAACGGATGGTTCAGCACCAACGCAACATAGGCGTTCTGGATCTGGTCACACAACTAATCAAAGCCTCTCTTCCTGGATGCTATGCACTTCAGCAATACGTGAGCAAGGTACTTGAACTGGGGACAGAGGTTGCTCTTATTGAGCACTCCAGCATTGATGTCCCTAGAGTACTTGGCTCGAAGAAAACATCCTCTGACAGTAACGGGGTGTAGTCTAGTAGACAGTCAGCATCGTCCCCGAACTGTAACACACGATCCTAAGATCCTCCTCTGTGATAGCTATAGCCTCTCCAAAGATAGTACTTCTCATACAGTGAGGCTCAGAGGATCGATCAACTATCGCACCTTCCCAGAAGGCTGCTGAATAGAACGATAAGGTGTACATGGCAGATATAGCGTGTGCAATCCTCGATCTCCTTAGGAAGGTGATAATGCCAAAGAAGTTTGAAGCATTTCTGGATGTCAGATCCAGGTGAGCACAAATATTGTGCTTCGTACTCATGGTCCATCGACTTGCCATCTATTACACAAGGAAAGTAAACATTAGTACCCATTGGCTAAGAATATCATGAAACACTTGGACTTGAAAAAAATTATTTTCTGTCATGCAAATGAGGCTGTGCGACTGAGATCAAGTCGTGCGAATGAGCAGTGCGACTGGGATTCAGTCGTGCGAATGACCCCATACATACTACTATTGTGTGCGACTGGACTCATGCGTATGTAACCTCATGCATTACACCAGTCATGAGACTGAACTCATACGCATGGTTCAGTCGTGCGGTTTAGCTATTCGCACCCTCCAGTCGTGCGACTGAAGTTCATCAACCTGTCCATTCGCACGTCGTTCTGCCTGTTCAATTCAAATTCAATTTTTCACCAGTTTGAGTTTTAGACTTCTTCATTAGACTCGCAATCCATTCGTTTAACACCTAAAACCTTTAATTTCATTAGTTTACATCGTTTAGTTAGGTTATATTGCCACATAAGTCACGGATTTTCTAACGAGTCCAATTGTCCAGATTTAGTGTCAAATTGAATGATTTTGGTAATGTTTGTGCACTGCAAATTACCTGTAGAGTCAATGCAAATGGTCAGTATGTGAGAATCGAGGGTTTATAGTGATCAAACGAAATTTGGGCAGAGTAACATTAGTCGTGCGATTTAGGGTAAATTTGAGAGTGGTGAGTCTCTGCGACCGACTCTCCCTCTATTTATACTAACCCTAAATTCAATCATACGACTGGGCTCATATGCACATTTCATTCGGGTGAATGGGCCTCAGTCGTGCGATTGGTTCAGTCGCCCCATTCAGTCGTCCGACTGGAGTTTAGTCATGCGACACACTCATTCGTTCGCTCTAAAACATCCGACTGGGTCATTCGTATGGGCCATTCTGTTGAATGGTCCATACTCATGGTCCATTCGTACGAATGGCTCCCATTCATATGATAAGTCCATACAATGGTCCATTCGTGCAATGGGTCATATTTATGAAATTTTCTGCATTTTCTTACCATTTTACATTTAAACCCTTTTCAAACTATAGAATCAACATTATACGCATTTGATCATCTCAGACATGATCCTTTTACTTGAAAAACTTTTGATCACCTCAGACGTGATCATTTAACATTTGAAACACATGTAGTCATCTCAGACATGACCCTTTTTGGTGAATTAATCCCTTACTGAATTTCATGATATAGTCCGACGAAAAAACACTAAAATGACTATCTAACTAGAAACTTAAACTAATACAAAAATAAAACTTGTTTTGAGACTTTTTGTGAGAAATAAATCCTAAGATAGACATCTACTGGATTTGGTTCCAGAATAGGCAGCTTCAATTTAGTTTGACCACACCTGGACCAATTCAATTTTGGAATCATACAGGCAAGTCAAATCATTTGGGACTTGTTATCAAAAACCTTTTGATGCTCAATTCTTGGTTTTCATCCAGAGTCATTAGCAAATTTAGGAAATCACACTGGTACTATTAGATTCCCACATTGATTTGAACTTTCAAGAATTGCAGCCACAATGATTGTCAGTATATTTTTCCTCTTAAATCCATACACAGACTTTAGACACAAACTGGTGATAGTTTTAGGTTTAATTATTTCAACTAACAATTTTGGATCCCACACTTATATGGAAATCAACATTCCTCAGGAGCTTTTGAGCGGTCTACGGGTATTTTTACTAGAAGAGACTATTCTTAGAGCTTTCAAAGTGAAGCCAATCCTCAGGTCAGTGCCATCGCATAGAAGAGAGGCAGCAAACAACAATGAGTTCTAGAATATCTAGGTTATGCTTATCCTCAAGTCAGTGCCATTGCACAACAGAGAGGCACACAACCTATCTTCTTCTTAGACCAGCTAAATTTTCTTTTGCACAGAATGCACCAACAGCATTAGTCATTAGCTTGATAGCATTTGTCTTTCAATTTTTTTTCGTGCTTTGCTCTATTTATGGTCATCCGCACACATTTGTGGCGTTTACAAGCTCATTACCCCTTATTGGAATATTGTTGATTGTGTTAACCAGTGATAAGATGGCAGCCCACAGTCAGTTGAACAACTTAGTTTGATCTTGAGATCACCAGTCAGGTCTAATCACCTATTGTGTTGAATCTACCGACATAGCATTTGTGGTCTAGCAACCTCTAGGTCTACTTTCTTTGTGTTACCTTGGTAGTTACCAGTTTTTCTATCATCTTGCGTTTTATATTGCTTAGACTACACAGACTTATACTTTGAATTTTGCATCTTTTCTAAATTAAATATTTTAAAGTCCCTTTTGGTTTGTTCCTGTGTACTATCATTTTCCAAAAGATTTGAATCGGTATCACAGATAGGATCTACCTTATATCAGCTATCCACTCCTTCTCCCTCGTTTTTTTAATGTTACTAGCTGACCTACTCCCCCTAAAAGTCTAAAATCATACGGATTTAATTATTTTAGGATTTTAACAGACAACTAAATAACATGACTTTAATTTAATAAGGAAAAATGAAAAAGAAAAGTATAACTACAATGCAACGGACTACACATGATCATTATCAGGAATAACATCAATTTCTTTTTAACGCCGTTGACCTCTAAAGATATAGAAAGCGTGGTTTATCAAAGGCTTTTGTATAGAGGTCAGCGTGTTGAAAGTCAGTATTAATTTTTACCACATCGATTAAGTTCTTTTCAAAACAGTCTCTTATGAAATGGTATTTAATACCGATGTGTTTGGTCTTTGATGTTGTACTGGATTTTTAGTTACTGCAATTGCAGTAGAGTTGTCAACAAAGATAGAGTAGAAGAAAACGTTTAACCGTAATCCCGCATTTGCTGTTGAATCCAGATGATTTGTGAACAGCAACTTGCATCAGCAACGTATTCGGCTTCACAAGTTGAGAATGCAACCGAGGTCTGCTTCTTAAACTGCAAGGTAACTAATCTCCTCCCAAAGAATGGACACCCTGCTGATGTAGACTTGTAGTTCATCTTGCAGCCTCCGTAATCCGAGTCACTATATGCCGTGAGCTCAAAGTCATCATCATGAGGATACCACAAACAAAGTGTGGGTGTACCCTTCAGATAACGAAATATCCTTTTGACCCCAATCAGATGGTTAACCTTAGGCTTAGCCTGATATCTTGAACATAAACATGTAGCATACATGATATCAGGTCTTGAGGTAGTGAGATACATGGGGATCCAATCATTCCTCGGTACATTGTGGCATCTACCAGATCTCCATTTTCGTGAGGTGCTATATCATGATTTGTAGCAAGTGGAGTCCCAGGGGAATCATTCTCCATGTCAAACCGACTGAGAATGTCTCCCACATACTTGGTCTGATGTAGAAAGAACCATTTGGTGTCTGATCCACCTCTAACCCGAGAAAGAATTTCATCTCCCCCATAGCACTCATCTCAAACTCTTTTTCATAACTGCTTCAAAATTTGCATAATTCTTCATTCTTTGAACCAAAGATTATGTCATCGACATAGATTTGTACTAGCAGTAGGTCTCCATCTTTTTCTTTGATGAACATTGTGTAGTCAATGACTCCCCTGCGAGAGCCATGTTTCACAAGATGAGTTGAGAGTTTCTCATACCAGGCCCTTGGAGCTTGATGAAGCCCGTATAGGCCTTGTCGAGTTTGTGAACTCTGTCCCGATGATAAGGATCTTCAAATCCCTCGTGTTGACTGACATACACTGTCTCTCGAATTTCCCCATGAAGGAATGCACTCTTCACATCTAATTGGTAGACTTTAATCTTCATATACGATGCATAGGCAATGAAGATACGGATGGCTTCCATCCAGCCACGGGTGCAAACACTTCATTGTAGTCAATCCCCTCGACTTGGCGAAATCCCTGAACAACCAGTCGAGCCTTGTTCCTGATAATGACCCTTGGTCATCCTTCTTGCATTTCAAGACCCATTTGGTGCCAATGACCTTAGTACCTTTAGGTCTATCTACCAGAGTCCATAACCTAACTTCTTGAACTGAAGAAGTTCTTCTTGCATGACACTCACCCATGCCTCATCGTTTAGTGCATCACTGAAGTATTTTGGCTCAATCTGCGAGACAAAACACCAATAAGCACCATCATCAATGTATCCCTTTTCCATAACAGAGGCATAATCAGCTGAGTACATCTGATTTTGGGTTTGTACTTCTGATTTGACATCCCCAATGACATTGTCTAAGGGATGATAGACGTTTAGACGTGATCCTGAGTAGTAGGAACAGCTACCTCAGAGCCAAGATTATGAACATTTGGTTCTGCATCTGAGGTAGAAGGAGTTTGAGGTTCCGAAGTCGAAGGTGCATCACGTTAGATGCTTGTGGACTTTTAGGATCTGGAACCTGTTCCTCCTGATGTTCTAGTCATCTTCTCAGCTTCATCTTAGAGGAGGAGTCACTGTTGTCGACTACTCCCCCTGATTGAGTAGATGGTTCTCCTATGAACTCGATGATGTTGAATCAAGAGATGGTGTATTCAAGATATCATCCATCATTCGCATAGCTAAATCATCATCAGAAGAAGAGATAGGGATGTTGAAGGACTTAAAGAATCCATCATAGTCGAAAAAGTAGGCGGGTCCTTTGGCAGTAGGTGGTGTGGTATATCTCTGAACATCAACATTACACCACATCTACTAGACCCGTTGAGTTGTTGTAAACTCTCTTGTTCGGTATGTGGTATCCTATGAAGATTCCTTCATTAGCCTTCGCGCTGAATTTACCTTTATTCAGTCTTCTTCAGAAGTGTACACGGCGCGCCAAATGGTTCGAGATACTCCAGATTCGGTTTACGTGTTGTAGTAGCTCGTAACAAGCCTTTCCGTGGCGCTTGACTATCAGAACTCGATTCAGTGTATAACACTCGTTAGCTTTACTCCTCATTCCAGAATGGATAGGCAGTTTCGAGTCTGCTAACATTGTTCGTGCTGTCTCTATCAAGCTTCTGTTCTTTCTCTCAGCAACACATTCATCTGTGGTGTGTAGGCAGAAGATAATTGATGCACAATTCCTTTTCCTTGCATTAAGCCTCCATCCACTGATTCTTGAATTCAGTCCCATTGTCTGAGCGTACTGTCTCACCTTCAGCTTGTAGAGAGATTCCAGTGTGGTTACTAACTCCTTGAATGACTCAAATGTTTCTGATTTGGACTTCAGAATCATTACCCAAGAGAATCTTGTGTAGTCATCAATAACCACAAAACAGTACAAGTCGCCTACAATGCTCTTTGTACTGACTGGACCAAACAGATCCATGTGAAGAAGTTCAAGAGGAAGTTCTATTGAATGAACTTTCTTTTCCTTATGACGCTTCTTCGTCTGTTTGCCTTTCTTGCAAGCCACACAAAAATCCAGAAGTTGGAAATTCTTGACATTTAACTCTCTCACAAGATCCTTCTGGATCAGGTGATTCATCTTGCGTTGATTGATGTGTCCCATTCTCCTATGCCAGGAGATGGAGTCTTCTCAGTGGCTTTTGATAGAAAGCACTGAACTTCTTAATCCGTTGTAGAAGCTATTGAGAGATCCAAAACATGAGGTCTTTATATCTTGAAGTTGTCATCAGAACTTGGTCCTCCGGAATCACGTAGTCTTTCTTTAGGACGTAACATCTTGTTGTCGAATATGACTTTAAAACCTTTATCACAGATTTGGAAAAATAGAAAGTAAGTTGTTTTGAAGTTGTTGAACATAGTTCACCTTATCAAACTTAACTTTCTGATTTCCAACTTCTCCTGAGCTGTGATATAGCCTCCCTTGTTTCCAGCAAACAAAACATGCCCTCCTTTTATTTGCTTGACTTTTGATAAAAGAGCCCTATTTCCTGTCATGTGCCTGGATGCTCCGCTGTCTACAATCCACGTGTGGTTACAGCACTGTAGCAAACACACTGCACATTCAATGTAAAACATTAGTTTAGGTTAGGAACCTAAGCCTTTACTGGCTTGGGTTTCCAGAGGCATCACATATCATGAATTCAACCCATTGACCCTTAGAGGGTGAGGGTAGCTCAGGTTCCTTCTTGTGATCATTATCATACACAGAGGATGACTTCTCTTTCCATACGCCAGATTTGTGCAATGCCTGTTTATGATAAACAGGGTGAGGGTAGCTCAGGTCCTTCTTGTCATCATTATCATACACAGGGGGAATTTCTACAGGTGGTGATGTTAATCAGGTTAGCCTGTGTGAAGATTGAAGCAATGGAAACTGTTCGTATCATTATCTGGAAAAATCAGTCATATGGGGAATCTTGCTGCTGTGATGGTGTTCTGCAAAGTAACGAAAGCTATTGTGCCTAAATTCATTTTCAAGGATGTGGTAGTAACCTGACGGATCGGCAATATTGGCTAATATGGTTTTGTTTGATTCAATTGGCAACCAGAGCAAAGATTGACTGAAGATTGTAGGAGGTGTTATCTACTATTAGCAAGCAACGTACAAGGGGCAATTTGTTGGAGCATATATAGTCATATATAGTGTGTCCGTCACTTGTCGAATAGTCTAGGTAATGTTATACACTTGATATGTTGTAAACACATGAAACTAGGTCATTCGCAAGAGCATATGCGAATGAGACTTAATCGTACGACTGAGCCATGCTAATGGACCAGCCGTGCGACTGAGAGATGCGATTGGGACATTCGTAAGACTGAACCATAAGTATGGTCCTGTCTTACGATTGAACCATACGCATGGTCCAGTCGTACGATTGAACCATACGCATGGTCCAATCGCACGAATGGGCCCAGTGCATCTAATATGGGCGAGGCCTATATATATATACCAGTTTCAATGTGTAGAAGTAGAGGATTCAGACGAAGTCTGCCCGGAGCCTAGGGCTGCCGGATGAGAGGGGAGATCATGCTCGATTCCCCTTGCCAAGAGTCTTGATCTTATGTTGTAACGAGCTTGTAATCGTTAGGTTTTATCAATGAAACCAATAATTGATAGTTCGTGTTATTGATTGACTTTTGGTTTTGATTGTTCATCTTTCCGTCAAGAACATGCTAGGATGTTTATCGATCAGGAGAAAAACCGACTTCACAATTGGTATCAGAGCCGGTTACTGCTGGAATGATCTAACAATCATTAGAGAAACCCGAGCTCTTGATTTTGGATTGAATTTCAGATCTTGACGTTAAACCCACTTCGTGTTCTTCGTGTTTTGCTCAGATCTTGTTACGTGTGTGCATCTATGTGAAATCGAATTCGAAACCACGTTCCTGTAACCCTTCGAACTGATGATGTCTACTTTGTTTCGGTTCATGTTGAATTCGTCAGATTAGGGTTGGGCAGCCCTGGCGGTTGCAGATCTGAAAATCTGCGTGCAGACCCGTTCATGCGACTGGGCCATGCGAATGGACCATCGTACGACTGGGCCATGCGAATGGACCATTCGTATGACTGGACCATGCAAATGAGCTATTTATGTTCAGTCGTGCGACTGGACTAGTCGTATGTTCAATCGCACGAATGAGCCATCCGCATTGACTCATTCGCATTTATCCAGAAAAAAAAGGAGTCTGGAACAACTTCTTGCATGGATTTGAAGATGAGCAAAGCATATCACCCAGAGGTTTGTTGTCAAATAAGTTCGATGTGTACCCCATTATTCGTCGGATTTCAGAATAGGTGAATGTAATTGGAACACAAAAAGAGAAGAGAAGATGTGAAGACGCAATCAGAAAGTGATGATGTGAACCGGTTTCGATGATGATCTTCGTTGAGTCAGAGTCTCACCCTTTCTATGAGAGAAAGTCTCATATTGTTGGGCGAGGATTTCCCTGTTGTTTGCTAAAACCTCATCAGTACCACCAAATTGTTCTTTGATGGCATTCCAGAGGTCATGAGCAGACTCACAATGCAGAAGCCCAGAGTAAATCTCATTAGGAATAGCCATAGCCAAATTCCATGGGTTTTTGCATCGATTTCAAACAACTTCTTGTCCTCATCGGAGTATTGCCTTCTTCTTTGGAACCAACTGTTGTTTCCGGATCATTCACCATTGGCTTATGTGGTCCATGTACCACAGATGTCCAACAACCTGAGCTATGACAGACAGGTGATGGAGCAATCTTCTCTGCCAAATGTTATACTCATTCCTCACAAGATCGGAGGCTTGGTAGAGGATCCAGTATTGAAAGGATCATTCGAAGAAGTAGTCATTGTGGAAGATCAGACAGATTCAAGTAAATCACAATAATTTAGCTCAAAACACACAGAACCTCAAATAAAACGGCCAGAAGCGATACACTCTCCTCTCTATAACAGATCTTGCGATTGCTAATTCGATTAAACTTAGAGCTATTGAACGTTTCAATGATCAATTGTTAGATCGATCAATGATTAACCTGCTATGATACCATTTGTAAGAATCTCAGCCTCTTGGTTTAATCGATTGAACAGATATAGCAGCGGAATAGCTCAGAATTAGACAAATTCAAACAAGAACATTCGATATAAAACGATAAAAGAATTTTGTTATAGAGAGAGAAATATCCGACAAAAGGAATATTGCATTAAGATTGTCGGCCTCTAAGGCACGATTACAGGTGAGTCATCTTTCCTTATAAAGGAAAGAATGACGTAGGCTCATGTCACCTGAAAGTGACATGTAACTGTTTTATAACTACTGATGTTAACAACTACTGAAGATGTCAACAACTGACATCTTCTTACAAATGTTCCTAAGTGTTAAACATCTTATTTACAACTACTGAAAAACATAAAACTACTGACACTATAACAACTGAAGAACAACCTCTTCAGTTGTTTACAAGTACTGAAAAGAAAAGTAAACAAACTACTGAAAGGAAAAGAAAACTACTGAAGAAGAAAACCATCACAACAACTGAAGAAGCCCTCTTCAGCTGTTGTCATCATGTTAACATCAGCTGATGTCTTCAGTACTTGAACATCAGACTTTGTCTTTCAGCTGTTGATCAGTCAGTCTTTGT
Source organism: Flaveria trinervia (assembly GCA_025506515.1). NCBI lineage: Eukaryota > Viridiplantae > Streptophyta > Magnoliopsida > Asterales > Asteraceae > Flaveria > Flaveria trinervia. The sequence goes on from CM046441.1 coordinate 20,236,407, forward strand.
CTTCAGTACTTGTTGAAGTCTTCAGACTTTAGATCTTCAGCTGTTGTCTCAGTCTTTGTCTTCAGTACTTCAGACGTACTTTAGCAGTTGTATTCTTCAGACTTTGTAGAACAGCTGATCAGGTCTTCTTCAGCTGTTGTGATGTCCTGTGGGACTTAGAGGTTTCTCTGATTAGGCTCATTGGTTCTTTTGGTCCAACAAACTCCCCTGAACCAATGCAGCCAAAACCTCTAAGTTATTGATGAATCCCACTTATTTTGGCAGATAGATTGGTCTTTTATCCTCTTGATCAGATGAGAAGTGACCCGTTTTTAGCACCGGCCTGGGAAGAAGTCTCTGATGATCTGTTTGGCATGATATGGTTGGGAGCTCTGTATTGGGGACTTGGACACCGAGCTGTACCCCAACCATGAGATCTACTTCCCGTGTATCAGCCTATATGATTCCCTGGTGTAAGCCCTTAGAAACATGATTTGCTCATCCATTGTCAGCACCTCGGGCACACCATCAAATAATCCTTCTCGGCCATACACTTCAGATATGTACTTGGCCTGTTTTCCATTCTTGAGCTCAACCGTGGTTATTGTCTATAAGCAAACTCATCTGGATGAGTCCCTTCTAAGAGCAGGTTGAGCTCTTCTTGTTTGAAGTTTTCAAGTCTTTTGTAAACCAATCACCTTATGATTTTTGTTTTCCAACATCTTTGGAGGTGGTTGTTTGGCTTCATAGGCTTTCTTGAACTCTTCAACAATTTCCCAAGGTGACACTACAAGAACCACAGTGATGTCTTCGTCGACAACCCTCTTCACTTGGCCCTTGTATTTTGAAGGAATTTCTTTCTTGACAATCCGATGTGCCACCCTAGGATCAGGCCATATCCTTACTCTTCCCTTTGGTATTGAAAGGTATTAGCAAGGGTGTACAATCTTAATACTTCTTTCTTCATGCTAATGATGGAAGAAGATGTGGCATATGCTTTGTCAATGCTTTTCAGCATTCGTCATCATGTCGTTGCATCTGTTCCTCTTCAATCTTTATCATTACATCATGCATTTGAGAAGCAGGAGTGATGGACATTGGTTTAGCCTTAGGCAAAGTAATAACTGCAGAGAGTGGCAGTCTGTCTTCATCCTCCTCTTCATCTTCATCAGGCCTCAGTACCTTTCTTTTCTTTTGGCTAGGTACATCACTGGCAGTGGGTTTTGGGGTAAAGGATTTGGTTTTGTGGGTTGGATGGTTGGTTTAGAGGGTAAAGGGGTGTTTTAGTGGTTGTGGAGATAGTGATTTTGAGGAGGAGGCTTTTCAGACTGTTTAGCATTTGGCTGTAAGGGAGGCTTTGGTAAATTTTGTCAGTTCTTTTCGATTCCCAACCCCAGCTCATTCAATACCTCAATCACTAAACCTTTGGAGTATGCTTCAGACGAACAAATATGGTGGTTATTGCCAAGATGTTGTCCCTGGTCCAGGCCCTTATTTCAATGAGAGACCTTCCCAAATATTTGGCTATAAATCTGATCATTATCTCCAGCCTTTCTCTTTCTAAGGCATCATAGCTGGCCCATCTTGAGTTGATCTCCTCTGTTTCCACCTTCTGATCTCGGAGTCTAGTTGTTGGATGTCAAAACCTGCCTATATAACTGCTCAATGATTTTATCCATTGAACGGTTATGGTTGGCGTCAGCTTCTTTCACCATATCATTCAGCTCCTTCTCCTTCTCAGACTCTCCTTTTCTCTTTTGATATGTGACATGAAAGTCTTTTGACTTTCATTCACTTCAGCTCCCCCTTCTCACTCTCTTCTCCCATCTATCCTTTTCTTTTTCCTTTAACTGACTGACTCTCCCCTTTTTGGTTGCATTGGGGGCAAGGGTTTGAGCAAGAGTAGAAAGGGATTTAGTCACCAACTCCTCCACAAGGGTTGTATATTGTAGGAAGCCTCTCATCAATGGCTTTGATCACTATATCTGTGATCATGGGAGTGATGAGAGGTAGGGATTTTTGAAGGTTAGCAACTGATTGATCAGGGGTTCTGTTCCTGAGAATCAGTGCCGAAAGCAGAGGCTGGTGGCTTGGAAGTATATATTGGCTCAGTGTGTAGGGGACCTTCAGAAGAAGGTGCCATCTGTGGGTGTATTGTGGTGGCAGATGGACTTGCATCCTGAGACATCTTGGCCAGCAGCTCTTTGAGTCTGCTAACCTCATCCTCTAGGATGGTGTTTTGAGCAACTACATCATAGAAGAAGCTCAGGTCATCATCAGTGGATACTGAATCACCTGACCTCCTGACAGAGTCAGAATGAACATGCCTTGAGTGTAGATCAATTATAGCATGTGCCCTTGTTCTTGGTTCTGGGGACTTCCAGCCTCAGGACTATGTCCTTCATCAGCTGTTGCCACTGGTGAGGTCTTAGAGATGTTACCAACTGCACCCTGGTCATTTGAGTCAGAGACGGCGTGGCAGCCTCACCAGAAGTTCGCCCTCCTTATCTACACTAGAAGATGGAACATGATAACCCCTGTGCTGTGGGTTGACAGAAGCATTATGATCCTCCCCCTCAGGTGTTGAGGTTATCCAGTAGTAATTGGTGTCTGGGGGGGGGGTGAGGAATGCAACTGCGTCAGCACTTTTCAACAATGATTGTAGGGCTTTGAGGGGCGGTTGCATCAGGAGAGGGTGTGGAAGCAGTGTGCACCGGGACAAGTGGTGCTCTTCAATGGTAATCCCCTCAAGTGAGGAGGATCCCAGCAGTGTGGCTTCCCTTTGAATGGTTGCTTCAGGTTTCTTTGAGAGGAAACCTGAGCGGCTTCGGTTGGTGGAGTCATAGTCTCTACTGGGGGGTTATTGCCAGTAGAGATAACCTGCTTTGGTGCTGTAGGGGCATCATCAGGGGACTCAACTCCCTGAGTAGTTCTTAGGCTTCTTCTTAGTGGGTTTGGAGGGGACTCTTGGATGTGGAAGTGGAGGCTGTGGGTTCCAGCTGCGTGGGTTTGCGCAGCTTGGCAGCCTGTTTGAGAGTTTGGTCAGTGTTGTGTCGGGAGTATACCTCCGGCAATACAGCCAAAGCAGGGACTCCCAGACCAACTAGTCCCTCAGCAGAAGCTGATTCTCTATTATGGCCATTATAAACCGAGGATATAGTATCAACGGTTAGAAAGTGGTTTTGTGGCCATATCCTTGATTTCAAGAAAAATGATTTTAGAAAAGTTTAGTGGTTCTTGTTCAAGGATAGAGAACAGTACCTGTTGCCATCTGGAGACAGTTGATCCCAAGAGGAAGTCTTCGGGGCCAGTCAAACATTTACCATATGAAATATCAAGCGTTCAGCATCTGGAAAATGTTTCTTCAGGATTGTTGAAGCACTAAGATCACCCTGATATCCATGTTGTCCAAATGAAAGATCAAGTTGGCGCTTAGGATATCCAACAGGGTAGGCAGCATCATCTAACAGTAATGTCTGCGGATGGTAGCAGTAGAGATGACCACCTTATGAGAGTTGATGGACGAATGGATAGATTCTCCATTAACGGTCGCATTCGTCCAAATGATGTAGCGAATCGGCATAAATGATTGGATTTAAGAGGAAAGCCGTTTTCAGTGGGGATTGGACCATAAGATCTATATCATTATCAAATTTGGTCCAGAAGGGCGATTTTGTGAGGTACGCGACACAGTTGTGTCGAGGCTTGAGTTGCATGGTCGCCATTAATGAAGGTGAAAGGTTTTCAGAGCTTTTGAAATTTTTAGGTCGTGAAAGAATGAAAAACTCTGAAAGGAATCAGATATATATAGGGTACGGGTTATTAACGACTGAAGGTTTTGGTGTTGTTCATCAGTATTTGGAACAACTGATGACGTGGTATTAACTTTCAGAGGTTTGAAACGACGATGGTATTGGTGTGGTCAGCAGTTATAAAACAACTGAAGACATGGGTTTACAATCAGACGTTGAAACAACTGAAGTCTGATTTAGGCATCAGTAGTTTAAAAAACTACTGAAGACAAGTTGGACTTCAGATGTTGAAACAACTGAGGACTTGGTATTAGCCATCAGTAGTTGTGAAACTACTGAAGACCGTGGTTTTGCCATCAGTTGTTGTAAACAACTGAAGACTTGGTGTTAGTCATCAGTAGTTGTGAAACTACTGAAGACATGGTATTGCTTCAGTTGTTATGAAGAAACAGCAGTTTGTGAACTACTGAAGAGAGAGTACTCATCAGTAGTTGTCGTCAATTCATAGCCTTTAGCTGTTTCATACTGTCCTCAACACTTACTCATCAGCCTTTTTGCTGTTTTCAGTTGTTTCATAGGACATCAGTACTTATCTGTTTCTACTGATTTCAGTAGTTGTAACTACATCAGTAGTTTAGAACAGATAAAGTACAGTACTTAAAGCATTTAGCCTTCAGTAGTTATAAAAACTACTGAGGGTAAAATAACTCATCAGTACTTATATGTGACATGGTTACCAATGATCATTAGTAATTACTGAGATCATCAGTAGTTGTCACTTATTCTAGCTGCATCATACCAAGCCTTAACACCAGGTTGTGGAAAGTTGAACTATCCAAAGGCTTAGTAAAATGTCTGCAAGCTCATCAGCACTGGGCACAAACATAGGATTAATTAGACCCTTTTCAAAACAATCTCTTATAAAATGATGTCTAATTTCTATATGTTTGGTCCTAGAGTGCTGGACAGGATTTTTGACAATGCAAAGAGCTGAAGCACTATCCATTAATAATGGAGTCTTAGTCTCTGTAATGCCATAATCAAAAGTTGATTCTGAAGCCAGAGTATTTGGGATGTACAACTTGCAGCAGCAATGTACTCGGCTTCAGCAGTGGATGTAGCAACAGATGTTTGTTTCTTACTCTGCCAAGAAATCAAACAGTTGCCTAGGAATTGGCATCCACCAGAAGTTGATTTCCTGGTCAACTTACACCTGCATAGTCACTATCAGAGAAAGCAACTAATTTGCAAGAATGTCCAGTGGAATACCATAAGCCTAGAGATTGTGTACCTTGCAGATATCTAAAGATCCTATGACTGCAATCAGATGAGACTCTTAGGTGCAGCCTGAAATCTAGCACAAACACATGTAGCAAACATAATATCTGGTCTAGAAGCTGTTAAATACATCAAGGAACCAATCATACATCTGTAAAGGGTTTCATCAACACCTTTACCTTTCTGATCAACATCCAATTGTGTGGTGTTGCACATGGGAGAGAAACAGGGTTACAGTGCTGTAAATCAAACTTATTCAAAAGATCTTTTGTGTATTTAGACTGATGAATGAAAATTCCATCAGCTTTTTGTTTGATTTGCAAACCTAGAAAGAACTGTAATTCTCCCATTGCACTCATTTCAAACTTCTGTTGCATTAAGGTTGGAAACCCTCACACAATTTGGAATCAGGAGGATGCAAATATAATATCATCAACATAAATTTGAACAAGTAGCTTATGCTGATCCACCTTCTTAATAAATAAAGTTTTATCTATGGAGCCTCTAGTGAAATTATTCTGTAGAAGAAAGTTGATAAGGTCTCATACCAGGCTCTAGGTGCTTGTTTCAACCATAAAGAGCTTTATCAAGCTTATATACCCATTCTGGGTGCTTATTATCCTCAAATCCTGGTGGTTGACACACATAAACTTCTTCTTTTATTGTACCATATAGAGAAAAGCACTTTGACATCCATTTGAAAAACCTTAAGATTGTGGAGTGCAGCATAGGCTAAAAACAATCTAATTGCCTCCAGTCTGGCTACAGGGGCAAAGGTTTCATCATAATCAATACCTTCTTCTTGTGCAAACCCCTGCACAACCAGTCTGGCCTTGTTCTTAACAATTAGCCCATTTTCATCAGTTTTATTCCTAAACACCATTTAGTGCCTATTGCACACTTACCTGGGGGTAGAGGAACAAGCTCCCACACTTGCTGTTCTTGAACTGAAGAAGCTCAAGCTGCATGGCTTCAAACCATCCATTGTCTCTCAAAGCTACATGATAGTTCTTCGGCTCTAGCTGACTGATGAAGAGAGCATAGAAGCAGAAATTGGACAACTGGCTTCTGGTTGAAACACCAGCATTGATATCACCAAGGATTTGAGACATTGGGTGATTTTTCAGCTCTTGGTAAACAATCAAATCTGTGCAAGTGTTTGTAGGATCTTCAGCAGCAGCAGATGTTGATGCAGATTCTTGAAACATGAAGATGGTGGCAACTCAAATGAAGTTGAGGATGCAGAAATCTCATCAGCATTGTTGTGGATGGTGCTGCTGGAGCTACAGGAGCATCAGGTTTAGAGGACTCAGGCAGTTGGTCACTAAACCTGAAGAGGTGATTACTACTATCATCATCATCTTCAGTAGTAACACCAGGTGGTGAACTGTTGACAGGAGCAACAGCAGGAGATTGATAAGGAACATATTGCAGTATGTCCAAATCAAAGAGCTCCACAGGGCTTTGTGGAATCTTGTCCTTTGGAGATTCATTGAACTTGACATGTAGAGTCTCTTCAACCATCTTTGTTCTGCAGTTGAAGACTCTGTATGCCTTGCAAGTTGATGAATAACCAACAAAGTACCCTGCATCCACCTTAGGATCAAATTTCTGGAGCTGATCCTTTGTGTTGAGAATGAAACAGGGACACCCAAATGCTCTAAAAAATGAAATGAGAGGAGCCAAATGATGTAGAACTTCATATGGAGTCTTCATCAACCTCTGATTTATTAGCACTCTATTCTGCACATAGCATGCTGTGTTGACAGCTTCAGCCCAAAAGGTCAATAGCAGTCCAGAATCAGCCAACATAGACCTTGCAGCTTCAATGAGGGTCCTGTTCTTTCTCTCCACACTCCTTCTGTTCAGGAGTTCTTGGAATACAAAACTGTCTCTTTATTCCTTGGAAAGTTAGAACTCATCAAGTGTATTGTTCCTGAATTCTGTTCCATTATCACTTCTAATACACTTGACTGAGAGGGAATACTCTCAGCATACAACACAAAGTTTATGATCTTCTGTGCAGCTTCATCCTTTGAATGTAGAAAGAAAGTCCATACAAATCTGGAGTAATCATCCACAATTACCAGACAGTATTTCTTTTGTGCCATGCTCATCACTCTCACAGGACCAAAGAGATCCATGTGAAGAAGTTGTAAGCAGGCAGTGGACTTTGGTTCTTCAATAGATGGAAATGAAACCTTGTGCTGTTTCCTTTCAAACAAGCAGTGCAGTTGTTTTCACACTTGAACTCCTCATAGGCAGTCCCCTTACTAAACTATGGTGTATCAGCTCATTCATGTTCTTGAAGTTAACATGTCCCAGCCTTCTATGCCATAGATTAGATTCTTGAGGAGAGACCTTGGAAAATAGGCAAGGATGACCTTTGAGATCTTTTCTTGGAAAGATCTAAGGCATACACTCTTCCTGTCCTGTTGGCCTTCAGGAGAGTGTGAGCATCCAATACCTTGTCAATCAAACTCAGAACTTTGGATGACAGAATCCTGCAGTTCTGGCTTGTGAAAAGGGCAACATGACCTTTGTCACACAATTGACTGACACTCAAGAGGTTATACTTGAGATTTTCCACATGGTTGACATCATCAAACTTTATTTCCCCATTGGAAACAAAGCCCTTCGATGATGTAACCTCTTGCATCATTGCCAAAGGAAACAAAACCCTTCCTTCCTGGAGAGTAGTCATTAAGAAGTGAGTGAGTTGTTCCCAGTCATATGCATAGATCCCCCACTGTCTACATACCAGATGCTACTTTGGCATGTTGAAGAGACCTGCATAAATAAACAATCAGTTAGTTTTGGAGACCCAAACCTTTTTGGTTTTGGGCCTGTCTCATCAATAGATGGTAAACTACAGGTTTATTGGACACACAGCTTGAGGTGAAGGAGATGGTGTAGAAGAGGAATCCTTTGGCTTGGATCTCCTTTTCTGGGGTTTCAACACAGGGCCATCAAGTTGGTTAACTCTTCCCAACAGATGTTGAACCATCATTACCAGCTGTGTCTGATTCTGGGAAAGAGCTTTCAGCTCTTCAGACACTGGTATTGGTGTTTGATGATGAGTTCTTGTGTTGCACCATCTTCTTTTGAGCAACCTCAGCTATTGCCTGTTGCACTCCTTCCCTTTTAGATTTCTTTTTGGACATAGGAGTAACAGGATTTGATGCTGCTGGTACAAACTTGGACTCAAACTCAGTTTTCATTTTAGCCAAGTTTTCTTTAATTTTCTCCTTTTGTTTGAGTTTGGATCCCTTGTTGTACCAACAATCATCTGTGAGATGATTTAATAGACCACATATTTCACATGGTTTCTTCTTCATCTTCTGTTGATCATCAACTGAAGAAGATGAAACTACTGAAGACTTGCTCTTCAGCAGTTTAGAAGCACTTTTTGCCTTCTTGTCAACTTCCTTAGTAGGCTTCAAATCCTTCCTACTGACGGTTTTCTTCTTCAGTGCTGTCAGTCATTAGGATTTGAACTCCAGATGTTATCCCCTGCTCTCCAGTACCCTTAGTACTTCTAGGGATAACACTTGGGTTGATCAACTCATTGATCATGTGAGTGTCAGCAGTTGAACCATCAATATCAGCTGATAGGTTCACAGAGGGATTACTACTGACTTCAACTACTGATGGTGCTTTATCAAGTAGTGAATCACATGATGAGGTGGATTGGTCATTACTTTCTCCATCAGATTCTGCTCCTGCTCTTGAAGCAAAAATGTAGGAGGAGCAGTGTGATTATAACCAATTCCAAACTTCACATTGGAAGCTGTTTGCTTACTAAGAAGCATTTCAAAGCCCTTGCAAGATTGTACCCATCGATCACACTCTACCTGGGTGACAGCAAGAGTATCTTTGAGGTCTTTGTACTTCTCTAAGAGTACATCCTCCCTAGCCTTATCATCAGAAATTTGGCATTTTAATTTGTAAATCTCATCAGTTTTCTCTCTTTAGCACAGACTCAAACTCAGCTTTATTTTTGGAAATTATTTGTTCTAGCTCTACATTTTTATTGATTAAAGCCACATTTGCTTCTCTAATAGAGGCAAATGCTGCTATGCAAGTTTCAGAACATAATTTGGCCTTAGCCTCAGAGGATACCTGTGATACCTTTGTAGAAGAGGTACTTGAAGATGATCCATCAGAGGATTCCAAAGCCATGAGAGCTAGATTTCCAAAAGGATGCTCACCACCATGTTGACCAGCACCTGAGAACAATTGTTCATTACCAGATACATCATCTAGTAAACTGCTCCAGTCAACAACTCCTGGTGTGAAGAAGCTGTGTTGTTGAAGTTGATTAGGTTGATGAGATTGGGATGGTTGAGGCTCAGGGAGAGCATGTGGTTGCTGAGCAGTGGGTGCTTGAACCTGGCCTGATTGTGGCATGTAATAGCAGGGGTATGGATATGGCATTGGCCCCTGTGGAACAAAATATGCAGAAGATTGTGGTTGATGATGATAACCAGAATTGACAGGTTGTTGTCCTCTGTTTTGTTGACTATTGCCAGGGAAAGTCACAAAAGGTGCAGGAGAGTTAGATCCAGATGATCTACATTCTCTTGCAAAGTGCCCAAGCCTGTGGCATTTATGGCACTTCAACTTACTCTTGTCAAAACCAACTTTGGTTTTGCCAGAGAGTCCTGGGAATTTCCTTCTAGTTCTTTTGTAGAACTTCTGAGATCTGATATTTATCAGGGCCATTTGGCTCAAAATATCCATCTCTTCTAAGTCATCATCAGCAATCCCCTTGAGATCATCCATGATGAAACATAGATTGTCACTATTACTACCAACAGAATGACTATCAACACTCATAAAGGCAGGCTCAGAAGTGTTTGTAGAGAAATCAATATGCTCATCATACTGGCTTTCAGATGACGCATATTCTGACTCTGATGTCCAATCAGGGCAGTGTTCCCTTGGACAAAATCCTCAGTGAGCTTGCCAGATGAAACCAATTTCCTTTTCTGCTCTATCTCTCTCTCGAATGTAAGCAGTTTCCCATGAAGTTGGGTGAGAGATAGGCGATCAACATCAGCATATGAGCGTAGAACAATGGTATATGTGTTCCATCTCTCAGGCAGTGATCTTAAGAATCTATGGTTCATCTGACTCCTGGTATATTCATGTTTAACCATTTTCAATTCAGAGATTAAACATGAAAACTGCTCAAATTGTTGAGTCAGAGTCTCACCCTTTCTATGAGAGAAAGTCTCATATTGTTGGGCGAGGATTTCCCTGTTGTTTGCTAAAACCTCATCAGTACCACCAAATTGTTCTTTGATGGCATTCCAGAGGTCATGAGCAGACTCACAATGCAGAAGCCCAGAGTAAATCTCATTAGGAATAGCCATAGCCAAAATTCCATGGGCTTTTGCATCGATTTCAAACAACTTCTTGTCCTTATCGGAGTATTGCTCCTTCTTCTTTGGAACCAACTGGTTTGTTTCCGGATCATTCACCATTGGCTTATGTGGTCCATGTACCACAGATGTCCAACAACCTGAGCTATTGACAGACAGGTGATGGAGCAATCTTCTCTGCCAAATGTTATACTCATTCCTCACCAAGATCGGAGGCTTGGTAGAGGATCCAGTATTGAAAGGATCATTCGAAGAAGTAGTCATTGTGGAAGATCAGGCAGATTCAAGTAAAATCACAATAAATTTAGCTCAAAACCACACAGAACCTCAAATAAAACGGCCAGAAGCGATACACTCTCAATCTCTATAACAGATCCTTGCGAATTTGCTAATTCGATTAAACTTAGAGCGATTGAACAGTTTCAATGATCAATTGTTAGATTGATCAATGATTAACCTGCTCTGATACCATTTGTTAGAATCTCAGCCTCTTGGTTTAATCGATTGAACAGATATAGCAGCGGAATAGCTCAGAATTAGACAAATTCAAACAAGAACATTCGATATAAAACGATAAAAGAATTTTTTTATAGAGAGAGAAATATCCGACAAAAGGAATATTGCATTAAGATTGTCGGCCTCTAAGGCACGATTACAGGTGAGTCATCTTTCCTTATAAAGGAAAGAATGACGTAGGCTGATGTCCCTGAAAGTGACATGTAACTGTTTTATAACTACTGATGTTTAACAACTACTGAAGATGTCAACAACTGACATCTTCTTACAAATGTTCCTAAGTGTTAAACATCTTATTTACAACTACTGAAAAACATAAAACTACTGACAGTATAACAACTGAAGAACAACCTCTTCAGTTGTTTACAAGTACTGAAAAGAAAAGTAAACAAACTACTGAAAGGAAAAGAAAACTACTGAAGAAGAAAAACCATCACAACACTGAAGAAGCCCTCTTCAGCTGTTATCATCAGCTGTTAACATCAGCTGATGTCTTCAGTACTTGAACATCAGACTTTGTCTTTCAGCTGTTGATCTTCAGTCTTTGTCTTCAGTACTTGTTGAAGTCTTCAGACTTTAGATCTTCAGCTGTTGTCTCAGTCTTTGTCTTCAGTACTTCAGACGTACTTCAGCAGTTGTATTCTTCAGACTTTGTAGAACAGCTGATCAGGTCTTCTTCAGCTGTTGTGATGTCCTGTGGGACTTAGAGGTTTCTCTGATCAGGCTCATTGGTTCTTTTGGTCCAACAGTATTTAATACCGATGTGTTTGGTCTTTTGATGTTGTACTGGATTTTAGTTACTGCAATTGCAGCAGAGTTGTCAACAAAGATAGGAGTAGAAGAAAACGTTAAACCGTAATCCCGCATTTGCTGTTGAATCCAGATGATTTGTGAACAGCAACTTGCAGCAGCAACGTATTCAGCTTTCACAGGTTGACAATGCAACCGAGGTCTGCTTCTTAAACTGCAAGGTAACTAATCTCCTCCCAAAGAATTGACACCCTGCTGATGTAGACTTGTAGTTCATCTTGCAGCCTCCGTAATCCGAGTCACTATATGCCGTGAGCTCAAAGTCATCATCATGAGGATACCACAAACAAAGTGTGGGTGTACCCTTCAGATAACGAAATATCCTTTTGACCCCAATCAGATGGTTAACCTTAGGCTTAGCCTGGTATCTTGAACATAACATGTAGCATACATGATATCAGGTCTTGAGGCAGTGAGATACATGAGGGATCCAATCATTCCTCGGTACATTGTGGCATCTACCAGATCTCCATTTTCGTGAGGTGCTATATCATGATTTGTAGCAAGTGGAGTCCCAGGGGAATCATTCTCCATGTCAAACCGACTGAGAATGTCTCCCACATACTTGGTCTGATGTAGAAAGAACCCATTTGGTGTCTGATCCACCTCTAACCCGAGAAAGAATTTCATCTCCCCCATAGCACTCATCTCAAACTCTTTCTTCATAACTGCTTCAAAATCTTTGCATAATTCTTCATTCTTTGAACCAAAGATTATGTCATCGACATAGATTTGTACTAGCAGTAGGTCTCCATCTTTTTCTTTGATGAACATTGTGCAGTCAATGACTCCCCTGCGAGAGCCATGTTTCACAAGATGAGTTGAGAGTTTCTCATACCAGGCCCTTGGAGCTTGATGAATCCCGTATAAGGCCTTGTCGAGTTTGTGAACTCTGTCCCGATGATAAGGATCTTCAAATCCCTCATGTTGACTGACATACACTGTCTCTCGAATTTCCCCATGAAGGAATGCACTCTTCACATCTAATTGGTAGACTTTAATCTTCATATACGATGCATAGGCAATGAAGATACGGATGGCTTCCATCCATGCCACGGGTGCAAACACTTCATTGTAGTCAATCCCCTCGACTTGGCGAAATCCCTGAACAACCAGTCGAGCCTTGTTCCTGATAATGACCCCTTGGTCATCCTTCTTGCATTTCAAGACCCATTTGGTGCCAATGACCTTAGTACCTTTAGGTCTATCTACTAGAGTCCATACTCCTAACTTCTTGAACTGAAGAAGTTCTTCTTGCATGACACTCACCCATGCCTCATCGTTTAGTGCATCACTGAAGTATTTTGGCTCAATCTGCGAGACAAAACACCAATAAGCACCATCATGAATGTATCCCTTTTCCATAACAGAGGCATAATCAGCTGAGTACATCTGATTTTGGGTTTGTACTTCTGATTTGACATCCCCAATGACATTGTCTAAGGGATGATAGACGTTTAGACGTGATCCTGAGTAGTAGGAACAGCTACCTCAGAGCCAAGATTATGAACATTTGGTTCTGCATCTGAGGTAGAAGGAGTTTGAGGTTCCGAAGTCGAAGGTGCATCACCGTTAGATGCTTGTGGACTTTTAGGATCTGGAACCTGTTCCTCCTGATTGTTCTAGTCATCTTCTTCAGCTTCATCTTTAGAGGAGGAGTCACTGTCATCGACTACTCCCCCTGATTGAGTAGATGGTTCTTCCTGTGAACTCGATGATGTTGAATCAAGAGATGGTGTATTCAAGATATCATCCATCATTCGCATAGCTAAATCATCATCAGAAGAAGAGATAGGGATGTTGAAGGACTTATAGAATCCATCATAGTCGAAAAAGTAGGCGGGTCCTTTGGCAGGAGGTGGTGTGGTATATCTCTGAACATCAACATTACACCACACATCTACTAGACCCGTTGAGTTGTTGTAAAATCTCTTGTTCGGTATGTTGTATCCTATGAAGATTCCTTCATTAGCCTTCTCGCTGAATTTACCTTTATTCAGTCTTCTTCAGAAGTGTACACGGCGCGCCAAATGGTTCGAGATACTCCAGATTCGGTTTACGTTGTTGTAGTAGCTCGTAACAAGCCTTTCCGTGGCGCTTGACTATCAGAACTCGATTCAGTGTATAACACGCAATAGACACTGCCTCATTCCAGAATTGGATAGGCAGTTTCGAGTCTGCTAACATTGTTCGTGCTGTCTCTATCAAGCTTCTGTTCTTTCTCTCAGCAACACCATTCATCTGAGGTGTGTAGGCAGAAGAGAATTGATGCACAATTCCTTTTTCCTTGCATTAAGCCTCCATCCACTGATTCTTGAATTCAGTCCCATTGTCTGAGCGTACTGTCTCACCTTCAGCTTGTAGAGAGATTCCAGTGTGGTTACTAACTCCTTGAATGACTCAAATGTTTCTGATTTGGACTTCAGAAACATTACCCAAGAGAATCTTGTGTAGTCATCAATAACCACAAAACAGTACAAGTCGCCTACAATGCTCTTTGTACTGACTGGACCAAACAGATCCATGTGAAGAAGTTCAAGAGGAAGTTCTATTGAATGAACTTTCTTTTCCTTATGAGACTTCTTCGTCTGTTTGCCTTTCTTGCAAGCCACACAAAAATCCAGAAGTTGGAAATTCTTGACATTAACTCCTCTCACAAGATCCTTCTGGATCAGGTGATTCATCTTGCGTTGATTGATGTGTCCCATTCTCCTATGCCAGGAGATGGAGTCCTTCTCAGTGGCTTTTGATAGAAAGCACTGAACTTCTTAATCCGTTGTAGAAGCTATTGAGAGATCCAAAACATGAAGGTCTTTATATCTTGAAGTTGTCATCAGAACTTGGTCCTCCGGAATCACGTAGTCTTTCTTTAGGACGTAACATTTCTTGTTGTCGAATATGACTTTAAAACCTTTATCACAGATTTGGAAAATAGAAAGTAAGTTGTTTTGAAGTTGTTGAACATAGTTCACCTTATCAAACTTAACTTTCTGATTTCCAACTTCTCCCTGAGCTGTGATATAGCCTCCCTTGTTTCCAGCAAACAAAACATGCCCTCCTTTTATTTGCTTGACTTTTGATAAAAGAGCCCTATTTCCTGTCATGTGCCTGGATGCTCCGCTGTCTATAATCCACGTGTTGGTTACAGCACTGTAGCAAACACACTGCACATTCAATGTAAAACATTAGTTTAGGTTAGGAACCTAAGCCTTTACTGGCTTGGGTTTCCCAGAGGCATCACATATCATGAATTCAACCCATTGACCCTTAGAGGGTGAGGGTAGCTCAGGTTCCTTCTTGTGATCATTATCATACACAGAGGATGACTTCTCTTTCCATACGCCAGATTTGTGCAATGCCTGTTTATGATAAACAGGGTGAGGGTAGCTCAGGTTCCTTCTTGTCATCATTATCATACACAGGGGGAATTTCTGCAGGTGGTGATGTTAATCAGGTTAGCCTGTGTGAAGATTGAAGCAATGGAAAACTGTTCGTATCATTATCTGGAAAAATCAGTCATATGGGGAATCTTGCTGCTGTGATGGTGTTCTGCAAAGTAAACGAAAGCTATTGTGCCTAAATTCATTTTCAAGGATGTGGTAGTAACCTGACGGATCGGCAATATTGGCTAATATGGTTTTCGTTTGATTCAATTGGCAACCAGAGCAAAGATTGACTGAAGATTGTAGGAGTGTTATCTACTATTAGCAAGCAACGTACAAGGGGCAATTTGTCGGAGCATATATAGTCATATATAGTGTGTCCGTCACTTGTCGAATAGTCTAGGCTTAATGTTATACACTTGATATGTTGTAAACACATGAAACTAGGTCATACGCAAGAGCATATGCGAATGAGACTTATCGTACGACTGAGCCATGCTAATGGACCAGCCGTGCGACTGAGAGATGCGATTGGGACATTCGTAAGACTGAACCATAAGTATGGTCCTGTCGTACGATTGAACCATACGCATGGTCCAGTCGTACGATTGAACCATACGCATGGTCCAATCGCACGAATGGGCCCAGTGGCATCTAATATGGGTCGAGGCCTATATATATATACCAGTTTCAATGTGTAGAAGTAGAGGATTGAGACGAAGCCTGCCCGGAGCCTAGGGCTGCCGGATGAGAGGGGAGATCATGCTCGATCTTCCCCTTGCCAAGAGTCTTGATTCTTATGTTGTAACGAGCTTGTAATCGTTAGGTTTTTATCAATGAAACCAATAATTGATAGTTCGTGTTATTGATTTGACTTTTGGTTTTGATTGTTCATCTTTCCGTCAAGAACATGCTCGGATGTTTATCGATCAGGAGAAAAACCGACTTCACAATTGGTATCAGAGCCGGTTACTGCTGGAATGTTCTAACAATCATTATAGAAACCCGAGCTCTTGATTTTTGGATTGAATTTCAGATCTTGACGTTAAACCCACTTCGTGTTCTTCGTGTTTTGCTCAGATCTTGTTACGTGTGTTGCATCTATGTTGAAATCGAATTCGAAACCACGTTCCTGTAACCCTTTCGAATCTGATGATGTCTACTTTGTTTCGGTTCATGTTGAATTCGTCAGATTAGGGTTTTGGGCAGCCCTGGCGGTTGCAGATCTGAAAATCTGCGTGCAGACCCGTTCATGCGACTGGGCCATGCGAATGGACCATTCGTACGACTGGGCCATGCGAATGGACCATTCGTACGACTGGACCATGCAAATGAGCTATTTATGTTCAGTCGTGCGACTGGACTAGTCGTATGTTCAATCGCACGAATGAGCCATCCGCATTGACTCATTCGCATTTATTCCAGAAAAAAAAGGAGTCTGGAACAACTTCTTGCATGGATTTGAAGATGAGCAAAGCATATTCACCCAGAGGTTTGTTTGTCAAATAAGTTCGATGTGTACCCCATTATTCGTCGGATTTCCAGAATAGGTGAATGTAATTGGAACACAAAAGAGAGAAGAGAAGACGTCAACAGTGGGTGCTGATTTTGTGGGGTACTCAGGACCATCTGACTACTTATGGGCCAATCAAGTTATATTGATCCGCACAGAAAGGATTCTGCTTCTTAGGGGGAATCCTTGTATATAGAAAGTGAAGACGCAATCAGAAAGTGATGATGTGAACCGGTTTCCGATGATGAATCTTCGTGCATGCTGATTTGGTTGATATTGTCAGCTGTGGATTGGAACCTTCAACCTTTTGCCCAATACACCGTGTCAAGACGCAAGGAGAGCATAATGTCTATATATTGGGATGTGCTTAATGTGAGGGGGAATTTCTGCAGGTGGTGATGTTAATCAGGTTAGCCTGTGTGAAGATTGAAGCAATGGAAAACTGTTCGTATCATTATCTGGAAAAATCAGCCATATGGGGAATCTTGCTGTTGTGATGGTGTTCTGCAAAGTAAACGAAAGCTATTGTGCCTAAATTCATTTTCAGGGATGTGGTAGTAACCTGACGGATCAGCAATGTTGGCTAATATGGTTTTCGTTTGATTCTATTCACAACCAGAGCAAAGATTGACTGAAGATTGTAGGAGGTGTTATCTACTTTTAGCAAGCAACGTACAAGGGGGAATTTGTTGGAGCATATATAGTCATATATAGTGTGTCCGTCGCTTGTCGAATAGTCTAGGCTTAATGTTATACACCTGATATGTTGTAAACACATGAAACTGGGTCATTCGCAAGAGCATATGCGAATGAGACTCAGTCGTACGACTGAGCCATGGTAATGGACCAGCCGTGCGACTGAGAGATGCGATTGGGACATTCGTAAGACTGAACCATAAGTATGATCCAGTCGTACGATTGAACCATACGCATGGTCCAGTCGTACGATTGAACCATACGCATGGTCCATTCGCACGAATGGGCCCGGTCGCATCTAATATGGGCCGAGGCCTATATATATACCAGTTTCAATGTGTAGAAGTAAAGGATTGAGAGGAAGTCTGCCTGGAGCCTAGGGCTACCGGATGAGAGGGGAGATCATGCTCGATCTTCCCCTTGCCAAGAGTCTTGATTCTTATGTTATAACGAGCTTGTAATCGTTAGGTTTTTATCAATGAAACCAATATTTGATAGTTCGTGTTATTGATTTGACTTTTGGTTTTGATTGTTTATCTTTCCATCAAGAACATGCTCGAATGTTTATCGTTCAGGAGAAAAACCAACTTCACACCGACTTCACACTTTGTAATGTGAGAGTCCTCTTTGGATTGTAAACACAATCCTTAGCAAAGTGAGAGGTACTCTCATACATAACACACTTCATTTTTTTCTTTCTAGGAGTCTTCTTTTAGGAACAAAGTTGAACTTGATCACTTTCACTCTCCTTTTTCATCTTTTTAGATGATGTGGTATTCTTGTGGGGTTAAAGCTACATTTGGAGCTCCATGGTTCATGTTGTACATCAGCGGTGCAACTTATCAGCCTTCTTTTTAATAATGGGATGATTTTGACATGAACTAGAACTCTTGTTATTGGAGTTCAAGTTTGTGTCCTTAGCTTTAACCACTTCAAATCCTGCAGAAATAAAAACTTGTTTATGTGTAGAGTTAAAAGTGGCATTGATCTCTTGAGCCTTTTTTGCCTTTCTCCTGCTCTTTCTCATCAGTTCTTTCTCTTGGACTTGTTCATCCCAAACATTAATCTACTTTGAGGGATGATGGCCCTTCTTAGAATGCTCTTCTTCATTCATCTTTGAGACATTCTTCATCATCTCCTCTTAAATCAAGAGTTTTATAAGAGGAAGCTCATCTTCACAAGTTCCACACCTAGGAGATCTTATAGACAAGACTCTGTGTGGAGGAGCTATCTCACAAGATCCCAGTCCCTGCTTATTCTTATAACAAACTTTTGCATGCAATGATGAGGATATCATGTTCTTCAAGGTCTCTTCTTTAAGAACACATTTTTTTGCCCTAGCTTTGCTGATCACAAGCTCAGCCTGGCATTTAGTCAACTTGTTATGAGGACCTTGATCTGAGTCCTATAATTGGTTTGTTCATATTTAAGAACTAAAATGGATTTCTCTATGTCCTATATCTTTAACTTATAATCATTTTCAGCCTATTTGAAATAAGATTTTAGCATATTCAAGATCCCAAGATTAGATCTTATCTCCAAGTTGTAGGACATGTATCCATTAACTTTAGCAATATATTCAGGAGTGCAGGGATGTTCCAATACCTTGCCGTCATCATGGTGAGCCATGAGTGCTTGATTTGGAGCTTCATCTTCCACCTGAAAGCCTAAGTCAAAGCCACCTTCATCAATAGCAACTGCAGCCTGCTGCTTGGCTTCTCATTCTAGGGAGCTCTCTCAATGTAGTTTAGTTTGGCTGGAGTCTGACCACCATTTGTACTTGGTGCCTTTCATTCCCTAGCAAAGTGTGCCATGTAGTTACACTTGTAAGACTTTACCTCACTCTTATCCACGCCAAAATTTCCACTAGATGCATTGCTAGAAAACTACCTCATTGTCCTCTAGTAGAACTCCTTGGCTCTGTGAGTGAGAAGAGCCATATGCTAAACTATCTCCATATACTCCATATAATGTGTATGGATACAATCCAAGTCTTCAAGGGTGAAGAGAAAGTTGACTATGGATTCATGAGCAGAAACAAAGGCATAAGAAGGGCTTGTCTCTTGGAAGGGACTTACTCGCATGTAGCTCTCTCTTGGAGTCTCTAGGAAGGTGATGAATGAACCCTTTTGTGAGTTGTCAGGGTAGCATATGAGATGATTTTGAGGTTCTATGCTATCTCTTTTGGATACATGAAGGGCTGAACTCATTTGATTGCTAGAGTTACTAGATAAGTTTTGCATGTTCATCTCCATCTGGTATCCACTGAGAATACCATACAACTCAGTCAGAGTAAGAGTCTTAAGGTTCTCAATCCTCTTAACAACAACATAGTAATGTGTCCATTGTCTAGGATGAGAGGAAATAAACTTCCTTACAATGTCTTTGTTCTCAAGAGTTACTCCAACATCCATTAGAGTATTCACAATCTCAACATAGCTAAAGTATTGTTGAGTCATGGTCTCACCTTTTTAAAGGTTATGTTTTTATACTACTGCTTGAGGATATCCTTCTTGTTCTCCTTGGCTTTAGTTGAACCCTCATACATAAGCTTTAGTGCATCCCATAGTTGGTTGGTAGTCTTGCACTTCTTGAGCCTCCATAGATGGAGTTTGAAAGAGCAGTTTGAAGGTTTGTCATAGCTTTTTCATCAATGTCTATTCTCTTATTGTCTTTATTAGAGAAATCAGCCACAACCTTTATTATCATACGAACACGAGTAGTAGATGAGGTGCGTGGTATGTAAGGTCTTCAATACATAGTTCCACATCCTAGAGTCTTAAGACATGATAAAGCCTCCATTCTTTGACACCAAGTATCAAAGTCTTCAAAAGTGATCAATGGAGACTTTATCATAGTTCTAGTTTCCATATCAGCCTTAGTGATAGCTGCCATTTGAGTTGTTAAGTGTTTTGTGTCTGTGAGGGATCTTAAGATGGTGAGATCTTATATCAAGAGCTTTTCAGGCTCTAATACCAAATGCATGAACATTAGAAGGGGTGATGCACTGTTACAACAAAATAGCACAATTGAAGAGAGTTCTTTAGAGCACTTAAGTGATCGAATAGGGAACTAGTTTACTAAAGTAAGATATGCTAAGAACATAAGTAAGTGAGAGACAGAACAAGATGGCAAAATAGCACAAGTATTCGGTTTCAAGAATATTATATATTGTTTCTGAAGTTCAATTACAAAGTGCTACCAAGCATAATGAAAAGTTAAAAGTACTTGAGATACATATACTACATCGTACAGCCGGCCATACTTTGAAGGCCAACTAATACATACAACTAGACAACAAAATCAAATGTACAATCAAAAGGTAGATTGCCTTTTGACTTGTGACTATGACATGCAATAGCTCACATCCTAATATATTACAAAAAGGATAAACTACATAAAGTAGAAAGCTCAGAATCATGACCTCAATGTCCAATTTTCCGAAAATATGGATCTTTTCACCAACTACTTAAAGTTGGTGAGTCAAACAGAGTTACAGCGGAAAGGTGTTCCAGCTTTATGGAAAAGTTTATGAGATAATAGCATGTACATAAAAGTCTTCACAAGAAATTTGTCTTCATAAACTGGCTTTAGAGGACTTTGTCTTTGAAGCTTCAAAAGACTTCATATTTGGCTTCGGAAGATTTTACACTTAGAATATTTCTCATGTAAGATGTAAAACATTCGAAGCATTTCTACTTCAATGCTTTAGTGCATACATGCAGAGAGACTTTGGATACTTTGAAAGTTTTGATTGTATGAGACTTAATGGAATCCTTAAAATTATTCTCTAATTTAGATCTCTGAAAACAACTTGTTGGGATCCCTCAACTCAGGATCTACAAGTCACACCCCACCACAAACATCATTGGAGATGCTAACATAGGGGTAAGATAAGAGGACAAACACATGATGCAAATGTTTGTCTTCACTCTTGTTTCTTGTCCTAGATAAAGCCTAAGAAAGTTTATGAGGCATTAAAGGATGGAAGTTGGGTTGAAACTATGCATGAGGAGCTACTTTAATTCAAAAGGAAAAAGGTTTGGAACCTATGTCCTCTCTCACAAGGGAAGACTACAAAGCAATCAAATGGGTGTTTACGAACAAGAAGAATGATAGAAGACTTGCCATCAAAAAAATAGCTACTTATTTCAACTTACATTCAAAATAAATCTATCAATATATTCTTTGAATCCAAGGATCGCAATCAGGATTATCAGTGTTAATATGGAATCAAGTTAATGTTTGCGGAATCAACATTAACCTTGTTTAATTGTTTTAGTAATTAATTAACAAATTAAATGGTTAATGACTATGACGAACACAAAGAGAAGAACACAATTAATATGAAAACAAAAAGATATGATTCATATGTATTTCATTAATAAATTAATGATTACAGATGAATAAATGAATAATGAATAATAAATGCTTCGAACGTGTTGATGTTGATGTGACGGCCGCTTGGGTTTATGTTTTTGCGATTTGATGTGTTGTTTGGGTTTGTCGTATTGATGCTTGGTTGTTTGACTCCTGTGTTGTCATTTGTTGTGAAACCTAGGATCCATATTTATAGGCATGTGTGTTTCAGTTAAGGAACACCGGATCTCTTAGGATTCGCGGAGCTGTCTTGTTGACTTGTTGAATTGTTGACATATAACACTTGTATTATTTAAATACAACTGTTTGGATTCCATAGTCCTTAGGTGTTTGTTCTTCCATAGGTACTTGTTCTTTCATGAGAGTCTGCTCATCCATAGGAGTCTTCACTTGAACTCTGATTCACTTGGAACTCCACTTGATTGTTCATCCGTAGATGATCTTCGGATGTTTGTTACTTGTAAGAACATATATATGGAAAACAAAATGTTCATCCATAGATGTTTCTCACACTTAATCAGTTTTAGTAATTGACCAAGTATTATATTTGTACCTGCAACCATACAATGATCAATACACATATAGGTTAACCTTTATACACAATGCATACATCAAAATAATGAATTACAATCATTCATTACAAATATTGATTAATGTTCTAAGCCTATACAAAAATGATCTAGATCATGTTGTTCCTAGTTCCTACAATACTCCCCCTTAGGCTTAGATACTTCTAATAAGCTCTTTAAGACTGAAAGCTCCTTCATTCTTCACACCATCTTTTTGTTGATATAAGATAGTGCATCCCTTTGATCATCATATTTGTACTTCATCTCTATTCTGCATATCCTTTTAAGTGTCTCAAAAGTTAATCCAGAACATCGTCTTCTGTTGTCATGGTTTCCTCAACACTTTGATTGTTAACTATTTCCAACTCATTTTGTTCTAACATTCTCAGTTCAAATACTTCCTTGATATGAGTTGCTTTTAGCAGCCCAACCTCATACCTTCTTCTTTATAGGCTTTTGCTTGCAGTTTTTCAATTAATTGAATGATATGAAAGTACAAGAATCGGTCATTCAGAGCTTGATTATCTTTGAGTTTTGGGAAGAACTTATCATGTAATAGTAGGTGTAGCTTGGATGTAGAAGTTTAATATCAATATGATCAATAGACTTATATTGTTAGCTTTTTGGGTAGTTGGAGATGATCAATCTTTCAAGGTCTTTAATGTCAACATCAAGTAACAATAGAATTGACTGAAGTAAGTGAAAGTATTCAACTCTTCAAGATATTCTCTTCATAAGTGCACAGTCCCATTGTGAGTCAAATTTCCAGGCCATAATCTTGTCTTCTTCGGCAGCAGTGGGGGTTGTGATATGATCAAACAACTAGATTAGCGAAGATTTTTATGTGTGATCTCTCTTACAGTTGTTCCCAGAGGTCATACTTTCCGAGGGATCACCTCTCTTGGTTCTTTGATTAATTTTTCCTCCCTCTGTGTTGATCATTGCCTTCAATATTCATTGGTTTAGCAAGTGTTTTGTTATGTTGATCAACAATAAAATTTGGAGCTTCTGTCCTGAATCTCACTCTAGTGTCAAGCTCAATAGCCATTTGATGTTCCATCATCCTTCTCAGCTCACCAACTGTTCTTCCCTTTAGTTCATAGCCTTTGTAGTTGTGACCTTATAGGCAGCAGGTCATGTTGTATTTGGAAAGCTTTGCTGAATCACAATGACCTAAATCATTCTTGATTTTCTAAATGGCTTGAATGTTGTGAATGCTTCATAATCACAATTAGGAATCATGAATCTAGTCAGCTCAAACTCTTTGAGCACATCTTTCATCTCACTCATGCTTATCCTTTCTACCATGTCATACGCATCCCATGGTATATTAGGGTCATAAATATTAAGGATTTCGGCCTTTCTTCCTGTATGTATTTTGTGGTCAGCAGTTCATCAACCTTTATTTTGTTGTCTATTTTGGGAGGTTCATCCTTTGTGAGCTTATTCCATTCAACATCACTCTCTGCTTCATCATGAGTTATTGGCTTTAACGATGAAACATCAACTGAAGGAGTGTGCTCTAGAGATGTATGCCTTGACCTTTTTAGGTGAATCTTCAACATTGATGATCATTTTGTTTGTAGAACCTAAGTACTTCCTCTTCCTGGTGTACAGAATAAGTTTTTGAGAAGTCTCAGCAGGTACTTATGGTCATTTTGTTTCAGGAGCATTTTATTCATAGGCACTTATTTTCATCTTAAGCCCATCACTCTCTTCATCCTTTCTCTGCAGCTAAGCATATTGTTCTTATAGAGTCTTGTTAGCTTGGTTGCTCTCCAACACAAGGTTTTCTATTTCTGCCTTGTCATGTGCAATAGACTCTTTTTGTTCTTTACAAAGCTCAGGCAGAGCATCAATGACTTCATTGTTTTCTTGTATGTTTTCTCTTAATCTTTTCACACTAGATTCCTACTTCATATGCTAATCATCATTTTCTTTCATCATCCTCTTTAACCCTTCAATTCTTTATTTTCAATTGTTGGAGTTGACAACAAGCTTGTTGTATTCACCACCAAATAGCTTTTGCTTACATGGATGTCATCTTCACTTAGCTCATCTCCATGATAGGCAATTATATCCGTATAGTTGGCATCTTCTTCTCCTACTTGTTGTTGATCAGTAATCTCATCATTACAGACTTTAGTATGAGCCACAGTTGCTAAGCTTGAGCAGCTTGAATGGGTTTATCTTGATATGGTTATGATAGTTGTTCAAGATTTATGATAGGAACTAAAGTTTTAGTTTGATTAGAGGTAACTAGATTTTGAGTGTTGGAGTGTGACAATAGGACTGAATTTGTTAATACTGACTTAGATTCCTTTTGGACGAATAAAAATATTGCAAGGCAATTCAGTGCACCGAGAACTACACAACATAAGTGAGTTGCTAAAAGAAGAAACATAACACTTATTAAAGTAGTAAGAACAATGCTAGCTGATTCATAATTGCTAATCACCTTTTGGGCGGAGGCAGTGAATACAACATGTAATGTTCAAAATAGGACATTATTGTCAAAGAACATAACAAAACATGTTATGAGCTTTTATATAAAAGAAAACCTTACATAGGATATCTTAGAGCCTTTGGGTGCCATGTATCTGTTTTAAATATAAAAGAACAATTGGGAAAATTTTGAGAAAAAGCCTTTAATGGTTTCTTTGTTGGATATTCTTCAACATCAAAATCTTATAGGATCTACATTCCACACCATAACATTGTGGAAGAAACTCCTAATGTATGATTTGATGAATCCTTATTTCCAAATCAGTTAAGGATCATCATGGTTGTGTGATACACATCCTCTAACAAACCAATTTAACTCTAGTTATTTGAAAAATGAAGGATCTGATGATACATGCTATGTTGGACCTCATATGCCCAAGACAAATACAAGATTGATGTGGTTAGTACTTTATGATCCAAGTCGGGTCATACCCAATAACAAGCCAAACATACACCAATAAATATTTGTTTATTGATAAGATCATACAAATAAATATTGACACCAATTGAGAAAACGGGTTTTCCAAATTATTGCTTTTGTGATAGAACAACATTCTATGGAAAATTTGTTCGTGGATATTTATTTGTTTCATTATTTAAGTTGGTTAAATAATGACAAATAAAATTGTGTTAATGTTATAAAATTAAAATAGGTTTTAATTTTATAAATTTAAGGGATTGAATGAGTTAATTTTATAAAACTTGAATGGGTGGGAAACCCATTTGAAATGGGCAATTTCAGCCACCCTTGGCCTTGAAACACCCATCTTTTGTCTTGGTTCTTGAGTGACATTACTCACTTGAACACTCTTCCACAATCTCACCTTCTCTAACACATACTTAAGCAACAAAAGTTCTCTACAAGGCTAGACTATTTTTGGATTTTTCCAGCTCAAAAAGAGGCTGAAAATTTCGTGTTTTGAAGGTTCCTTGGTGTAGAACTTTGGTGTCAAGCTTCCTAACAAGCTAGGTGTTTGAAGACCTTGTGGGTATTACAAGCTTGAGGTCCTCCACCTTGAAGGATTGCTGCTCAAAACCATCATCATCTTCAAAGATTTTGACCCTTTTGAGCTGCTGAAAGGTAGTTTATGGCACCTCTATATGGCTGTCCATAATGCTCGTTTTATGTTTTCATAGCTTGCTTATTCACATAATATGATCTTTTGGAATATGGATTTGTTTTATACATATATTTGTCACCTAAAGAACATGATTTTTCAGTTTTATAATCATGTTTCAAAATATATATCCGCTGCGTTTTGCAGGAAGTTTAAGAGGTTAAACTTTGATTTTATCTTCTAACAAACCCTTCAATGGCATCAAGAGCCGTTATGTGGATAGCTTGCTTGTTCTTGTCCTTTAAAATTGGTTTTAAAGGATGTTTATTCACTCATTAGAGGCTGTTTTGGTTGATCCAATAAACCCCAAGTCTTTCAAAGTTATATTTTCATGCTTATGATTAAACTTTGAAAGATAGGAATGTCAATTGGTTGATATGTTTGGTTGTTGTTTGTTTGGACAAACAAACCCTAATTTTCGTTTATGTTGCTGAAAATTCGGGGTTTGATGGGGTTTATTGTGTTTATTGTGTGATATTTGTAATTGTTCATTTGATAGTGCATAACCTAGCTTGACCTTGTGTTGTTTGTTTGAAAGAATGTTTTTATTTGATTATATTCATTCAATTGGGTTGAAAGAATGTTTTTATTTGAGTATTTTTATTTTACTAGAAAATATGTATTAGGATATATATTTTGTAAAAGAAGATACTTGGAAAGGAAGCACAAAAGGTAGACACAAAGTGGACTTGAAGCATACGGATGCGACATCAAGTGGGAGATCCATTGTAATCTCTATTTTGTGTTTTTTGGTAACCCTTAGCAAAGAACAAATGACCACACTTGTGATGGCAAACAAGTGTGGTCACAATAGTGGCTACGGTTATGCACATGTGGTTGTTTATATTATGCTTGTTTGATTGTGATTTTGTGAATGATTGTGTGATATTTGGATATGATAAACAATCTTAATAAAAATGATCTTAACAAGCTAATATATAAATGGTTCTTAATCATTAGGTGTTAATAAACGGTTATTAAAAGGATTAATGATTTCATAATAAAATGGGTTTTATTAAAAGAACCATAGAGTACCAAGTATTTGTAAGCATGCAATTACAAGGTACATAGAGTTTTCAAAGTCTAGAATTAATGAAAACTTTAAATTCTTTACCAGCAAGTTTAACACCATCCTTTTGCACAACACTTGAGTCATTTGGAAAGTCTTAATGGGATAAAGGTCACCTAACCATTTAGAGGGAACTTGTGACTTGAGGTGGGAATACCACATTGGTGAGATAAAGGTCACCTAACCACTTATGTTGGTAAACTCACATGTGTGTGCAAGTAGGGTAACTTGATTTGCAAACCATGTTAAATGGAACACCTACAATATGGTTTTCAAATGGTGTTGATGGGATTAACATGCCGACTTTACATATGATGTTTAAAGTCCATCCCATACCTCTAGAAGTTGCAAATGGTTGCAACCGTCAATCGTTGACCACCTTATTAATTTAAATCGTGGGATAAAGGTCACCTAACCACAATTTAAATGTAATGATGGGTTTTAGATTTTAATATGAAATGGCCTTAAAAGGCATTAACTATTAAAAATAGCAATATCGAAAATACTAAAATAGATCTTTGTTAAATTTTGTACATGGCCACCAATAATGATAATCATGAAAATTCATCCACGTCCACTGGATCATTACGAGCGATTCTCCAAAAGGAACGTCTAAATCATAACAATTTCATTTATTGGTATCGAAATTAGAGAATCGTTCTCAAGCAAGAGAGACGATCATATATTTTAGACGACCCTATCCCCGATCAACCTACTGAGGATGATGAGGAGGCCTATAACGATTGGCTGATGTACACTGAGGACTCCGTCCAAGTGTCTTGTCTCATGCTGGCGAGCATGACTCTGGATCTCCAAAAGGAGTATGAACATAACGGAGCTTATGACATGATAACCCAGCTGAAGGAAACGTTCCAATAGCAAGTGAGGGTTGAGCGCTTCGAAACGGTTTGAGCTCTCCATGCATGTCGTATGGATGACGACCAATCGGTTTCATCTTATGTAGTTAAGATGAAAAGCCACATTGACTGCCTCGAAAGGGTTAATTGTCCTGTCTCGAAGGAGTTGGCCACGGATTTGATCCTCAATGGCCATACCAAGAAGTTCGAGACATTCATGTTGAACTACAACATGAATGCTTGGGAAAAAAGCATTGGTGGGCTTCACTCAATGCTCAAAATGGCCGAGGCGGCCATGGGTAAAAGGGTTTTACCCGTTCTCACCATCAATGAAGGTTGGAACAAGAAAAGGCCTCAACCCACACCCAAGGCAAAGGTTGCCAAGGGCAAGGGACCCGTATGGGGAAAAGGGAAAAGGGTGGTAAGGGTGCCACCCAAACCACAGGAGAAGAAGCAAAAGGTTGCTACTAATGACCCATGCTTCAAGTGTGGGGAGATTGGACATTGGGCAAGAAATTGTCCTGTCCATCTCCAAGAGTTGAAAGCAAAGAAGGATGCTGGGCAAACCTCATGTACAATTTACATGATCCATATTGATTTAAACATGACATCCTCTAACACATGGGTATTAGATACCGGATGTGGAACTCACATTCGCAATTTGTTGTAGGGGTTCAAAAGAAGTAGTAACTTCAACAAAGGGGATGTTAGCCTCCACATGGGCAATGGGGCTAAACTTCAAGTTGAAGCCCGTGGTGACTACATCTTGAAAATTCCAAATGGTTTGGAAGTAATTTTGAACAACTTTTTGTATCCTCCTAGTTTGACTAGGAATATTATTTTTGTAGCCCTATTAAAACAATTTGGATATGTATTATCATTTGGTGAAAAAGATATTCATGTTTCTTTAAATGATATGTTCTACTTTAAAGCTATTCCCAGTAATGGTATTTATTAATTGGTTCATGAAAATACTTTAAATAGTTCATTGTACCAAACTAGCATCAAGAAACTCAAGTTGGATTTGAATGATACCTATCTTTGGCAGTGTCGTCTTGGTCAAATAAAGAAGAAATAATTCAAACACTACAAAAGAATGGTCTTTTAAAAACAAGTGAATGTGATTCATTTAATGTGTGTGAGTCTTGTTTACAAGGTAAAATGACTAAGGCACCTTTAGTGGGACTAACGAAAGGGCAAAAGATTTGTTAGGAATCATACATTCGGATGTATGTGGTCCTTTGAAGCCAACGACTAGGAATGGTGAAAGATACTTCATTACGTTTACCGACGATTATAGTCGCTATGGGTATGTGTACTTGTTAGACACAAAGATGAAGGTTTTGAAATGTTCATGATCTTTCAAAATGAAGTACAAAATCAACTCAACAAGTTGATTAAAGTTCTCCGCACCAATAGAGGAGGTGAATTCCTAAGTGATGCTTTTCAAGATCATCTTAGGAGTTGTGGGATTGTCTCACAACTCACTCCACCTGGAATACCACAACATAATGGTGTGTCTGAGAGGAGGAATCGAACCTTATTGGATATGGTCCGATCTATGATGGCTAGAAGCACATTACCTTTATCATTTTGGGGTTTCGCTTTGCTCTCCGCGGCCCGTATTCTAAATATGGCCACAACTAAAAAGGTAGAAAGGACGCCTTTTGAGATATGGGATGGAAGAGTTCCATCCCTATCATAGTTAAGGATCTGGGTT
The DNA here is from genome assembly GCA_025506515.1 of Flaveria trinervia. Classification (NCBI taxonomy): domain Eukaryota; kingdom Viridiplantae; phylum Streptophyta; class Magnoliopsida; order Asterales; family Asteraceae; genus Flaveria; species Flaveria trinervia. Next base: position 20,265,939 of record CM046441.1, read on the forward strand.
GTGAGGCTTATGTTAAGACTCCCACCCTAAAAAAATTGGAAGTCCGATCCACCAAGTGTATCTTTGTTGGATATCCTAGAGACTCTATGGGATATTATTTCTATGATCCACTGGAACAAAAGGTGTTTGTTGCCAGAAAGGGTGAGTTCTTAGAAGCAAAATTCCTTATGGAAGGAACTAGCAGTAGAACAGTGGATCTTGAGGAGGATCAAGAACCACAACCCGATGCACGTTTGGCTGAAACTAGCACACAACATGAGGATGTTGAAGATGATCAAGTGGTTGATCAATACACACAAAACGTTCGCAGAAGTGGTAGAACTAGTAATCCACGTGAAAGATACGGATTTTTCATAGAAGGATGCTATGTGGTAGATTTAGATGAACCAACTACATATCATGATGCAGTGTCCAATTTGGATTGTGACAAATGGCTCGAGGCCATGAGCATTGAGATGCAATCCATGCATGACAATCAAGTATGGACTTGTTTGTACTACCTCTTAACTCCAAAGTAGTTGGAAGTATGTGGGTTTTCAAGAAGAAAACCGATATCCATGGAAACTTGGATACTTATAAGGCTAGACTTGTAGCAAAACGTTTCACTCAAACTCAAGGGGTTGATTATGATGAAACCTTCTCACCTGTTGCGATGCTAAAGTCTATAAGGATATTGTTTGCCATGTCTGCTCATTATGATTATGAGATTTGGAAAATGGATGTCAAAACCGCTTACCTAAATGGATATCTTGAGGAAGATGTCTATATGGTTCAGCCTGAAGGTTTTGTCGATCCAAAACATCCTAATAAAGTATGCAAGTTAAAGAAATCAATCTACGGATTAAAACAAGCATCGAGAAGTTGGAATCACCATTTTGATGAAGAAATAACCAAATTTGGGTTCATCAAAAACGTTGATGAAGCATGTGTATACAAGAAAGCTAGTGGGAGCATCATCATTTTCTAGTATTATATGTCGATGACATCCTACTATTTGGAAATGACATTCCAACCATGGAGGGTGTAAAAGCCTGGCTTGGAAGCTGTTTCTCCATTAAGGATCTTGGTGAAGCCGCCTATATTCTGGGAATAAGGATCTATATGGATATATCAAGGCGGTTGATGGTTTAAATCAAAGTGCATACGTTGATAAAATCTTGAAAAGGTTGAAGATGGAGAACTCTAAGAAAGGTACGGTACCTATTCAAAGAGGAACGATATTGAGTACAACTCCATGTCCTGGCTCAGAGGATGAGCAAGATAAAATGAAGGCAATCCCATATGTATCTGCTATTGGATCCATCACGTATGCAATGATATGCACTTGACCGGACGTGTCATGCGCCTGAAGCATGACAAGCCGATACCAGCAAAATCCTGGAAACAGTCATTGGATGGCCATTAGGAACATACATAAGTACCTAAGGAGGAAAAAGATATGTTCCTAATCTATGGATCTGGTGATGAGGAACTCGTTGTAAAAGGTCACAATCGGGAATATTTTCATTCTGAATTGAGAAGCGGTCTCTTGGAAGAGCTCCAAACAGGATGTTGTGGCTTTATTAACTACAGAATCTGAATACGTCCCCGCCTCATTGGCAGCTCAAGAAGCTACATGGTTGAAGAAATTCATTGCCGATCTAGGGGTTGTCCCTTCCATTCAGGACCCCCTAGAGATCTTTTGTGATAACGAGGGTGCGATTACCCAAATCAAGGAACCTTGTGCTCATCAAAAGACTAGGCACATTGAGTGGAGATTCAACTACAAACGAGATGAAGTTGAAAAGGGAAAGATATGTGTTCGCAAAGTTCACACGGATCAAAACATTGCGGATCCGCTCACGAAGCTCCTTGAAAAGGCAAAGCATGAAGGTCATACTTGTGCCATGGGACTTCGATATTCTAGTGATTGGATTTGATCTGGAATTTTGTATTTGGATATGTGCAACTTTTTATTATTTGAATAAAATTATTTAGTTATAATGTTTCAATTAATATTCCAATTTAGCATGTTTAATCCATGAGTAAATTGTTTACTCTAAATGTCCGTAGTCGTTCAGACTTGTGGGAACAAGTTTGAGGGTAAGATTATTATGAATTTGGATTGGTAGATATTCATATGCATGAATATAGAGCAAAAGATTACTTCCAAGGTTCATAGATATTTGTGGGATGCAAATATTGGACTGACCTGCATCTCAAATATTACTACATGGAATCTTCCTCATTGATCAAAAGTAATTTTGAGTAAAGGCGAACATCATTTGGTATCCTCTGACCTAAGATACATATTGGGTCTTGATATTTACCAAATATTATACTTTGACTCAGTTCTTCGCTGTTCTGAAATATGGCAGTACATAAGTCTGGTTTCAGGTATGATATAAGGTAATTGTGAGAGACGTATGTAGTGAAGAAGGGATTTGTCCCTCTTATTTGTTGAGAGTAAGATGTCTAAATCCTGATAAAGTTAAATCAATGGAGAATGATCACTCTGTGTCTCTAGGATTTAACATGACATCTGCGACAAAGGGATAGATTATTGATTCACCTAAAACATTCAAGTATGGTACTTGAAGGAGATGATGTTATTGAATGGCACTTAGTCATACGTATTAAGGGTAGTAAACCGTTGGTAGGCAGTATTTACTACTTGCATCAATCTTCTATGAATCTTCGGCAAGTGGGAGATTGTTGGACCTCATATGCCCAAGAAACATACAAGATTGATGTGGTTAGTACGTTATGATCCAAGTTGGGTCATACCCAATAACAAGCCAAACATAGACCAATAAATATTTGTTTGTTGATAAGATCATACAAATAAATATTGACACCAATTTAGAAAACGGGTTTTCTAAATTATTGCTTTTGTGATAGAACAACATTATATGGATAATTTGTTTGTGAGATATTTATTTGTTTTATTATTTAAATTGGTTAAATAATGACAAATAAAATTGTGTTAATGTTATAAAATTAAAATAGGTTTTAATTTTATAAATTTAAGGGATTGAAAGAGTTAATTTTATATAACTTGAAATGGGTGGGACACCCATTTGAAATGGGCAATTTCGGCCGCCCTTGGCCTTGAAACACCCATCTTTTGTCTTGGTTCTTGAGTGGCATTACTCACTTGAACACTCATCCACAATCTCACCTTCTCTAACACACACTTAAGCAACAAAAGTTCTCTACAAGGCTAGACTATTTTCGGATTTTTACAACTCAAAAAGAGGCTGAAAATTTCGTGTTTTGAAGGTTCCTTGGTGTAGATATTTGGTGTCAAGCTCCTAACAAGCTAGGTGTTTGAAGAGCTTGTGGGTATTACAAGCTTGAGGTCCTCCACCTTGAAGGATTCCTGCTCAAAAAACATCATCATCTTCAAAGATTTCGACCCTTTTGAGCTGCTGAAAGGTAGTTTATGGCAGCCTCTATATGATTGTCCATAATGCTCGTTTTATGTTTTCATAGCTTGCTTATCACATATGTTGATCTTTTGGAATATGGGTTTGTTTTATACATATATTTGTCACCTAAAGAACATGATTTTTCAGTTTTATAATCATGTTTCAAAATATATATCCGCTGTGTTTTTCAGAAAGTTTAAGAGGTTAAACTTTGATTTTATCTTCTAACAAACCTTCATGCTATCCATTTGTTCCCCAAATATGAATGAATTGTCATTATCTGCTGATCTTCCAAGGATACACACATCAAGTAATAAGGAACAAGGAACCACAAATAATGACGATGATGATGCACAGTCCAACAAACTGAATGCACGTCCTTAGATGAAAACACTTCACCAGTAGCCGCTGACTCTGCATCTGCAAATCTACATTGTGTATCTGGAGATATTAATAATGTCTTAGAAGTAGTTCCATGCTCTGAAGAAGATACAACAAACATTGGAAATGATTCATGAGGTCCTCATATACATTCGTAGAAGTTCCTGTAACTCCTACGGAAGAACAAAATGCTTCCGGAGAAGTTAGTACGTAAGACATTAAATATACTCCTCATGTTCAAACTCAGGAAGACCACTCAATACACAATGATGAACAAGAGGAACACTTTGACTACTACCTAAATTCATAAATTGGATTGGAACCGTCTGCATCAATGAATATGACTTACTCGGAATCATCTATTCTAGTTGAATCAACGCCAACAACAAGAATTCATAAGACTCATCCGGCCAACAATTAAATAATTGTTTGTGTTTGCAAAGCTTGTTATTGGGTATAACCCGACTTGGATCATAACGTACTAACTGCATCAATATTCTACGTGTGTTGGCCATATACAATCCTACAATCTCCCACTTGCACAAGATTCATAGAAAATTGATGCAAGCAGTAAATACCGCCTAACACGGTTTACTACCCTTATACGCATGACTTATAGCCGTTCAATAACATCATCCCATTCAAGTATCCTACTTGAAATGATTTAGGTGAATTAATCATCTATCTTTTGCTACAAATGTCATGTTAAATCCAAGGACACAGAATGATCATTCCTTGTTGATTTAACTTATCAGGCCTTAGACATCTAACTCTCAACGAATAAGAGGAACAAATTCCATATTGACTACATACGTTTCTCATAAACACCTCGTGTTACGCTTGAACATAGCCTTACGTACTGTCCATTATTTCAGGGCAGTGAAGAACTAGCTCAAGGTATAGCACTTGGTGAATATCAAAACCCAATATGTATCTCACGTCAAAGGATACCAAATGATATTCGCCTTTACTCAAATTTACCTATGATCAATCAAGAAGATTCCATGTAGTACAATTTGAGATGCAGGTCAGTCCAATATTTGTATCCCACAAATATCTATGAACTTTGGCAGCAACCAATTGCTCTATATTCATTCCTTATGAATATCCACCGATCCAAATTCATAATAATCTTACCCTCATACTTGTTCCCAGAAGTATGAACAACTACGGACATTTAGAGTAAAAAAAATTTACCCATGGATTAAACATGCTAAATTGGAACATTCATTGAAATATTATGACCAAATAATTTTACTCAAGTAGTAAGGGAGTTCCAAATATCCAAATACGAAATTACAGATCAAATCCAATCACTAGAATGTCGAAGTCCCATAGCACAGGTATGACCTTCATGCTTTGCCTTTTCTAGGAGCTTCGTAAGAGGATCCGCAATATTTTGATCTGTGTGAACTTTGCGAATACATATCTTTCCTTTCTGAACTTCATCTCGTATGTAGTTGAATCTCCGCTTAATATGCCTAGTCTTTTGATGAGCACGAGGTTCCTTGATTTGAGCAATCGCACCTCATTATCACAAAAGATCTCTAGGGGGTCTTGAATGGAAGGGACAACCCCTAGATCGGCAATGAATTTCTTCAACCATGCAGCTTCTTCAGCTGCCAATGAGGCGGCAACGTATTCTCATTCTGTAGTTGATAAAGAAACAACATCCTTTTTAGAGCTCTTCCATTAGACAGCTCCTTCATTCAGAATGAAAATGTATCCTGATTGTGATCGTGAATCATCACGATCGGTTTGGAAACTGGCATCCGTGTAACCTTTTACACCGAGTTCCTCATCACCAGGTCCATAGATGAGCTACATAGATTTAGTTCTCCTTACGTACTTAAGTATGTTCTTAACAGCCATCCAATGACTGCTTCCAGGATTTTGCTCGTATTGGCTTGTCATGCTTAAGGCGCATGAAACGTCCGGCCGAGTGCATATCATTGCATACATGATGGATCCAATAGTAGATGTGTATGGGATTCCCTTCATTTTATCTTGCTCATCCTTTGAGCTTGGACATTGAGTCGTACTCAATATCATTCCTTTTTGAATGGGTATCATACCTTTCTTAGAGTTTTCCATCTTCAACATTTTCAAGATCTTATGAATGTATGCACTTTGATTTAAACCAATCAACCGCCTTGATCAATCCCTATAGATCTTTATTCCCAGATTATTGGTGGCCTCACCAATATCCTTGATGGAAAAGAACTTCCAAGACAGGTTTTTACACCTTCCAAGGTTGGAATGTCATTTCCAAATAGTAGTATGTCATCAACATAAAATACTAGGAAAGTGATGATGCTCCCACTAGCTTTCTTATATACACAAGCTTCATCAGTGTTCTTGATGAATCCAAATTTAATTACTTCTTCATCAAAATGGTGATTCCAACTTCTCGATGCTTGTTTCAATCCATAGATTGATTTCTTTAACTTGCATACTTTGTTAGGATGTTTTGGATCGACTAAACCTTCAGGCTGAACCATATAGACATCTTCCTCAACACATCCATTTAGGAAAACCGTTTTGACATCCATTTGCCAAATCTCATAATCATAATGAGTAGCTATGGCAAACAATATCCTAATATATTTTAGCATCACAACAGGTGAGAAAGTTTCATCATAGTCAACCCCTTGAGTTTGACTGAAACCCTTTGCTACAAGTCTTGCTTTATAAGTATCCAAGTTTCCATGCATATCGGTTTTCTTCTTGAAAACCCACTTACTTTCAATTACTTTGGAGTTAAGAGGTGGTATAACCAAGTCCCATACTTGATTGTCATACATGGATTGTATCTCAACGTTCATGGCCTCAAGCCATTTGTCACAATCTGAATTGGGAAATGCATCATGGTATGTGATTGGTTCATTAGAATCTATCACATAGCATCCATCAATGAAAAATCCATATCTTTCAGGTGGATTACTAGTTCTACCAGATCTGCGAATGTTTTCTGTGTATAGATCAACTATTTGATCACTTTTAACATCCTCATGTGAGTGCTAGTGTCAACCAAACGTGTATCGGGTTGCGGTTCTTGATCCTCTTCAAGATCCACAGTTCTACTACCAATTCTTTCCATGAGGAACATGGTTTCCAAAAACTCACCCTTTTTGGGAACAAACTCCTTTTGTTGTATTGGATCATAGAAATAATATCCCATAGAATCTCTTGGATATCCAATAAGGATACACTTAGTGGAACGGCTTTCTAACTTGTTCGAGGTGGGAGTCTTCACATAAGCCTCACACCTCCATACCCTACAATTTGAAAATGATGGAACCCTTCCATGCCATATTTCATAAGGTGTCCTTTCCACTTTCTTGGTTAGGGCCATATTCAAAATACGGGTCGTAGACAGCAGAGCAAAACCCCAAAATGATAGAGGTAATGAGCTTCTAGCCATCATAGATCGAAACATATCCAATAGAGTTCGATTTCTCCCCTCGGACACGCCACGTGTTCGTGGTGGAGATAGTTGTGAAACAATCCCACAACTTCTAAGATGGTCCCTAAAAGCATCATGCAGGTATTCACCTCCTCTATCGATGCAGAGAATTTTAATTAATTTATTGAGTTGATTTTGTACTTCATTTTGAAAGATCTTGAACATTTCAAAAGCTTCATCTTTGTGTCTTAACAAGTACACATACCCATATCGACTATACTCGTCAATAAAGGTAATGAAGTATCTTTCATTATACCTTGTCATAGGATTAAAAGGACCACATATATCCGAATGTATGATACCTAATAAATCCTTTGCCCTTCCGGCTTTGCCACGAAAAGGTGCCTTGGTCATTTTACCTTGTAAACAAGACTCACATACATCAAATGAATCACATTCACTTGTTTTTAAAAGACCATTCTTTTGTAGTGTTTGTATTCTTTTCTTGTTTATATGATTGCTGGACCAAAAGAACCAATGATCCAGATTAGAAAAACCTTTATGTCTCACAGACATCAAAACAACTAAAGTGGTCTACAACTACTGAAGACAAAGTCTGAAGACAAAGTCTCAAGATAAAGTCTGAAGACAAAGTCTGAAGACAAAGTCTGAAGACAAAGTCTGAAGACAAAGTCTGAAGACAAAGTCTGAAGACAACAACTGAAGACAAAGTCTCAAGATAAAGTCTGAAGACAACAGCTGAAGACAAAGTCTGAAGACAAAGTCTGAAGACAAAGTCTGAAGACAAAGTCTGAAGACAAAGTCTGAAGACAAAGTCTGAAGACAAAGTCTGAAGACAAAGTCTGAAGACAAAGTCTGAAGACAAAGTCTGAAGACAAAGTCTGAAGACAAAGTCTGAAGACAAAGTCTGAAGACAAAGTCTGAAGACAAAGTCTGAAGACAACACTTGAAGACAAAGTCTGAAGACAAAGTTTGAAGATAAAGTCTGAAGATAAATTCTGAAGACAGTCTCAAGACAAAGTTCTCAGAAGTTGTAAAACAGCTGAAGTAGTTATCTTCAGTAGTTGTGATGGTGTACATTTCAATAGTTTGTAATCAGTAGCTTTATATTATGTAAAACATCTGAAATTCTTACACTTCAGATGTTATAACTTCTGTAGTTGTAATGTTAGCTTATACTTGGCTTTAAGTGAAGGTGTCCTCACTTGTTGTGGACATCATGAGTACTTTAGTTTACTTTCAGTTGTTTGTATAAATCAGTTAGCTGTCACTATCAAGTGACGTCAGCTGATGTCACATTCCTTTATAAAAGGCATGTTGACCTAATTTCCTCGGATGTGAAGCATGTGCGTGAATGAAAACATTCTTTTTGCAGAAAACTTTCTCTCTCTATAACCGCTACTGTTTGATTGAATATTCATATTATTCTTGCTAAAATTTTGTCTAATTCGTGTGCTATTCCGCTGCAAATCTTAATCTAATTGATCAAACTAGATCTCGATCCCTTTTAATGACCAAGACGGCAATGCCAAAGGTAACTATCACTAAAATCCGATTTGAGTTTCTTGGTACTAGTTTGATACAACAAGCTATCATTCAATGTATTTTCACGAACCAATTCATAGATACCATTGATGGGAACAACTTTAAAGTAAAACATGTTATTCAAAGTAACATGGATTTCATTTCCAATAAATGATAATACATATCCAAAATGTTTTAATTGGGCTACGGAAATAATGTTCCTAGTCAAACTAGGAGCATACAAAACATTGTCCAGAATTACTTCCAAACAATTTGGAAGTTTCAAGATGTAGTCACCATGGGCTTCAACTTGAACTTTAGCCACATTGCCTATGCAGTGGCTAACATCCCCTTTGTTGAAGTTGCTACTTCTTTTGAACCCCTACAATAAATTGCAAATGTGAGTTCCACATGCGGTATCTAATACCCATGTGTTAGATGATACTAAGTTTAAATCAATATGGATCATGTATATAGTACCAGAGGTCTGCCCGTCATCCCTCTTTGCTTTCAACTCTTGGAGATGGACAGGACAATTTCTTGCCCAATGTCCAATCTCCCCACACTTGAAGCATTGGTCATTAGAAGCAACCTTTTGCTTCTTCTCCTGTGCTTTGGGTGGCACCCTTGCCTCCCCTTTCCCTATTCCCATTACAGGTCCCTTACCATTTGCAACACTTGCCTTGGGTGCAGGATGAGGCCTTTTCTTGTTCCCACCTTCAATAATGGTGAGACAGGTAACACCCTTTTACCCATGGCCGCCTCGGCTTCTTTGAGCATAGAGTGAAGCTCACCAATGATTTTGTTCCAAGCATTCATGTTGTAGTTCAACACAAACGTCTCGAACCTTTTGGTAAGGCCATTGAGGATCAAATTCGTGCCAATTCCTATGAGATGGGACAATTTAGCCTTTCGAGGCGGTCAATGTGACTTTTCATCTTAAGTACATAAGATGAAACTGAAGCGCTCGAACCTTTTGGTAAGGCCATTGGTTGTCGTCCATACGACATACATGTAGCGCTCGAACCGTTTTGAAGCGCTCAACCCTTGCTTGCTGTTGGAACATTTCCTTGAGTTGGGTTATCATGTCATAAGCTCGGTGATGCTCATACTTTCTCGAGTTCCTGAGTCATGCCTGCCAACATAAGGCAACACACTTGGACCGAGTCCTCAGTGTACTTTATCTAATCGTTATAGGCCTCCTCATCATCCTCACTAGGTTGATCAGGGACAGGGTCGTCTAAAACATATGATCGTTTCTCTTACTTGAGAACGATTCTCAAGTTTCGATACCAATCGATAAAATTGTTATGATTTAGACGTTTCTTTTGAAGAATCGCTCGTGGAGATTGGGTGGACGTGGATGAATTATCATCATTATCATAATTATTGGTGGTCATCTACAAAATTTAACAAAGATCAATTTTAGTATCGATATTGTTATTTTAATAATGAATACCTTTTAAGGTCATTTCATATTAAAATCTAGAACCAACATTACATTTAAATAGTGGTTAGGTGACCTTAATCCCACGATTTAAATTAATAAGGTGGTCAACGATCGACGATTGCAACCATTTGCAACTTCTAGAGGTATGGGATCGACTAGAAACATCATATGTAAAGTCGGCATGTGAATCCCATCAACACCATTTGGAAACCATATCGTAGGTGATCCATTTGACATAGTTTGCAAATCAAGACACCCTACTTACACACACGTGTGAGTTTGCCAAAATAAGCAGTTAGGTGACCTTTATCTGACGAATATGGCATTCTCATCTCAAGTCACAAGTTCCCTAAAAAATGGTTAGGTGAACTTCATCCCACTAAGAGTTCCCGGGTGATTCAAGTGTTGTGTAAAAGGACGGTGTTGATCTCATTTTTAAAATATTTAGATATTTCATAATTCTAGTTTAGAAAACTCTATGTATTCATATTTGCATGCTTTCATCTTTGAAACCATTAAACAATATTAATAACCTTTTATTACCTTTTAATGATTAAGGACCATTTAGATAATTTGTTATGATCATTGAAAGGATTGTTAAGCAAACATCATATATAAGCAATCATCCACAATACCATAACCAAAAAACCATGAATCAACCAAATATTAGTGCATAACCATAGCATCTAAAGTGGCCACACTTGTTTGCCATCACAAGTGTGGTCCATAGGACATTCCTAAGGGACAAAACACACCACAAAAGGCTTCCATGAACCTCCCACTTGAAACCGCATCCAAATGCTCCATGTTTCTTGTGTCTTCCCTTTGTGCTTCTAACGCGTACGTCTTCATATTACAAGATATTATATCCTAATACAAGATTTCTAGTAAAATGAAAGGTACCTAATCTATTTATTACATCCCAATAATAAATAAACTACACTTTCAACCAAGCACAAATAAAAGATTATACAACCCAACTGAATGAATAAATACAACCATTACAACATCCAAATAACACAAGGTCAAGGGCTAGGTTATGCACCATAATGAACAATGATCATATCATCCAAAACAACAATGAATCCCCACTAAAACCAAGAAATTTCAGCCAACACAAACTGAAATTTCGGGTTTTATCTTGTCCAAACAAACAAATAATACAACATACATGTCTTTCAAAGTTTAATCACAATCATGTGTGATATAACTTTGAAAGTTTGGGGATTCATAATACATGAACATAGCAGCCCCTAAGGGGTTATAAAGTCCCATAAAACGAATTTTTCAAGGACAAAACAAGCTAGCTATACACATAACGGCTCTAGATGCCAATGTTGGGTTTGTTAGAACATAAAACATAGTTTAACCATTTAAACATTGTAAAAACGCAGCGGAAATGAACATCATAACATAATTTTCGAACTAAAATTTCGGGTTTGATTTTGATATTATAAGGTTACAAACTAACCCAAGAACGAAGTACCTTTTGTATGTGAATAAGACTAGCTATGTAAACACAAAACACACATTATGGACAGCCATAAAGAGGCTGCCATAAACTACCTTTCAGCAGCAAAAGAGTAGAAATGGATGAAGAGCTACATATTAGGAAGGATTTTTTAAGACATTAGGAAGTCATGTACATCATTTAAATTAAACCTCTTTTAATTTAAATGACTCTCTTGTTTTACTATTTAATGTTACTTAAACCTATTTAAATAACAATACAAATAACACAATTCATCAACAATTTATCCTTATAATTTGTTCCACTACAAATGCAATTGTTTAGAAAACCTATTTTCTAAATTTGGTGTGATTATTTAATTGCATGATCATATCATCACTTAAATAATTGTTTGTGTTTGCAAAGATTGTTATTGGGTATAACCCGACTTGGATCAAAATGTACTAACCGCATCAATATTCTACGTGTCTTGGGCATATAGAATCCTACAGTCCAGATGATGTTATGGATAGGTTCTATCATCTCATGAGTGAGCTACATATTCGTGGAGTTAAAAAATTGATGGAAGATAAGGTTTCCAGTTTGGCTGATGGGTTACGAGAGAAGTACGATTCATTTGTATCTAACCTAAGACAGAACAGTATTTTGGAAAATATAGATATAAATGATTTCATCCTAAAATTAAGAGAGGAGGAACTTAGGATGAAATACAGGTTGCAGAAAGGAATATATGATCAAAATCCTTCACTTTACAACGCCTCTTCTACAAGAACTAGTTTAGGAGAACCCCTTCTCACAGCTTTTGTTTCCAGTTCAACTGCTCCTTCACAAACCATAACTTCTGGGTCTGACACGTTTGGGTCATCAAGTACCCATTATATTGCACTAGAGGCTAATGCTACGAAGTTGAAGACTAAGAACCTCGGGAACATCATTGTGGAGGTAGCTAAAGAACACATGGATTTATTGGCGGCTGTGGTACACTCATATGACGGGTTGGTTGCAGGAAAAATTGGTAACTTCCATCTAGTAAACAAAGACTACGAACAGGTAGACGAGAACGAGCTTGTACGTATGGAAATAATGCGGGTGTTAGCAAGTGCTGTCCGGAGGCCTAAGATGTTTGTTAAAAAGACGGGACAAAACTTGATAGCTAACAAAGACACTACGTTTGGGTTTGACATGTCTAAAATCCCTTGTTTCAACTGTGGTGAGAAGGGGCACTTTAAACGTGAATGTGTAAAGCCCAAGAAGACTGGAAGCGGGAACCCATTCTAGACATTCAATTGTTAGGATAAACCAACTAGGGGAGCTACATTGTCTAGCACCAAGACAAAGGCCTTGGCTGCTCAAGGTGATGAAGGGCAAGACTGGACCTTCAAATTCATGCCTTCGAGAGAATCCAACTTTGAAAATGTCGAGGTGTTGGGTGACGATATGGAAAGTGAAGACGGTATCACAGTCGAAATAGTCATGTCAGAAACTGAAGAAGATGCGAAAGTGGTCAAACCTATGATTCAAGACCATGACAAAACTACATGTTCAGAATCTCCAATAGCTGAAGAGACAATCTCTGCACTAATGGCACATTCAACTGAATCTTCTCAGGTAAGTTCTAAAGACCAACTGTTTGATAATCATGCTTGATTTGAATGTAATAAACTTAGGGAAAGCATTGATTTGAAATTTGCTAGGTTATTAGATCATAACGATAGCTTAGTAAAGGACTTACAACTATGCAAAGAAGCAAATTGCGTTTTAAAACAAAATGAGCACAGTTACAAAGAAATAACAGAACTATTAAATAAACAACTAAGGGAAACCGAAGTTGTGGCTTTTAAAATGTCATTAAGTTCTATTTAAACTCCTCTGAAGAAACTAAAATGGAGAAAGTAGTTTTGGAAGTCGAAGTAAATTCTTTAAAACAAAAACTACACAGTTGGACTAGTTCTTCACACATAGTTAAAAACTTCGTCAAAGAACAAAATAACAGGGAGGGATTAGGTTACAAAGTGGTTCCACCACCACATGAGATTTTGTTAGATACGAAATGTCAACCAGTAAACAACAATCCTATTAAGAGTCATGTGGTGATCACTCCTCTAGTTAGTGATCCAGATTCCATGTGTCAAAAGATGGAATCTACCACCAAAGAGAAGGAGGACACTTTGAAATCTAAGGGTAAAATACCTATTGTTAATTTGGACGAATAGTTTATAGAGGTTAATAAACAATCAGGATCTACCACGTCTTCTTTTGAACATAAAGTGACTAAACAAACTAACCAATCATGTGCTCCACGTAATAGTCCAAACAAACAAAAGGCAAAAGATGTTAAACTGGTTAAGGGGTAAAGTTTATTCAAGGAGTTAAAACATCCAAACCGTTGGATTCTTTATGCCAAGAAACATAGAACATTGATGTGGCTAATACGTTATGATCCAAGTCGGGTCATACCCAATAACAAGCTTCACAAACGCCAATTATAATTTAGTTGATGATATGATCATGCAATTAAATAAATACACCAATTTGGAAAATGGGTTTTTTAAATAAGTTGCATATGAGATTGAACAACTTATATTGATATTTTGTTCATGGATATATTTGTAATGTTCTTTAATTTAGTTAATTAGCATCAAATACTAAAAGTGTGTATATTTTATATAATTAAAAGGTTAACTACATATATATATATATCTATTTTAAACAACTAGTTTATAAAATATTGGAGATTGGTTTTTGGGGGGAAAACCATATCCTTTAAGACTTTTGGCCGCCCCTTATGGGGTTTGGGGTCTTTTAGTTGTTTTCTAGATACCATACACCAAGAATAAGATACACACTCAATCCTTTTCTCTCTCTCACATGCAAGAACCCAAAAATTGAAGATACTCTCCTTCTCTCTTAGAAATTCATGGCTGGAAGGTTGTTCCAGTAGCTTCTTCTTTGGGTTTTGGTGTTCAAATCCTAGCAACAAAGGTGCTTGCTTGATACTTGTGAGTATGGATGCTTGTGGGTATGGATGCTTGAGGACACCTCTCCTTGGTGTTTTGGTCATTCAAGATGCTCATCTTCTTCACCCAAATTCTTTTTTCTGCAGCTCTACAAAAGGTAGTTCGTTTCCTTTGTTTTTGGTTGTTATTTCTTGTTGATAGCTAGTCCATTCACATATAAATGATCCTTATGTCCATGGGTTTGTTGTAGTTATGATATGAGCCTTAATTTTCAGATTACAAGTGATAATATTAAGGTTTTAATCCGCTGTGTTTTCATGTTTAAATGGTTAAACTACTTTCATATGGTCCAACAAACCAAACATTGGCATCTAGAGCCGGATATGTGGATTACTAGTTTCATTTGTCCTTGTAAAATTGGTTTTATGGGGATTTAAGAACCTTAAAGGGGCTATTTTGTGGTGATGTTATAAATCCCCAACCTTTCAAGGTTATATCTAACATGCTTGTGATTAAACCTTGAAAGAAAGATATCAAATGGTTGATTGTGTTTTGTTTGACAAAAACACCCTAAATTCTTGGTTTATGTTGGCTGAAAATTTAGGGTCATATGGGGATTTATTTGGTTCCTTTATGTTGTATATGATGATTCATATTGGTGCATAACCTAGCCTTGACAATATGTTGGTTTGGTTTTGGATGAATGGTTGTTTTGGTTGATTTCATTCATAATGGGTTGTAATATTATTCTTTTGTGTTTGTTTATGGATGTAATTTATTTATTCATTCAATGGCAATGTAATAGATAAGTTAAGTGTGTTTTCTTTTGTTAGAAAATTTGTATTAGGATATAAATTTTGTAAAAGAAAATGCACAAGACGGAAGCACAAGAGGAAGACACAAAGAGAAGGACTTGAAGCATTTGGATGCAAGTTCAAGTGGCGGTCTTTGCAGATCTCATCTTTTGTGTTGTGTTCAGCCCTTAGGAAAGACCAAATGACAACACTTGTGATGGAAAACAAGCGTTGTCAACATAGTGGATATGGTTATGCACATGTGGTTGTTTTATATATGCTTGTTTGATTATTCATTTTATGTTGATTCTTTGATATGTGGATATGCTTAACAATCTAAATAAATTATGATAACAAGCTGAATTTTTGGTTCCTAATTATTAAATGACTAATAAAAGGTTATTAAAAATATTAATGATTTCAAAATAAAAGAGGTTTTATTAAAAGAGAACTATAGGGTACCATGTATTTGAAAGCATGCCAATACAGGCTACATAGAGTTTTCATAACTAGAATTAATGGAAACTTAAATCCCTTTGGAACAAGTTAAACACCATCCTTTTACACGACACTCGAATCACTTGAGAACTATTTGTGGGCTAAAGGTCACCTAACCACTTTTAGGGAACTGTGTGTTTGAGGTGGGCTTAACATATTTGTGGGATAAAGGTCACCTAACCACTTGTATGTGTAAACTCACACGTGTGTGTAAGTAGGACGACTTGAATTGGAAACCATGTGCATAGGGTAACCGAAGCATGGCGTACAATGGTGTTGATGGGATTTTACATGCCGACTAAACATGAGATTTTTTACCGATCCCATAAATCTAGAAGTTGCAATAGGTTGCAATTATCAAATGTTGACTATCTTGTTAATTTAAATAATGCGATAAAGGTCACCTAACCATCATTTAAATATAACGTTGGATTCTATATTTTAATTATTAATTGTCTATGAGACGTGTAAAGGGTATTAATAATGAATATGCAATTTTCAAAAATACTAATATGAACTTTGTAATTTTGTAGAAATGGCAGCAAACCATAATGCTACCACCCCGACCGTCCCTACCCTATCATTGAGAACCATCTTAGAAAGGGACCGTCTTAACCATATTAACTTTATGGAATTGTTTCGAAACTTGAGAATTGTTCTCAAGAAAGAGAAAAAGGCTTATGTCCTTGACGATCCAATTCCTGACCAACCCGACCCCGAGGATGTTGTGGCCTATAACGATTGGCTTCAATACACTGAGGATTCCATGCAGCTTTCCTCCCTCATGTTGGGAACTATGATTCCCGAACTCCAAAAGGATTTGGAGCATCTTGGGGCATATGACATAATTACCCAGTTGAAGGAAATGTTCCTTCAACAAGCTAGGGTAGAGCGATTCAAAACGGTTCGAGCGCTTCATGCGTGTCGCATGGAAGAAACCCAATCGGTATCATCTTATGTTCTTAAGATGAAAAGCCATGTTGATCATCTCAAGAGGCTTAATTATACCATCTCAAAGGAGCTTGCCACAGATTTGATCCTTAATGGCCTATCCAAAAGGGGTGAGACGTTCATGATGAATTACAATATGAATGGGTAGGACAAGAGCATTCGTGAGCTTCACACATTGCTCAAAACAGCAGAGGCAGGAATGGGTAGAACGGTTCTACCTGTTCTCTCAATCAATGAGGAAGGCAATAACAAAAGGCCATTCCCCAATCCCAAGGCAAATGTTGTCGAAGGAAAGGGGTACATCAAAGGAAAGGGGAAAGGAAAGGCTAAAGCGGAACCTCCAAAGCCTAAGCTTAAGAAGCCTAAGGTAACGGAGAACGATCCATTCTTTTAGTGTGGAGAGGTAGGACATTGGAAAAGGAATTGTCCAACCTATCTCAAAGAGTTGAGAAACAAGAGGATGCTGGGCAAACCTCAGGTACAACTTTCATAATTGACATTCCTTTAAATGTTATTTCTTCAAACACATGGGTATTAGGTACCAGATGTGCAACTCACATATGCAATTTGTTGTAGGGGTTCAAAAGAAATAAGCACTTCAAGATGGGAGACACAAGTCTCTACATGGGCAATGAAGCAAAAGTTGATGTCGAAGCCTAAAGAGACAATATTTTGAAACTTTCAAATGGTTTGGAAGTTATTCTTAAGAACATTTTGTATGCTCCTGGTTTGACTAGGAACATAATTTTGGTTTCCCTCTTAAAACAATGTGGTTATGAATTAAAGTTTGTTAACAATGGTATTTATGTTTGTTTCAAGGCTATGCCTTTTAATGGAATCTATGAATTGGTTCATAATGATTCATCCTGTAATAGCTCATTATACCAAACAAGCACCAAGAAACTTAAAATGGGTTTAAGTGATTCTTATCTTTGACATTGTCGTCTTGGTCATATAAACAAGAATCAGATTCAAACACCACAAAAGAATGTTCTTTTGAAAAACAAATGAAAATGTTTTATTCGATAAGTGTGAGTCTTGTTTACAAGGTAAGATGACCAAGTTGCCCTTTAGTGGCACTAACGAGAGGGCAGAAGACTTATTGGGAATCATGCATTCAGATGTATGTGGCCCTTTTAAGACAATGACAAGAAATGGTGAAAGACACTTCATTACCTTTACCGATGATTATAGTCGCTATGGTTTATGTGTACATGATGACACACAAACATGAAGCTTTTGAAATGTTTAAAATCTTCAAGAATGAAGTAGAAAATCAACTCAGTAAAACTATCAAAGTTCTTCGTTCAGATAGCGGAGGTGAATACCTCAGTTATGCTTTCCAGTACCATCTAAAAGTTGTGGGATTATCTCACAACTTACTCCACCTGGAACACCACACCATAATGGTGTGACTGAAAGGAGAAATCAAACCCTATTGGATTTGGTTCAATCTGTGATGGCTATAAGCTCAATATCGCTATTATTTTGGGGTTTTCGCAATGCTCTCCGAGGCTCGTATTTTAAATATGGCCTTGACCAAGATAGTCGATTCACTAAGTGTATATTTGTTGGATATCCCAAAGACTTTATAGGATACTACTTCTTTGATTCAACAGATCAAGAGTATTTATTGCTCGAAAGGCTGAGTTCTTGGAAACTAAGTTCCTTATAGAAGGGATAACGTATAGAACAGTGGAATTTGATTACAATCAAGATCCACAAGCCGATACACGTTTGGTTGACACGAGCAATCAACGAGAGGTTGTTGATGATGATCAAGAGGTTGATCAATATACACAAAAGGTTCGCAGATCTGGTATAGTTAGCATTCCACCAAAAAGATAAAGATTTTCCATGAATCGATACTATGAAGTTGACTCCGATGAGCCAACTACATACCATGAAGGAATGTCCAATTTTGATTGTGATAAATAGCTGGAAGCCATGAACATTGAGATGCAATCCATGAATGACAATCAAGTTTGGGAATTGGTTGACCCTCCACTTAACTCTAAACTGCTTGGATGAAAGTGGGTTTCAAGAAGAAAATGGATATACATGGAAACATGGATACTTACAAAGCAAGACTTGTAGCTAAAGGTTTCACTCAAACTCAAAGGGTTGATTATGATGAAACTTTCTCACCTATGGAAATGCTAAAGTCAATTAGGATATTATTTGCCATAGCTGCATATTATGACTCTGAGATTTGGCAAATGGATGTCAAAACCGCTTTTCTTAATGGACATCTCGAAGAGACTGTCCATACGGTTCAACTTCATGGTTTTGTCGGTCCACAACATCCTAATAAGGCATGCAAGTTAAAGAGGTCAATCTATGGATTGAAACAAGCATCGAGGAGTTAGAATCAACCTTTTGAAGAAGAGATCAGAAAATTTGGTTTAATCAAGAACGCTGACGAGGGTTGTGTATATAAGAAGGCTAGTGGGAGCATAACAACACTCTTAGTATTGAATGTTGATGACATACTACTCTTTGGAAATGATATTCCAACCATGGAAGGTGTTAAGACCTGGCTTGGAAGTTGTTTTGCACAAAAATCTTAGTGAAGCCGCCTATGCTTTGGGAATAAAGATCTATAGGGATAGATGGAGGTGGTTGATAGGTTTAAACCAAAGTGCATATATTGATAAAGTCTTGAAAAGGTTCAAGATGGAAAACTCTATGAAAGGTATGGTACCTATTCAAAGAGGGACAATATTGAGTACATCTCAATGTCCAAGCTCAAAGGATGAGCAAGATCGAATGAATGACATCCCATATGCATGAGCTATAGGATCCATCATGCGATGGTATGCACTAGACTGGACGTGTCATGCACGTTAAGCATGACAAGCAGATATTAGCAGAATCCAGGTAATAGCCATTGGATGGCTGTTAAAGGTATATTGAAATACCTTACAAGGACTAAGGAAATTTATGTAATACACGGATCTGATGAAAAGGAACTCGTTGTAAAGGGTTACACAGGGTATGTCTTCATTATGAATGGAGTAGCATTGTCCATTACAAAACCCGAATACATAGCCGCATCATTAGCAGCTGAGGAGGCTGCATGGATAAAGAATTTATTGCCTACCTTGGGTGGTCTCTACCATTCAAGACCCCCTAAAAATCCCTTTGTGATAACAAGGGTAAGATTGCATAAATCAAGGTACCTTGTGCACTTCAAAAGGCTAGGCACACTGAGCGGAAATTCAACTACATAAGGGATGGAGTTGAAAAGGGAAAAATATGTATTCGTAAAGTTTACACCAATCAATACATTGCGGATCCACTCACGAAGCTCCTTGAAAGGGCAAAGCATGAAAGTCATACTTGTGCCTTAGGACTTCGATATTCTAGTGACTGGATTGATCTGTTTATTATTAAAAGTTTGAAACAATATAATATTTAACTCTTTATATACTTATGATATTTTGAGTTATATTCATTTTAGCATGTATACATGCATGAATATGTTTATTATTCTAAATGTGTGTATGTGGTCATGTTTGTGGGAATAAATATGAACGTAAGACTATTATGAGCATGGATTGGTGGATATTCATATGGAATGAATGTAGAGCAATTGGTTGCTGCCAAAGTTCATAGATATTTATGGGATACAAATATTGGACTGACCCGCATCTCAATTTTACTACATGGAATCTTCTTGATTGAGCATAAGTAAATTTGAGTAAAGGAGAATATCATTTGGTATCCTCCGACCTAAGATACATATTGGGTTTTCATATTCACCAAATGTTGTACCTTGAGCTAGTTCATCACTGCTCTGAAATAATGGGTAGTACATAAGGCTATGTTCAGGTGTGACACGAGGTGATTGTGAAAAACGTATGTAGTCAAGATGGAATTTCTCTCTCTTATTCGTTGAGAGCAAGATGTCTAAGGCCCGATTAAGTTAAATCAACAAGGAATGATCATTCTATGTCCTTGGATTTAACATGACATCTCTAACAAAAGGATAAATGATTGATTCACGTAAATCATTTCAAGTTGGATACTTGAAGGGGATGATGTTATTAAATGGCTTTAAGTCATGCGTATTAAGGGTAGTAAACCGTTGTTAGGCGGTATTTACTGCTTGCATCAATCTTCTATGAATGTTGTGCAAGTGGAGATTGTTGGATTCTTTATGCCCAAGACGCATAGAACATTGATGTGGTTAATACGTTATGATCCATGTTGGGTCATACTCAATAACAAGCTTAGCAAACGCAAATTATTATTTAATTGATGATATGATCATGCAATTAAATAAATACACCAATTTAGAAAATGGGTTTTCTAAATAAGTTGCATATGAGATTGAACAACTTACATGGATATTTTGTTCATGGATATTATTTGTAATGTTCTTTAATTTAGTTAAATAGCATCAAATACTAAAAGTGTGTATATTTTATATAATTAAAAGGTTAATTATATATATATATATCTATTTTAAACACTAGTTTACAAAATATTGGAGATTGGTTTTGGGGGGAAAACCATATCCTTTAAGACTTTTGGCCGCCCCTTATGGGGTTTGGGGTCTTTTAGTTGTTTTCTAGATACTATACACCAAGAATAAGATACACACTCAATCCTTTTCTCTCTCACACATGCAACACCCAAAAATTGAAGACACTCTCCTTCTCTCTTAGAAATTCATGGCTGGAAGGTTGTTCCAGTAGCTTCTTCTTTGGGTTTTGGTGTTCAAATCCTAGCAACAAAGGTGCTTGCTTGATGCTTGTGGGTATGGATGCTTGAGGACACCTCTCCTTTGTGTTTTGGTAATTCAAAAAGCTCATCTTCTTCACCCAAATTCGTGTTTCTGCAGCTCTACAAAAAGTAGTTCGTATCTTTTGTTTTTGGTTGTTATTTCTTGTTGCTAGCTAGTCCATTCACATATAAATGATCCTTATGTTCTTGGGTTTGTTGTAGTTATGATATAAGCCTTAATTTTCAGATTACAAATGATAATATTAAGGTTTTAATCTGCTGTGTTTTCATGTTTAAATGGTTAAACTACTTTGATATGGTCCAACAAACCCAACATTGGCATCTAGAGCCGGATATGTGGATGATCAGTTTCATTTGTCCTTGAAAAATTGGTTTTATGGGGCTTTAACAACCTTAAAGGGGTCTGTTTTGTGGTGATGTTATAAATCCCCAAGCTTTCAAGGTTATATGTAACATGCTTGTGATTAACCTTGAAAGAAAGATATCAAATGGTTGATTGTGTTTTGTTTGGACAAAAACACCCTAAATTCTTGGTTTATGTTGGCTGAAAATTTAGGGTCATATGGGGATTTATTTGGTTCTTGTATGTTGTATATGATGATTCGTATTGGTGCATAACCTAGCCTTGACCATGTGTTGGTTTGGTTTGGTTGAATGGTTGTTTTGGTTGATTTCATTCATAATGGGTTGTAATATTATTCTTTTGTGTTTGTTATGGATGTAATTTATTTATTCATTTAATGGCAATGTAATAGATAGGTTAAGTGTGTTTTCTTTTATTAGAAATTATATTAGGATATAAATTTTGTAAAAGAAGATGCACAAGATGGAAGCACAAAAGGAAGACACAAAGAGAAGGACTTGAAGCATTTGGATGCAAGTTCAAGTGAGGGTCTTTGGAGATCTCATCTTTTGTGTTGTGTTCAACCCTTTGGAAAGACCAAATGACAACACTTGTGATGGAAAACAAGGTTTTAATCCATCTTTACCAAAATGTAGAAGTTCGATCATGCTACAATTATGCAAAGAGAGGACATATATCTTCTAATTATCCTTAGTATCATACACCGAGAAAGAAAGTTGAGCTTCAAGATTCAAAATAGATTTCTTCTAAAAGAAGTTCAATTACTCCACCTAAAAGAAATATTGAAACTAAGGTTCAAACCATAAACCAGTTGTCTGTTTATCACAAACAGGCATTGCACAAAGCTGGCTTATGGAAAGAAAAATCAAGTCAAATATCTGATATTGAGAGCAGTAAGAAGCATGATATGCTCTCGCCCTCAAATTGACAGTGGGTTGACTTTTTGATGTGTGATTCCCCTTGGATACCTAAGCCAATTAAAGCTTGGGTCCCAAACCATAACTAATCATTTCCTTTATATATGCAGGGTGTCCATTGTAGTGCTATCACAAACACATGGATTGTAGATAGTGGACCATCCAGGCACATGACTGGAAACTTGTCTCTCCTCTCAAACAACAAACAAATTAAAGGAGGACATGTTCCTTTTGCGGGAAATAAAGGAGGATACAACACTACACAGGGAGAAGTGGGAAATCAGAAAGTTAAGTTTGACAAGGTCAACTACGTTCAACAACTTGAAAACAACTTACTTTCTGTACCACAAGTTTGTGACAAAGGTTTCAAGGTGGTCTTTGACAACAAGAAGTGCTACGTGTTGAAGAAGGAGTACACCATTCTTGAAGATCAGGTCTTAATGTCAGAGGCAACTGAGAAAGATTCCATCTCAATAACCGATAAACAAGTCCAATGCTTCTTGTCAAAGGCAACTGAGAAAGATTCCATCACCTAGCATAGGAGGATGGGGCTCATAAATCCAAGGAAGTTGAATCATCTCATTCAGAATGATTTGGTCAACAGAGTTAATGTCAAAAACTTTCAACTTCCGGATTTCTGTGTTGCGTGTAAGAAGGGAAAACAGGCCAAGAAGTCTCACAAGGCAAAGATGTCAACTCTATTAAACTGCCTCTTGAACTTCTACATGTGGATCTGTTCGGTCTAGTGAGCACCAAGAGTATTGTTGCGTATGTGTACTATTATGTAGTCATCTATGACTACTTCAGATTCTCTTGGGTGATGTTTCTGAAATCCAAATCAGAAACATTTGATTCGTTCAACAAACTTGTTACCACTTTGGAATCTTGATACAAGTTAAAGTACGTCAGATCCACTCAGGCAATGGGACAGAGTTCAAGAATCAGTGGGTGGAGGCTTTATACAAGGAAAACAGAATTGTATATCAGTTCATATCTGCCTACACTCCACAGATGAACGGGGTTGCTGAAAGGAAGAACAGATGCTTGATAGAGACTGCCAGGACGATGCTAGCACACTCGAAACTGCCTATCCAATTCTGGAACGTGGCAGTGGTCAATGCATGTTACACTTTAAATCAAGTCTTGGTGGTTAAACGATATGGAAAAACGTGTTACGAGTTGCTACAACGATGTAAACATAATTTGGAGTACCTCGAACCGTTTGGGCCACCATGTATGTTGCTGAAGAAATAGCAGTGAGGCAATTTTAGTGAAAAGGTTGAATAAGGGATTTTTCTAGGATACAACATACCGAACAAGAGGGTTTACAACAACTCAACAGGTCAAGTAGAAGTGTGGTGCAACGTCAATGTTCAGAGATACACCACCCCTCCGGCAGGAAAAGAACGAGCCTTCTTTTTTGATCATGATGGATTCTTCAAGTCCTTCAACATTCCTCTCATGCCTTCTGATGATGAGCTATCTACAAAGATGATGTATGATGTCTTAAACACACCACCCTAGACTCGACAGCATGTGGTTCACAACGCCAATCTTCTAGTAGCTCTGGGGAGTACCAGAAGTTAGTGACTCCTCCTTTGACGATGAATATGTAGAGAATGTTCAGGTGGAACACGAGGAATAGGTTCTGGCTACAAGAAGTACACATGCATCCAATGCTGATGACTCTGACACTTCAGAACCTCAAACTCCAATAGCTACAAATTTTGACTCTAGAACTCACTAGGTGAGGATGTAGCTGTTCCCACCACTCCGGGTCATGACTTAATGTTTATCATCCTCTGGACAATGGCATAGGCGATGTACAATCAGGAGTACAGACACGAAATTAGCTATACTCAGCTGATTATGCCTCAATCATGGAAAAAGGATACCTTCATGACAGATCTTATCGATGTTTTATGTCTCAATTTAAGCCAAAATATGTAAGTGACGCCTTGAACGATGAGGCATGGGTGAGTGCCATGCATGAAGAACTTCTTCAATTCAAGAAGTTGGGTGTGTGTACTTTGGTGGATAGACCTAAAGGTGCTAAGGTCATTGGCATGAAATGGGTCCTAAAATGCAAGAAGGATGACCAAGGGGTCATTATCAGAAACAAGGCACAACTTGTGGTGCAAGGATTTTGACAAGTCGAGGGTATTGATTACCACGAAGTTTTTGCACACGTGGCAAGAATGGAAGTCATACGTATCTTCCAAGCCTATGCATCGTATATGAAGATTAAAGTATATCAACTTGATGTGAAGAGTGCATTCCTTCATTGTGAAATTTGAGAGACAATGTATGTCAGTCAACCGAGGGATTTAGGGATCCATATCATCAGGATAGAGTTTACAAGATAGACAAGGCTCTATACGGGCTTCATTAAGCCCCGAAAGAATGGTACGAGAAACTCTCAACTCATCTGTGAAACACGGGTTTCGAAGAGGAGTGATTGATTGTACACTGTTTATCGAAGAAAAAGACGGTGACTTGCTGCTTGTACAGATTTATGTTGATGACATAATCTTCGAATCCAAAAACGAAGAGTTATGTAAAGAATTTGAAGCAGTAATGAAAGCATAGTGCGAAATGAGTGCAATGGGAGAAATGAATTTCTTCCTCGGATTACACGTGGATCAGACACCTAAGGGAATTTTCCAACATCAAACCAAGTATGTAGGTAATATTCTCAGTCGGTTTGATATGGATAATGCTTCGGTAGCTCGAACTCATCATGCTACAAACCACGATGTAACACATGACGAAAGTGGCGATGTGGTTGATGCCACCATGTACCAAGGAATGATCGGATCCCTCATGTATCTCACAGCCTCATGACCTCATATCATGTACGCGACGTGTCTATGCACCAAATATCAGGCGAAACCGAAAGGCAACAATCTTATTGGGGTTAAAAGGATATTTTGTTATCTAAAGTGTACACCAACACTAGGGTTGTGGTATCCTCATGATGAAGACTTCGAGCTTATGGCGTATAGTGACTCGGATTACGGCAGTTGCAAAATGAACTACAAGTCAACATCAGCAGGATGTCAATTCTTTGGGAGGAGATTAGTAACCTGGCAATGTAAGAAGCGGACCTCGGTTTGCTCTGTCAACCTGTGAAGCCGAATATGTTGTTGCTGCAAGTTGATGTTCATAAATCATCTCGATTCAATAACAAATGCGGGATTACGGTTTGCAATTCCCTAATACTCCTATATATGTTGATAACTCTGTTGCGATAGCTATAACAAAAAATCCAGTCCAACATCCAAAAACCAAACACATGGGGATTAAATATCATTTTATACGTGATTGTTTTGAAAAACATTTAATCGATGTGGTTCAAATTAATACGGATTTTCAACACGCCGACCTCTATACAAAAGCTTTTGATAAACCAAGAACTCTATATCTCTTAGAGGTTAATGGCGTGAAAAAGAAAAGTGACGTAATCTCAGATGATGAAAACGTGTTGTCCGACACTGTGTTTATTTTTTTTTTTATTTTTATTTTTTGTTATTTCCTATCTTAAAAAATTCAAAAACAGCAAAAAGATTTTCTGTTTTAGATTTTAGGGGGAGTATAGGTTAACAAGTTAATATTAATCTTAGTTATTCTAAATTCAGTTCATCAAAAAAAACGAGGGAGGAGGATAGGCTAGCTGATAGAAATGAGATCGTATCTGTGATACCAATTCAAGGACTATGGAAAATGATAATACACAGGAACAAAGAATTTGGGAATTTAGATTGAATTAGAGGCAAAATTCAAAGTATAAGTCTGAGAAGTCTGAGCAATATAACACGAAAAATGAGAGTAAAACTGTTATTGTTAAGGTAACACAAAGAAAGTAGATCTAGAGGTTGTTAGACCACTACATGATATGTCGGTAGATTCAACACAATAGATGATTAGACCTCATTGGTGACTTCAATTCAAACTAAGTTGTTCAACTAGTTGTGGGTTCCCATCTTATCACTGGTTAACACAATCAATTATTTCGAATAAGGGGTGACGAGTAATTAAACGCCACAACTATGTGCGGAGGACCACAAAAAGAGCAAAGCATGAAAAATTTGAAAAATAAACGCAATCAAACAACTAACAAATGTTGTTGGTGTGTTATGTGCAAAAAGAAAAAATATATGCTCTAACAAGAAGATAGGTTGTGTGCCTCTCTGCTGTGCGGTGGCACTGACCTGAGGATAAACCTAATCTAGATATTCTGGAATTCATTGTTGTTTGCCGCCGCTCTACTGTGCGGTGGCACTAACCTGAGGCTTGGCTTCTCATTGAAAGCTCTAAGAATAGTTTCTTCTTGTCAAAATACCCATAGACCGCTCAAAAATCTCCTGAGGAATGTTGATTACCATATAAGCATGGGATCCACAAATGCTGGTTGAAATAATTAACCTAATGTATCATAAATATGTGTCAAAAGTCTATGTATGGATTTAAGTGGACAAGTATACTGACAATCATCATGGTGGCAATTCTTGAAAGTCCAAATCAATGTGTGCATCTTATAGTACTAGTATGATTTCCTAAACTTGCTAATGACTCTCGATGAAAACAAGAATTTAGCATCAAAAGATTTTTGTGACACGTCGTGAATGATTAGATTACCTGTATGATTTCATAATGAATCGTTCCAGTTATGGTCACAATAATTGAAGAGGTACTGTTCTAGAAAGAAATATGCTAGATATCAATCTGAAAATTCCCACCTCACAAAAAATCACAAAAATATGTTCAGTTTTATCTTTTAGTTATAGTTGTTTTATTTTGTTTCAATTGTTAGTCAAATTTAGTTTTAATCGTCTGACTTTATAGTGGAATTGTATATGGGATTTAATCACTTAAAAGGGTCACGTCTGAGGTGACCACACGTGTTTTCAAATGTCAAATGCGTCACGTCTGAGGTGACAAAATGTTTTACTTTTAAAAGGATCATGTCTGAGGTAATCAAATGTTTCCAAAGTTAAAGATGATCATGTCTGAGATGATCAAATGCTCTTAATGTCTTACTAAGTGTTAAAATGCATAATGTAAAATCTTCATAGAGTCAAAATTAAAAGAATGAGCCATTCGTACCAATGGACCATAAGTATGGACTAGCCATACGATTCAGCCATACGAATACCCCAATTGCACGACAAAGCCACATGTATGGCGTAGACGTGCGATTGGACCATCAGCATGGGTAACTTCATGCGATTGGATCATCAGAATGAACCAATCACATAAATGGAAGCAACCGATGGGGTTTTCGCACGACTGAAACCCAGTCACACGACTGAAGGTGACCGATTGAGTCAGTCGCACGACTGAGACGCAATCGTACAAACGAGCTATGCGATTAAGTCCAGTCGCACGACTAGAGAAAACCCTAGTATAAATAGAGGGGGAGTCGGTCGCAAACCATATTCACCCCCAATCGCTCTGGTTTATCACACGACTTAACGAAACTCTTCCTGATTTTCATCTGATTGCTCTAAACTGCTACTTGTTGTATTCTAACGATTTCCAGTGATTGTCCGGGTAATGCGCGATGTTCCACACTCCAAAGATTCAACAATCTGTGTCCACGACACTCGAATTTATGCCCTAAAACTAACCGAGACTAGTTTGACCAATAAACTTACAAAACTAAGTTAAATGTTAGAATAAAGGTTATTAGGAGCAATGTTTGGTGATTGCGAGACTAATGAGCCATTCCACGATGTCTATCACTATGATTTGCTCAAAATTTGAATGAACCAACAGTCTATCATGCGAATAGGAGCCCTGTTGAACTTCAATAACACGACTGAGCCGGGCGAATGGCTCAGTCGCACGACTGAGATGGGCGAATGGCACAATCGCATGACTGAAACATGCGAATGAGTTCAGTCGCACGACTGGTGCAACCGCTTGGTAGAGCATACGACTACGTCGAGTCGCATGCTCAGTCGTGCGTATGAGCTAAATCGCATGACTACACCTCAGTCGCACAGTTCATTCGCACGACAGAACAGAGAGATTCAAGTTAAGAAATTCAAATGGTTATTCATTTACACACTCTAATGTTTATCTATATTGTGTAACAGATGAGGAGTCACTGGACCATAAACACTAAGCATAACATATGTGCTCATCTGGATTTGACTTCCAGGAATGCTGCAGAGTTCTCGGGCATCATCACTTTCCTACGGAGATCTAGGATATTTCGAGCCATCTTGACACCATGTACTCCTTATCGCTCGGTGCAACAGGCTTTCTGGGAAAGCACTGTTGTGGACAGGTCCTCTGACCCCATTACATCAGGAGCTCGATATTAGGCCATGCTATTAAGATCACAGAGGATGATCTCAGGACTATGTTAGAGTTTGGAGATGACGCTGATTGCCCCACATGATTACATCCACTTATGGTCTGAGGCTGCTTTATGAGGGCTAAGTACTCTGGGGAAATCAATGCAGGTGTGCTCAACAAGAGCAACCTATGCCCCTGTTTAAGTACCTCACCCATGTGCTGCTCGAGTGCATAGCTTTGCTTAAGGGATGGTTTGACGAGCTATCTGATCAGATCCAGAAGGCTTACTTGGCGTTGGTGCTGAACCACCCATTTAGCTTCTCTAGGATGATCTTCACCTATCTGGTGAAGAACATTGAGGGAAGGGGAAGGAGGGGTTTTGTATGTACCCTTTATTTATTCAGATGATAATTGCTCAGAAGATACTGTCGCTGCCCAAAGAGAAGTAGGACGCATTAGTGCTTGAGGTGATGGACGATACCACCTTGGGCTGCATGAGGGTGTACAAGGGGAAGCAGGTGAAGCCCCCTGTCAGGAGATTGTTTGGGCATCTGGCCCGAAAGGATTATGTGGTGCCCGCTAGGAGGAAGTGGTGTCACGAGGACAGTGATTTGGATGTCAAGCACATTGTGCTCCTGGATGATGACTCTGATAATGATGATTGTGGTGATGGTGGAGATGCAGGGCCCACCCAATTGAGGGCCCCCACTACAGCTATAGCATCTCCATCATCCACCCAAGGTGGAGCAGAGTCAACTGGTTTCCATCAGGACTTTCGTCCTGATGAGGAGGAGGAGACAGACGAGTAGCCTTTCACTCGAACTGTGGGGAGCAGGGTGGTTGCCACCGATCGAGGTATTCAGAGGTTGGAGGATGCCCTAGCTAGTCTGGGGAGACTGCTGTAGATCCCACATATGCCCCTAAGCAGCACAGAAGCATCCCAAGCGGAGCATCCTCCTCAAAGGGCATGAGGAGAAAAAGGATGGCTCAGCCCCATGGCATGAAGACTAAGAGGGGGAGGATTACACTCATCACTACCACCACTACGTCTACCACAACCACCACTATCACCATTCGACCCACCACCACTACCTCTACCACTACTACCACTACCATCATTTTACCCACCACCACTACTACCACTCCACCTACCATGACTACCACACCTCCGCCTGTTTAGCTGGCTAACCTGAACTGGTTAGTACTGAAGCTGTTGGCGACGGATGAGCAGATAGCCACTTAGTTGAATCAGCTAATGGAGCTCATTGTCTCCCAAGCCCAAAGGATTGAGGCTCAGAGCCAAGAGATCGTGGAGTTGCATTAGATGCAGGCTTCGTCAGTACAGAGGATTGAGGCTTAGAGTCAGGAGATCATATAGCTATGTGTGATGCAGGCATCCTCTGTACAGTGGATACATGATTTGGAGGCAAAGAACAAGAAGCTCATGCTGATGCTCAAGGGATCCAAGGAGAGCCTCTAAATTAGAGAAGGGGATGACGATGGTGATGATGATGATGATGATGATGATGATAATGATGAGGATGATACTGTTGATGATGGAGGAGATGATGATGCGGGAGGAGGATGAGAGTAGAGATAATGAGGAGGGTGATGATGCTACTGCATCTGTTGTCACTCAAGCAAGAAAGAGACGATCCAAGAAAGCTCGGGATCCAGGTGCCTCGTCCTCGGCGCCGCCAGCTAAAGAACCCATGATTCAAGATCAACGTAATGCCTAGATGTTTATGTATTTTGAACTTTTGTGTAATTGAATCATGTATTAAGCTCATGTACTGAATATTTATGTATATATTTGATTATTTAACTTTCTTGATTATTTACTAATGAATGATGTGTTACATGTTTTAAATCAAGCAGATCAACCATCTCAGTAGGATGAATATGATGTTGCTCCCCTGTAGCAGATCAGTCTCAATTCACTATGATACTTGATTGGCAAGGGATTATCAGGAGGTTAGTAAGCTATACTCCCGAAGAAGGAGAAATAATTCACGACCATAATGATGAGCAACTCGTAGAGATGATTAAATCTAGATGAACTAGTTAAAGATGCACCTACGTCGATGTTGCTAGTGATGATGAGCTCAACGATGAGGATGAGAAGGAGATTGAAGACGTCACAGCATAGCATTATCCAGAATATATTGATCAAGAGGGAACTGTGGTTCCTGATTTTGGGATACTCTCGACAGTGATATGTATGCTAAGTTGGATATGATGGAGAGGGAGGCCGAGAAATCATGTTGAGATCAAAAAGGCTGAATGGGTGGCTTGTTTTGCAGAGATCCGTGCCCAATGCACAACACCAAAGCCGAGTGCCTATGCCAAGCTCTACAAAGTAAAGAAACATCTAAAGGTGTCTGGCAAGATTATAACGTTGGCTTATTTTGAGGATCTTAATGTATATGCAGTGCAGAAGGAGAAAGGAATCGATTACTTCAGATTCCCACATGATCTGAAGACTCTCCCTGGTTTTGAGTTCAACTAGCTGGCACGCATGAACCTGTTGTATGTTGACCACAAGAAGATGTCAGGCTGGTTTGAAGCTGCGTAGAAGAACGAATACCACACTAGATGGGTTAACTTGAAGCCTCAACAACCTACGAGGTATATTCGAAGGTCGGAGGTGGACCCAAGGACTAGGAAACCCAAAGTGGTGCTGAAGTGGAGTCCTACGCGCCTTATGTCAAAGATTCCCATGAGGGAAATGCCACAAGACTTCACTCTCCACTTCAAGTGGTGGTATTATGATTGGAGAACAGGAGAAGCGGTCATAGTTTGGCAGAAAGAGCACCAAATGGAGACCATCCGGGTATTTGACCCAATGTGGCTAACCAACCTGTCAGCTAGTGATGTTTATACTTTATACAGGTGGCCATTATTCTATGTTATGTAGGATATGGTACAGGCCCTCCAGTTTCAGAACGTGATAACACTCTGTTTTGCATTTGAGATACATGCTGCAGTCATAGTCTAGGAGAGGGATAAGAAGTTCGACGAGCTAACGAAGGATGCCAGACGATGAAGGAAACTAGGTTCAAGGGGGAGCTTGTTGATACATATGTACCTAGTTTACGATCTTAATGTATATGTCTTTCATGTCCAAAATGTAAAAAAAATGTATGTGTTGAATGAACTAGAATATGTGATTGATGATCTTAATGTTAAATGTTTCAGTGTGTGTTTCAATGTCTATTATTTATTAACGCACATTGAACTAACTATATAGTTTGGTGGTTGTTTGAATAGATCTTAGTCAAGTAATGATTGAGAAACATATTCAAACTTAGTGGTGTCAATCATTACTTCAAAGAGTGTATGAATAATCTTCCACAAAGAATTTGTTGTTTTGTAATTCTAACATCTAATCAATATTTCTTCAAGTAGAGCCATACTAAGTAAGCTATTTGGCTTAATATCGACTTTAACCTTGTTAATATCATTTGGTGACAAATCCTTTGTACTTGTTGGTTGATTATTGTCATTATAATCCGCCCAAGAGTGGGTGGAATATAAGGACCTTGAGTTATTGATACCCATAAGTCAGAATCTGTATAATTCAAATGATTCTTGAACTTGATTTTCCAGTATTTAAAATCTGCTTCTGTTTCCAACTTTAAAGGTTGGTATGATGATCCACCAAAGTTACTCATGTTTTGATTTGTTGAATCAAAAAATTGGTAATGTATTGTACAAATAAATATGAACAATTTAGGAATGTCAATCAATAACCAAGATCTACTATTCAATTGATTTGAATATTGACCTAAGCTATTCAAGCAATGTAACAGTACTTGCTGAAGGGCAATTCACAATTTTTAATAAAATTTCACAAAAATCAATTTGCTTAAAAACAATAGATCGAATCAGCAAAAACTGGAAAATCTACTGAAACAAGCAAACAATTAAATACTATTAACACTCATAGATCAATCGATAAAAATCATTGAGCACTTGGCTCTTGTTGGACCAAAAGAACCAATGAGCCTGATCAAAAAAACCTCCAAGTCCCACAGACATTACAACTGCTGAAGAAGATCACAACAGCTGAAGACATCAGCTGATTACAAGGTCTGAAGACAGAGTCTGAAGACAAGATCTGAAGATTTCTACTAAAGACAAAGTTTGAAAGTAAAGTACTCAAGACAATGTCTGAAAGTGAAGTACTCAAGAGAAAGTCTGAAGCTATCAGCTGAAGACAACGTCTGAAATAAAAGTCTGAAGAACAAAGACCGAAGACTAGAGTGATCAGTAGTTGTCACAACAGCTGAAGTTATTAACTTCAGTAGTTGTGATGGTTTTCCTTTTTAGTACTTGTAATTTATCTTTCAGTAGTTTATAGTTTCAGTAGTTTTAGTTCAGTAGTTTTATGTTCTTGTACTTAGCATTCTCTGAGATGTGATCAGTTGTTGAGAACATTCTTTGTAGTTTGCATAGTTTTCAGTTGTTTGTATAATTTTGTTAGATGTCACTATCAAGTGACATCAGCAGACGTCACATTCCTTATATAAGGAATTTTGACCTAATTGTAACATGTGACTTTCATCCACCACGAAAGCATTTGAATGAAATATTCCTTTTGTAGAATTCTCTCTCTTTCTATAACCGTGTACTATTCCATTGAATATCAATTGAGTTCTTGCTAAATTTCTAGTTCATTGTTCGAATTCCACTGCAATCTACTCTAATTAATCAAAATTAAATCACTAATCCTAACAAATGGTATCAGAGCTGGTTAATCATTGATTGATCTAACAATTGGTCATTGAAACTGCTATTCCGATATCTAAGTTTGATCGAATTAGCATATTTGCAAGAATTGGTTATAGAGATTGAATTTCTGCTGCTTTCAGTTATTTGCTTTGAGTTTTCTATTGGTTCGTATTGAGTTTGTTGTGTTTTACGCTAAATCGGTTAAAACTTAATTGAATTTGATTGAATCTAAGAATGACTACTCCTTCTAATGACCCTCACAATACTGGCTCCTCAACCAAGCTTCCAATGCTGGTTATGACTGAGTATAACATATGGCAACGAAGAATGCTCCATCACCTGTCTGTTAACAGTTCAGGTTGTTGGACATCTGTGGTACATGGTCCACACAAGCCTATGGTGCACAATCCGGAAACCAACCAAATCGTTCCGAAGAAGAAGGAACAATACTCAGATGAGGATCAAAAACTGTTTGAGATTGATGCTAAAGCCCATGGAATTCTGGCCATGGCACCGCCGAATGAAATCAATTATGGGCTTATGCATCATGAAACTGCTCATGACCTCTAGAATGCATTGAAAGAACAATTTGGTGGAACAGATGAGGTCTTAGCAAACAACAGAGAAATCCTTGCCCAATAATATGAGACATTCTCTCATAGGAAGGGTGAGACACTGACTCAACAGTTTGAGCGTTTTTCCTCTTTGATCTCTGAGCTGAAAATGGTCAAACATGAATATGATGGGTTGATAGAACACAAAATAAAAAGTTTAACCTTTTAAACTTTCTGAAAAACGCAGCGGAAGTATAGCATTATAACATGTTTATAAATTGAAATTTTCATGTTCTTAATGATGTTTTAAGATGGAAAAAACAAACCCAAATCAAAAGGATCTTTAATATGTGAATGAACAAGCTATGAACATATGTTAAACTACATAAAATCACAGCTTCAATGAGCTGTGATAACTACCTTATTCAGCAGCAAAACGACCAAAGAAACGTTGATTTTGGATGCTAAAATCGACCAAGACTTCAAGTGTAGAGGTCCTCAAGCTTGTATACCCAAAGACCTTTGCTAAACACGTTGTTGTTAGGAAGAACACTACACCAAAATCACTCCAAAACTCCTCCAATGCTGCTGCCTGGCCGAAAGTTTAGAGAGAGAGAGTGAGGAGTTTTTGGTCTATTGCATGTGAAGAGATTGGATGGAGATCAAGGAAATCAAGACTTGTTAATG
Organism: Flaveria trinervia; assembly: GCA_025506515.1. Classification (NCBI taxonomy): domain Eukaryota; kingdom Viridiplantae; phylum Streptophyta; class Magnoliopsida; order Asterales; family Asteraceae; genus Flaveria; species Flaveria trinervia. Next base: position 20,301,116 of record CM046441.1, read on the forward strand.
TGTGTGGTGTTCAAGGCAAAAGGTCCAATAATAAAACAAAGGGTTTTGATCAAAAAGAGTTTCCCCCTTTTTTTTAATTGAACACATACACACAAGTTTAATGGTTTTGTAACTAGACATACAATTAACCATTTAATTGTATGTACAAGTTATATAACTTATACAATTAATCATTTAACTTATAAGTTATAATCTCTCATTATTATTTGGTGTTATCTAACCAATTTAAATAACACAACAAAATATCCTAATAAGTTGTTCCCTCTCATATCTTAAATACCGCCTAACAACGGTTTACTACCCTTAATACGCATAACTTATGGCCATTCAATAACGTCATTCCATTTAAGTATCCAACTTGAAATGATTTAGATGAATTAATAATCTATCCTTTTGTTACAGATGTCATGTTAAATCCAAGGACACAGAATGATCATTCTTTGTTGATTTAACTTAATAAGGCCTTAGACATCTAACTCTCAACGAATAAGAGGAACAAATTCCATCTTGACCACATACGTTTTTCACAAACACCTCGTGTCATACCTGAACATACCCTTATGTACTATCCACTATTTCAGGACAGTGAAGAATAAGCTCAAGGTATAACACTTGGTGAATATTAAAACCCAATATGTATCTCAGGTCTGAGGATACCAAATGATATTGGCCTTTACTCAAATTTACTTATGATCAATCAATAAGATTCCATGTAGTAAAATTTGAGATGCGGGTTAGTCCAATATTTGTATCCCACAAATATCTATGAACCTTGGTAGCAACCCATTGCTCTGTATTCATCCTTATGAATATCAACCAATCCAAGTTCATAATAGTCTTATCCTCAATACTTGTTCCCACAAGTCTGAATGACTACGGATATTTAGAGTAAACAATTTACTCATGGATTAAACATGCTAAATTGGAACATTAATTGAAACATTATAACCAAATAATTTTATTCAAATAATAAAGAGTTCCGTATAACCAAATACAAAATTTACAAATCAAATCCAATCACTAGAATATCAAAGGCTCATGGCACAAGTATGACCTTCATGCTTTGCCTTTTCAAGGAGCTTCGTGAGAGGATCCGCAATGTTTTGATCCGTGTGAACTTTGCGAATACATATCTTTCCTTTTTCAACTTCATCTCGTATGTAGTTGAATCTCCGCTCAATGTGCCTAGTCTTTTGATGAACACGGGGTTCCTTGATTTGAGCAATCGCACCCTCGTTGTCACAAAAGATCTCTAGGGGGTCCTGAATGGAAGGGACAACCCCTAGATGGCAATGAATTTCTTCAACTATGCAGCTTCTTGAGCTGCTAATGAGGCGGCAACGTATTCTGATTCGGTAGTTGATAGAGCCACCACATCCTGCTTGGAGCTCTTCCAAGAGACCGCTCCTCCATTCAGAAGGAAAATGTATCCCGATTGGGATCGTGAATCGTCACGATTGGTTTGGAAACTCGCATCAGTGTAACCTTTTACAACGAGTTCCTCATCACGAGATCCATAGATTAAGAACATATCTCTTGTCCTCCTTAGGTACTTAAGTATGTTCTTAATAGTCATCCAATGACTGTTTCCAGGATTTTGCTGGTAATGGCTTGTCATGCTTAAGGCGCATGACACGTCCGGTCGAGTGCATATCATCACATACATGATGGATCCAATAGCAGATGCGTATGGGATTGCCTTCATTTTATCTTGCTCATCCTTTGAGCTTGGACATTGAGTCATACTCAATATCGTTCCTCTTTGAATAGTTACGATACCTTTCTTAGAGTTCTCCTTCTTGAACCTTTTCAAGATTTTATCAATATATGCATTTTGATTTAAACCAATCAACCGCCTTGATCTATCCTATAGATCTTTATTCCCAGAATATAGGCGGCTTCACCAAGATCCTTAATGGAAAAACAACTTCCAAGTCAGGTTTTTACACCTTCCAAGGTTGGAATGTCATTTCCAAATAGTAGTATGTCATCAACATACAATACTAGGAAAGTTACAGTGTTCCCACTAGCCTTCTTATACACACAAGCCTCATTAGCATTTTTGATGAAGCCGAATTTCTTTACCTTCTCATCAAAACGGTGATTCCAGCTTCTCAATGCTTGTTTTAATCCACAGATTGATTTCTTTAACTTGCATACTTTATTAGGATGTTTTGGATCCACAAAACCTTCAGGCTGAACCATATAGACATCTTCCTCAAGATATCTATTTAGGAAAGCGTTTTGACATCCATTTGCCAAATCTCATAATCGTAATGAGCAGCTATGGCAAACAGTATCCTTATAGACTTTAGCATCGCAACAGGTGAGAAGGTTTCATCATAATCAACCCCTTGAGTTTGAGTGAAACCCTTTGCTACAAGTCTAGCTTTATAAGTATCCAAGTTTCCATGCATATCGGTTTCTTCTTGAAAACCCACTTACTTCCAACTATCTTGGAATTAAGAGGTGGTACAACAAGTGCCCAAACTTGATTGTCATACATGGATTGCATCTCAACGTTCATGGCTTCGAGCCATTTGTCAAAATCCGAATTGGACACTGCATTATGGTATGTGGTTGGTTCATCTGAATCTATCACATAGCATCCATCCATGAAAAATCCGTATCTTTCAGGTGGATTACTAGTTCTACCACTTCTACGATGTCCTGTGTATATTGATCAACCCCTTGATCCTCCTCAACATCCTCATGTTGAGTGTTGGTTTCAACCAAACGTGCATCGGGTTGTGGTTCTTGATCTTCCTCAAGATCCACTGTTCTACTGCAAGCTCCTTCCATAAGGAACTTTGCTTCTAAGAACTCACCCTTTCTGGCAACAAACACCTTTTGTTCTAGTGGATCATAGAAATAATATCCCATAAAATCTCTAGGATATCCAACAAAGATACACTTGGTGGATCAGACTTCTAATTTGTTTGGGGTGGGAGTCTTAACATAAGCCTCACAACCCCAGACCCTTAAGTATGATAGGGATGGAACTCTTCCATGCCATATCTCAAAAGGTGTCCTCTCCACCTTTTTGGTTGGGGCCATATTTAGAATACCCCGCGGAGAGCAAAGCGAAACCCCAAAATGATAGAGGTAATGTGCTTTTAGCCATCATAGATCGAACCATATCCAATAAGGTTCAATTTCTCCTTTCAGACACACCATTATGTTGTGGTGTTCCAGGTGGAATGAGTTGTGAGACAATCCCACAACTCCTAAGATGATCTTGAAAAACATCACTTAGGTATTCACCACCCCTATCGGTGCGGAGAACTTTAATAGATTTGTTAAGCTGATTTTCTACTTCATTCTTGAAGATTTTGAACATTTCAAAAGCTTCATCTTTGTGCCTTAATAAGTACACATACCCATAGCGATTATAATCGTCGGTAAAGGTAATGAAGTATCTTTCACCATTCCTAGTCATTGGCTTAAAAGGACCACATACATCTGAATGTATGATACCTAATAAATCTTTTCCCTTTCGTTTGTTCCACTTAAGGGTTCCTTAGTCATTTTTCCTTGTAAACAAGATTCACAAACATCAAATGAATCACATTCATTTGTTTTCAAAAGACCCTTCTTTTGAAGTGTTTGTATGCGTTTCTTGTTTATATGACCAAGACGACAATGCCAAAGATAGGTATCATTCAAATCCAATTTGAGTTTCTTGGTGATAGTTTGGTACAATGTACTACTTAAGGTATTTTCATGAACCAATTCATAAATCCCATTGATGGTAATAGCTTTAAAATAGAACACATCATTTAAAGAAACGTGAATATCATTTTCAACAAAAGATAATACATAATCATAATGTCTTAATTGGGATACAGAAATGATGTTCCTAGTCAAACTAGGAGCATACAAAACATTCTTCAAACTAATATACAAGCCACTTGGAAGTTTTGGGATGTAGTCCCCATGAGCTTCAACTAAGACTTTAGTTCCATTCCCATGAATAGGCTTACATCCCCCCCTTGATTGAAATCCCTACTTCTTGTGAACCCCTGCAACAAATTGCAAATATGAGTTCCACACCCAGTATCTAATACCCATGTGTTTGAAGATGTAACATTAAGATCAATATGAATCATGTATGTTGTACCTGAGGTCTGACCGGCATCCCTTTTTGCTTTCAACTCTTGGAGATGGACGGGACAATTCCTTGCCCAATGTCCAATCTCCCCACACTTGAGGCATGGGTCATTAGTAGCAACCTTTTGCTTCTTCTCTTGTGGTTTGGGTGGTACCCTTACCACCCCTTTCCCCTTTCCCCAAACGGGTCCCTTACCCTTGCCAACCTTTGCCTTCGGTGCGAGATAAGGCCTTTTCTTGTTCCCACCTTCATTGATGGTGAGAACGGGTAAAACCCTTTTACCCATGGCCGCCTCGACCGTATTGAGCATTTAGTGAAGCTCACCAATGCTTTTATCCCAAGCATTCATGTTGTATTCAACACGAATGTCTTGAACTTCTTGGTAAGGCCATTAAGGATCAAATCTGTGGCCAATTCCTTCGAGACACGAGAATTAAGCCTCTCGAGGCGGTCAATATGACTTTTCATCTTAAGTACATAAGATGAAACAGATTGGTTGTCGTCCATACGACATGTATGGAGTGCTCGAACCGTTTTGAAGTGCTCAATCCTTGCTTGTTGTTGGAACGTTTCCTTTAGCTGGGTTATCATGTCGTAAGCTCCGTGATGTTCATACTCCTTTTGGAGATCCGGAGTCATGCTCGCTAGCATGAGACAAGACACTTGGACAGAGTCCTCAGTGTACTTGAGCCAATCATTGTAGGCCTCCTCATCATCCTCAGTAGGTTGATCGGGGATAGGGTCGTCTAAAACATATGATCTTCTCTCTTGCTTGAGAACGATTGTCAAGTTTCGATACCAATCAATAAAGTTGTTATGATTTAGACGTTCCTTTTGGAGGTCACTCGTAATGATTGGTTGGACGCGGATGAGTTATCATGATTGTCATTATTTGTGGCCATCTACAAAATTTACAAAGATCTATTTTAGTATTTTCGATATTGCCAATTTTTAATAATTAATGCCTTCTAAGGTCATTTTTATATTAAAATCTAGATCCTAACATTACATTTAAATTGTGGTTAGGTGACCTTTATCCCATGATTTATATTAATAAGGTGGTCAACGTTTGACGATTGCAACCATTTGCAACTTCTAGAAATATGGGATCGACTTGAAACATCATATGTAAAGTCGGCATGTTAATCCCATCAACACCATTTGGAAACCACACCGTAGGTGATCCATTTGACATGGTTTGAAAATCAAGATACCCTACTTAGACCTACGTGTGAGTTTGCCAAAATAAGTGGTTAGGTGACCTTTATCCCACAAATAAGGCGTTCTCACCTCAAATTGCAAGTTCCCTGAAAATGGTTAGGTGACCTTTATCCCACTAAGAGTTCCCAAGTGACTCAAGTGTTGTGTAAAAGGACGGTGTTGATCTTGTTTAAAATTTTAGATATTTCATAATACAAGTTTTAGAAAACTCTATGTACTTGTATGTGCATGCTTTCAAATACAAGGTACCCTGTGGTCCTTTGATTAAAACCAATTTTAATCTTTAAAATCATTAAATCATTTTAATAACCTTTTATTACTTTTAATGATTAAGAACTACCAATTTTCAGCTTGTAAAGTTTTGTTAATGAGTTTGTAATGTATGACAAAATATCAACCAAACAATCAAACAAGCATAAACATACAAACATGAGTGCATAACCACAGCCACTAAGTTGACAACACTTGTTTGCCATCACAAGTGTCATCATAAGGTCTTTCCTAAGGGTTGTAATGACACATTATATGTGTCCATGGACTCCCACTTGAATCCATATCCAAATACTTCAAGGTCCATGTTTTTGATGTCCATCTTTGGCTCTTGATCTTGTGCATCTTCCTTTTACAAAATTGTATCCTAATACATTTTTTCTAATAAAAGAAATGCACTTAATCTATTAATTACATAACCAAATGAACAAATAATTACAACCCAAATAATAAACATAAAAATTACAACCCAATTGAATGAATAAAAACCAACCATTCCAATCATCCAAATCAAAAGGCCAAAGGCTAGGTTATGCACACTAACATCCAATGATCATATCATCCAAACATATGATAAAACCCCACTTAAAAACACCAAATTTCAGCCAACATAAACTGAAATTTTGGGTTTTAAACATTGTCCAACAATCAATATTTCATAATATATATCTTTCAAGGTCTAATCACTAGCATGTGTGATATGACCTTGAAAGTTTGGGGAATCATTCATACAAAATATAGCAGCCCAAAATGAGCCTATAATAAGTTGATAATACTTCTTTAAAACAGATTTTAAAGACTAAGAAAAAGCAAGTTATCCACATAACCGGCTCTTGATGCCATTGATGGGTTTGAAAGAACACAAAATAAACAAGTTTAACCTTTTAAACTTTCTCAAAAATGCAGCGGAAGTATAGCATTATAACATGTTTATAAACTGAAAATTTCATGTTCTTAATGATGTTTTAAGATGGAAAAAACAAACCCAAATCAAAAGTATCTTTAATATGTGAATGAACAAGCTATGAACATATGTTAAACTACATAAAATCACAGCTTCAATTAGCTGTGATAACTACCTTATTCAGCAGCAAAACGACCAAAGAAAGGGAGATTTTAGATGCAAAAATCGACCAAGACTTCAACTGTAGAGGTCCTCAAGCTTGTATACCCAAAGCCCTTTGCTAAACACCTTCTTGTTAGGAAGAACACTACACCAAAATCACTCCAAAACTCCTCCAATGCTGCTTCCTGGCCAAAAGTTTAGAGAGAGAGTGAGGAGTTTTTGGTCTATTGCATGTGAAGAGATTGGATGGAGATCAAGGAAATCAAGACTTGTTACTGTGTGTGGTGTTCAAGGCAAAAGGTCCAATAATAAAACAAAGGGGGGTGGCCGCAATTTTTGATCCGAAAGGGTTTCCCCCTTTTATTTTAAATTGAACACATACACACAAGTTTAATGGTCTTGTAACTAGACATACAATTAACCATTTAATTGTATGTACAAGTTATATAACTTATACAATTAATCATTTAACTTATAAGTTATAATCTCTCATTATTATTTGGTGTCATCTAACCAATTTAAATAACACATCAAATAATATTATTGAACAAAATATCCTAATAAGTTGTTCCCTCTCATATGCAACTTATTTAGAAAACCCATTTTCTAAATTGGTGTAAATATTTAATTGCATCATCATATTATCAATTGAATATTAATTGGTGTTTGCTAAGCTTGTTATTGGGTATAACCCGACTTGGATCATAACGTACTAACCGCATCAATATTCTACGTGTCTTGGAAATATAGAATCCTACAGAATACACTAATAGCCAGATGAACAACAGATTCCTCAGATCACGCCTGAGAGATGGGACACATATACCATTGTCCTACGCTCCTGTGCAAATCTGGATAGCCTATCTCTCACCCAACTCCATGGGAAACTGCTTACATTTAAAAAAAAAGATAGAGCAGAAAAGGTTGGCATCATGAGGAAAGCTCACTGATGACTTTGTACCAGGGAACACTACCTTGGTTGGTCATGAGTCAGAATATGCTGCATGAGAAAGCCATTATGATAAGCATATAGATTTCTCTTCAAACAGTTCTAATCATGCATTTGTTAGTGTTGATAGTCAGTCAGGCTGTAATAGTGACAATTTGTGCTTCATTATAGATGATTTGAAAGGTATTGTTGATGATGACTTAGAAGATATGGATATTCTGAGCCAAATGGTCTTGATTAATATCAGATCTCAAAAGTTCTACAAGAGAACTGGTAGGAAATTTCCAGGACTCTCTGGCAAAACCAAAGTTGGTTTTGACAAGAGTAAGTTGAGTTGTCACAAATGCCACAGGCTTGGGCACTTTGCAAGAGAGTGTAGATCAACTGGATCTAACTCCTCTACACCCTTTGTGACTTTTCCAAGCAATAGTTCACAAAACAGAGGGCAACATCCTGCTAGTTTGGTCATCACTCACAACCTCTATCTCTTGTATATTTTGTCCCTCACGGTCCAATGCCATATCTATATCCCTGCTATTACATGCCATAGCCAAATCAAGTTCAAGTTCCTATTGCACAACAACCTCAAGCCTTACCTAAGCCTCAACCATCTCAACCATCTCAATCACAACCTCATCACAGCTTCTTCACCCCTGGTGTTGTTGACTGGAGTAGTTTACCAGATGATCTTTCTGGTAATGAGCAATTATTTGCTAGTGATGGTCAACATGGTGGTGAATATCCTTTTGGGAATCTTGCTCTCATGGCCCTAGAGTCTACTGAGGGTTCATGCTCCAATGCATCTTCATCATAGGTAACCCAGGTATCCTTTGAGGCTAAGGCCAAGCTATATTCTGAATCTTACATATCTGCATTTATCACTATTAGAGAGGCAAATGTAGCTTTAATAAATCAAAATCTTGAGCTTGAGCAAACCCTTTCCAAAAGAAAAGCCGAGTATGAGTCTGTCCTTAAAGATAAAGATGATGAGTTTTATAAGCTTAAATGCCAATTAAATGATGAAAAGGCTAAGGTTGAGGTCATTCTTGAGAACCACAGAGATCTCAAAGAAACACTTGCAGCTACCCAAGTTGAGTGTGACCGCTGGGTATCATCTTGCAAGGGATTTGAAATGCTCCTGGGCTAGCAAACAGTTTCGAATGTGAAGTTTGGAATAGGTTACAATCACATTGCACCACCTACTGATTTTACTCCAAAATCAATAGTAAAACCTGAAGGTGAAAGTAATTTCCAAACCACATCATCATGTGTATCATCCTCAAGAGATCACCCAAAATCAGAAGATGAAATCAGTGTTGATACCAGAGCAAATCAATTGCCTGATGGGTTAACTACTGATAAGCACATGAAGCTGAGTACTTCAGATGTTGTCCCTCAAAGTACCTCAAGTACTGAAGGGCAAGTCACAACATCTGAAAAGCATTTCAAATCAACTAAAATAAAAGGATTAACAACTGTTAAGGAATCTATCATACGGTCTTTCAGGACGGATAAAGAACAGCTGAAGAACAAGTCTTCAGTTGTTACATATCCTTCTGTACTTAACACAAGTACTGAAAGGAGGAAAGTAGTGAAGATCACACCTTCAGTAGTTTCCACTTCAGCAGTTGATCAATCCAAGATGAAGAATAAGCCATGTGACATATGTGGTAAATTCATTCATCTTTCTGATGAATTCTGGTACAAAAAGGTTCCAAACTCAACAGAGATAAGCTCATTAAAATACAGATGGATGAAATGAAAAATGAGTTTGAGACCAAGTTTGTACCACAGTCCTCCCAAATTGATAAACCCAAGGCTTCACCCAAATTCAAAAAGAATGATAGAGTTTATCATAAAATAGCTGATAGTGTTCCTCATGATAAAAATCAGACTAAGTCTGTGAATTTAAAGGAGGAAATGGTGGGCCACAAGAACTCATCAAAAACAAGTAGTGATGTGTCACAAGAGCTGAAAGCTTTAGCTACAAATCAGACACAACTTGTTATGATGGTTCAGCATTTGTTGGGGAGAGTTAACCAATTAGATGCACCTGTGATCAAACCACTGAAAAGGTATTCCAAGCCCAAATCCAAGGAATCCATTTCAGCACCATCTCCACCTTCATCAGCTGTTAATCATGAGAAACAAGTTATGGTTAAATTTGTTGATGAAAACAGACCCAAAACCACAAAAGTTTGGGTCTCAAAACCTAACTACTTCCTTGTGATGAATGCAGGGTTCTTCAGCATGCCAATGAAGCATCTCGTATGTAGAAAGTGGAGGATCTATGCTATGACAGGGAGCAGTTCTCTTCTTAATGACTACTCTCAAGGAAAGAAGGGATTTGTTTCATTTAGAAATGATGCTAAGGGTTACATCATGGGGAAAGGATATGTGTCTAATGGAGAAATCAGATTTGATGATGTTAACCATGTGGAGAATCTCAAGTATAATCTACTGAGTGTCAGTCAGATGTGTGATAAAGGGCATGTTACACTTTTCACAGGCCAGAACTACAGGATTCTGTCTTCTACAGTTCAGAGGCTGATTGACAAGGTATTGGATGAACATACTCTCCTGAAGGCCAACAGGATTGGAAGAGTATATGCCCTGGATTTGTCAAAGAAGATTGATTTGAAGGGTCATCCTTGCCTGTTCTCCAAAGCCTCTCCTCAGGAATCTAAACTATGGCACAGAAGGCTGGGTCATGTAAATCTCAAAAACATGATTCAACTGATCCACAATAGTTTAGTGAGAGGTCTAGCAATAAAGGAGTTCCACTGTGATTAAACCTGCACTGCTTGTTTGAAAGGAAAACATCACAAAGTCTCATTCCTTCCTATTGAAGAACCAAAGTCCACTGCCTCTTTGCATTTACTACACATGGATCTATTTGGTCCTGTGAGAGTGATGAGCCTGGCAAAGAAGAAATACAGTCTGGTAATTGTGGATGATTACTCAAGATTTGTATGGACTTTCTTCTTGCATTCAAAGGACGAGGTTGCTTAGACGATTATAAACTTTGTGTTGTATGTTGAGAAGTAGTATTCCCTATCAGTCAAGTGTATAGGAGTGATAATGGAACAGAGTTAAGAATCCATACACTTGATGATTTTTATCTCTCAAAGGGAATCAAGAGGCAGTTTAGCATCCCAAGGACTCCAGAACAAAATGGAGTAGTGGAGAGAAAGAACAGGACCCTAATTGAAGTTGCAAGGTCCATGTTGGCTGACTCTGGTTTGCCATTGACCTTTTGGGCTGAAGCCGTCAACACAGCTTGCTATGTGCTGAATAGAGTTTTAGTAAATCAGAGGTTGATGAAGACTCCATATGAAGTTCTACATCATTTGGCTCCTCTAATTTCATTCTTCAAAGCCTTTGGGTGTCCTTGTTTCATTCTCAACACAAAGGATTAACTCCACAAATTTGATCCTAAGGTGGATGCGGGGTATTTTGTAGGATATTCATCCACATGCAAGGCTTACAGAGTCTTCAACTGCAGAACAAAGATTTTTGAATAAACCTTGCATGTGAAGTTCAATGAATCTCCTAAGGATAAAATTCCATAAAACCCTGTGGAGTTGTTTGATCTGGATATACTGCAATATGTTCCTTATCAACCTCCAGTTGTTGCAAATCATGTGAATAAATCATCTTCTGCAGCAAGTCTTTCACCTGGTGGTACTGAAGTTGATGATGATATCAGTACTCACCTTTTCAAGTTTAGTGATCAACTGCCTGAGTCCACTAAACTTGATGTTCGTGTAGCTTGAGCAGCTCCATCCACAACAAATGTTGATGAGATTTTTGACTCCTCTACATCATTTGAATTGCCATCTCATACTTGGTTGAGTCTGGATCAACATCTGTTGCTGCTGAACCTGCTACAAAACTTGCACTCATCTTATAGTGTACCAAGAGCTGAAGAATCACCCCATGTCTCAAATCATTGGTGATATCAATGCTGGTGTCTCAACCAGAAGTCAATTGTCCAACTTCTGCTTCTATGCTCTCTTCATCGGTCAGCTAGAGCCAAAGAACTATAATGTTGCTTTAAGAGACAATGGATGGGTTGAAGCCATGCAGCTTGAGCTTCTTTAGTTCAAAAACCAGCAAGTGGGGGAACTGGTTCCTCTACCCCCAGGTAAGTGTGCAATAGGCACTAAGTGGGTGTTTAGGAATAAAACTGATGTAAATGGGCTTATTGTCAAGAACAACGCTAGATTGGTTGTACAGGGTTTTTCACAAGAAGAAGGTATTGATTATGATGAAACCTTTGCCGCTGTAGCCAGGCGGCAATTAGATTGTTTTTAGCCTATGCTGCATTCTACAATCTTAAAGTTTTTCAAATGGATGTCAAAAGTGCTTTTTTATATGGTAAAATAAAAGAAGAGGTTTATGTGTGTCAACCACCAGGTTTTAAGGACAATAAACATCCTGATTAGGTGTATAAACTTGATAAGGCTGTTTATGGGTTGAAGCAAGCTCTTAGAGCCTGGTATGAAACACTTTCAAATTTCTTCTTCAAAATAATTTCACTAGAGGCTCCATAGATAAAACTTTGTTTATTAAGAAAGTGGATCAGCATAAGCTACTTGTTCAAATTTATGTTGATGATATAATTTTTGCATCCTCTGATCCCTAGTTATGTGATGGAACAAAAGTTTGAAATGAGTGCAATGGGCGAATTACAGTTCTTTCTAGGCTTGCAAATCAAACAAAAGGCTGATGGAACCTTCATTCATTAGTCAAAATATACAAAAAATCTTTTGAATAAGTTTGATTTACAAAAGTGTAAGCCATGTTCTACTCCCATGTGCAACACCACCTAACTGGATGTAGATCAGAAAGGTAAAGCTATTGATGAAACACTTTACACATGTATGATTGGGTCCTTGATGTACTTAACAACTTCTAGACCAGATATTATGTTTGCAAATTGTGTTTGTGCTAGATCTCAGGCTGCTCCTAAAGAGTCCCCTTTGATTGTAGTGAAGAGGATCTTTAGATATGTACAAGGTACATAATCTCTGGGTCTTTGGTATTCCACTGGACACTCTTGCAAATTAGTTGCTTTTTCTGATAGTGACTATGCAGGGTGTAAGTTAACCAGAAAGTCAACTTCTGGTGGAAGTCAATTGCTAGGCAACTGTTTGATTTCTTGGCAGAATAAGAAACAAACATCTGTTGCTACATCCACTGCTGAAGCAAAGTACATTGCTGCTACAAGTTGTACATCTCAGGTACTCTGGCTTCAGAACCAATTATTGGATTATGGCATTACAGAGACTAAGACTCCAATGTTAATGGATAGTGCTTCAGCTCTGTGTATTGTCAAGAATCCAGTCCAGCATTCTAGGACCAAACATATAGAGATCAGACAACATTTTATTAGGGATTGTTATGAAAAAGGTTTGATTGATCCAAAGTTTGTGCCAAGTGCTCATGAGCTTGCAGATATATTTACTAAGCCTTTGGATAGTTCAACTTTCCAAAACCTTGTGTTAAGGCTTGGTATGCTGCAGCTAGAATAAGTGACAACTACTGATGATCTCAGTAAACAACTAGTGATGACCATTAGTAAACATGTCACAAATAAGTACTCATAAGTTTGTAGGATTCTATATGCCCAAGACACGTAGAACATTGATGCGGTTAGTACGTTATGATCCAAGTCGGGTTATACGCAATAACAAGCTTAGCAAACACCAATTAATATTTAATTAATGATATGATCATGCAATTAAATATTTGCACCAATTTAGAAAATGGGTTTTCTAAATAAGTTGCATATGAGAGGGAACAACTTATTAGGATATTTTGTTCAATAATATTTTTTAAATGTCATTTAAATTAGTTAGATGACATCAAATAATAATGAGAAATTATAACTTATAAGTTAAATGGTTAATTGTGTAAGTTATATAACTTGTACATGCAATTAAATGGTTAATTGCATGTCTAGTTAAAAGACCATTTAATGTATGATTGTGTGATAAAATTTAAAAGGGGGAAACCCTTTTTAACTTATAATTTCGGCCACCCCCCTTAACATATCATTGGTTCTTTTATTTTGAAAGACTACACACATCATAAATGTTTTTTTGCGTTCTTCATTTTTCTCAACACACTCAACACATGCAAACGAGCCAAAAACTCTCTCTTCTCTCCCAACAAACTCGGTTCTAGCAGCTTTCCTTTGTGGGTTTTGAAGGTTTTTGGTGGTGTTTCTTCCTAACAAGAATGTGCTTTGCAAGGGCTTGTGGTATAGACACTTGAGGGCTTCTTCTCTTGAAGTCTTGGTCGTTTTTGGTGCATCTAACACCTCCATTCTTGGTCGACATTTCAGCTGCAGAAAGGTAGTAAATCACAGCTTTATATAGCTGTGATTTTATGTGCATTTCATTATGTTTATAGCTTGTTCATTCACATAAATGATCCTTTTTGATTTGGGTTTGTTTTCCATCTTAAAACATAACTAAGAACATGAAATTTTCAGCTTTAAAATCGGTTTTAAAAGCTACATATCCGCTGTGTTTTCTGAAAGTTTAAATGGTTAAACATGGATTTTGTGTTCTAGCAAACCCGTCAAATGGCATCAAGAGCCGGTTATGTGGATGACTTGCTTGTTTTGTCCTTTAAAATAGGTTTTAAAGGATGATAATAATCTAAATATAAGCTGATTTGGGGCTGCTATGTTTCTGTTTTGTTGAATCCCCAACTTTCAAGATTATATTATACATGCTTAAGATTAAATCTTGAAGGATATATATATGTTGATATGTTGTGTTGTTTGGACAACATCTAAACCCGAATTTTTCAGTTTATGTTGGCTGAAAATTCGTTGGTTTTAAGGGGATTCATAGTCATATTTTGGATGATATAATGGATGCTTATTTTAGTGCATAACCTAGCCATTGACCTTGTGTGGTTTGGGTGTTTGTAATGGTTGTATTCATTCATTCAATTGGGTTGTATTATCTATTGTTTCAAGTGTAATTTTATTTATTGTTGGGTTGTAATAAATAGATTGGGTGTAATTTCATTTTACTAGATATCATGTATTAGGACCTTATATCTTGTAATATGAAGACATATGCCTTGGAAGCACAAAGGAAGACACTAAAGAAACATGGAGCATTTTGGATGCGGTTTCAAGTGGGAGGCTTTTGGAAGCTTTCTATGTGTTCTCTTGTTGTAACCTTAGAAAAGACCAAATGACAACACTTGTGATGGCAAACAAGTGTTGTCAACATAAGGGCTATGGTTATGCACATATGATTGTTAATGTTTATGCTTGTTTAAATGTTTGTTGTTTGTTTGAATGGTTGATGTTTTGACATACATTACAAACTCACTAACAACTTAACAAGCTGAAAATTGATGGTTCTAAAAGTTTATATAAAGTTATTAAAATGGTTTAATGATTTTAAAGATTAAAATTGGTTTTAATCAAAGGACCATAGGGCACCTTGTATTTGATTGCATGCAAATACAAGTACATAGAGTTTTCTAAACTAATATTATGTAACCTCTAAATATTCTTTAACAAGATCGACACCGTCCTTTTACACAACACTTGAGTCACTTGAGAACTCTTAGTGGGATAAAGGTCAACTAACCACTTTGAGGGAACTCGTGATTCAAGCTGAGAATGCCTTATTTGTGGGATAAAGGTCACCTAACCACTTGTTTTGGCAAACTCACACGTGGGTGTAAGTAGGGTGTCTTGATTTGCAAATCATGTCAAATGGATCACCTACGATGTGGTTTCCAAATGGTGTTGATGGGATTAACATGCTGACTTTACATATGATGTTTCAAGTCGATCCCATATTTCTAGAAGTTGCAAATGGTTGCAATCGTCAAACGTTGACCACCTTATTAATTTAAAACGTGGGATAAAGGTCACCTAACCACAATTTAAATGTAATGTTGGGTTCTAGATTTTAATATGAAAAGACCTTAAAAGGCATTTATTACTAAATTACAATATCGAAAATACTAAAATAAAACTTTGTTAAATTTTGTAGATGGCCTCAAATAATGATAATTCCGATAACTCATCCACGTCCGACCAATCTCTACGAGCGATCCTCCAAAAGGAACGTCTAAATCATAACAACTTCATCGATTGGTATCGAAACTTGAGAATCGTTCTCAAGCAAGAGAGAAGATCGTATGTTTTAGACGACCCTATCCCCGATCAACCTAGCGAGGATGATGAGCAGGCCTACAACGATTGGCTGAAGTACACTGAGGACTCCGTCCAAGTGTCTTGTCTCATGCTAGCGAGCATGACTCCAGATCTCCAAAAGGAGTATGAACACCATGGAGCTTACGACATGATAACCCAACTGAAGGAAACATTCCAACAGCAAGCAAAGGTTGAGCGCTTCGAAACGGTTCGAGCACTCCATGCATGTCGTATGGACGACAACCAATCTGTTTCATCTTATGTACTTAAGATGAAAAGTCACATTGACCGCCTCGAGAGGCTTAATTGTCCCGTCTCGAAGGAATTGGCCACAGATTTGATCCTAAATGGCCTTACCAAGAGCTTTGAGACATTCGTGTTGAACTACAACATGAATGCTTTGGACAAAAGCATTGGTGACCTTCACTCAATGCTCAAAACGGCCGAGGCGGCCATGGGTAAAAGGGTTTTACCCGTTCTCACCATTAATGAAGGTGGGAA
Organism: Flaveria trinervia; assembly: GCA_025506515.1. NCBI lineage: Eukaryota > Viridiplantae > Streptophyta > Magnoliopsida > Asterales > Asteraceae > Flaveria > Flaveria trinervia. Next base: position 20,317,434 of record CM046441.1, read on the forward strand.
CAATAAAAGGCCTCGTCCCGCACCCAAGGCAAAGGTTGCCAAGGGTAAGGGACCCGCTTGGGGAAAAGGGAAAGGGGTGGCAAGGGTGCCACCCAAACCACAAGAGAAAAGGAAAAAGGTTGCTACTAACGACCCATGCTTCAAGTGTGGGGAGATTGGACATTGGGCAAGGAATTGTCCTGTCCATCTCCAAGAGTTGAAAGCAAAGAGGGATGCCGGGCAGACCTTAGGTACAATATACATGATCCATATTGATTTAAACATGATATCCTCTAACACATGGGTATTAGATACCGGATGTGGAACTCACATTTGCAATTTGTTGCAGGGGTTCAAAAGAAGTAGTGACTTCAAGAAAGGGGATGTAAGCCTCTACATGGGCAATGGGGCTAAGTTCAAGTTGAAGCCATGGTGACTACATCTTGAAACTTCCAAATGGTTTGGAAGTAATTTTGAACAATGTATTGTATCATCCTAGTTTGACTAGGAATATTATCTCTATAGCCCTGTTAAAACAATTTGGATATGTATTATCATTTGTTGAAAAAGATATTCATGTTTCTTTTAATGGTATGTTCTATTTTAAAGCTATTCCCATTAATGGTATTTATGAATTGGTTCATGAAAATACTTTAAATAGCTCATTGTACCAAACTAATACCAAGAAACTCAAGTTGGACTTGAGGGATACCTATCTTTGGCATTGTCGTCTTGGCCATATAAATAAGAAACGTTTACAAACACTTCAAAAGAATGGTCTTTTAAAAACAAATGAATGTGATTCATTTGATGTTTGTGAATGTTGTTTAAAAGGAAAGATGACTAAGGCACCCTTTAGTGGGACTAACAAAAGGGCAAAACATTTATTAGGAATCATACATTCAGATGTATGTGGTCCTTTTAAGCCAATGACTAGGAATGGTGAAAGATACTTCATTACCTTACCGACGATTATAGTTGCTATGGGTATGTGTACTTATTAAGGCACAAAGATGAAGCTTTTGAAATGTTCAAAATCTTCAAGAATGAAGTAGAAAATCAACTCAACAAGTCAATTAAAGTTCTCCGTACCGATAGAGGAGGTGAATACCTCAGTGATGCCTTTCAAGATCATCTTAGGAGTTGTGGGATTGTCTCACAACTCACTCCTCCTGGAACACCACAACATAATGGTGTGTCTGAGAGGAGGAATCGAACCTTATTGGATATGGTTCGATCTATGATGGCTAGAAGCTCATTACCTCTATCATTTTGGGGTTTCGCTCTGCTCTCCGCGGCCCGTATTCTAAATATGGCCCCAACCAAAAAGGTGGAAAGGACACCTTTTGAGATATGGCATGGAAGGGTTCCATCCCTATCATACTTAAGGGTCTGGGGTTGTGAGGCTTATGTTAAGACTCTCACCCCAAACAAGTTAGAAGTCCGATCCACCAAGTGTATCTTTGTTGGATATCCTAGAGATTCTATGGAATGTTATTTCTATGATCCGCTGGAACAAAAGGTGTTTGTTGCCAGAAAGGGTGAGTTCTTAGAAGCAAAGTTCCTTATGGAAGGAGCTGGCAGTAGAACAGTGGACCTTGAAGAGGATCAAGAACCTCAACCCAATGCACGTTTGGTTGAAACTAGCACTCAACATGAGGATGTTGAGGATGATCAAGGGGTTGATCAATAGACACAAGACATTCGCAGAAGTGGTAGAATTAGTAATCCACTTGAAAGATACGGATTTTTCATGGATGGATGCTATGTGGTAGATTCAGATGAACCAACCACATACCCTGATGCAGTGTCCAATTCGGATTGTGACAAATGGCTTGAAGCCATGAACGTTGAGATGCAATCCATGTATGAAAATCAAGTTTGGGAACTTGTTGTACCACCCCTTAATTCCAAGGTAGTTGGAAGTAAGTGGGTTTTCAAGAAGAAAACCGATATGCATGGAAACTTGGATACTTATAAAGCTAAACTTGTAGCAAAGGGTTTCACTCAAACTCAAGGGGTTGATTATGATGAAACCTTCTCACCTGTTGCGATGCTAAAGTCTATAAGGATATTTTTTGCCATAGCTGCTCATTATGATTAGGAGATTTGGTAAATGGATGTCAAAACCGCTTTCCTAAATGGATATCTTGAGGAAGATGTCTATATGGTTCAGCCTGAAGGTTTTATCGATCCAATACATCCTAATAAAGTATGCAAGTTAAAGAAATCAATCTATGGACTGAAACAAGCATCGAGAAGCTGGAATCACCATTTTGATGAGGAAGTAAAGAAATTTGGCTTCATAAAAAATGCTCATGAGGCTTGTGTGTATAAGAAGGCTAGTGGGAGCACAATAACTTTCCTAGTATTGTATGTTGTGTTGGGGTTTAAACATGTTTATCAAAGTTCATATAACCTTATTTATATGAAAAACGCAGCGGATATAAGATTTAAAACATGTTAATAAGATGATTATTAAACCCATTTAATATGAACCCCAAAGCCATGGATCATTATACAAAATACATACAATGAAAGAAAATAAAATGAAAGAATCACAACCTTTGGAGCTACAAAGAACCGAAATAAGGAGATGAAAAGGAGGTGTTCTTGTGGCTAAACTTCAAGGTAGAAGTTCTCAAGATAGCATACCCCAAGCCAACCAACAAATCACCTTGAATGCTAGGATGTTTGACACCAATTTCCAGCTACAAAAGACTTTTGTTGGCTGAAAAATCTGCTTCCTTTTCTGCCTTAACCGAGAGATAGAGGAGAGAGTAGAGAGAGAGCTTTTGTTTGTGTGTGTTCTTGGATGATAGAATGAATGTGTTTTCAAGTGTCCAAGACTTACATGTCTTGGACTAATAGAATTGGGGCATCCAAGAGCAAAAGGGGCGGCCGAAAATGGCCCCCTTTTGTTTCCCTCTCATTTCAAATTTTATAAAAAATTTACAATCACATCCTTGTTTTATAAAATTAAAACCATTTTAATTTTATATCACTAACACACACTATTATTTGCCATTGTTTAACTAATTAAATAATGTACAAATAATCTTTTATGAACAAATTATCTATATAATGATGTTCATCTACAAAAGCAATAATTTAGAAAATCCAATTTTCTAAATTGGTGTCATTATTTATTTGTGTGATCTTATCAACAAATAAATTACCTTTTGGTGTTCGTTTGGCTTGTTATTGGGTATGAGCCGACTTGGATCATATTACACTAGCCACATCAATTTAATATGAATCTTGGGCAGATGAATACTTTCAATCTCCCACTTGCACAAGATTTATAGAAGATTGATGCAAGTAGCAAATAACGCCTAGCAACGGTTTGCTACCCCTAATGTATATGACTAAGTGCCATTCAATAACATTATCCTTTTCAAGTACCTTACTCTAGGTAAATTAATCATCTATCCTTTTGTTGCAGATGTCATGTTAAATCCAAGAGACACAGAATTGTCATTCTCTGATGATTTAACTTTAGCAGGCCTTAGACATCTAACTCTCAACGAATAAGAGGAACAAATTCCATCTCGATTACATACGTCTCTCACAATCACCTCATGTTATACCTGAACTCAACCTTATGTACTGCCTTTTCAGAACAGCAAAGAACTAAGTCAAAGTACAATATTGGTGAATATCAAGACCAAATATGTATCTCAGGTCTGAGGATACAATGATATTCGCCTTTACTCAAAATCTCTTATGACTAATCAGCAAGATTCCATGCAGAAATAATTGAGAGCGGGTCTGTCCAATATCTATATCCCATAGATATCAATGAACCTTGGTAGCAACTTCTTGCTATATTCATACCATATGAATATCAACCAATCCAAATTCATTATAGTCTTATATTTATAGTTGTTCCCACAAGTATAATCGACTGCGGACGTTTAGAATAACTTATTTATTCATGGATTTAAACATGCTAAAATAGAAGAACAAATGAAATTATAACTATATAATTAAGTCAAATAACATTAGTTCCAATATCTATATGCAAAGTACAACATCAAACCCAGTCACTAGAATATCTAAGTCCCATGGCACAAACATGACCCTTATGCTTTGCCTTTTCGAGGAGCTTTGTGAGTGGATCCGCAACATTTTTATCAGTGTGAACTTTGCGAATACATATCTTTCCCTTTTCAACTTCATCCCTTATGTAGTTGAATCTCCGTTCAATGTGCCGAGTCTTTTGATGAGCACGAGGTTCCTTGATTTGAGAAATCGCACCCTCGTTGTCACAAAAGATCTCTAGGGGATCCTGAATGGAAGGGACTACCCCTAGATCGGCTATGAATTTCTTCAGCCATGCAGCTTCCTGTGCTGCCATTGCTGACTCTATAGTGGACAACGCTACGACTTCTTGCTTTGAGCTTTTCCAAGAAATAGCTCCCCCATTCAGAATAAAGATGTACCCGATTGAGATCGTGAATCATCACGATCGGTTTGGAAACTCGCATCCGTGTAACCTTTTACAACGAGTTCCTCTTCACCAGACCCGTAGATCAAGAACATGTCCTTAGTCCTCCTTAGGTACTTTAGAATGTTCTTGACAGCGATCCAATGACTATCACCAGGATTTTGCTGGTATCTACTTGTCATGCTCAAAGCGCATGACACGTCTGGTCTAGTGCATATCATTGCATACATGATGGATCCTATAGCAGATGCATATGGGATAGCCTTCATTCTATTTTGCTCCTCCTTTGAGCTTGGACATTGAGTTGTACTCAATATTGTCCCTCTCTGAATAGGTACAGTACCTTTCTTAGAGTTTTCCATCTTGAATCTTTTCAAGATTTTGTCAATGTATGCACTTTGATTCAAACCAATTAGCCGTTTTGATCTATCCCTATAGATCTTTATTCCCAGAATATTGGCAGCTTCACCAAGATCCTTGATGGAAAAACAACTTCCAAGCCAGGTTTTTACACCTTCCATGGTTGGAATGTCGTTTCCAAACAGTAGTATGTCATCAACATATAATACTAGGAAGGTTATTGTGCTCCCACTAGCCTTCTTATACACGCAAGCCTCATCAGCGTTTTTGATGAAGCCAAATTTCTTTACTTCATCATCAAAACGGTGATTCCAACTTCTTGATGCTTGTTTCAATCCATAGATTGATTTCATTAACTTGCATACTTTATTAGGATATTTTGGATCGACAAAACCTTCAGGCTGAACCATATAGACATCTTCCTCAAGATATCCATTTAGGAAAGCGGTTTTGACATCCATTTGCCAAATCTCATAATCATAATGAGCAGCTATGGCAAATAATATCCTTATAGACTTAAGCATTGCAACAGGTGAGAAGGTTTCATCATAATCAAACCCTTGAGTTTGAGTGAAACCCTTTGCTACAAGTCTAGCTTTGTAAGTATCCAAGTTTCCATAAATATCAGTTTTCGTCTTGAAAACCCACTTACTTCCAACTATTTGGAATTAAGAGGTGGCACAACACGTTCCCAAACTTGATTGTCATACATGGATTGCATCTCAACGTTCATGGCCTCAAGCCATTGTCACAATCCAAATTGGACACTGCATCATGATATGTGGTTGGTTCATCTGAATCCACCACATAGCACATCCATGAAAAATCTGTATCTGTCAGGTGGATTACTAGTTCTACCACTTCTGCGAACGTTTTGTGTGTATCGATCAACCGCTTGATCATCCTCAACATCCTCACGTTGAGTGCTGGTTTCAACCAAGCGTGCATCGGGCTGTGTTTCTTGATCCTCCTCAAGATCCACTGTTCTACTGCTAGTTCCTTCCATAAGGAACTTAGCTTCTAAGAACTCACCCTTTCTGGCAACAAACACCTTTTGTTCCAGTGGATCATAGAAATAATATCCCATAGAATCTCTAGGATATCCAACAAAGATACACTTGGTGGATCGGACATCTAATTTGTTTGGGGTGGGAGTCTTAACATAAACCTCACAACCCCAGACCCTTAAGTACGATAAGGATGGAACTCTTCCATGCCATATCTCAAAAGGTGTCTTTTCCACCTTTTGGTTGGAGCCATATTCAGAATACGGGCTGCGGAGAGCAAAGCGAAACCCCAAAATGATAGAGGTAATGTGCTTCTAGCCATCATAGATCGAACCATATCCAATAAGGTTCGATTCCTCCTCTCAGACACACCATTATGTTGTGGTGTTCCAGGTGAGTGAGTTGTGAGACAATCCCACAACTCCTAATATGATCTTGAAAAACATCACTTAGGTATTCGCCACCTCTATCGGTGGGAGAATTTTAATTGACCTGTTGAGTTGATTTTCTACTTCATTCTTGAAGATTTTGAACATTTCAAAAGCTTCATCTTTGTGCCTTAAAAGTACACATACCCATAGCGACTGTAATCGTCGGTAAAGGTAATGAAGTATCTTTCACCATTCCTAGCACTGGCTTAAAAGGACCACATACATCCGAATGTATGATACTTAATAAATCTTTTGCCCTTTCGTTAGTTCCACTAAAGGGTGCCTTAGTCAATTTACCTTGTAAACAAGATTCACATACATCAAATGAATCACATTCATTTGTTTTTAAAAGATCGTTCTTTTGAAGTGTTTGTATACGTTTCTTGTTTATATGACCAAGGCGACAATGCCAAAGGTAGGTATCATTCAAATCTAATTTGAGTCTTTTGGTGGTTGCTTGTACATGGAGCTATCATATGTTACGTTTTCATGAACCAATTCATAAATACCATTACAAGGTATAGCTTTAAAATAAAATACATGATTTAAGAAACATGAATATCATTGTCAACAAACTTGAAATCATAATCATATTGTCTTAAACGGGAAACAGAAATTATGTTCCTAGTCAAACTAGGAGCATACAATACATTATATAAAATGACTTCCAAACCACTTGGAAGCTTCAAAATGTAGTCTCCTCGGGCTTCAACGTGAACCTTTGCACCATTGCCATGAATAGACTTATTTCCCCTTTTGCATAATGCTCATTTCTTTTGAACCCCTGCAATAAATTGCAAATGTGAGTTCCACATCGGTATCTAATACCCATGTGTTAGAAGAAATAACATTTAGCTCAACATGTATCATGTAAATTATACCTGAGGTTTGCCCTGCATCCCTCTTCTCTCTTAACTCTTTGAGATAGACTGGACAATTTCTCATCCAATGCCCTATCTCACCACATTTGAAGCATGGGTCGTTTGTAGCAACCTTTTGCTTTTTCCTTGGGCTTCAGAGGTTACACCCTAACAACCATCTTCCCCTTTCTTCCAACGTGCCCCTTTCCTTGGCAACATTTGCCCTAGGAGGGGGGGTAGAGACCTCTTCTTTCTCCCACCTTCATTAATGGTGAGAACGGGTAAAACCCTTTTCCCCATTCCCGCCTCAGCTGATTTGAGCATCGAATGAAGTTCATTTATGCTCTTGTCCCATCCGTTCATGTGTAATTCATGACGAATGCCTCAAACCTTTTAGATAGGCCATTAAGGATCAAATCCGTGGCCAACTCCTTTGAGACAGGACAATTTAGCCTTTGAAGGCGGTCGATGTGGCTTTTCATCTTAAGAACATAAGATGAAACTGATTGGGATTCTTCCATCCGACATGCATGAAGTGCTCGAACCGTTCCAAGCGCTCCACTCTAGCTTGTTTTGGAACGTTTCCCGCAACTGAGTGATCATGTCATAGGCTCCATGGAGCTCATACTCCTTTTGGAGTTCGGGTGTCATACTTGCTAACATTGAGCAAGAGACTTGGACGGAGTCTTCCACATATTTAACCCAATCATTATAGGCCTCCACATCCTCCTCGTTAGGTTCATCGGGGATGGGATCATCAAGAATGTAGGCCCGTTTTTCTTGCTTGAGAACAATTCTCAAGTTGCGGTACCAATCCATGAAGTTGTTAGGTGTTAGACGTTCCCTTTGAAGGATCGCCCTAAGAGATTGGTTGTTTTGGTTTGGTACATCGTTATTAGCGTTGGTGTGGTCGGCCATCTACAAGATTTTACAAAGTTCCATTTTAGTAATCGTTGATATAATTATATATTTCAATTATTAATACCCTTTACGTCTCATAGACTAAAAAAAAATTTTAGAATCCAACGTTATATTTAAATATTGGTTAGGTGACCTTTATCCCATTATTTAAATAAACAAGGTAGTCTTATATGACAATTGCAACCCATTGCAACTTCTAATGGTATGGGATCGTTTGAACATCTTATGTTTATAACGGCATGTTAATCCCATCAACACCTTTTATAAAACACATTTTAGGTGATCCATTCAATATATTTTATAAACCAAGTCGCCCTACTTACACACACGTGTGAGTTCACCACATAAGTGGTTAGGTGACCTTTATCCCACAAACATGGCATTATCACCTCAAGTTACAAGTGCCCTCAAAGTGGTTAGGTGACCTTTATCCCACTAAGAGTTTGCAAGTAACCTAAGTGTTGTGTAAAAGGATGGTGTTTAACTTGTTTCTCAAAAGGGATTTGTAATTTCACAATTCTTGTTTTAGAAAAGTCCATGTAGTATATGATTGTATGCATTCAACCATGTGGTATCCATTTGGTTCTTTTAAATAAAACCCATTTTATTTTGCAAACCAATAACTCCTTTTATAGACCCATTCTATTTAGCTTAATGATTTGAGAACCAATTTCTTGTAATAGTTTGTTCTAGTCGGTGGTTTGTTAATGACATCCAAATATCCAAAACAAAACAAAATCATAAGCATTCAACCAAGCATAACCAAATAAATCATATATGCATAACAAAGTATACTAAGTTGAGCACACTTGTTTAGCCAAAACAAGTGTGTCAAAAGGTCTTGTCCTAAGGGTTAAGAACATGACACATGGTAGACAAAAGGAACTCCCACTTGAATCCACATCTTCAAGCATCCTCTTTGTCCATCTTTTCTTCAAGTCTTGATCTTGAACATCCTTACAAAATATGTATCCTAATACATTTTTCTAGTAAAGATAGACTGCTAATCTATTTTTATTACAAACCATATGAATGAATAGATTACAAAACAAGACTTGAAATAAAATAAATATTACATGTTCAAATGAATATAACATGACAACCAATCATTCAATCCAAATGGTCTAGACTTTGTTATGCATAATCAAAACATGAGCAAACATACATAAGAAATCGAATTCCAGCCCCTTGTGGCCCATGTTTTTCGCCAACATAAACAAGAACAAATGGGTTTAGAACACATAAACAATCATATAATAATCTAGAGTTTTAAAGATCCTAATATGCATAAAGTAGCATCTTTAAAACACCAAAAAGGGGCAAAAGGCAGACCCTAACTCACGGATTTTTTTGTGTCAAGCAACACAAAACCGTGAGCTAGTAATGAGAAACATGTATGCATATGTATAAGTGGCTCTTGATGCCATTTATTGGGGTTTAAACATGTTTATCAAAGTTCATATAACCTTATTTATATGAAAAACGCAGCGGATATAAGATTTAAAACATGTTAATAAGATGATTATAAACCCATTTAATATGAACCCCAAAGCCATGGATCATTATACAAAATACATACAATGAAAGAAACATAAAATGAAAGAATCACAACCTTTGGAGCTGCAAAGAACCGAAATAAGGAGATGAAAAGGAGGTGTTCTTGTGGCTAAACTTCAAGGTAGAAGTTCTCAAGATAGCATACCCCAAGCCAACCAACAAATCACCTTGAATGCTAGGATCTTTGACACCAATTTCCAGCTACAAAACACTTTTGTTGGCTGAAAAATCTGCTTCCTTTTCTGCCTTAACCGAGAGATAGAGGAGAGAGTAGAGAGAGAGCTTTTGTTTGTGTGTGTTCTTGGATGATAGAATGAATGAGTGTTCAAGTGTCCAAGACTTGCATGTCTTGGACTAATAGAATTGGGGCATCCAAGACCAAAAGGGGCGGCCGAAAATGGCCCCCTTTTGTTTCCCTCTCATCTCAAATTTTTATAAAAAATTTACAATCACATCCTTTGTTTTATAAAATTAAAACCATTTTAATTTTATATCACTAACACACACTATTATTTGCCATTGCTTAACTAATTTAAATAATGTACAAATAATCTTTTATGAACAAATTATCTATATAATGATGTTCATCTACAAAAGCAATAATTTAGAAAATCCAATTTTCTAAATTGGTGTCATTATTTATTTGTGTGATCTTATCAACAAATACATTACCTTTTGGTGTTCGTTTGGCTTGTTATTGGGTATGACCCGACTTGGATCATATTACACTAGCCACATCAATTTAATATGAATCTTGGGCAGATCAATACTTTCATGTTGATGACATACTACTATTTGGAAATGACATTCCAACCCTGGAAGGTGTAAAAACCTGGCTTGGAAGTTGTTTTTCCATTAAGGATCTTGGTGAAACCGCCTACATTCTGGGAATAAAGATCTATAGGGATAGATCAAGGCGGTTGATTGGTTTGAATCAAAGTGCATACATTGATAAGATCTTGAAAAGGTTCAAGATGGAAAACTCTAAGAAAGGCACTGTACCTATTCAAAGAGGAACGATATTGAGTACGACTCAATGTCCAAGCTCAAAGGATGAGCAACATAAAATGAAGGCAATCCCATATGCATCTGCTATTGGATCCATCATGTATGCAATGATATGCACTCGACCGGACGTGTCATGCTCCTTGAGCATGACAAGCCGTTACCAGCAAATTCCTTGAAAATCGCTATTAAGAACATACTTAAGTACCTAAGGAGGACAAGAGATATGTTCCTGATCTATGGATCTGGTGACGAGGAGCTCGTTGTAAAAGGATACACGGATGCGAGTTTCCAAACCAATCGTGACGATTCACGGTCACAATCGGGATACATTTTCATTCTGAATGGAGGAGCTGTCTCTTGGAAGAGCTCCAAGTAGGATGTGGTGGCTCTATCAACTAAAGAATCAGAATACGTCGCCGCCTCATTGGCAGCTCAAGAAGCTGCATGGTTGAAGAAATTCATTGCCGATCTAGGGGTTGTCCTTCCAGTCAGGAACCCCTAGAGATCTTTTGTGACAACGAGGGTGCGATTGCTCAAATCAAGGAACCTCGTTCTCATCAAAAGACTAGGCACATTGAGCGGAGATTCAACTACATACGAGATGAAGTTGAAAAGGGAAAGATATGTATTCACAAAGTTCACACGGATCAAAACATTGCGGATCCTCTCACGAAGCTCCTTGAAAAGGCAAAGCATGAAGGTCATACTTGTGCCATGGGACTTTGATATTCTAGTGATTGGATTTGATCTGTAAATTTTGTATTTGGATATATGGAACTCTATATTATTTGAATAAAATTATTTGGTTATAGTGTTTCAATTAATGTTCCTATTTAGCATGTTTTATCCATGAGTAAAATGTTTACTTTCAAATGTCCGTAGTCGCTCATACTTGTGGGAACAAGTGTGAGAGTAAGATTATTATGAACTTGGATTGGTTGATATTCATAAGGATGAATATAGAGCAATGGGTTGCTACCAAAGTTCGTAGATATTTGTGGGACACAAATATTGGACTAACCCGCATCTCAAATTTTACTACATGGAATCTTAATGATTGATCATAAGTAAATTTGAGTAAAGGCGAATATCATTTGGTATCCTCCGAACTGAGATACATATTGAGTTTTGATATTTACTAAGTATTATACCTTGAGCTAATTCTTCACTGTCCTGAAATAGTGGACAGTACATAAGGGTATGTTCAGATATAACACGAGGTGTTTGTGAGAAACGTATGTAGTCAAGATGGAATTTGTTCCTCTTATTCGTTGAGAGTTAGATGTCTAAGGCCTGACAAGTTAAATCAACAAGAAATGATCATTCTGTGTTCTTGGATTTAACATGACATGTGTGACAAAAGGATAGATGATTGATTCACCTAAATCATTTCAAGTAGGATACTTGAATGGAATGATGTTATTGAATGGCTATAAGTCATGCGTATTAAGGGTAGTGAACCGTTGTTAGGCGGTATTTACTGCTTGCATCAATCCTCTACGAATCTTGTGCAAGTGGGAGATTGTAGGATTCTATATGCCCAAGACACATAGAACATTATTGCGGTTAGTACGTTATGATCCAAGTCGGGTTATACCCAATAACAAGCTTAGCAAACATCAATTAATATTTAATTAATGATATGATCATGCAATTAAATATTTACACCAATTTAGAAAATGGGTTTTCTAAATAAGTTGCATTTGAGAGGGAACAACTTATTAGGATATTTTGTTCAATAATATTATTTGAAATGTCATTTAAATTAGTTAGATGACATGAAATAATAATGAGAAATTATAATTTATAAGTTAAATAGTTAATTGTGTAAGTTATATAACTTCTACATGCAATTACATGGTTAATTGCATGTCTAGTTAAAAGACCATTTAATGTATGATTGTGTGATAAAATTTAAAGGGGGGAAACCCTTTTTAACTTAAAAATTTCGCCAACCCCCTTAACGTATCATTGGTTCTTTTATTTTGAAAGACTACACACATCATAAATGTTTTTTTGGGTTCTTCATTTTTCTCAACACACTCAACACATGCAAACCAGCCAAAAACTCTCTTCTCTCCCAACAAACTCGGTTCTAGCAGCTTTCCTTTGTGGTTTTTGAAGGTTTTTGGTGGTGTTTCTTCCTGACAAGAAGGTTCTTTGCAAGGGCTTGGGGTATAGACACTTGAGGGCTTCTTCTCTTGAAGTCTTGGTCGTTTTTGGTGCATCTAACACCTCCATTCTTGGTCGACATTTCAGCTGCAGAAAGGTAGTTAATCACAGCTTTATATAGCTGTGATTTTATGTGCATTTCATTATGTTCATAGCTTGTTCATTCACATAAATGATCCTTTTTGATTTGGGTTTGTTTTCAATCTTAAAACATAACTAAGAACATGAAATTTTCAGCTTTAAAATCGGTTTTAAAAGCTACATATCCGCTACGTTTTCTGAAAGTTTAAATGGTTAAACATGGATTTTGTGTTCTAGCAAACCCGTCAAAGTTTTATTCTCAGTCGGTTTCATAACTACTGAAGACTAAATTACTTAAAAAGTACTGTACTTTCTGTTAAAAGAAACTGATGCAGTTAGAACTACTGATGTAGTTATAACTACTGATGTCAGTAAAAATAGATAAGTACTAATGTCCTATGAAACAACTGAAAACAGCTAAAAAGTCTGATGAGTAAGTGTTGAGGACAGTATGAAACAACTTAAAAGCTAAGAATTGACGAAAACTACTAATGATAATTTTCTCTTCAATCGTTTCCACAAACTGCTGTTTCACCTTAAACAATTGATGACAAAACCATGTTTTCAGTAGTTTCACAACTACTCATGACTAACACCAAGTCCTTAGTTGTTTCCTACACCTGAAGCCAAAACCAAGGTTTTCAATAGTTTCATAACTACTGATGACCAAAACCATGTCTTCAGTTGTTTTAAATGTCTGATAGTTAAAACCAAGTCTTCAGTTGTTTTCATACAACTGATGACAACACCAACACTTTCAGTCATTTTCTTTCCAGCCTTTTCTTAACCTACAAATACCTGCAGTTATAGCCGAACGTTTCATTAGCCATTTTCTATCCTTTTATCTCCCAACAATGGCGACCATGAAACTCAAACCCAGACACAACTGTGTTGCCTACCTCTCGAAATCGGCCTATTGGAACAAATTTGATAATGCCATCGATCTTATGGTGGATTCCCAATACAGAACCACCTTTCTTTTGAATCCTACCATATACCTCGATTGCTTAAACCAATATGGACCAACGTCTGTGTAACAACTGGTGAAAATGATAGCCAAATCACTCTCCAGTCGTTGGTCAACAAGAAACAGGTGGTAATTACCCCTGACATCATTTGCAAAACCCTAAATTTGCATGATGCCACCTATATTATAGAATACCTGGAAGGCACCATTGATATGTCTTTCATCAACAACGGGTATGAGGAGACTTAAGTGCTACAACCATTCTCAAAAAGCACTTCCATGATGCTGAAAGACTTATCTTCCGCATGGTGAACGTCTGCCTTGCTTCAAAGACATCTTCATGGGATGAGATGTCCTCACGATGGCAACAAGGTATTGTACTCTATCTTTGAACAACAAACTCTAAATTTTTCTGAGATAGTGTTTATGGAACTTAAGGATCTAGCTCAGAAACCTGTGACAAACAGATGGCTACTATATCCTAGGTTTCTCATGGCCATAATTTTAAATCAATTAAAATATGAAGGCCTTGTTGGTCTTGGAGTCCCTGCTCCAGCTGTCTTAGCTGAGGTATACTCCAGGCATAACTCTGACCCTACTCTCAAAGGGACTGCCCGTCTGCTCAAACCCAAGCAGAGGGAACCCACACCCTCCACCTCCAGATCCAAAGTCCCCACCAAACCCAAACCACAAAAGCCCAAAAAGGCTACTCAGGGAGATGAGTCCCCTGAGGATGCCCCTGTACCACCAATACAGGAAACACATACTGGTTCTAACCCCGTAGTCATGTCAGAGACTCAACGAGCTAAAACCGCATAGGTATCCTCTCCACAAGATCCTGTTGCAACCAAATTTGGGGATACCACATTACTAGAACCTATCTCAGTTGAGAAGGTTACCATTGAAGAGCATCTCTCACCCTGGGTACAATCTGCTTCTGACCAATCTCCAAATGCAACCGCCCCTCAAAGCCCAACCCTTATATTTGCTAAAGTGCTGAGTCAGTTGCATTCCTCACCCCCTCCCCAGAAACCAATTAACACTAGGAATACCTCAATGATTGAGGGGGGGACCAAAATGCTGCTGATAACCCACAGCACAGGGGTTATAATGTTCAATCTCCAAGTGTAGAAGAGGAGGTTAGAACATCTAGTAAGGGTGCCACTTCTAATGATTCAGCAAATGAACAAGATGAAGTTGGTAACATATTTAAGACCTCACCAGAGGCAACTGCCAATGAAGGACAAAGTCCAGAGGCAGGAAGTCCCAAGAACCAAGAACAAGGGGCACATGCATATACTGATCTACACTCAGGGCATGTACATCCTGATTTAATCAGGAGGTCAGATGATTCAGCAAAGACTGATGATGACCTGGACTTTCTCTTTGATGTGTTAGCCCATAACACAATCCTAGAGACTGAGGTGAGCACACTCAAAGAACTGCTAGCCAAAATGTCTCAAGATAAAAGTCCATCTGCCCCAATAAACCCACAGATGGCACCTTCATTTGAAGGTTCACTAAAAACACAACCAATACACTTAACTAAGCCACCAGCCACTGCTTTTGGCACCACCTCTCAGGGACAGAACCCCTTTGAGCAGATGGTTGCAACCATTCAAAGCTCCTTACCTCTCATCACTCCCATCATCACTGAGATAGTATATAAAGCCATTGATGAGAGGATCTCCTCAAATCTCCAAACACTCCTTGATGATGCTGTTCACAAGTCACTTTCTGCCATTCAAGCCCCTGATCCCAATGCACCCAAAAAGGGGGAGACTACTAAGTCTAAGGCAGTGAAAGAAAGGAAAAGGAAGAGAGTAGAAGATAAGAAAGAATCAGAAAAAGAAAAGGAGTTGGAGAAAGAACAAGAACTGATCTCAGAGAAACAGCTGATCACAATGCTAGAGCTGAGCACAGACAAAGAGCAGAAAGATCAGTTGATCACTGACAAAAGGAAGGGAAGTGCTGAGTCAAAGTCTGATGGTAAAAAGCCCTTAGATGATCTAGTCAAAGAAGTTGATGAAACTCACAGGAGATCTATGGACAAAATAATACATCAGCTCTTCACACAGGGTCATAACACAACCACCTTAGATGTTGAGATCAGAAGGCTGGAGATAAATGAAATTCAAGCAACATGGGATAGTTACAGTGTGATGGATAGGGAAAGGTTGGAGATTATGATCAGGTTTATTGCCAAATATCTAGGAAGATCATTGATAGAGATGAAGTCTTGGTCCAGAGACAGTATCCTGGAGATAACCAAGAAAATCTGTTCTGCTGGAAGCTACAACAAAAGGTTGATCATCGAAGCACTAGATGAAGCAGGTGCTGGGAAGAGAACTGAGATGACAAAGCTCTCAAAAGCCAAACTTCACCACTAAATTGATAGATCAGCCTTCTCATACTCCCACTCAAAAACAACCCTCAAAGCAATCATCTCTAAAATCTGCCAATTCTATCCCTAAACCAAAACCACCCATAACTCAACCCACAAAACCAATTCCATTACCCCAAAAACCATCTCAAACCACACCCTGTGATACACCCAGAAGGAGGAGAAGGGTGTTGAGGGTAGAAGAAGAAGAAGAAGAAGAGGAAGAGAATGAAGACATTCTGCCAATCTCTGCTGTTCTCAAACTTAAAACACCTGAGCCTAGAAGTCAACACATGACCACACCTGACTTGCAAATGCAAATGGTGAAAGTGAAGATTGAGGAAGTAGAACAGCGGAAGCAGCATGATGAGCAATTTCTCAAAATGGTTGACAAGGACTTCCCTCAGTCCTCATCCATTCTAGCAATGAAGAAACAAGCTCTGAGGTTGTACACTCTTAGGCATACATTCCAACATCAAAGAGAAAGAGTGAGGATTTGGCCAGACCCTAGGTTATGTTCCAGAATACACATGAAGAACATACCAAGTAGATATCATGGCCAAGTGAAAAATACTTTGAATGCTGCAATTATGTTGGCTATGGTAGTCTCACCCTGTGAGATTATAGAAGAATTCAATAGAGCACACAAGTCAAAGACAACCCCTCAATCTCTACTTGAGAACAAAATGATCAAGAAGGGGCTGTTATACAAGAGACTTGAAGATCTTCAAAAGAGTGAACTCCAGTTGTTGCAAGAAGGCTCTCATCCAGATGAATTCACAAACAGAGAGATAACAACTATTGAGTTGAAGAATGGGAAGACAGTAAGGTATCTGTCTGAATATTATGGCCCTGAGTTCTTCTTTCAGGGAGAAGCAGAAGAACTCACCAAGGAGGAGCAAGTTGTTCTCCTTGAGGCCTATGCAAGAGAGTCTTACAGACTCATCAATAGGAATTAGGTTTCATGGTTGGGACAAGACTCTGTGTCCAGTTTCCCTAAGACAGAGTTCCTTCCAAACTTAGCCAATTAAAAGATCAGAAACCTTTTCCCGGCCTGTGCTTACATGATTACCTCTGAAGCTGATCAAGATGGTGTTTCTGCCAAAGAATAAGTGGAATCATCGATAAACTTAGAGGTTTTGGCTGCATTGGTTCAGGGGGAGTTTGTTGGACCAAAAAACCAATGAGCCTGATCAGAAAAACCTCCAAGTCCCACAGACATTACAACTGCTGAAGAAGATCACAACAGGTGAAGACATCAGTTGATTACAAGGTCTGAAGACAAAGTCTAAAGACAAGATCTGAAGATTTCTAGTCAAGACAAAGTCTAAAAGTAAAGTACTGAAGACAAAGTCTGAAAGTGAAGTACTGAAGACAAAGTCTGAAGCTATCAGCTGGAGACAACATCTGAAATAAAAGTCTGAAGAACAAAGACTAAAGACAAAGACTGAAGACCAGAGTGATCAGTAGTTGTCACAACAGCTGAAGTTATTAACTTCAGTAGTTGTGATGGTTTTCCTTTTTAGTACTTGTAATTTACCTTTCAGTAGTTTATAGTTCAGTAGTTTTAGTTCAGTACTTTTATGTTCTTGTACTTAGCATTCTCTTTGATGTAATCAGTTGTTGAGAACATTCTCAGTAGTTTACATAGTTTCAGTTGTTTGTATAATTCTGTTAGATGTCACTATCAAGTGACATCAGCAGACGTCACATTCCTTATATATGGAATGTTGACCTAATTGTAACGTGTGACTTTCAGCCACCACGAAAGCATTTGAATGTAATATTCCTTTTGCAGAACTCTCTCTCTCTCTCTATAACCGCGTACTATTCCATTGAATATCAATTGAGTTCTTGCTAAATTGTCTAATTCATTGTTCGAATTCCGCTGCAATCTACTCTAATTAATCAAACTTAAATCACTGATCCTAACAGCTCTCATACCACCTAGGAATCCAAGGATCGTAATGAGAAATTATATGTGTTAATAGGGAATCAAGTTAATGTTTGCGGAATCAACATTAACCTTTTCTAATTGTTTTAATAATTAAATTTCAAATAGGTTGATTAATGATTATGACGAACACAATCAGACGAGCACAATTAATAAGCAAATAAAAATATTTGATTCAAACGTATTTCATTAAACACATTAATAATTACATATGAATAAATGAATAATGAATAATAAATGCTTCGAACATGTTGATGTTGATGTCACGACTGCTAGGGTTTATGTTTGTGTGATTGGACGTGATGTTTGGGTTAGCTGTATTGATGCTTGGTTGTTTGTGTTTGTGTGTCATCATTTGATGTGAAACCAAGGATCAATATTTTTAGGCATGTGTGTTTAAGTTAAGGAAACACCGGATCTCTTGGGATTCGCACAACTATGTCGTTGACTTATTTAAATACAAGTGTTTGGATTCTGCAGCTACATACTCCTCCGTAGGTGTTTGTTCTTCCGTAGGTACTTGTTCTTTCGTAGGAGTTTGCTCATCCGCAGGAGTCTTCACTTGAACTCTGCTTCACTTGGAACTCCAGTTTACTGTTCATCCACAGATGATCTTCGGATCTTTGTTACTTGTAAGAAACATATCTAAGGAATAACAAAATGTTCTTCCGTAGATGTTTCTTAAACTTAATCAATTTCAGTAATGACCAAGTAATATGTTTGTACCTTCAATCATACACACATCAATACACATATGGGTTAACAGTAATGAATTACAATCATTCATTACGAATATTGATTAAAGTTATAAGCCAATACAAAAATGATCTAGATCTTGCTGTTCCTAGATCTAACAAAATCCGAAGCATAAATGAATATAAGTACTTATATGTTTTACATGAATAATTTTCATCGGAACTAAATAAAGTATCGAATGTTTTTATTACCCTTAGAAAACAAATCTCCAAGTAATATCTTTTCTAGCAAAGTTCTATATAATCTTTGAAATTTCTCCCGAAGCCATTTTAGCTTCAGAAGCTTTTTATCAAAACATCCAATGAAAAAATAACTTCAAATGATTTTCACTTCCAATAAAACTACCTTTTTGGGCACTTTTTTAGAGATGGGACCAACATCTAGAATTCAAATTTAT
Source organism: Flaveria trinervia (assembly GCA_025506515.1). Classification (NCBI taxonomy): domain Eukaryota; kingdom Viridiplantae; phylum Streptophyta; class Magnoliopsida; order Asterales; family Asteraceae; genus Flaveria; species Flaveria trinervia. Next base: position 20,336,717 of record CM046441.1, read on the forward strand.
CCTCTTTCTATAACTTTGTCTAAACTCCAGTCAATATAAATATACCCAACGATTCCCCCTCTTTGACTCTCTTCTTCATCTATAATTCTCTTTAACCTAAAATTCACTTAAAACTGCCTTTGTTCTTATCTCCTTCACCTTTAAGCTTTCTCAAATGGCCAGCCTCAACATTAGAAATAACCTTGATTTCACCATGCAATTCCATAAGCAGCACAATTAGGTTGCTTTGTTCGACTGTGAGAAAGATTCTAGTTTCTCAAAGGAGTGCCATTTTTTGCTTTATCTAACCACTTCACCTCCCTTACCATTGATCCTCCTCTCTAAGAAGTTCATCTGTTAGACTTTTGGAAAACTTATCAAGAGTTTATTATGGATAGAGAGAAGGCATTGTTGGCCACAATGCATAGGAGGACAACCTTCATCACTAGCTATCATCAACACACTTTCAGTTGGATGATGTACAACGTGAATTGCCCTTCCCCAAAGAAGCTGAAATCATTATTTTAAGGAGATGGGTTATGAAGGAGATTTCACTATAAAAACCTTCAGGAAATGGAAAGTCTCATGCCAGTGGAAGTACCTGTTTCATGTTGTCATCCACAGCTTATCGAACAAGCATTGTGGATGGTACTAGATTCCTAAAACTCTTTCCTTCATACTTCATGGATTAGTTTGGAGGGTCAAATTCAGGTATTCACTGTTTGTTTATACTAATTTACTTGCTAATTTAGACTTCTTATAGTATTATATGTTCCCAAGATATGTTTAACACATTCTCAAATATGAATTCGGCTCGGCTCATAGTTGAAGGGAACATCTAATATTCTTAAATTGGGACTGATCTAGCCTGGTATCTTTAATACGATGAAGAAGCCAACTGTTGGTTACTCTAGGGTAAAAACAACATTTGTCTTAAAAATTTAGAGCTCCTTACTCAAGGTGAGAACCTAGCATCACAAGCTAGTGTTGGAACCATACCTTGTACTTCTCAACCACCAATATAGCCACAAATAATCCTCACCTATCAAAGAATATCCAAACAAACTCCTACTCAAGCTATTGAGCTTGTGCAGGCCCTCATATCATCACCCATAGAGGAGGAAGTGGACACTAGGGCTCACATTTCTCCTGAGGAGCAAACCACTCCCTTTACATAAAGAATCAATGTTGAGGTTCCTCATGCTTAGAGTGATGAGCTCATTACCTAGACAACCTTAAGCCTTCATTCAGAGTTTCAAAACTCTAGTGAACAACCATGATGAGGAAATTACCATTCCAAACCTCTTGATCTCAATTAGCCAATACCGAACCTAGAATTCTATGATGATCAAGACATGGGATTCAGTGAGTATCGTGTTTCTCTTACTCCTCCCCAACTCGAAGAAAGATGAGTACTCATGCCACTTCCTTGTCTACCCCACATCATTTACCTATCAATGAGGTGGATCCCCCTGAACCTGTTCAGGAGGTCCATATGGAAGAGGCTCTAACTTTTGATAGTGATTACATTATTAGGAACTCAACCATGGCAACTCAGCCCTTGACACGTCACCTAAAATTGTAAGTGAGTTGGGGAAATCCAACATCCAAGAACACTATTAGTGAGAGAGAAGACTTTGGTCTAATTCTCTAACCCCCCTATGATTCTTCTAATGAAGATGAGGGAATCATAAGGCTAAAAGTGAAAAAATTATAAAAAACATGCTCCTATTTAGTCTCTGAGGTTTTTTAATTGGAATCTCAGGTGACCACCTTACGAAATAGAGGCAATGATCAGCAACTTCAGATTTCTTTTCTAAAGGAAAAACTAGCTGGTAGATCCTTAAGGAGAGCTCATCCAGGAATATAAGAACTTGTGGATGTGATAGACCTAACTTCCTACTCACCTATGCAAGTGGGTGATGCTGTTAAAAAGGCAAAGAAAGTCTCAACAATCAAAAAACCTGGGAGTTCTTCATAGAGTATGGACATTAAGGACTCACCATCCTCACCTGCAGTTGTCATACTCAGCAACCTCCTCAAGTTCACATTGATGTGGACTCACTCATTCAAAGTTTATTGATGAGGGGATTCCAAGGGCAATGTATCCCCACCCCAAGGAGCTTCAAACTACATACTATGGTGGATGTATGATGCTTAGAGAAGAGCCCTCATACTTCATAGACATCAAGGGCAGCAAGAGATCTTTAACTTGTAGACCTTGAACTACTATGAAGGTCTTGAACTTGTCAATATTCCTCTTGCCAATACAAATTATCATAGGAAAGCTGAAAGAATGGTTGCAAGGATACATGACTAGATTGCATAAGTGTTCAATGCAAAGAGACAAATGCGAGCAAGCAATGTCATTGGTCCACAGGATGTTGAGGTGGACCCCAACACTAGCTTCAATTGGGAAACCTTAAATGAAGGCCCAATGATAGAATTTGTGAGCATTGTCATGGAACCAAAATCTTCAGCATACCATTCCCCTAGTGAAACACCTCCTAGTGAAGGTATATCACAACCTCTCTCTTGCGAGAGTCTGACTGCTACTGCAGACAGTGAAGGCCAAAGCTCTCACCACCCTGAGTCACAAATGTCTGTGAGTGACAAAGGGAAAAGGATAATGACTCCTTAGGATATTGAGGAGCAGAGAAAGAGAGAGGAAGAGGAAGCTAAAGGGAGAAAGTTCTAGTGGGTTTTTAGGATTTATTGAAGCTGCTATCAGGGTTGCTCACTAACCAAACACTTCAGATGATAAGTTAAAAGCACCCAATATACAATATTAGTAACTAGGAACAATGATATTGATAAGAACATTTCTCTCGCCTTAGAGGAATTAAATAAACTGCCAGACACAGGGTTGTCTAAGGAGAGGAAGGAGGTAGAGGATGCGGAGTTGCTCCTCAAGGACAAGCAAGAAAGAAGGCAGAAAAGCTTTTACAAACATGCTCCTATCCTCTCCCCAGTTCAATAAAGTCCTCAAGAAGTGGTTGTGGCACTAAACAACCTCAGGTAGATAAGGAGGTTGACAGACAAAATGTGATCAACTACTTGAGTGCCACAGGTCTCTATGAGGTACCTGTACTTCTTCCCTTGTTATACGAGTATATTTAGTTTTAATATCTCAAGCAACTTGAGTTACAAGTTCTCAAAGAACAAAAGGCTGCTAAAAAAGATGATGGAAGAAGCAGCAAAGTCAAGGGGCATCATCCAAAAGAGTCAAAAGAAATCTGCTCATTGGCAAAGGATGATGAGCTTCTAGAACCTGTGTAGATTCATCGAAAGGATACTTGGGCCAATGTTTCAATCCATCATGGTTGAGCACATTAGGGTGATCAAGAAGAATATCAATAAAGGAGAGCTTGTTGGCTTACACTCCCCACCAAGTCAATCCCTTCCAGAAGTGGAGGTTAAGGTTGAACACTTTGAGACAACACAACCTGGACCTCCTGCTAAACCTCAACAAGCTTCATCTTCTAATCCAAAGCATGGTTTATATCCCTCTCCTTATGAACCTGTAAGGGTGGAGGACCCAAAAAAGAAGGGAAAAACCAAACAACCTGGTTCCAAAGGCTTGTCCAGTCAGTTGAAGAGGAAGAAAAGAATGGCCACAAAGTCTATATCAAAGAAGAAATCAAAGGCATTCACTTCCAGACCATAGGATGAGTCAGAGCATCCTAAGGGTATGCATGAAGAGGCTACTGAACCCACTCCAACTCAATTAAAGCCTCTTGCATCACGAAGACCCATCTTCTCTTGGACCTTTGCTGTTAATCTAGACAGATGATATTTCATAGGAGATCAAGGTGGTCAAGATGTCTACTTGTGCCAAGACATGCTTAACCTACCTCTATATTCTCTCCTTGACATGTGAAGGTATTTTGATATTCTCTGTGATCCTGACCGATGGCTAAAAGGAATGGTCATAATCAGTATAAGATCTATCAATATCTGAAGACACTTCATTGTTTTGGTAGCACCTATGAATCCATGGATCGGAATTAGGAATTATCAAGTTAGATTAGATCAAATATTGATCACGGAATTGTCAATACTAAATGATTAATAGATTTTTTATCAAATAACAATTATAATATTGATAAACAAAAGACAATTCTCATCATAAATGTAGAAACAAATGAACCTAACAAATGAACAAGTATGATTGATTCAAAAAATTTTCATTATCATAGATGAATGAATACAATAGAATAAGTAATGATTGATATAAATGGTTGCTAAGGTTTGTTATGATTTATAATAACTCTGTTATGATTGATGGAATGCTCTATTGATGGATCCCTAATATGTGACTCTATGCTTTACTTTTATAGGCACACAGAGTTACTATTAGTGTAACAATAACTTTGTTATTATGGTAAGAAACTTACTTAGGGAATGTCATGATGTGACATTTTCTGACTAAGTTAATGTTATCAATAGGAATTGACTTTATGACACAGCTTAGTCTTTGACTTGTTGACTTGATGTACATGGTGAAGTACATGCAAGTGTTGGTTTTCTGTATGACTTTTCTTCTGTAGAACTTTTGCTCTTGAATAGAACATTTGGCCTTCCATAGATCTTTGGTCTTTAGTAGGAAAACCATAATCCGCATCAAGCTGTTCTTCCACAGAAGATCCATGAATCCAATTGTTTATTCAGATCATCTATGGAAGAACAAAAATGTTCATTCGTTTATACTTAGTCGATTTTGTAAAATTGACTATGCATAATGTTGTTCGTGCAATCAGACATATAAATCAACATAGTTATTAGGATAACCTATACACATAATGCATACATTAAGAAAACCATATACAAGAGTTTATTACAAAAATTGATTTAAGTTCTAAGGCTATAGAATTAATCTAGACCTATTGGAACTAGACCTAACAATACTCCCCCTTAGGCTTAAACATTTGTAATCAGCTCTTCAAGCATAAAAGTTCTTTCACTCTTGAAACAATCTTCTTATTAAAATAGGTGACGGCAACCTTTTGATCATCTTACTTGTATTTGGTATTGATTTTGAAAATCTTCCTTCGTTTATCAAAACTCAAGCCTAGTACATACTCGTTAATGGTAACAGTTGTAAAAATATTGTTATCCTCTACTATCTCAAGTTCATCCTATTCAGAGAGTCTCAATTCTGTAACTTCAAGAATCTCTATACCTGACAACTGGCTAGCCATAAATTTTCTCCTCTTATAGGCCTTGGCATGCAACTTATCAATGACTTCAATAATGTACACATACAAACATAAGTCATTTTGAGCTTTTTCATCACTGAGCTTAGAAAAATATTAATCATGAAGGTAAGTGTCAGGACCGTGTACGTATAGAGTACTAACTGATAATGCGTGAAACCTGATCAAATAGTGCATAATCCAATTTGAATGGCGATCAATCAGTAGGAATGCAATCCTGATCAATCTAACGATTAAAGAAATGTTAAGAACAAGTAGAACAAGATCAGATGCGAACTATAAACTTGGAACAGGCTTTCTGGACGTTCTATATGGCTAGGTTATGAGTTTGTGTCAAAAGTATTCAAGTCTCTCGAATTGTTTTTGCTTTAATACATATAGGTTAGGGTTTTCTAATCATATGAATGAACCATTAGCATGGTTCAGTCATGCGACTAAATCATGCGATTGATCCATACGCAGGACTAAAGGTTCACTCGTGCGACTGAGTCAATCTTATGTCTCAATGGTGCAACTAATCCACTCTCCTAGTTTAGTCGTGCGACTAGTCCATTAGCATGATTTATTCATACGTATGGTCCATTAGCATGGTCCATTCGCATGAACACTCATACGACTAAGTTTGAACATATTTCTCCATCATTATTGACTTAGAACTATGCACAACAACCTCAAACCTATATAGTTAGTTCATTATACTTTATCACAGAATAAAAAATGACATATTAAACATTTTAAGCATCAACCACATATTGTATTTTATTCAACTCATTCATTACATTTGTGTAAGACATGATACACATTTACATTATGCTCATAAACTAGGTACATATATATCAACAAACTCCAACTTGGACCTAGTTTCCTTTGACGCCTGAAATTCTTCATAAGCTCCTCAAACCTCTTGTACTTCTCCTCTCTTGTAACTCCTGCATGTATTTCAAAGGCAAAGCAAAGTCATATAACATTCCGGAACTGGAGAGCTTGTACAATATATTACGCGTCATAGAAAAGTGGCCACTTGTACAATGTGTGGACATCCTCTGCAGACAAGTTTGTAACCCACATTGGGTTGAATATCTTGATAGTTTCCATTTTTTCTTTTTTATTTAGAACTATGACCGCTTCGCCTATTCTCCAATCATAATACCACCATTTGAAGTGTGGAGTGTAGTCCTGTGGCATTTCTTATAATGAAATCTTGCACATTGTGCATGGGGGACTCCACTTCAGCATGACTTTAGGCTTTCCAGAAATGGGATCCACTTCAGTCCTGTGGATGTACCTCTTCGATTGTTAAGGTTTGAAGTTTACCCATCTTGTGTGGTATTCCTTCTTTAGAGCAGCCTCAAACCAACCTGACATCTTTCTGGGATCAGCATATAGCAGATTTAAGCATGCCAGTTGGTTGAGCTCAAAACCTAGGAGAGTCTTTAGATCATGTGGATATCTAAAGTACTCTATTCCCTTCTCCCTCTTTAGAACATAAACATTTAGATCCTTAAAATATGCCCACACAATAATCTTGCTAGACACCTTCAGTTGTTTCTTGACCTTGTAGATTTTGGTGTAGTCATTTTGCTTTTGAGTTGTGCGTTGGGCTCGTATTTCAGCAAAACAAGCTGCCCATTCAGCTTTCTTTATATCAATATCTGCATATGTGGCTTGGGTATGGCTTTCATCCTTATTTGTTTCTTTTTCCATCTCATCCAATTTTTCAAATGTTGCACTACCGAGAGTGTCACCCAAGTCGGGGATCACATTTCCATCTCAGTCAGTGTACTCTGGATAGTACTCAGACGTGATATCCTCTATCTCTATTCATCAATATCGTTTAGCTCCTCATCACTCATAATATCAACCTTTGGATCGTCTTTGACGAGCTTGTCAGGATTCCGTCTGAACATCGCTGCATCTTGCTCATCGGTCAGGTCTTATATGATTTCTCCTACTTCTTGAGTGTAGCTCACTGTCCTTCTCACAATCCCTTGCAAATCAAGAATCATTGTGAATTGAGACTTGATTTGCTAAAGGGGAGCAATATCTTATTCATCTTGCTGGGACATTTTCTTTGCTTGATTTAAACATTTAACACATCAGTCATTACTAATTAATGAGGATACTTAAACATAGATAAACATAGATAATCATAAATGACATCAATGTAATATTTGAATCAAGTATAAAATTTTTCTAAATACAAAACATCTAATCTTTACTTTTGTCTTGATCAGTCAATTCTTCAACTGCAGGAGCTGAAGATGACGCTCCTTGGTCTTGAGCTCTCTTAGTGCGTCTTTCTTGACCTTGAGCAGAGGCTGATGCAGCAGCATCACCTTCTTCATCGTCATCATCTCCTCTATTTTTTTCCCTCAAACCTTCATCATCATCCTTATCTTCTTTACCAGAATTATCATCCTTATCATGATCATAATTATCATCATCATCATCATCATCATCATCATCATCTTCCTTGATCTTTAGAGGCTCATCTTTTGATTCTTTCAGCCCAAGCATAATCTCTTGTTCTTTGCCTCCAAATCCTCAATCCTCTTAACTGAATAAGCATTCTTCTCCTTCAACTATATAATCTACTTAGCTTGAGCAGCATTTAGCTCCACAAGCTGGTTTAGCTGTGTAGCTCTTCGCTCATCGGCAACTAGCAGCTTTAGCACTATCCGATTTAGGTTGGGTAGTTGTTCCTCTACCATGATACAGGGTAGACTAGATCCAGGGCTCAGTGGGACATGAGCAGATGTCCCGGCTCGTTGGGTGGTGGTGGTGGTGGATGTGGTGAATATGGGTGGTGGAATAAGAGTGGATGGTGAAGGGGTGGTTGAGTTAGTGGTGGTTGGAGGGGTGATAGTGGTGGCAGGTGGTGTGGTAGTGGTCAAGGTAATCCTCCTCCTTTTGTTCTTCATGCCATCGGGCTAAGCCATCCTCTTCTTCCTCGGGCCCTTAGAGGAGGATGCTCCCCCTGGGCTGAAAGGATGGTTCGGGATGTATGATGGATTAGTAGTAGCAGCAGCAGCATCCTTGGACTCACCCTGGCATCCACCAACCGCCACAAGCCCTCTCTCAGTGGCAACAACCTTGCCGCCAACCGCCACAAGCCCTCTCTCAGTCGAGATGGATTGGAGGCTGCTCGAATCCACCCGGAGCCTCACTGCCTTGACCCTTACCTTGGTCGTCGTCGTCTTCATCTGAATCATCCATGGGTAGCTCAATAGGCTCGACGTCTAAGTCACTCTCATCGTGACGCCATTTCTCGTGAGAAGGCGCCACATAATCAGTACTGGCCAAGTGCTCGAACAATCTCCTGATAGGGGGTTTCACCTGCTTCCCCCTATAGACCTTCATCCTTCCCAGAGTGGTGTCATCCATCACCTCTAACATCACTGCATCACCCTTCTCCTTGGGCAGTAGGGGGAGCTTCTCATCAATGATCATTTGTAAGAACCTTGGATACATGAAGAAGCTCTCTTTACCTTGGGCCTCAAGGTTCTCGATCATGTAAGAGAAAATCATGTTGGAGAAGCTGAAGGGGTAAGTCAACACCAGTGCCACGTAAGCATTCTGGATTTGGTCAGATAGATCATCAAATCCACCCCTTCGTGAAGCAATGCACTTCAGAATGACATGTGCCAGGTACTTGAACTGGGGACATAGATGCTTTTGTTGAGCACACCTGCGTTGATGTCCCGAGTATACTTCATTCGTAGAAAATATCCCCTTACGATTAGAGGATGTAACCTGGTTGAGTTGGCAGCATCATCACCCAGGTCCAGTACCCGTCGAAGGTCTGCTGCAGTAACCTCAATCTCTTGCCCAAAAATGTTGCTCCGAATACAGTAGGGCTCAGTAGATCTGTCAACTGACGTACCTTCCTAGAAGGCCTCTGGTATAGACCGGTAGGGTGTGCATGGAGCAAATATGGCTCTGTAGATCCTTGATCTCCTAAAAAATGCAATAATACCAACAAACTCAGTAGCATTCTGAGTGGTGGCATCCAAGTGAGCATAAATGTTGTGCTTGGTGTTGATGATCCACCTATGTGCCATGTTTACGTAACACAAGACACATAAATATGAGATTTGTCCATAAAAGAAAATGTTGAAATTTAATTTGTTCTGAGATTAGTCTAGTTCAATCATGATATTGAACCATACGACTGAGTTCAGTGTTGCGATTGAGCATGCGGCTGAGTTCAATCAGGCGATTGAGCATGCAGATGAGTTCAATCAGGCGATTGAGCATGTGGCTGAGTTCAATCGTGTAATTGAAATCATGCTCCTTGTTCATTCGGTCGATTGAGTCATTCGCCTAGCTCAATCATGCGATTGAAGTTCATTCAAAGTGTCTATTCACATAACTCTCTGTTCGACACTCTATCCTTGAACCTAGTTAAAAACGTGATATTAACCGTCGTGTTTAGACTCGTGGGTTCGTTGGGACCCTAACCATCACAATATATCCTTCATTTTAACGATTTTGCACATTTAGGTGGTCTATTTGAAGGTTTTTACACATTTCTTGATTTTAATCAAATTGGGTCTATTAGGGTTTAAGTACACCTTGCATTTTGTGCGATTTCATTCACTAAGTACCTGTAGATGATGAGAGTACACGTTAGTAACACAATCTCAGTGCGAAATCAACTAAATCGAATTTTGGCAGAGTGTGTTTGCTTTCGTGTGATTTGGGAGTGATTGAAGGGTGATGAGAATGTGCGACCGACTTCACCCTATTTATACTAATATTATCTTTAGGCGAGCAACTGGAGTTATCCGCACGCTTCATTCGAGTAACTGGGGCTCAATGGTGTGACTGGCTCAGTCGGTCACCTCCCTTCGTGCGACTGGGGTTCAGTCGTGTGACTGAGTCATTTGGTCTCCTCCATTCATACGATTGGTTCATTCTAGTGATCCAATCGCATGAATTGACCCATGCTTATGGTCCAATCGTACGTCTGGTCCATACGTATGGTTCAATCATGCGATTTGCTCATAATCATGATTTAATGGTGTGACTGGTCCATACTTACGGTCCAGTCGTGCAAATGGCTGAGACTTATGAGTTTGACCTCATGCACTTTCAAACACTTAACTTGTTAATTATTGATAAGAAATTATGACCGTTGATCATCTCAGACATGACCTTTTTAACAAAACTGTTGATCACCTCAGACGTGATCCTTTTAACATAAAACCCCGATTGGTCACCTCAGACGTGACCCCTTTTAGTGAGTGATTCACAGATTAAATTCAGATGCATACTCCGACTTTTACCTACCAAATGACTAAAAATAATTAAATAAAAACAACTAGAAATTTAAAAAGGAAACCAACACATGTTTTTGTATTTTTTTAATGGACATGGATTTAAACTTATTAGAGTACTTCTAACCGTTTTTACTTCGTAGACAGCACAACTTCAATTCAATATTATCATTTCTCGTACAATTCATTATGGAATCATATAGGTATATTAGATTCATTTGGGACATTTTAAGAAACTATTTTGATGCTAGAATCTTGTTTTGACTGAGAGTCGATAGCAATTTTAGGAAATCATACTAGAGCCACAAGATGCACACAACAATTTTGACTATCAAGAACTGAAGCTCACAATGATTGTCAGTATACTTGTTCGCTTAAATCCATACATAGATTTTTGACACACATTGGTAACGTGTAAAGGTTTAAATATTTCAACAAGCATTTGTGGATCCCATACTTATATGGTAATCTATGTTCCTCACGAGATTTTTGAGCGGTCTATGGGTATATTTCAAGAAGAAACTATTCTAAGAGCTCTCAAAGAGATGCCAAGCCTCGGGTCAGTGCCATAGCATAGCAAAAAGGCGCAAACAGTTCTAGAATATTTAGGTTATGCTAACCTCAGGTCAGTGCAACCGCATAGCAGAGAGGCACATAACCTATTTTCTTGTTAGAGAATTTATTTTCTTTTTGTACATAACGCACCAACAACATAAGTTATCAGCTTGATTGCATTTTGCATTTTTCATGTGCTTTGCTCATACTATATCGTCATTCCCACACATTTGTGGTGTTTATTTTGCTCTTCACCCGTTATTGGAACTGCGTTGATTGTGTTTACTAGGGATAAGATGGGAACCCATAGCGAGTTGAACAACTTTGTTTGAATTTAATACCACCAATGAGGTCTACTTATCTATTTTGTTGAATCTACCGACACATCATATATTGAACTAGCAGCCTCAAGGTCTACTTTCTCAATGTTACCTTGCTAGCATACTAGTTTTACTATCATCTTTCATTTTATTTCACTTAGAATTTTCAGACTTCAACTTTGAATCTTGCATCTTAATCAGTTAATCTCTTCTGAAGTCCTAAACAATATGTTCCCTGTGTACTATCATTTTCCATATACCTTGAATCAGAATCGTAGATTTGATTACTTTCCTTTTAGCAAAGCTGTCCTACTCCTTCGTTTTTTTATTTTTATGTAATTACATAAAGCAACTAATTTAATACTAGTCTAACATATTGTCCCCCTAAAATTCTAAAACCCAAAATATTTTTGTGTTTTATGGATTTTAATTAACAGGAAAAATAAAATAAAATTAAAAAATGTCGAACTAGGCATTTTCTTCCTCTAAAATAACATCACTTTCTTTTTCATGCCATTAACTTCTAATAGATATAGAAATCTTGGTTTATCAAATGCTTTTGTGTAGATGTCGGCGCATTGAAAATCCGTATTAATTTTAACCACATCGATTAATTGCTTTTCATAACAATCACATATAAAGTGATACTTAATACCGATGTGTTTTGTTTAAGGACGTTGGACTGGATTTTTTGTTATAGGTATAGCAGTACATTTATCAACATAGATATGAGTGTTAGAAAATTGCAAACCATCGTTGTGCATTTGCTGTTGAATCCAGATGATTTGTGAACAACAACTTGCAGAAGCAACGTATTCAGCTTCACATGTTGATAGAGCAACGAAGGTCTACTTCTTACACTGCCACGTGACTAACCGTCTACCAAAGAACTGACATTCTGCTGATGTTGACTTGTAATTCATTTTGCATCCACCATAATCCTAGTCACTACACGTTGTAAGCTAAAAATCATCATCATGAGGATACCACAACCCGAGTGTTGGAGTACCCTTCACATAACGGAAAATCCGTTAAACACCTACGAGATGGTTGACTTTCGGTTTTGGCTTATATCTGGAACAAAGACATGTTGCATACATGAAATCAGGATGAGATACTGTGAGAAACATAAGGGATCCAATCATTCCTCTATACATTGTAGCATTAACCAGATCACCATTTTTGTCGGGTGCCACACATGGTTCGTGGCAAGTGGAGTTCCAACAGCTGAAGCATTCTCCATGTCAAACCGACTGAGGATGTCCCCAACATATTTAGTCTAATGTAGGAAGATTCCTTTTGGTGTCTGATCCACTAGTAATCCTAGAAAGAACTTCATCTCCCCTATTGCACTCATCTCAAATTCTACTTTCATTACAGATTAAAATTCTTTACATAACTCTTCATTTTTGGAACCGAAGATTAGGTCATCAATGTAAATCTGTACTAGCAGTAAGTTGCCATCCTTTTCTTTGATGAACAGTGTGCCTTCAATAACTCCTCTGCGAAAGCCGTGTCTCACCAGATGAGTTCAGAGTTTCTCATAACATGCTCTCGGTGGTTGATGGAGCCCGTAGAGAGCCTTATCAATCTTGTAAACCCTGTCCCGATGATAAAGATCCTCAAACTTTGGGTTGACTGACATACACTGTCTCACAGATTTCACCATGAAGGAACACACTCTTTACATCTAGTTGATAAATTTTGATCTTCATGTAAGATGTATAGGCCAGGAAGATACAGATTGCTTCCATTCTAGCCACAGGTGCAAACACTTCATTGTAATAAATTCGTTCGACTTGTCTAAAACCTTGAACGAAAAGTCAACCCTTGTTTCTAATTATGACCCATTGGTGATCTTTCTTGCATTTCAACACCTATTTGGTGCCAATTACTTTAGCACCTTTTGGTATATCAACCCGTGTCTGTAGTTGTAGCTTCTTGAATTGAAAGAGTTCTTCTAGCATGCCACTAACCCTGCCTCATCATTTAAGGCTTTACTTACATATTTTGGATCAAATTGAGACACAAAACATCGATAAGCACCATCATGAACATAGCCTTTTTCCATGACTAAGGAATAATCAGCTGAGTATAGCTGATTTCGTGTTTGTACTCCCGATTGTACATCCCCTATGACAGTGTCCAGAGGATGATATACATTGATTCGAGATCCGGGAGTGGTGGGTTGTGAGGTTCCAAAGTGTCAGGTGCATCAACATCTAATGCTTGTGCCACCTGATCATTCTCCACTTGTTCATCATCAGAAGAGGAGTCGTTTACCTTAAGTGCTCCCCTGAATGACTAGAAGACTCACCTTGTGAACCTGATGTTGTCAAGTCTAGTGACGGTGTGTTTAAGACATCGTACAACATTTTGGTCAATAACTCATCATTAGGATGGGAGAGAGGGATGTTGAAGGACTTATAGAATCCATCATAGTTGAAGAAGAATGCGGGTCCCTTTCCAGTAGGGTGGTGGTGTATCGCTGAACGTCAACGTTGCACCACACTTCTACTTGACCCGTTAAGTTGTTATAAAGTCTCTTGTTCGGTATATTGTATCCTAGAATTATTCCTTCTTCAGCCTTCTCACTGGTGTACAATTCCTTTCTCTTTGAAGAATGCCTCCATCCACTGGTTCTTGAACTCTGTGCCATTGTCTGAGTGAATCTATCACACTTTCTTATAGAGAGATTGCAATGTTGTCACCAGCTATTTGAATGATTCAAATATCTCTAATTTGGGTTTCAGAAACATTACCAACAGAATCTGCAGTAGTCATGAGTACTACATAACAGTACAAATCACAAGCGATGCTCTTGGTGCTCACAGGACAAAACAGATCCATGTGTAGAAGTTCGAGAGGCAATCCAATGGAACTTACTTTCTTTGTCTTGTGAGACTTCTTGGTCTGTTTACCTTTCTTACATGCTACATAAAAATCCGAAAGTTGAAAATTCTTGACATTTACTCTATTTGCTAAATTATTCTGAATCAGACGATTCATCTCTCGTGGATTTATGTGTCCCATTCTCCGATTCCAGGAGATCGAGTCCCTCTCTCTTGCGTTTGATAAGGAGCATTAAACTTGATGATCGGTTGTGGAGGCTTTTAATAGATCCAAGACATATAAGTCATTATATCTTGAAGCCGACATTAAGCTTTGGTCTTCCGGGATAATGTAATCCTTTTTCAATACATAGCACTTCTTGTTGTCAAAAAAAACATTGAATCCTTTGTCACAGATCTGGGAGACTAAAAGCAAGTTATTTTGTAGTGTTGAACGTAGTTGACCTTATCAAACTTGACTTTCTGGTTTCCCACTTTGCCTTGAGCGATGATGTATCCTCCTTTATTTCCAACAAATGATACATGTCCCCCTTTAATTTGTATGACATTTGAAAGGAGAGACAGGTTCCCTGTCATGTGCCTAGACGCCCCACTATCAACAATCCAGGTATTTGTGATAGCACCGTAACGGACACCCTGCACATTCAGAGGAAATTATCAGCTTAGGTCTAGGACCCAAGCCTTAACTGGCTTGGGTGACCCAGAGGAATCACACATCATGAACTCAACCCACTGTCCATTTGAGGGTGAGGGCATATCATTCTTTTTATTGTTCTCATTTTCAGACATCGGACTTGACTTTTCTTTCGATAAGCCAGTTTTGTGTAAGGTCTGTTTGTGATAAACAGTCGACTAGCTTACAGTTTGAACTTTAGGTTCATTAATTCTTTTTGGTGGAGTAATAGAACTCCTTTTCAAAGAACATGGTATTATCATAAAGTTCAATTTTCTTTTTAGGAGTCTGATAATAACGACAGTTAGAAGAGATGTGTCCTCCCTTTCCAAAACTGTAGCATAATCTCCTTTCTACATGTTGGGGAAACTGTTTATGTGGGGTTGAGTGTGATACAGGTGCAGTACGAGTCTGTTTGGGTTTAGTCACTTCTCGTTTAGATGTTTCTTCTTTAATAAAATTAATTCTTTGAACATTTTTCACATATTTAACATTTATCTATTTGGACTTTGACATGTAACATGGGTATGGTTAACTGGTTTGTCATTTTGGGTTCAGAAGAAGACATGTGTGAACGTGACCTTACATTAACCGTTTTAAATTCATCATTTAAATTCTCAACTGGCATTTTGCCTTTTGATTTCAAAGTAGTCTCCTTCTGTTTAGTGGTAGACTTCACAGGTTTACTTGCGGAATTAGGATCACTAATTGTTAGGATCAGCGATCTACGTTTGATTGATTAGAGAGTATAGCAGCGGAAATCAAACAATGAATTAGCTAATTCACAAGAACACAAAAGATATTCAAGGTACGAACAAACGGTTATGGACAGAAAGAATTCTTCAAATATAAGCGGTAACAGTATGTCACACATACAATTAGGTCAACATCTCTTATATAGGAGATGTGACGTCTGCTGATGTCACTTGATAGTGACATCTAACAGAATTTATTCAAATGACTAATAGTTAACACAACTACTGAAGATGTCAAACAGCTGACATCTTCTTACAAAAATGCTAAGTGTTAACTATCACTACATATACTGAAAAGAAACTACTGAAACTACAACGACTAAAAAACATGCTCTTTAGTCGTTTTAAAAATACTGAAACGGAAAAGAAAACTACTGAAATGAAACCATCACCACAACTGAAGAATGCTTCTTCAGCTGTTGTAACAAACTTTGAAAGCTTCAGTACTTGTACTTGAACTTCAGCTGTTGTCATCAGCTAATGTCTTCAGTCTTTGTACTTCAGCTGTTGATCTTCAATACTTTGTTCTTCAGCTGTTGAAGTCTTCAGTACTTTAGTCTTCAGCTGTTGAAGTCTTTAGTACTTTAGTCTTCAGTTGTTGATCTTCAGTCTTTGGTCTTCAGCTTTTGAAGTCTTTAGTACTTTGTTCTTCAGCTGTTGAAGTCTTCAGTACTTTAGTCTTCAGCTGTTGAAGTCTTCAGTACTTTAGTCTTCAGCTGTTGATCTTCAGTCTTTGGTCTTCAGCTTTTGAAGTCTTCAGTACTTTAGTTCTTCAGCTGTTTAAATCTTCAGACTTTGTCAAACAGCTGATCAAGTCTTCAGCAGTTGTTATGATGTCTGTAGGACTTAGAGGTTTTTTGATCAGGCTCATTGGTTGTTTTGGTCCAACAAACTCCCCCTGAACCAATGCAGCCAAAACCTCTAAACTTATTGAAGATGTCCCACTTATTATGGCAGAAGGATTGGTCTTTTTGTCTTCTAGATCAGCTCAGAAGTGACCCTTTTAAGCACAGGCCTGGGAAGAAGTCTCAATGATTTGTTTGGCCAAGTATAAATGGGAACTCTGTCTTGGGGAACTGGACACAGAGTTGTTACCCCATCCATGAGATCTACTTCCCCACTATGAGTCTGTATGACTCTCTTGTGTAGGCCTCAAGGAAGGTAATTTGTTCCTCCATGGTCATCTCTTCAGCACCTCCTTCAAATAATGATTCAGGCCTATAGTACTCACATAGGTATTTGACCTGTTTCCCATTCTTTAGCTCCACAGTTGTTATTATTCTATAAGCAAATTCATCAGGGTGATTACCCTCTAGGAACAACTGGAGCTCATTCTTTCTGACTTCTTCAAGCCTCTTATAAACTAACCCCTTTTTCACCATTTTATTTTCAAGCATCTTTTGTGGGGTTTGGTTAGCTTTATAAGCTTTCTTGAAGTCTTCTAGGATTTCCCAGGGTGATACTACAAAGACCACGAAGATCACTTCATCTACAATCTTTTTCACCTGGCCAATGTATCTCTGTGGTATGTTTTTCTTGTGAATCCTGTGAGACACCCTCAGATCAGGCCAAATCCTTACTCTCTCCTTTTGATATTGAAATGTATGCTTAAGAGTGTATAATCTGAGAGCTTGCTTCTTCATGTTGATGATAGAAGATGTGGCTGCATATGCTTTGTCAACCCTCCTCAACAATTCCTCATCGTGTTGTTTGTGAAGTTCTTCTTCTTCTAGCTTCACTTTCACAATTTGTCTTTGGGTTTCAGGAGTAATTGTTGGGGAGTGACTTGTGGCCTTCGGCAACTGTATAACAGCTGAGAGTGGCAGCCTATCTTCATCATCATCTTCTTCATCATCTTCTAGCCTCAATACCCTTCTCTTCTTTTTCTGGGGTACATCATCGGCTATTGGTTTTGAGGGTAAGGGAGTTGGTTTGGTGGGTTGTTGTTTTGGTGGTTTAGGTGTGGGAATGTTGACAGGCTGTTCTAGCATTTTGGAAGTGAGTGTGGCTTTAGATTGCTTGCTAGTTCAGTCCTGCTCCCAGCACCTGCCTCATTCAAAGCTTCAATAACTAATCCTTTAGTGTATACTTCAAGATCTTGGTGGTTATTGCCAAGATGGTGTCCCTGGACCAAGCCTTGATTTCGATCATTGATCTTCCAATATATTTTGCTATAAATCTGATCATGATCTCCAGCCTTTCTCTTTCTAACACATCATAAACTTGCCCATCTGTTTTGGATTAATTCAATCACTAATCCTCTGATCTCAGAGTCAAGTTTGTCAGTGTCATGGCCTTGCCTAAACAACTGATCAATGATGTTATCCATTGATCTGTTGTGTTCAGCATCAGCCTCTTTCACCATCAGCTCTAAGGCAGTCTCTTTCTCATTCTTTCTTTTCTTTGATTTCTCCATGTCAGCTTCTTTCTCCTTCTCTTTTTCAATCTCCGCAGCCAACTCCTTCTCTTTTTCCACTACTGTCACTTCTGTTTCTTTCTCTTTCTCTTTCCCCTCTGCACTCCTCTTTCTTTTTGCTTTCACTGACTGAATCTCCCCTTTTTTGGTTGCATTGGTTGCAAGGGTTTGATTGTCAGAAAGCTGTTTGCCCACAACTTCTTCTATCAAGGGTTGTATTACTGAGGAAAGCCTCTCATCGATGGCTTTGATCACTATATCAGTGATTATAGGTGTGATGAGAGGTAGGGAATTTTGGAAGATAGAAACTATTTGCTCAGTGGGGTTCTGTTCCTGAGAAATAGTGCCAGAAGCAGAGGCAGGTGGCTGAGAATTTGGGAGTGGCTCGGTGTTTAGGAGACCTTCGGATAAAGGTGCCATCTGTGGGGTTTGAGAGGCAGATGGTCTTTGATCCGCAGAAGGTTTGGCAAGCAGCTCTTTGAGTCTACTCACCTCCTCTTCCAGGATGGCGTTTTGGGCTAAGACATCATAAAAGAAGCCCAGGTCATCATCAGTAGTTTCTGAATAACCTGACCTCCTGATAGAATAGGATGAACATGCACTGAGTGTAGATTAGTTGTAGCATGTGCCCCTGTGTCTTGGAACTAGGGACTTCCTGCCTCAAGACTATGTCCTTCATCAGCAGTTGCCTCTGGTAAGGTCTTAGTAATGGTACCAACTACATCCTGATCATATGCTGAAGTAGGATAAGTGGCAGCCTCACCAAAGTTCCAATCTCCTTTTCTACACTAGGAAATGGAACATTGTAACCCCTATGCTGTGGGTTATCAGATGCACTTTGATCCTCCCCCTCAATGGTAGAGGTATGCCCAACTGTAATTGGTATCTGGGGAGGGGGTGAGGAGTGCAACTGACTCCGCACTTGTGCAACAATTAATGTAGGACTTTGGGGGGCGGTTGCATGTGATGATTGGGTAGAAGCAGATTGCACCCGGGGTGAATGGTGCGCTTCAATGGTAACCCACTCAAGTGAGATAGGTTCTAGCAGTGTGGGTTCCTTAATATTGGTTGCAACAGGATCCTGTTGAGAGGATACCTGTGCGGCTTTGGCAGGTTGAGTCGTTGTCACAACTGGGGGGTTAATACCATATGTGGTTCCTGTGTTTGTGGTACAGGGGCATCCTCAGGGGACTCATCTCCCTGAGTAGCCGTTTTTGGCTTTTTGGATTTAGGTTTGGTGGGGACTCGGGTTCTGGAGGTGGTGGCTGTGGGTTCCAACTGCGTGGGTTTTCGCAGTTTGGCAGCCTGTTTCAGTGTGTGATCAGAGTTGTGCCTGGAGTATACTTCAGGCAATACAGCCGTTGCAGGGATTCCAAGGCCAACAAGTCCCTCAGCTTGCAGCTGATTCCCTATTATAGCCATAATGAACCGATGATATAATATCCAGCGGTTAGAAATAGATTTTAAGGCCATTTCTTTAAGTTCAAGAAAAATGATTTCAGAGAAGTTTAAGTCTTGTTGCTCAAGGATAGAGAATAATACCTGCTGCCACCTTGTAGACATTTGATCCCAAGAGGAAGTCTTAGGAGCTAAGCAAACATTTACCATGTGAAATATAAGACGTTCTGCATCATGGAAATGTTTCTTTAGGATGGTAGAGGCACTAAGGTTTCCCTGATATCCATGGTGGGCAAAGGATAAATTAGTTGTGCCCTTTGGATACCCAGCAGAAAAGTGGCATCATCCAGGTTTAGGGTTTGGCGAAGTATATCAGGAGTGATGACCACTTGATGGTTGTTGACGAGCGACTAGAGAGACTCGATGTTGTTCTCCCCAGTGGTGAGGGTGACGTTCGTCCAAAACTGGTGAAGGATTCGGCATGAATGATGGGATTTAGAAGGAAGGCCGTTTTGTAGGGAGATTGGACCATTAGATCAATGGCATTGTCGAACTTTGTCCATAAGGTGATTTTGTGAGGTAGGCAACACAGTTATGGCGTGGTTTGAGTTGCCTGGTCGCCATTAATGTGAGAAGTTTTGGAGATTTGAACGTTAGGTTTGGTGAGGATGAAGCGCTGAAGGCTTAGGTATTGGGTATTTATAGGGTAAGGGTTAGAAAACGACTGAAGGGTTTGGTGTTAGTCATGAGTAGTTGTAAACGACTGATGACGTGGTATGACCCTTTCAGATGTTGAAACAACTGAAGTCTTGGTTTTAGGCATCAGCAGTTATAAAACTACTGAAAGCCATGGTTTTGACTTCAGATGTTGAAACAACTGAAGACTTGGTTTTAGTCATCAGTAGTTGTGAAAGTAGTGAAGACCTTGGTTTTGTCTTCAGGTGTTGTAAACAACTGATAACTTGGTATTAGTCATCAGTAGTTGTGAAACTACTGAAGACATGGTTTTGTCATCAGTTGTTGTAAACAGCTGATGACTTGGTGTTAGTCATCAGTAGTTGTGAAACTACTGACGACATGGTTTTGTCATCAGTTGTTTAGGATGAAACAACAGTTGTAGAAACAACTGAGGAGAAAGTTCTCATCAGTAGTTTTTGTCAATTCATAGCCTTTCAGCTGTTCATACTGTCCTCAACACTTACTCATCAGCCTTTTAGCTGTTTTCAGTTGTTTCATAGGACATCAGTACTTATCTATTTTTACTGACATCAGTAGTTATAACTACATCAGTAGTTGTAACTTTATCAGTTGTTTTAACAAATCAGTACTATATGTGATATGGTACTAATGATCATCAGTAGTTATCACTTCTTCTAGCTGCAGCATACCAAGCCTTAACACTAGGTTTTTGAAAATTGAACGATCTAAAGGCTTAGAAAAATGTCTGCAAGCTCATCAGCACTAGGCACAAACTTAGGACCAATCAGACCTTTTTCAAAATAATCCCTAATAAAATGATGTCTGATCTCTATATGTTTGGTCCTAGAGTGCTGGACTGGATTTTTGACAATGCACAGAGCTGAAGCACTATCCATTAATAATGGAGTCTTAGTCTCTGTAATGCCATAATCCAAAAGTTGGTTCTAAAGCCAGAGTACCTGAGAAGTACAACATGCAGCTGCAATGTACTCTGCTTCAACAGTGGATGTAGCAACAGATGTTTGTTTCTTACTCTGCCAAGAAATCAAACAGTTGCCTAGGAATTGACATCTACCAGAAGTTGACTTTCTAGTTAACTTGCACCCTGCATAGTCACTATCTGAAAAAGCAACTAATTTGCAAGAGTGTCCAGTGGAATACCATAAACCTAGAGATTGTGTACCTTGCAAATATCTAAAGATCCTCTTGACTGCAATCAAATGAGACTCTTTAGGAGCAGCCTGAAATCTAGCACAAACACAAGTAGCAAACAGTTAAGTACATCAAGGACCCAATCATACATGTGTAAAGTGTTTCATCAACAGCTTTACCTTTCTGATCCGCATCCAGTTGTGTGGTGTTGCACATGGGATTAGAACAGGCTTACAATTTTGTAAATCAAACTTATTCAAAAGATCTTTTGTATATTTTGACTGATGAATAAGGTTCCATCAGCCTTTTGTTTGATTTGCAAACCTAGAAAGAACTATAATTCTCCCATTGCACTCATTTCAAAGCTCTTTTTCATTAATTTTGTAAAATCATCACACAACTGGGGATCAGAGGATACAAAAATAATATCATCAACATAAATTTGGACAAGTAGCTTATGCTGATCCACCTTCTTAATAAACAAGTTTTATCTATGGAGCCTCTAGTGAAATTATTCTTGAGAAGAAAAGTGGAAAGTGTCTCATACCAGGCTCTAGGAGCTTGTTTCAACCCATAAAGAGCCTTATCAAGTTTATAACCCATTCAGGATGTTTATTGTCCTCAAAACCTGGTGGTTGACACACATAAACTTCTTCTTTTATTTTGCCATATAAAAATTCACTTTTGAGATCCATTTGAAAAACTTTGAGATGGTGGAATGCAGCATATGCTAAGAACAATCTAATTGCCTCTAGTCTGGCTACAGGGGCAAAGGTTTCATCATAATCAATACCTTCTTCTTGTGAGAACCCCTGTACAACAATCTAGCCTTGTTCTTAACAATAAGCCCATTTTCATCAGTTTTATTCCTAAACACCCATTTAGTGCCTATTGCACACTTACTTGGGGTAGAGGAACCAGTTCCCACACTTGTTGTTTCTTGAACTGAAGTAGCTCAAGCTGCATGGCTTCAACCCATCCATTGTCTCTTAAAGCAATATGATAGTTCTTTGGCTCTAGCTGACTGATGAAGAGAGCATAGAAGCAGAAGCTAGACAATTGACTTCTTGTTGAAACTCCAGCATTGATATCACCAATGAATTGAGACATTGGGTGATTCTTCAGCTCTTGATAAACAATGATATCTGTGCAAGTGTTTGTAGAACCTTCAGCAGCAGCAGATGTTGATGCAGACTCTTGAAACCAAGAATTTGATGGTAACTCAAAAGATGTAAGGAATCAGAAATCTCATAGCATTTGTTGTGGATGGAACTGCTGAAGCTACAGGAACATCAAGTTTAGCAGACACATGCAGTTGGTCACCAAACTGAATAGGTGAGTATTATATTATCATCATCATCATCAATACCACCAGGTGGAAGACATGCTGCAGAAGATGATTTATCCACATGGTCTGCAACAACTAGAGGTTAATAGGGAACATATTGCAGTATGTCCAAATCAAACAACTCCACACGGTTTTGTGGAATCTTGTCCATTGGAGATTCATTAAACTTCACATGCAAAGTCTCTTCAACTATCTTTGTTCTGCAGTTGAAGACTCTGTATGCTTTGCAAGTAGATGAATAACCAACAAAATACCCTGCATCCACCTTAGGATCAAATTTTTGGAGTTGATCCTTTGTGTTGAGAATAAAACAGGGACACCCAAATGCTTTGAAAAATGAAATTAGAGGAGCCAAGTGATGTAGAACTTCATATGGAGTCTTGATCAACCTTTGATTTACTAAGGCTCGATTATGCACATAGCAAGCTGTGTTAACGCTTCAGCCCAAAAGGTCAGTGGCAAACCAGAGTCAGCCAACATAGACCTTGCAACTTCAATTAGGGTCCTGTTCTTTCTCTCCACTACTCCAATTTGTTCTGGAGTCCTTGGGATGCTAAACTGCCTTTTGATTCCCTTTGAAAGATAAAATTCATCAAGTGTATGGTTTTTGAATTCAGTTCCATTGTCACTCCTTATACACTTGAATGAAAGGGAATACTGCTTCTCAACATACAACACAAAGTTGATAATCTTCTGAGCAACCTCATCCTTTGAATACAGAAAGAAAGTCCATACAAATCTGGAGTAATCATCCACAATTACCAGACAGTATTTCTTCTTTTCCATGCTCATCACTCTCACAGGACCAAATAGATCCATATGCAGTAATTGCAAGCAGGCAGTGGACTTAGGCTCTTCAATAGGAGGGAATGAGACTTTGTGTTGTTTTCCTTTTAAACAAGCAGTGCAGGTTTCATCACAGTGGAACTCCTTTATTGGTAAGCCTCTCACTAAACTATTGTGGATCAGTTGATTCATGTTTTTGAAATTAACATGACCCAGCCTTCTGTGCCACAATTTAGATTCCTGAGAAGAGGCTTTGGAAAATAGGCAAGGATGGCCTTTGATATTAATTTTCTTGGAAAGATCTAAGGCATACAGTCTTCCTGTCCTGTTGGCCCTCAGGAGAGTGTGGTCATCCAACACCTTATCAATCAAATTCAGAACTTTGGATGACAGAATCCTGTAGTTCTGACTGGTGAAAAGAGCAACATGGTCTTTATCACATATTTGAGTGACACTCAAGAGATTGTACTTGAGATTTTCCACATGATTAACATCATCAAACTTTATTTCTCCATTGGAGACAAAGCCTTTTCCAATGATGTAACCCTTAGCATCATTGGCAATAGAAACAAACCCCTTCTTTCCTTGAGAGTAGTCATGAAGAAGAGAGTTGTTCCCTGTCATATGCATAGATCCCCCACTGTCTACATACCAGATGCTACTTTGGCATGTTGAAGAACCCTGCAATCATAAACAATTAGTTAGTTTTTGAGACCCAAACCTCTTTGGTTTTGGGTCTATTCACATCAACAGATGGTAAACTAACAGACTTGCTATGAATAACAGCCTGAGGGGATGGAGATGGTGAAGAAGAAGATTCCTTTGGCATGGAATTTCTTCTCTGTGGTTTCAACACAGGAGCATCTAATTGGTTGACTCTCCCCAATAGATGTTGAACCATCATTACAAGTTGTGTCTCATTTTGTGATAAAGCCTTCAGCTCATCAGACACATTAGTGCTTGAGTTTGATGAGTTCCTGTGTTGTACCATCTCTCTTTGAGCGACCTCAGTTGTTGCGTGTTTAACCCCTTTCTTTTTGGATTTCTTTTTGGATTTTGGGGTTTCAGGTTTTGATGTTACTCGTACAAATTTGAGTCAAACTCAGTTTTCATTTTATCCATTTTCTCTTTAATGTTTTAATTATGTTTGAGTTTGGAGCCCTTTTATACTAGCAATCATCAGTAAGATGATTGAATAAGCCACATATTTCACATGGCTTTTTCTTCATCTTAAGTTGATCATCTCGTGAAGAGGATGAAACTACTAAAGACTTGTTCTTGAGCAATTTGCTATCAGTACTAGTAGTTTTCTTTGCTTTAGTACCTGCTTTCTTAATATCTTCTTCAGTAGTTTTCCCACCCTTTCTACTTGCATTTTCTTTCCTTTAGTACATGTAGTAGTTTGGGCTTGTTCTCCAGGTGTTATGACATTCTTTTTAGTACTTTCAGTACTTTGTGAAATATCACCTGGTGTGATCAACTTTATGATCATGTGAGTGTCAGCATTTGAACCATCAACATCAACTAATAGTTTCTGAGAGGAATTAATGCTGACTTCTACTTCTGATAGTGTGTATCAGATAGTAGATCACATGATGAAAAGGATTGGTTATTGCTTTCACCATCAGATTCTACCTCTGCTCTGGGAGTAAAGTCTGTAGGAGGAGCAGTGTGATTCTAACCAATGCCAAACTTGACATTGGAAGCAGATTGCTTACTAAGAAGCATTTCAAAACCCTTGCAAGAATTTACCCATCGATCACACTCTACCTGGGTAGTTGTAAGTGTTTCTTTGAGGTCTCTGTACTTCTCTAGAAGTATCTCTTCCCTAGCCTTATCATCAATGATTTGGCATTTAAGTTTGTAAATCTCATCATTCTTATCATTAATCACAGACTCAAATTCAGCTTTGCTTTTGGAAATTGTTCGTTCTAGCTCAATGTTCATGTTAATTAAATCTACATTTGCTTCTCTAATAGATGCAAATACGGCTATGCATGTTTCAGAACATAGCTTGGCTTTTGCCTCAGAAGATACCTATGATACCTCTGGTGTAGAGGCACTAGAGGATGAAGTATCAGCAGACTCCAAAGCCATAAGAGCTAGATTTCCAAAAGGACTGTCACCACCATGTTGACCAGCACCAGAGAACAGTTGTTCATGACCAAAAAAATCATCTGGTAAACTGCTCCAGTCAACAACTCCTGGGTGAAAAAGCTGTGTTGTTGAGGTTGAGTTTGTTGATGAGATTGGGAAGGTTGAGGTTCAGGTAATGCATGTGGTTGTTGTGCAATTGGAGCTTGAACCGGATTTGGCTGAGGCAAGTAATAGCAGGGTAAAGGATATGACATTGGACCCTGGGGGACAAAGTATGCAGGAGATACAGGGTGTGATAGATGACCAGACCCAGCAGGATGTTGCCCTCTGTTTTGTAGACTAGTGCTAGGAAAAGTCACAAAGGGTGCACAAGAGTTAGATCCAGTTTGATCTACATTCTCTTGCAAAGTGTCCAAGCCTTTGGCATTTGTGACACCTCAACTTACTCTTGTCAAAATCAACTTTGGTTTTGCCAGAGAGTCCAGGAAATTTCCTGCCAGTTCTCTTGTAGAACTTCTGAGATCTGATATTAACTAAGGCCATTTGGCTTAGAATATCCATCTTTTCTAAATCATCATCAGCAATTCCCTTCAGATCATCCATGATGAAGCATAGATTGTCACTATTACTACCAGAATGACTATCAATACCAAGAAATGCAAGATAAGAACTGTTTGAAGAGAAATCAATATGCTCATCATAATTTCTTTCAGATGCAGCATATTCTGACTCATGACCAACCAAGGCAGTGTTCCCTGGTACAAAGTCATCAGTGAGCTTTCCTGATGATGACAGTTTCCTTTTATGCTCTATCTCTTTTTTGAATGTAAGCAGTTTCCCATGAAGTTGGTGAGAGATAGGCTATCCAGATTTGCACTAGAGCGTAGGACAATAGTGTATGTGTCCCATCTCTCAGGGAGTGATCTCAGGAATCTGTTATTCATCTGGCTGTTTGTGTATTCCTGTTTCACCATTTTCAGCTCAGAGATCAAACAGGAAAAACGCTCAAACTGTTGAGTCAGTGTCTCACCCTTTCTATGAAAAAATGTCTCATATTGTTGGGCGAGGATTTTTCTGTTGTTTGCTAAGACCTCATCAGTTCCACCAAATTGTTCCTTCAGTGCATTCCGGAGATTATGAGCAGTTTCATGATGCATAAGCCCTGAATAGATTTCATTAGGCAGTGCCATGGCCAGAATTCCATGGGCTTTAGCAACAATCTCAAACAGTTTCCGATCTTCATCTGAGTATTGTTCCTTCTTCTTCGGAACCATTTGATTGGTTTCCGGATTGTTCACCATAGGTTTATGTGGTCCATGTACCACAGTTGTCCAACAACCTGAACTGTTAACAGACAGGTGATGAAGCATCCTTCGTTGCCATATGTTATACTCAGTCCTAACCAGCATCGGAGGCTTGGTTGAGGAACCGGTATTGTGAGGGTCATTAGAAGGAGTAGTCATCTTAGATTCAACCAAATTCAATTAAGCTATAACAGATTTAGAACAAAACACAACAAACCTAATTGAACCAGGGAGATCTCAAAATGAAAAAACGAAAGCGGCAGAAATTCAATAATATATAACCAGTTTTAGCAAACAAGCTAATTCAATCAAACATAGATATCAAAGAGCAGTTTCAATGATCAACTGTTAGATCTATCAATGATTAACCTGCTCTGATACCATTTGGTAGGATCAGCAATCTACGTTTGATTGATTAGAGAGTATAGCAGCGGAAATCAAACAATGAATTAGCCAATTGACAAGAACACAAAAGATATTCAAGGTAAGAACAAACGTTATAGACAGAAAGAATTCTGCAAATATATTTCATTCAATATTTGCTTTCGTGGTAATAAAATGTCACACATACAATTAGGTCAACATCTCTTATATAGGAGATGTGACGTCTGCTGATGTCACATGATAGTGACATCTAACAGAATTTATTCAAACTACTGATAGTTAACACAACTACTGAAGATGTCAAACAGCTGACATCTTCTTACAAAAATGCTAAGTGTTAACTATCACTACAAATACTGAAAAGAAACTACTGAAACTGCAACGACTGAAAAACATGCTCTTCAGTCGTTTTACAAATACTGAAATGGAAAAGAAAACTACTAAAATGAAACCATCACAACAACTGAAGAATGCTTCTTTAGCTGTTGTAACAAACTCTGAAATCTTCAGTACTTGTACTTGAACTTCAGCTGTTGTCATCAGCTAATGTCTTCAGTCTTTGTACTTCAGCTGTTGATCTTCAGTACTTTGTTCTTCAGCTGTTGAAGTCTTCAGTACTTTAGTCTTCAGCTGTTGAAGTCTTCAATACTTTAGTCTTCAGCTATTGAAGTCTTCAGTACTTTAGTCTTCAGCTGTTGATCTTTAGTCTTTGGTCTTCAGCTTTTGAAGTCTTCAGTACTTTGTTCTTCAGCTGTTGAAGTCTTCAGTGCTTTAGTCTTCGGCTGTTGAAGTCTTCAGTACTTTAGTCTTCAGCTGTCGATCTTCAGTCTTTGGTCTTCAGCTTTTGAAGTCTTCAGTACTTTAGTTATTCAGCTGTTTAAATCTTCAGACTTTTTCAAACAGCTGATCAAGTCTTCAGCAGTTGTTTTGATGCCTGTGGGACTTAGAGGTTTTTCTGATCAGGCTCATTGGTTCTTTTGGTCCAACACTAACCAGAGGAGTGGACACCACATGCTCCTTGATTGGGTTGTTATTTACCAGTCTACATTTTGTATTTAACAGAGTCACATGTGGTGGTGGAACTACATTGTATCCCAACCCTTCCCCATTATTTCGTTCTATCACTAAGTGTTGAACTATGTGAGAAGAACTGGTTCGATTGTGTAGTTTTTATTTTAGAGAATTGACTTATATTTCTAAAACTACTTTTTCATTCTTTTTTCTTCTAAAGAATTTAAATAGAACTTTATATCATTAGCTTGATTAAAGCTACAACCTCAGTTTCCCTTAGTTGTTTACCTAAAAGTTCTATTTTTTCTTTATACCTACACTCATTATGTTTTAAAGTAGAATTTACTTTTGTGCATAGTTGTAAGTCATTTACTAAGCTATCATTGTTGTCTAATAACCTAGAAAATTTTAAATCTATGCTCTTAAAATTTGTTACATTCAATACAAGCATGATTTTCAAAGAGTTGGTCTTTTGTACTTACCTGTGAAGACTCGGTTTAATCAGCCAACAATGTAGAGTTTGACTCTTCGGATGCTGGAGATTCTAAACATGTCGTTCTGAGTTCTTCTTCAGTCAGGTGATTGACCATGTTCACAGCTTCTTCATTATATGACATTATTTGTTCAACTGTGATTTCACCTTCACTTGCAGAGCCATCATCCGATCCCTCGACACGGGCAATGTTTGATTCACCCGGAGACACAAAACTGAAGGTCCAATCCTGTCCTTCGTCACCTTGAGCAATCAAGGCCTTTGTCTCTTTGCTTGACGAGGTAGATGCACTTCTGTCTTTGTCTTGATGATTGAAGGTTGAGAACGGATTTCAGTTACCTGTTTTGTTGGGCTTTACACATTCACGTTTGAAATGCCTCTTGTTGGACCAAAAGAACCAATGAGCCTGATCAGAGAAACCTCTAAGTCCCACAGGACATCACAACAGCTGAAGAAGACATGATCAGCTGTTCTACAAAGTCTGAAGAATACAACTGCTGAAGTATTTCTGAAGTACTGAAGACAAAGACTGAGACAACAGCTGAAGATCTAAAGTCTGAAGACTTCAACAAGTACTGAAGACAAAGACTGAAGATCAACAGCTGAAAGACAAAGTCTGATGTTCAAGTACTGAAGACATCAGCTGATGCTAACAGCTGATGACAACAGCTGAAGAGGGCTTCTTCAGTTGTTGTGATGGTTTTTCTTCATCAGTAGTTTTCTTTCCTTTCAGTAGTTGTTTACTTTTCTGTAGTGTTGTTTCCTTTTCAGTACTTGTAAACAACTGAAGAGGTTGTTCTTCAGTTGTTGTGTATCAGTTCAGAGTTTTATGTTTTTCAGTAGTTGTAAATAAGATGTTTAAACACTAGGAACATTTGTAAGAAGATGTCAGTTGTTGACATCTTCAGTAGTTGTAAACATCAGTAGTTATAAGTTACAGTTCACAGGTTTCAAGTGACATAGCCTACGTCATTCTTTCCGTTATAAGGAAGGATGACTCACCTGTTATCGTGCCATTAAGGCCGACAATCTTAATGCAATATTCCTTTTGTCTGATATTTCTCTCTATAACAAAATTCTTTTATCGCTTTATATCGAATGTTCTTGCTTGAATTTGTCTAATTCTGAGCTATTCCGCTGCTATATCTGTTCAATCGATTAAACCAAGAGGCTGAGATCCTAAGAAATGGTATCAGAGCAGGTAATCATTGATCGATTCTAACAATTGATCATTGAAACTGTTCATCGCTCTAAGTTTGATCGAATTAGCAAATTCGCAAGGATTGTTATAGAGATTGAGAGTGTATCGCTTCTGGCCGTTTTATTGAGGTTCTGTGTGGTTTGAGCTAAATTTATTGTGATTTTACTTGAATCTGTCTGAATTTCCACAATGACTACTTCTTCGAATGATCCTTTCAATACTGGATCCTCTACCAAGCCTCCGATCTTGGTGAGGAATGAGTAAAACATTTGGCAGAGAAGATTGCTCCATCACCTGTCTGTCAATAGCTCAGGTTGTTGGACATCTGTGGTACATGGACCACATAAGCCAATGGTGAATGATCCGGAACAAACCAGTTGGTTCCAAAGAAGAAGGAGCAATACTCCGATGAGGACAAGAAGTTGTTTGAAATCGATGCAAAAGGCCATGGAATTTTGGCTATGGCTATTCCTAATGAGATTTACTCTGGGCTTCTGCATTGTGAGTCTGCTCATGACCTCTGGAAAGCCATCAAAGAACAATTTGGTGGTACTGATGAGGTTTTAGCAAACAACAGGGAAATCCTCGCCCAACAATATGAGACTTTCTCTCATAGAAAGGGTGAGACTCTGACTCAACAATTTGAGCGGTTTCATGTTTAATCTCTGAATTGAAAATGGTTAAACATGAATATACCAGGAGTCAGATGAACCATAGATTCCTAAGATCACTGCCTGAGAGATGGAACACATATACCATTGTTCTACGCTCAAATGCTGATGTTGATCGCCTATCTCACCCAACTTCATGGGAAACTGCTTACATTCGAGAGAGAGATAGAGCAGAAAGGAAATTGGCTTCATCTGGCAAGCTTACTGAGGATTTTGTCCAAGGGAACACTGCCCTGATTGGACATCAAGAGTCAGAATATGCGTCATCTGAAAGCCAGTATGATGAGCATATTGATTTCTCTACAAACACTTCTGAGCCTGCCTTTGTGAGTGTTGATAGTTATTCTGCTGGTAGTAATAGTGACAATCTATGTTTCATCATGGATGATCTCAAGGGATTGCTGATGATGACTTAGAAGAGATGGATATTTTGAGCCAAATGGCCTTGATAAATATCAGATCTCAGAAGTTCTACAAAAGAACTGGAAGGAAATTCCCAGGACTCTCTGGCAAAACCAAAGTTGGTTTTGACAAGAGTAAGTTGAAGTGCCATAAATGCCACAGGCTTGGACACTTTGCAAGAGAATGTAGATCATCTGGATCTAACTCTCCTGCACCT
The DNA here is from genome assembly GCA_025506515.1 of Flaveria trinervia. Lineage (NCBI taxonomy): Eukaryota > Viridiplantae > Streptophyta > Magnoliopsida > Asterales > Asteraceae > Flaveria > Flaveria trinervia. The sequence continues at coordinate 20,367,925 of CM046441.1, forward strand.
TTTGTGACTTACCCTGGCAATAGTCAACAAAACAGAGGGCAACAACCTGTCAATTCTGGTTATCATCATCAACCACAATCTCCTGCATATTTTTTTCCACAGGGGCAATGCCATATCCATACCCCTGCTATTACATGCCACAACCAGGCCAGGTTCAAGCACCCACTGCTCAGCAACCACATGCACTCCCTGAGCCTCAACCATCCCAATCTCATCAACCTAATCAACTTCAACACACAGCTTCTTCACACCAGGAGTTGTTGACTGGAGTGCTTACCAGATGATGTGTCTGGTAATGAACAACTGTTCTCAGGTGCTGGTCAACATGGTGGTGAGCATCCTTTTGGAAATCTAGCTCTCATGACTTTGGAATCCTCTGATGGATCATCCTCAAGTACCTCTTCAACACAGGTATCACAGGTATCCTCTGAGGCTAAGGCCAAATTATGTTCTGAAACTTGCATAGCAGCATTTGCCTCTATTAGAGAAGCAAATGTGGCTTTAATCAATAAAAATGTAGAGCTAGAACAAATAATTTCAAAAATAAAGCTGAGTTTGAGTCTGTGCTAAAAGAGAAAACTGATGAGATTTATAAATAAAATGCCAAATCTCTGATGATAAGGCTAGGGAGGATGTACTCTTAGAGAAGTACAAAGACCTCAAAGATACTCTTGCTGTCACCCAAGTAGAGTGTGATCGATGGGTACAATCTTGCAAGGGCTTTGAAATGTCTTAGTAAGCAAACTGCTTCCAATGTGAAGTTTGGAATTGGTTATAATCACACTGCTCCTCCTACAGATTTTGCTTCAAGAGCAGGAGTAGAATCTGATGGAGAAAGTAATGACCACCAACCCACCCATCATGTGATTCACTACTTGATAAAGCACCATCAGTAGTTGAAGTCAGTAGTAATCCCTCTGTGAACCTATCAGCTGATATTGATGGTTCAACTGCTGACACTCACATGATCAATGAGTTGATCAACCCAAGTGTTATCCCTAGAAGTACTGAGGGTACTGGAGAGCAGGGGATAACATCTGGAGTTCAAATCCCAATAACTGACAGCACTAAAGAGAAGAAAACTGTCAGTAGGAAGGATTTGAAGCCTACTAAGGGATTGACAAGAAGGCAAAAAGTGCTTCTAAACTGCTGAAGAGCAAGTCTTCAGTAGTTTCATCTTCTTCAGTTGATGATCAACAGAAGATGAAGAAGAAACCATGTGAAATATGTGGTCTATTCAATCATCTCACAGATGATTGTTGGTACAAAAAGGGATCCAAACTCAAACAAAAGAGAAAATTAAAGAAAACTTGGCTAAAATGAAAACTGAGTTTGAGTCCAAGTTTGTACCAGCAGCATCAAATCCTGTTACTCCTATGTCCAAAAAGAAATCTAAAGGGAAGGAGTGCAACAGGCAACAGCTGAGGTTGCTCAAAAGAAGATGGTGCAACACAAGAACTCATCATCAAACACCAATACCAATGTGTCTGAAGAGCTGAAAGCTCTTTCCCAGAATCAGACACAGCTGGTAATGATGGTTCAACATCTGTTGGGAAGAGTTAACCAACTTGATGGCCCTGTGTTGAAACCCCAGAAAAGGAGATCCAAGCCAAAGGATTCCTCTTCTACACCATCTCCTTCACCTCAAGCTATTGTGCCCAATAAACCTGTTAGTTTACCATCTATTGATGAGACCAGGCCCAAAACAAAAAGGTTTGGGTCTCCAAAACTAACTGATTGTTTATTAATGCAGGTTTCTTCAACATGCCAAAGTAGCATCTGGTATGTAGACAGTGGGGGATCTATGCATATGACTGGGAACAACTCACTTCTTAATGACTACTCTCCAGGAAGGAGGGTTTTGTTTCCTTTGGCAATGATGCAAGAGGTTACATCATCGGGAAGGGCTTTGTTTCCAATGGGGAAATAAAGTTTTGATGATGTCAACCATGTGGAAAATCTCAAGTATAACCTCTTGAGTGTCAGTCAATTGTGTGACAAAGGCCATGTTGCCCTTTTCACAAGCCAGAACTGCAGGATTCTGTCATCCAAAGTTCTGAGTTTGATTGACAAGGTATTGGATGCTCACACTCTCCTGAAGGCCAACAGGACAGGAAGAGTGTATGCCTTAGATCTTTCCAAGAAAATAGATCTCAAAGGCCATCCTTGCCTATTTTCCAAGGCCTCTCCTCAAGAATCTAATCTATGGCATAGAAGGCTGGGACATGTTAACTTCAAGAACATGAATCAGCTGATACACCATAGTTTAGTAAGGGGAATGCCTATGAAGGAGTTCAAGTGTGAAAACAACTGCACTGCTTGTTTGAAAGGAAAACAGCACAAGGTTTCATTCCCACCTATTGAAGAACCAAAGTCCACTGCCTGCTTACAACTTCTTCACATGGATCTCTTTGGTCCTGTGAGAGTGATGAGCATGGCAAAGAAGAAATACTGTCTGGTAATTGTGGATGATTACTCCAGATTTGTATGGACTTTCTTTCTACATTCAAAGGATGAAGCTGCACAGAAGATCATAAACTTTGTGTTGTATGCTGAGAAGCAGTATTCCCTCTCAGTCAAGTGTATTAGAAGTGACAATGGAACAGAATTCAGGAACAATACACTTGATGAGTTCTACCTTTCCAAGGGAATAAAGAGGACAGTTTAGTATTCCAAGAACTCCTGAACAGAATGGAGTTGTGGAGAGAAAGAACAGGACCCTCATTGAAGCTGCAAGGTCTATGTTGGCTGATTCTGGACTGCCATTGACCTTTTGGGCTGAAGCTGTCAACACAGCATGCTATGTGCAGAATAGAGTGCTAATAAATCAGAGGTTGATGAAGACTCCATATGAAGTTCTACATCATTTGGCCCCTCTCATTTCATTCTTTAGAGCATTTGGGTGTCCCTGTTTCATTCTCAACACAAAGGATCAGCTCCAGAAATTTGATCCTAAGGTGGATGCAGGGTACTTTGTTGGTTATTCATCAACTTGCAAGGCATACAGAGTCTTCAACTGCAGAACAAAGATGGTTGAAGAGACTCTACATGTCAAGTTCAATGAATCTCCAAAGGACAAGATTCCACAAAGCCCTGTGGAGCTCTTTGATTTGGACATACTGCAATATGTTCCTTATCAATCTCCTGCTGTTGCTCCTGTCAACAGTTCACCACCTGGTGTTACTACTGAAGATGATGATGATAGTAGTAATCACCTCTTCAGGTTTAGTGACCAACTGCCTGTGTCCTCTAAACCTGATGCTCCTGTAGCTCCAGCAGCACCATCCACAACAAATGCTGATGAGATTTCTGCATCCTCAACTTCATTTGAGTTGCCACCATCTTCATGGTTTCAAGAATCTGCATCAACATCTGCTGCGCTGAAGGTCCTACAAACACTTGCACAGATTTGATTGTTTACCAAGAGCTGAAAAATCACCCAATGTCTCAAATCCTTGGTGATATCAATGCTGGTGTTTCAACCAGAAGCCAGTTGTCCAATTTCTGCTTCTATGCTCTCTTCATCAGTCAGCTAGAGCCAAAGAACTATCATGTAGCTTTGAGAGACAATGGATGGGTTGAAGCCATGCAGCTTGAGCTTCTTCAGTTCAAAAAACAGCAAGTGTGGGAGCTTGTTCCTCTACCCCCAGGTAAGTGTGCAATAGGCACTAAATGGGTGTTTAGGAATAAAACTGATGAAAATGGGCTAATTGTTAAGAACAAGGCCAGACTGGTTGTGCAGGGGTTTGCACAAGAAGAAGGTATTGATTATGATGAAACCTTTGCCCCTGTAGCCAGACTGGAGGCAATTAGATTGTTTTTAGCCTATGCTGCACTCCACAATCTTAAGTTTTTCAAATGGATGTCAAAAGTGCTTTTCTATATGGTAACATAAAAGAAGAAGTTTATGTGTGTCAACCACCAGGCTTTGAGGATAATAAGCACCCAGAATGGGTATATAAGCTTGATAAAGCTCTTTATGGGTTGAAACAAGCACCTAGAGCCTGGTATGAGACCTTATCAAACTTTCTTCTACAGAATAATTTCACTAGAGGCTCCATAGATAAAACTTTATTTATTAAGAAGGTGGATCAGCATAAGCTACTTGTTCAAATTTATGTTGATGATATTATATTTGCATCCTCTGATCCCCAATTGTGTGAGAATTCCAAAACTTAATGCAAAGAAGTTTGAAATGAGTGCAATGGGAGAATTACAGTTCTTTCTAGGTTTGCAAATCAAACAAAAAGCTGATGGAATTTTATTCATCAGTCTAAATACACAAAAGATCTTTTGAATAAGTTTGATTTACAAAACTGTAAACCCTGTTCTACTCCCATGTGCAACACCACACAATTGGATGTTGATCAGAAAGGTAAAGATGTTGATGAAACTCTTTACAGATGTATGATTGGTTCCTTGATGTATTTAACAGCTTCTAGACCAGATATTATGTTTGCTACATGTGTTTGTGCTAGATTTCAGGCTGCACCTAAGGAGTCTCATCTGATTGCAGTCAAGAGGATCTTTAGATATCTGCAAGGTACACAATCTCTAGGCTTATGGTATTCCACTGGACATTCTTGCAAATTAGTTGCTTTCTCTGATAGTGACTATGCAGGGTGTAAGTTGACCAGGAAATCAACTTCTGGTGGATGTCAATTCCTAGGCAACTGTTTGATTTCTTGGCAGAGTAAGAAACAAACATCTGTTGCTACATCCACTGCTGAAGCCGAGTACATTGCTGCTGCAAGTTGTACATCCCAAGTACTCTGGCTTCAGAATCAACTTTTGGATTATGGCATTACAGAGACTAAGACTCCATTATTAATGGATAGTGCTTCAGCTCTTTGCATTGTCAAAAATCCAGTCCAGCACTCTAGGACCAAACATATAGAAATTAGACATCATTTATAAGAGATTGTTTTGAAAAGGGTCTAATAATCCTATGTTTGTGCCTAGTGCTGATGAGCTTGCAGACATTTTTACTAAGCCTTTGGATAGTTCAACTTTCCACAACCTGGTGTTAAGGCTTGGTATGCTGCAGCTAGAATAAGTGACAACTACTGATGATCTCAGTATTACTGATGATCATTGGTAACCATGTCACATATAAGTACTGATGAGTTATTTACCCTCAGTAGTTTTTATAACTACTGAAGGCTAATGCTTTAAGTACTGTACTTTATCTGTTCTAAACTACTGATGTAGTTACAACTACTGAAATCAGTAGAACAGATAAGTACTGATGTCCTATGAAACAACTGAAAACAGCAAAAAGGCTGATGAGTAAGTGTTGAGGACAGTATGAAACAGCTGAAAGGCTATGAATTGACGACAACTACTGATGAGTACTCTCTCTTCAGTAGTTCACAAACTGCTGTTTCTTCATAAACAACTGAAGCAATACCATGTCTTCAGTAGTTTCACAACTACTGATGACTAACACCAAGTCTTCAGTTGTTTACAACAACTGATGGCACAACCAGGGTCTTCAGTAGTTTCACAACTACTGATGACTAATACCAAGTCCTCAGTTGTTTCAACATCTGAAGTCCAACTTGTCTTCAGGTTTTTAAAACTACTGATGCCTAAATCAGAGACTTCAGTTGTTTCAACGTCTGATTGTAAACACCATGTCTTCAGTTGTTTTATAACTGCTGACCACACCAATACCATCAGTCGTTTCAAACCTCTGAAAGTTAATACCACGTCATCAGTTGTTTCAAATACTGATGACTAACACCAAAACCTTCAGTCGTTTCATAACCCGTACCCTATATATACCTGATCCCTCTTTCAGAGTTTTTCATTCTTTCACGACCTAAAATTTCAAAAGCTCTGAAAATCTTTCACCTTCATTAATGGCGACCATGCAACTCAAGCCTCGACACAACTGTGTCGCGTACCTCACTAAATCGCCCTTCTGGACCAAATTCGATAATGCTATAGATCTTATGGTCCAATCACCACTGAAAACGGCCTTCCTCCTAAATCCAATCATTTATGCCGATTCGCTACATCAGTTTTGGACGAATGCAACTGTTAATGGAGAATCTATCCATTCGTCCATCAACTCTCATAAGGTGGTCATCTCTACTGCTACCATCCGCCAGATATTACTATTAGATGATGCTGCCTACCCTGTTGGATATCCTAAGCGCCAATTGATCTTTCATTGGACAACATGGATATCAAGGCGATCTTAGTGCTTCGACCATCCTGAAGAAACATTTTCCAGATGCTGAACGATTGATATTTCATATGGTAAATGTTTGCCTGGCCTCGAAGACTTCTTCTTGGGATCAACTGTCTTCCAGATGGCAACAGGTACTGTTCTCTATCCTTGAACAAGAACCACTAAACTTTTCTGAAATAATTTTTCTTGAAATCAAGGATATGGCCACAAAACCACTTTCTAACCGTTGGATACTATATCCTCGGTTTATAATGGCCAAATAGAGAATCAGCTTCATGCTGAGGGACTAGTTGGTCTGGGAGTCCCTGCTTTGGCTGTATTGCGGAGGTATACTCCCGACACAACACTGACCAAACTCTTAAACAGGCTGCCAAGCTGCGCAAACCCACGCAGCTGGAACCCACAGCCTCCACTTCCACATCCAAAGTCCCCTCCAAACCCACAAAGAAGAAGCCTAAGAAGGCTACTCAGGGAGTTGAGTCCCCTGAGGATGCTCCTGCTGCACCAAAGCAGGTTATCTCTACTGGAAATAACCCCCCAGTAGAGACTATGACTCCACCAACCGAAGCCGCTCAGGTTTCCTCTCAAAAGGAACCTGATGCAACCACTCAAAGGAAGCCACACTGCTGGGATCCTCCTCACTTGAGGGGATTACCATTGAAAAGCACACACTCGTCCCGGGTGCACACTGCTTCCACACCCTCTCCTGATGCAACCGCCCCTCAAAGCCCTACAATAATTGTTGCAAAAGTGCTGACGCAGTTGCATTCCTCACCCCCACCCAGACACCAATCACTACTGGGATAACCTCAACACCTGAGGGGGAGGATCACAATGCTTCTGTCAACCCACAGCACAGGGGTTATCATGTTCCATCTCCTGGTGTAGACAAGGAGGTGCGAACTTCTGGTGAGGCTGCCACTGCCTCTGACTCAGCAAATGACCAGGTGCAGTTGGTAACATCTCTAAGACCTCACCAGCGGCAACAGCTGATGAAGGACATAGTCCTGAGGCTGGAAGTCCCCAGAACCAAGAACAAGGGGCACATGCTATAATTGATCTACACTCAAGGCATGTTAATCCTGACTCTGTCAGGAGGTCAGGTGATTCAGTATCAACTGATGATGACCTGAGCTTTCTATGATGTAGTTGCTCAAAACACCATCCTAGAGGATGAGGTTAGCAGACTCAAAGAGCTGCTGGCCAAGATGTCTCAGGATGAAAGTCCATCTGCCACCACAATACACCCACAGATGGCACCTTCTTCTGAAGGTCCCCTAAACACTGAGCCAATACATACTTCCAAGCCACCAGCCTCTGCTTTGGCACTGATTCTCAGGAACAGAACCATCCTGATCAATCAGTTGCTAACCTTCAAAAATCCCTACCTCTCATCACTCCATGATCACAGATATAGTGATCAAAGCCATTGATGAGAGGCTTCCTACAATAATACAACCCCTGGTGGAGGAGTTGGTGACCAAATCACTTTCTACTGCTCAAACCCTTGCACCCAATGCAACCAAAAAGGGGGAGAGTCAGTCAGTTAAAGGAAAAAGGAAGAGGACAGATGGGGAGAAGGAGAAAGATCAGAGAAGGTAAATGAGAAGGAGTTGGCGGTATAAGTGTGGAGGAGACTGAGTTGATCATGAGAAGGAGAAGGAGAGTGAGAAGAGAGCTGAAGTGAATGAAAGTCAAAAAGACTTTCATGTCACATATCAAAAGAGGAAAGGAGAGTCTGAGAAGAGAAGGAGCTGAATGATATGGTGAAAGAAGCTGATGCCAACCATAACCGTTCAATGGATAAAATCATTGATCAGTTATATAGGCAGGGTTTGACATCCAACAACTAGACTCCGAGATCAGAAGGTTGGAGACAGAGGAGATCAACTCAAGATGGGCTAGTTATGATGCCTTAGAAGAGAAAGGCTGGAGATAATGATTAGATTTGTAGCCAAATACTTGGGAAGATCTCTGATAGAAATAAGGGCCTGGACCAGGGACAACATCTTGGCAATAACCACCAAGATTTGTTCGTCTGAAGCATACTCCAAGGGTTTAGTGATTGAGGCATTAAATGAAGCTGGGGTTGGAACCGAAAAGAACTGACAAAATTTACTAAAGCCTCCCTTACAGCCAAAATGCTAAAACAGTCTGAAAAGCCTCTATCCTCAAAATCACTACCTCCACAACCCACTAAAACAACCCCTTTACCCTCTAAACCAACCATCCAACCCACAAAACCAAATCCTTTACCCCCAAAACCACTGCCAGTGATGTACCTAGACAAAAGAAAAGAAAGGTACTGAGGGCTGATGAAGAAGAAGAGGAGGATGAAGACAGACTGCCACTCTCTGCAGTTATCACTTTGCCTAAGGCTAATCCAATGTCCATCACTCCTGCTTCTCAAATGCATGATGTGATGATAAAGATTGAAGAGGAACAGATGCAAAGACATGATGAGGAAATGCTGAAAAGCATTGACAAAGCATATGCCACATCCTCTTCAATGATTAGCATGAAGAAAGAAGTCTTAAGATTGTACACCCTTGCTAATACCTTTCAATACCAAGGGAAAAGTAAGGATATGGCCTGATCCTAGGGTGGCACACGGATTGTCAAGAAAGAAATTCCTTCAAAATACAAGGGCAAGTGAAGAGGGTTGTCGACGAAGACATCACTGTGGTTCTTGTAGTGTCCCCCTGGGAATTGTAGAAGAGTTCAAGAAAGCTTATGAAGCCAAACAACCACCCCAAAGATGTTGGAGAATAAAATCATAAAGAAGGGATTGGTTTACAAAAGACTTGAAAACTTCAAACAAGATGAGCTCAACCTGCTCTTAGAAGGGACTCATCCAGATGAGTTTGCTTACAGACAATAACCACGGTTGAGCTCAAGAATGGAAAACAGGCCAAGTACATCTCTGAAGTGTATGGCCGAGAAGGATTGTTTGATGGTGTGCCCGAGGTGCTGACATGGATGAGCAGATCATGTTTCTAAGGGCTTACACCAGGGAATCCTATAGGCTGATACACGGGAAGTAGATCTCATGGTTGGGGTAACAGCTCAGTGTCCAAGTCCCCAATACAGAGCTCCCAACCATATCATGCAAAACAGATCATCAGAGACTTCTTCCCAGGCCGGTGCTGAAAAAGGGTCATTCTCATCTGATCAAGAGGATAAAAAGACCAATCTATCTGCCAAAATAAGTGGGACTCGTCAATAACTTAGAGGTTTTGGCTGCATTGGTTCAGGGGGAGTTTGTTGGACCAAAAGAACCAATGAGCCTGATCAGAGAAACCTCTAAGTCCCACAGGACATCACAACAGCTGAAGAAGACCTGATCAGCTGTTCTACAAAGTCTGAAGAATACAACTGCTGAAGTATTTCTGAAGTACTGAAGACAAAGACTGAGACAACAGCTGAAGATCTAAAGTCTGAAGACTTCAACAAGTACTGAAGACAAAGACTGAAGATCAACAGCTGAAAGACAAAGTCTGATGTTCAAGTACTGAAGACATCAGCTGATGCTAACAGCTGATGACAACAGCTGAAGAGGGCTTCTTCAGTTGTTGTGATGGTTTTTCTTCATCAGTAGTTTTCTTTTCCTTTCAGTAGTTGTTTACTTTTCTGTGTTTTGTTTCCTTTTCAGTACTTGTAAACAACTGAAGAGGTTGTTCTTCAGTTGTTGTAGTATCAGTAGTTTTATGTTTTTCAGTAGTTGTAAATAAGATGTTTAACACTTAGGAACATTTGTAAGAAGATGTCAGTTGTTGACATCTTCAGTAGTTGTTAACATCAGTAGTTATAAAACGGTTACATGTCACTTTCAAGTGACATCAGCCTACGTCATTCTTTCCTTTATAAGGAAGGATGACTCCTGTTATCGTGCCATTGAGGCCGACAATCTTAATGCAATATTCCTTTTGTCTGATATTCTCTCTCTATAACAAAATTCTTTTATCGCTTTATATCGAATGTTCTTGCTTGAATTTGTCTAATTCTGAGCTATTCCGCTGCTATATCTGTTCAATCGATTAAACCAAGAGGCTGAGATCCTAACACCTCTTTTCACCACAGTTAAAGCGGGTAACTTTAGTTTTATCGAAACCAAAGGTTGTGTCTTTTGTGGCTACCAAGTTCTGTCTTATTTTTTTCACAAACTTTTTCGCCCTTCTGATAGCACTAGCTAAAGCCCACATTATATCCATTCTCTCTAGTTCATTTTCATCCACCTACTCATAGTCTTCATCTGCCAGATGGCAATTTCCAATCTTCCCTGCAACTAGACCATCATAGGAGTGGTCAATAGCTGCTTGGAGATCCATGTGCTCCTTTAGTATTTCCATCGTTATACTACCGAGATTCTCCATCTTCAACTTTGTAGTGTTGGCTTTAGGTACTATATATTCGGTAAAGGATGACCCTGACGTTTCTGGTCCTGAAGCCGTGGTTTGAAAAGGAACTGCTGAACTAGACACAAAGGCAGTTTGAAGTGGTGCTCCTCAACTGGTTGGAGTGGGATATGAATTATAAAGTGAAGGATTCTGGTCGTAGGATCCTTTCTGTGACCTGTACTTCATCCTCAGTTCCTCCTCCCTTAATTTGAGGATGAAGTCATTTATGTCTAACTTTCCCAGTATATTGTTCTTTCTCAGGTTAGACACAAATGAGTCCTATTTCTCCGGCAAACCGTCAGCAAAACTTGACACTTTATCTTCCATAAAGGTTGTGACCCCATGAGTGTGAAGCTCACTCATCAGATGATAGAATCTGTGGATAATATTGTCTAAGCTTTCTTTCCCTATTGAGGAGAAGTTATTAAACTTCTTCTTGAGACCCTTTGGCTTTAATGGCTTTAACATGGCATTCCCGTCATCTCTTTTCTCCAAAGCCTCCCATAAATTCTTCACCTATTTGTTCTCAGAAAACTGAGGAAATATGTATTTCGGTATTGACTGAGTCAACAGGGCATACACCTTCTTATCAGCATTGTACTTCGCTTTCTGGCTATAACTAATCAGTCATGCCTCCCAAAGTGAGCTTAACACCATGAGCACCGACTGGCATACTATAACCTATTTGAATGGATTACCAAAGATTTTGATCGACTCCATTTAGATAGATCACGAACCTTTGTTTCCATTATGAGTAATAATCTCGTTATAGGTTTAGGTGGTTTATTGTGATTCCTAATTTCATTTTGCAGAAGCAGAAGGTTCTAGATGCGAGAGTCCCTTCCAGCAGTAAATGCAGAGAACTGATCATCCATCATTATAAACTCAAAACTTTAGAACACGTTTATCTCACTTGTGCGAATGGACAGATGAGAATGAGTCAATCGTGCGATTGGAAGAATGTGGATGAGTCAATCGTGCGATTGGACAAATGCGAATGAATTAATGCGGATGACTCAGTCGTGCAAATGAAAGTTACAAATGAATTCAATTGTGCGATTGGATTTAGTCGTACATATGGAGTGTGCGATTGGAGACAAGTGAATGGGGTTGTTTAGTCGTACAAATGAGTCAGTCGTGTTCTAAAGTTGTGAAATGTTCAATCGCAAGACACATGAATGCTTTTTTAATCAATATTGCTCTATCTATGATATGAACAATCACTCCACCAAAAACCACTATTTCAACAAGTATTGTTCAATCTATGACATGAACAAACATAATACATCTGATTGTTACTTCAATCAGAAGGGTTTGAGAATTCCCCAACACAAGCGCATCTCAAAAACATCAACTGTGACACACTCTGTCAAACCTCATTTACACAATACTCAATCTAGGACATCTAGATCAAAAAATAACAGGAATAATTTGATGGAATTGTGGAAGTGTCAAAAAAACATCTCATAATGAACCACAAAATTGACCTTCCAAAACAAAAACCTACTTTTGCTAATGACAAACGGGCTAAATTTCTTCAAAGAAACAAAGACCAATGATTTCATTAATCATCTGAATCATTAGTAGATGTTAATGAGATGACTCAACCCAGTCATTACCAAAAATCTCCGAGGACACCTCCATCTAAACCACAATTTAGAGGGAAATAGCAAGAACTCACCATCATGAATAGGAACAGGAAACCCAAGACAATCATGGCTTGGGTTCCTTATTCTAATTAGCTCTTTTTGCATGCAGGTTCATCCACATAGGTACAAGGAACTCCCGACATGAATAGCTCTTTTTGCATGCAGGTTCCTTATTCTAACTCACCATCATGAATAGCTCTTTTTGGACAGTGGATGCTCCCGACACATGACTGGAGATCGTTCCTTCCTTCATGACTTCAAGCATGTACAAGGAACTACTGTGGCATTTGATGGAGATTCAAGGGTGGTAGAATTACAGGTGAAGAATCTGTGGCAAACGGGATGCTAAGCTTGGATAGACTGAATTGCTGTGAAGAGGTGAATTTCAATCTGCTAAGCGTGTCTCAGATCGGTGCCAAGAAATATTCCATTCACTTTACAGACCCTTATTGCTATATTCTGAAACCGAGATCCCTGAGGAATGGGTTGTCTTAAAGACCCCAAGGAAGAACAATACATATGTCTTAAACCTGTGTTTTGCATCACCTAATGAAGAAACATGTCTTTTGTCAAAAGCATCATTTGATGAGTCACAGCTTTGGCATAGACGTTTGGGACACACAAACTTTAAAAACATGGACAAGTTGGTCAAAGGAAACCATGTCATTGGTCTTCCTCAAAAATAATTTCATTTTATTGATCACTGTTCAGCGTGCCTTAAAGGAAAACAACCCAAATCGTCTCCCAAAACCAAGCTGGTGAACACTAACAATAATTCATTGAAGTTACTTCACATGGATATGTTTGGACCAACTCATGTAATGTGTATTGGAAAGAAAGAGTATTGTTTAGTAATCATTGATGACTTTTCACCATTCACATGGGTTTTCTTCTTACTTCATAAAAATGAGGCATCCTAAATCATACAAGAATTTATCACTAAATTGAAAATCAAGTCGATCTTAAGGTCAAAATAATAAGAAGTGATAATGGTACTCAATTTAAAAATGAAAGTATGAGTTCTTTTTGTGCAACCAAAGGCATTGCTCATCAATTCAGTGCAGCTAGAACTCCTCAACCAAATGGGGTAGCTGAAAGTAGAAATAGAACACTGATTGAAGCAGCAAGAACAATGCTAGTCGATGCTAAACTACCAATCACCTTCTACGTAACGGCGGTTAATACATTGTGCTTTGTACATAATCGAACTCTACTTGTCAAAGAAAACAACATGACTCCTTACGAACTACTCTTTCATAGAAAACCATTCATTGGATTTCTTAAATCATTTGGTAGTACTGTCTTAATGTTAAACACCTGAGACTATCTAGGAAAGTTTTCATCCAAGTCTGATGAAAGATTCTTTGTAGGTTATTCTTTTGTTTCAAAGGCTTATAGAGTGTTTAATCCTAGATTAAACATTATTGATGAATCAACAAATGTTCAATTCAAGGAACATTCATTTCCCAAATCTACAAATTGTCCCGATTAGTTTTTTAATATTGACACGTTTACAAAATCATTTGATCAATTTCACTTGTCTGATGCAGGAAATATACATTCAAGTGATACTTCGTTAGCTGTAGAAAGAAGAGATAATTTTCCATTGATTCCTCCTACATTTGATGAATGCATGAATGAAGATGTTCCTCTTCAAGTTGATCCCATCAGACAACCATCACAAAACCTTAGTGTTTCTTCTGCACGAGGTCCAAGCCCGATACCATCTCACTTAGATGATTTGTCAAATGAGATCAGAAATTAAAAACAGGCTACTCCTCCCGTTGAAACAAACAGGACATCAAATGATGTAAGCAAACACAGTGTTGCTCAAGCTGTAGCAGGAACTGAAACAGAGTCTGACAATCTTCATAATTCAACAACAGTACCAGATGAATGTGCCTCTGACCATAATGAAGTGAATGTCTTAATCTTGAGGTAACAATTGCTCGTGACTCCATTCCAACCACAAGAATACACAAGAATCATCTGGTTGAAACCATTATTGGTGATCTTAATGATAGGGTGACAAGAAGCAAATCTAGTATTGCAAACATCTGTTTGTTCTCATGCTTTCTGTGACAAACAGTACCCAAGAACATCAAAGACGCGCTTCAAGACAATAGCTGGATTGAAGCAATGTAGGAAGAATTTCTCCAATTCAAGAAGCAAGAAGTATGGTAACTGGTAGATTTTCCCGAAGGACAATACCCTATCGGTACCAGATGGCTGTACAGGAACAAAACTGATGATAGAGGGATTGTCATCAGAAACAAAGCAAGACTAGTGATATAGGGATACACTTAAGAAGAAGAAATCGACTATGACGAAGTGTTTGCTCCTGTTGTCGGACAAGAAGCAATCAAAATATTTCTAGCATATTCTGCATCCATGAAATTTACTGTTTATCAAATGGATGTAAAGTGTGCCTTCATGTATGGAAAGATTTCTAAGGAGGTCTATGTGAGTCAACCACCTGGCTTTGAAGATCCAGATTTCCCTCATAGAGTTTACAAGCTTGACAAAGCTCTGTATGGTCTTCATCAAGCCCCAAGAAATTGGTATGAGACTCTATCATCCTTTCTTCTTAAACATGGATATGAAAGAGGAAAGATTGATTAGACTGTCTTGAGAAGAACAAGAAGAAAAGATATGTTGTTAGTCCAGATCAATGTGGATGACATTATATTTGGCTCTACAAACAAGAAACTCTCCAAAGAATTTGAAGACCTTATGCACTCAAAATTTCAAATGAGTGCTATGGGGGAACTCAACATCTTTCTAGGGGTGCAAGTCCAATAAACAGTAGATGGAATCTTCATCAATCAATCTAAATATGTGGAAACCATGTTGAAGAAATTCCACTTTGCTGACTGTCAGTCTATCAAAACTCCTGTGGATACTAAAGTAAAGATTGGACCTGATCTTGAAGGCAAACTAGTGGATCAGACTCATTATTGATCAATGACCGGTTCACTTATGTATCTAACAGCCAGTAGGCCTGACATTATGTTTGGTGTTTGTGTGTGTGCCTGATATCAAGCTGATCCAAAAGAATCACATGTGAATGCAGTGAAGAGGTATTCAGATATCTGAAGGGCAAACCAGCTCTTGGGTTATGGTATCTAAAGGAAGGAGAATTTAATCTCTATACCTTCACAGATAGTGATTATGGAGGATGCAACTTCAGTAGGAAATATACCTCTGGCGGTTGTCAATTTCTTGGTCCCAGACTAGTATCTTGGCAATGCAAGAAGCAGACAAATGTATCTATGTCCACAGCAGAAGCTGAGTATATTGCAACATCAGCTTATTGCTCTTAAGTACTCTAGATTCAAAACCAGATGCTTGATTATGGTTTTAACTTCTTGCACATGCCAATTTACATTGACAACACAACAGTTGTTTTCATAACTAATAATCCAGTTCAGCACTCAAAAACTAAGCATATTGAAATTAGATATCACTTTTTGAGAGATTGTGCTAAAAAGGGATTAATTAAATTAATTCAAGTACCAACTAAAAATCAATTAGCTGATTTATTTACCAAGGCATTTGAACCCAGTAGGTTTGAATTCCTGGTTCAGTCAATTGGGATGATTAACCTTGAGTAAAACCATGAAAAACATCAAAAACATTACAAACATGAGAAAACCACAAAAAGAAATCAATTTTGATGAAGAAAAGAATCTTGGGAAATGATATAATTATAGTCATCATATCAGTCGTTGTGCTTAATTTCAAAAAATTGCAAGACTATCATGACTTACCAGATATGTTGGTAGGCTCAACTTGGAAGAAATGATACATGCAGTGATGAATTAAAATCGTATTTAATAGTGAAACACTAATCACAGACTACAGGTATGTATTGGCTTATCTGAGGGCATGTGCGTGTAGTAACCTAAACATACCAGGTAATGATACTTTATAAATCTCTTTCACCTACATCAGTTTCATCTTTGTTTTGCTGAGCGAAGACCTGATGAAACATGCACATAGTACACATGTCCTAATCCAAAAGATTCCCAACGAAGAACACATCCAAATTGGATGAATCTACAAAAGCAACACATTCCAAGTGAATGAACAAAAGAATCATGTGAAGTCGGCTGGATCGGTAAACATTCGAGCATGTTTTGACGGAAGGATAAACAATCAAAACCAAAAGTCAAATCAATAACACGAACTATCAAAGATTGGTTTCACTGATAAAACCTAACGATTACAAGCTCGTTACAACATAAGAATCAAGACTCTTGGCAAGGGGAGATCGACCATGATCTCCCCTCTCATCCAACAGCTCTAGGCACCGGGCAGACTCCCTCTCAAATCCTTATCTCCCTACACATTGAAACTGGTATATATAGGCCTCGGCCATATTAGATGCAACTGGGCCCATTGGTTCCATTGGACCATGCGTATGGTTCAATCGTACGACGGACCTTGCGTATCGTTCAATCATACGACTGAACCATACTTATGGTTCAGTCTTACGAATGTCCTAATCGCATGGCTCAGTCGTACAACTGAGTCTCATTCGCATATGCTCCTGTGAATCACCTAGTTTCATGTTTTTACAATATATCAGGTGTAATACATTAAGCCTAGACTATTCGACAAGCGACGAACACACTATATATGACTACATATGCTCCTACAAATTCCCTGTTGGACATTGCTTGCGAATAGTAGATCACACCTCTTACAATCTTCAATCAATCTTTGCTCTGGTTTCCAATAGAATCAAACGAAAAACCATATTATCCAACGTTGTTGATCCTTCAGGTTGCTACAGTATCCCTGAAAATGAATTTAGGCACAACAGCTTTCGTTTACTTTACAGAACACCATCATAGCAGCAAAATTCCCCATATGACTGATTTTTCCAGATAATGATATGAACAGTTTTCCATTTCTTCAATCTTTATACAGTCTAACCTGATTAATATTAGCAACTATAGAAATTTCCCCTCACATTCAGCATATCCCAATACATAAACATTATGCTCTCCTGGCATCTTCATACGGTGTATTGGGCAAAAGGTTGAAGGTTCCAATCCACAGCTGACAATATCAAACAAATTAGCATGCACGTAGATTTATCATCAGAAACCTACTCACATCATCACTTTCTAATTGCGTCTTCAATTTCTCTATACATGGATTCCCTCTATGAACGAGAATCCTCTCTGTGTGGATAAATATTACTTGATTGGCCCATAACTAGTCAGATGCTCCCGACTACCCCACAAAATCAACACCGACTGCTGACATCTTCACTTATTTCTTTTGTGTTCCAACTACATTCACCTATTCTAGAAGTCCGACGAATAATGGGGTATACATCGAACTTATTTGACAAAAGAACCTCAGGGTGAATATGCTTTGCTCATCCTCAAATCTATGCAAGAGGCAGTTCCAGACTCTTTTTTGGTCTGGAACAAATGCAGATGAGTCAATGCGGACGGCACATTCGTGTGATTGAACATACGACTAGTCCAGTCTTACCAATGGTCCATTCGCATGGTCTAGTCGTACGAATGGTCCATTCGCATGGCCGAGTCGCATGAATGGGTCTGCACACAGATTTTCATATCTACAACCGCCAGGGCTGCCCAAAACCTAATCTTATGAATTTTACATAAAAAGAACCAACATAGACATCATAAGCTTTGCAGGGTTGATTGGAATGTGGTTTCGAGTTTGATTTTGATAGGATCTCAGCATCTAGTTGATCGATTCGAATGATTTTAGCAGTGGAATAGAGTACCAACTAGCACAATTCGAGCAAGAATACCAAAGATATTGCAATGAACAGAATTAGTTATATGACTTTAGTAGATGTCATTAGCTGATGTCTTCAGTCTTTGTCTTCAGACTTTGTACATCAGTTGTTGATCTTCAGCACTTGTGGACTCTTCAGCTATTGAACTTCAGTACTTTGGTCTTCAGCTTCAGCACTTGTGTTCTTCAGCTGTTGAGCTTCAGCACTTTACTCTTCAGCTGTTGAAGTCTTCAGTACTTGATCTTTAGCTGTTGAAGTCTTCAGCACTTGTCGAACTGCTCATGAAGCCTTCAGCAGTTGTTGTGATATCATGTGGGACTTAGAGGTTTTCTGACCTTGGCTCATTGGTTCTTTTGGTCCAACAAACTCCCCCTGAACCAATGCAGCCAAAACCTCTAATTGATTTATTTTCCCACTTATTGTTGGCAGAATGGTTAGTCTTTTTCCTTCTTGATTAGTTGAGAAGATGACCCATATAAGCACTGGCCTGGGAATGGGTCTGTGATGATTTGGTTGGCAATGTATGGATGGGAGCTCTGTATTGGGGAATTGGACACTGAGCTGTTCCCCCATCCATAAGACTACTTCCCAACTATGAGCTTGTAGGATTCCTTGGTGTAGGCCTCCAAAAATACAATTTGTTCTTCCATGGTGAGCTCCTCTGCCTCAGCATTGAAGAATCCTTCAGGCCCATAGTACTCAGATAGGAATTTGACCTGTTTTTCATTTTTGAGTACCACTGTTGTAATCTGTCTGTAAGAAAATTCATCAGGATGATGACCTTCTAACAGCAGTGGTAACTCATCCTTTCTGATCTCATTCAGCCTCTTATACACCAGCCCCTTTTTGATCATTTTGTTCTCCAACATCTTTTGTGGTGGCATGTTTGAGGTGTAGGCCTTTTTGAAATCTTCCAGGATGTCCCAGGGTGAGACTACAAGGTCTAAGGAGATCACTTCATCTACAATCTTTTTCACTTGCCTATTCTATCTCTGAGGGATATTTTTCTTTTGTATTCTATGAGCCACCCTGGGATCAGGCCAAATTCTTACTCTTTCTTTCACATACTGAAAAGTATGTCCAAGAGTATAAATCCTCTGAGCTTGTTTTTTCATATTAATGATGGAGGAATGGCTGCATATGCTTTATCTACTCTCCTCAATAACTCTTCATCGTGCAATCTATGTTGTTCTTCTTCTTCCAATTTCACTTTGATGGCATCTCTTTGTTGCTCAGGAGTTTTTGCAAGAGAGAGATCTTTCGCCTTAGGCAACTGCAGAACAGCTGAGATCGGCAGCCTGTCTCATCATCATCTTCTTCTTCTTCCAGCCTCAACACCTTCTCTTCTTCTGCTTAGGTGCATCATCGGCTGTTGGTTTTGAGGGTAAGAGAGTTGGTTTTGTGAGTTGTGGTTGTGGTTGTTTTGGAGAGGGAATGTTGACAGGCTAAGTTAGCATTTTGGAGGTGAGTGTGGCTTTTGAGTGTTTGGCTAGCTCAGTCCTGCTCCCTGCTCCTGCTTCATTCAAAGCTTCTATTACTAATCCTTAGTATATGCCTCAGACAAACAGATCTTGGAGGTTATGGCCAAGATGATGTCCCTGGTCCATGATTTTATTTCGATCAATGATCTCCCAAGGTATTTGCTGATAAATCTGATCATGATCTCAAGTCTTTCTCTATCCATTGTGCTGTAGCTTGCCCATCTTTGTTGAATCTCTTCGATCTCTAATCTTCTTATTTCAGTGTCCAGCTTTTCAGTATTGAAACCTTGCCTAAACAGTGATCAATGATATGTCCATTGATCTGCTGTGTTCAGCATCAGCCTCTTTAACCATTTCATTCAAGTTTTTCTCTTTTCAGCACTTTTTTTTCTTATATGTGACATGAAAGTCCTTTTGACTTTCATGTACTTTCTCCTGTTCAGCTCCCTTCTCATTCTTCTTCTATTTCTCGGTCTCATACACACAGTCCTTCTCTATTTCCACTTCTTTGTCCTTCTCTTTCTCTTTCTCCTTCTCCATCCTCTTTCTTTTAGCTTTCACTGCTGGAATCTCCACCTTTTTGGGTGCATTGGTTTTAAGGGTTTGATCAGCAGAAAGCTTTGGCTCAGTACATCCTCCACCATCGGTTGTAAGACAGAAGAAAGTCTCTCATCAACAATTTTAATGACAAGTTCAGTTATCTGCGGTGTGATGAGAGATAGGGGATTTTGAGGGATAGCATCCATTTGCTCAGGGGGGTTTTGGTCCTGAGAAATGGTGCCAGAAACAGAGGCAGGTGGCTGAGATTCTTTGAGTGGTTGTGTATTTAAGTGACCTTGAGAGGAAGGTGCCATCTGTTGGGTTGATGTGGTGGCAGATATTCTTTCTCCCTGAGAGAGTTGGTCAAGTAGTTTTTGCAGCCTACTGACTTCCTCCTCTAGGATTATGTTCTGGGTAAGAACATCATAAAAGAAGCCCAGGTCATCATTAGCAGATGCTGAATCACCTGACCTCTGCTTGTAGCAGGATGTACATGCACTGGTGTAGACCAGATGTAGCATGTGCCCCTTTGTCTTGGAACTGGGGACTTCCAGCCTCAGGACTTTGTCCTTAATCAGCTGTTGCCTTGGTGAGGTCTTAGTTATGTACCGACCTCAGTGGATCATATGCTGATTCAGAAGAGGTGGCAGCCTCACCAGATGTTTGATCTGTATCCACACCAGGAGATAGAACATTTAAACCCCGGTGCTGTGGGTGTGAGAAGCATGTGTATCCTCTTCCTCAATTGCTGTTGTTCTCCCGTTGTTGGTGGGTGTAGGGGAGGAAGAGTGGCATGCAGCTGAGTCAGCACATTAGCAATTATAATGGTTGGACTTGGGGGGCATTTGCATGGGGAGGGGGATAGAAGCTCATTGCATCCGGGGAGAGGGATGCTCTTCAATGATAACCTCCTCAAGTGAGAGAGGTCTCAGTAATGTGGTTTCCCCTGAAGTGGTTGCAACAGGATCCTTTCGAGAGGATACCTATGCGGCTGTTGTTGGTTGAGTCTTTAACACTACTGGAGGGTTTGAACCAGTAGGTTTATCTTGTTTGGGTGGTACAGGAGCATCATCAGGGGACTCATCTCCCTCATTAGCTTGTTTGGGTTTGGATTTTGGCTTGGTGGGGACTTTGGATCTAGCAGTTGAAGCTGTGGGTTCCCTTTGCTTGGGTTTGAGCAAATGGGCAACTCCTTTGACAGATTGGTCGGAGTTATGCCTGGAGTATACCTCAGCTAGAACAGCTGGTGCAGGGACTCCAAGGCCAACAAGGCCATCAGTTTGTAATTCATTTAAAATTATGGCCATCAGAACCTGGGATATAATAGCCATCTTTTTCCCACACATTTCTGTGCCAGATCTTTGATTTCTAGAAACAATTTGTGAAAAATTTAAAGGTTGGTGTTCTAGAATTGAATATAATATGGCCACCGGGAAGACATTTGATCCCGTGAGGATGTCTTTGAGGCTAAGCAAACATTCACCATATGAAATATCAGTCGTTCAGCATCAGGAAAGTTCTTCTTCAGTATGGTAGCAGCTTGAAGATTTCCGTCGTACCCATTGTTGATGAAGGACATATCAGTTGTGCCCTTCGGGTACTCAGTCATAGCAGTAGCATCTTGTAAATTTAGCTCTCGACGAATGCTATCTGGTGTAACCTCTACTTGTTGGTGGTTGACCAATGACCGAATAGAAATTTGGCCGGAAGGCACATGAGTGTGAACGTAGGAATTGGACCAAAACTGACTTAGTGGCTCTGTGTAGATGGTCGGGTTTAAATGCAGAGCAGTACTATACTGAGAATCAGCCATTAGGTCTATGGCGTGATCAAACTTTGTCCAGAAGGCCGATTTCATGAGGTAGGCGACGCAATTATGTCTGGGTTTTAGACTCATGGTTGCCATTTTTGAGAGTATGAAGGTCAGAAGAACGGCTAATGGAACGTTTGAGAAGAAGACAGGTATTTATAGGGTTGGGATATGAAAAGGCTGAAAGAAAAAACTACTGAAGGTTTTGGTGTGGTCATCAGCTGTTTGAAACTATGATGACGTGGTGTTAACCTTCAGAGGTTTAAAACGACTGATAGTGGTGGTGTTGTCATCAGGTTTATAAAACAACTGATGACTTGGTTTTGACCATCAGACGTTGAAACAGCTGAAGTCTTGGTGTTAACCATCAGTATTTATGAAATACTGAAGGTCGTGGTTTTGACTTCATATGATGTAAACAACTGAGGACTTGTGTGTTTGTCATTAGTAGTTGTGAACTACTGAAGATAGTGGTTTTGCCATCAGTTGTTGTAAACAACTGAAGACTTGGTATTAGTTATCAGTAGTTGTGAAACTACTAAAGACTGTGGTCTTGCTTCAGTTGTTTAGAAACAGCAGTGTGAAAACAACTAAAGAGAAATTACTCATCAACTGTTTTCATCAATTCTTAGTTTCAGATCTTCATACTGTCCTCAACACTTTCTCATCAGACTTTTCATCTGCTTTTCAGGTGTTTCATAGGACGTCGGTACTTATCTGTTTTTACTGATTTCAGTAGTTGTAAATACATCAATAGTTGTAACTACATCAGTAGTTGTAACTACATAAGTAGTTGTAACTACATCAGTAGTTGTAACTACATCAGTAGTTGAACTACATCAGTAGTTGTAACTCATCAGTAGTTGTAACTACATCAGTAGTTGTAACTACATCAGTAGTTGTAACTACTTCAGTAGTTGTAACTACATCAGTAGTTGTAACTACATCATAGTTGTAACTACATCAGTAGTTGTAACTACATCAGTAGTTGTAACTCTCAGTAGTTGTAACTACATCAGTATTGTAACTACATCATAGTTGTAACTACATCAGTAGTTGTAACTACATCAGTAGTTGTAACTACATCAGTAGTTGTAACAACATCAGTAGTTGTAACTACATTAGTACTTTAGAACAGATAAAGTACTTGAGTACTTGTGAGACATTTAGCCTTCAGTAGTTATAAAAACTACTGAGGGTAAAAGAACTCATCAGTACTATATGTGACATGGTGATCAATGATCATCAGTACTTATTAATGAGATCATCTGTAGTTGTCACTTATTCTAGATGCAGCATACCAAGCCTTAACACCAGTTGTGAAAGTTGAACTATCCAAAGGCTTAGTAAAAATGTCTGCAAGCTCATCAGCACTAGGCACAATATAGGATTAATCAGACCCTTTTCAAAACAATCTCTTATAAAATGATGTCTAATTTCTATATGTTTGGTCCTAGAGTGCTGGACTGGATTTTTGACAATGCAAAGAGCTGAAGCACTATCCATTAATAACGGAGTCTTAGTCTCTGTAATGCCATAATCCAAAAGTTGATTCTGAAGCCAGAGTACTTGGGATGTACAACTAGCAGCAGCAATGTACTCGGCTTCAGCAGTGGATGTAGCAACAGATGTTTGTTTCTTACTCTGCCAAGAAATCAAACAGTTGCCTAGGAATTGGCATCCACCAGAAGTTGATTTCCTGGTTAACATACACCCTGCATAGTCACTATCAGAGAAAGCAACTAATTGCAAGAGTGCCAAGTGGAATACCATAAACCTAGAGATTGTGTACCTTGCAAATATCTAAAGATCCTCTTGACTGCAATCAGATGAGACTCTTTAGGTGCAGCCTGAAATCTAGCACAAACACATGTAGCAAACATAACATCTGGTCTAGAAGCTGTTAAATACATCAAGGACCCAATCATACATCTATAAAGCGTTTCATCAACAGCTTTACCTTTCTGATCAATATCCAATTGTGTGGTGTTGCACATGGGAGTAGAACAGGGCTTATAGTTTTGTAAATCAAACTTATTTAAAAGATCTTTTGTATATTTAGACTGATGAATGAAAATTCCTTTAGCTTTTTGTTTGATTTGCAAGCCTAGAAAGAACTGTAATTCTCCCATTGCACTCATTTCAAACTTCATTTGCATTAATTTTGTAAAATCATCACACAATTGGGATCAGAGGATGCAAATATAATATCATCAACATAAATTTGAACAAGTAGCTTATGCTGGTCCACCTTCTTAATAAATAAGGTTTTTCTATGGAGCCTCTAGTGAATTATTTTGCAGAAGAAAGTTAGATAATGTCTCATACCAGGCTCTAGGAGCTTGTTTCAACCCATAAAGAGCCTTATCAAGCTTGTATACCCATTCTGGGTGTTTATTATCCTCAAAACTAGTGGTTGACACACATAAACTTCTTCTTTTATTTTACCATATAAAAATGCACTTTTAACATCCATTTGAAAAACTTTAAGATTGTGGAGTGCAGCATAGGCTAAGAACAATCTAATTGCCTCCAGTCTAGCTACAGGGGCAAATGTTTCATCATAATCAATACCTTCTTCTTGTGCAAACCCCTGAACAACCAGTCTGGCCTTGTTCTTAACAATAAGCCCATTTTCATCTGTTTTATTCCTAAACACCCATTTAGTGCCTATTGCACACTTACCTGGGGGAAGAGGAACAAGCTCCCACACTTGCTGCTTTTTGACCTGAAGAAGCTCAAGCTGCATTGCTTCAACCCAGCCATTGTCTCTAAGTGCAACATGATAATTCTTTGGCTCTAGCTGACTGATGAAGAGAGCATAGAAGCAGAAATTGGACAATTGACTTCTGGTTGAAACTCCAGCATTTATATCACCAATGAATGAGACATTGGGTGATTCTTCAGCTCTGGATAAACAATGAGATCAGTGCAAGTGTTTGTAGAACCTTCAGTAGCAACAGATGTTGATGTAGACTCTTGAAACCATGTGGATGGTGGCAACTCAAATGAAGTTGAAGATGCAGAAATCTCATCAGCACTTGTTGTGGATGAAGCTATTGAAGCTACAGGAGCATCAGGTTTAGAGGACACAGGCAGTGGTCACTAAACCTGAAAAGGTGAGTACTGCTATCATCATCATCAGCAGCACCAGCAGTGCCACCAGGTGGTGAACTGTTGACAGGAGCAACAGCAGGAGTTTGATAAGGAACAACTTGTAGTATGTCCAAGTCAAATAGCTCCACAGGACTTTGTGGAATCTTGTCCTTTGGAGATTCATAAACTTAACATGTAGTGTCTCTTCAACCATCTTTGTTCTGCAATTGAAGACTCTGTATGCTTTGCAAGTTGATGAATAACCAACAAAGTACCCTGCATCTACCTTAGGATCAAATTTTTGGAGTTGATCCCGTGTGTTGAAAATGAAACAAGGACACCCAAAAGCTCTGAAGAATGAAATTAGAGGGGCCAAATGATGAACAACTTCATATGGAGTCTCATCAACCTCTGATTTACTAGAACTCTAGTCTATACATAGCACCTGTATTGACAGCTTCAGCCCAAAAAGTCATTGGCAGTCCAGAATCAGCCAACATGGACCTTGCAGCTTCAATAAGGGTCCTGTTCTTTCTCTCCACTACTCCATTTTGTTCAGGAGTTCTTGGAATGCTAAACTGCCTCTTGATTCCCTTTGAGAGGTAGAATCATCAAGTGTATTGTTTCTGAATTTTGTTCCATTATCACTTCTAATACACTTGACTGAGAGGGAATACTGCTTCTCAACATACAACACAAAGTTGATAATCTTCTGAGCTGCCTCATCCTTTGAATGCAAGAAGAAAGTCCATACAAATCTGGAGTAATATCCACAATTACCAGACAGCATTTGTTCTTAGCCATACTCATCACTCTCACAGGACCAAAGAGATCCATGTGAAGAAGCTGTAAGCAGGTAGTGGACTTAGGTTCTTCTATGGAGGGAAATGAAGCTTTGTGTTGTTTTCCTTTTAGCCAAGCAGTGCAGTTATCTTCACATTTGAACTCCTTCATAGGCAGTCCACTTACTAAACCATGGTTTATTAGCTGATTTATGTTTTGAGATTAACATGACCCAGCCTTCTATGCCATAGAGTAGATTCTTGAGGAGAAGCCTTGGAAAATAGGCAAGGATGGCTTTGAGATCTATTTTCTTGGAAAGATCTAAGGCATACACTCTTCCTGCCTGTTGCCTTCAGGAGAGTGTATTCATCCAACACCTTATCAATCAAACTTAGAACTTTGGATGACAGAATCCGACAGTTCTGACTAGTGGAAAGAGCAACATGGCCTTTGTCACACATTTGACTGACACTCAAGAGGTTGTACTTGAGATTTTCCACATGGTTAACATCATCAAACATTATTTCCCCATTGAAACAAAGCCTTTGTCGATGATGTAACCCTTTGCATCATTGCCAATGACACAAACCCCTTCCTTCCTTGAGAGTAGTCATTAAGAAGTGATTTGTTTCCTGTCATATGCATGGATCCTCCACTGTCTACATACCAGATGCCTCTATGGCATGTTGAAGAACCCTGCAAAACACAACAAATTAGTTAGATTTTGAGACCCAAACCTTTTTGGTTTTAGGCCTGTTCTCATCAACAGATGGTAAACTAACAGGTTTGTTGGAAGCAACAGCCTGAGAGGAAGAAGATGGTGAAGAAGAGGAATCCTTTGGCTTGGACCTCCTTTTCTGTGGTTTCAACATAGGAACATCTAATTGGTTAACTCTTTCCAATAGATGTTGAACCATCATAGCTAGCTGAGTCTGATTTTGTGATAAAGCTTTCAGCTTCAGACACATTGGCATTGGAGTTTGATAAGTTCCTATGTTGCACCTTCTTCTTTTGAGCAATCTCAGCTGTTACCTGTTTAACCCTTCCTTTTTGGATTTCTTTTTGGACTTAAGGGTTACAGGATTTATTTGTTGCTGGTACAAATGTGGCTTCAAACTCAGTTTTCATTTTAACCATTTTCTCTTTAATTTCCTCTTTATGTTTGAGTTTGGATCCTCTTTTGTACCAACAATCATCTGTAAGATGATTAAAAACCACATATTTCACATGGTTTCTTCTTCATCTTATGTTGATCATCAACTAAAGAGAATGAAACTACTGAAGACTTGTTCTTCAGTACTTTGGAAGCACTATTTGCTTTCTTGACTTCCTCTTTAGTAGTCTTCAAACCCTTTCTACTGACAGTTTTCTTCTCTTCAGTGCTGACAATAGTTGGAGTTTGAACTTCAGGTGTTAAATCTTGCTCTCCAGTCCTTTCAGGACTTCCAGAAATAACTCCTGAGTTGATCAACTCTTTGATCATGTGAGTGTCAGTATTTGAACCATCAAGATCAGCTGATAGGTTCAACGAGGGAATAATACTAACTTCAACTTCTGATGGTGCTCTATCAGAAAGTGAATCACATGATGAGGTGGATTGGTTATTGCTTTCTCCATCAGATTTCACTTCTGCTCTTGAAGCAAAATCTGTAGGAGGAGCAGTGTGATTATAACCAATGTCAAATTTCACATTGGAAGCTGATTGCTTACTAAGAAGCATTTCAAAACCTTTGCATGATTGTACCCATCGGTCACACTCTACTTGGGTGACTACAAGGATTTCTTTGAGGTCTTTGTACTTTTCTAAAAGTACCTCTTCCCTAGCCTTATCATCAGTGATTTGGCATTTAGTTTATAAATCTCATCATTTTTCTCTTTAAGCATAGACTCAAACTCAGCTTTTCTTTTGGAAATGATCTTTTCTAGCTCTATGTTCTTATTAATTAAAGCTACGTTTGTTTCTCTAATGGAGGGAAATGCTGCTATGCATGTTTCAGAACATAATTTGGCCTTAGCCTCAGAGGATACCTGTGATACCTGTGATGAAGAGGCATTTGAGGATGATCCATCTGCAGACTCCAGAGCCATAAGTGCCAGATTCCCAAAAGACTGTCACCACCATGTTGACCAGCACCTGAACAGTTGTTCATGACCAAACATGTCATCTGGTAAACTGCTCCAGTCAACAACTCCAGGGGTGAAGAAGCTGTGTTGTTGAGGTTGAGGAGGTTGATGAGATTGAGATGGTTGAGGCTCAGGAATAGCATGTGGTTGTTGAGCAATGGGTGCTTGAACCTGACTGGTTTATGGCATGTAATAACAAGGGTAAGGATATGTCATTGGACCCTGAGGAACAAAATATGCAGGAGATTGTGGTTGAGAATGATGACCAGAATGACAGGATGTTGCCCTCTGTGTTTTGACTATTGCGAGGGAAAGTCACAAAGGGTGCAGAAGAATTAGATCCAGATGATCTACATTCTCTAGCAAAGTGTCCAAGCCTATGGCATTTGTGACACCTCAACTTACTCTTGTCAAAGCCAACTTTGGTTTTGCCAGATAGTCCTGGGAACTTTCTTCAAGTTCTTTTGTAGAACTTCTGAGATCTGATATTTATCAAGGCCATTTGGCTCAAAATATCCATCTCTTCTAAGTCATCATCAGCAATCCCCTTGAGATCATCCATGATGAAGCATAGATTGTCATTATTACACCCAGTAAACTGACTATCAACACTCACAAATGCAGAATCAAAAGTGTTTGAAGAGAAATCAATATGCTCATCATACTGGCATTCAGATGAAGCATATTCTGACTCATAACCAACCAAGGCAGTGTTTCCTGGTACAAAGTCATCAGTGAGCTTTCCAGATGATGACAGTTTTCGTTTCTGTTCTATCTCTCTCTCAAATGTGAGCAATTCCCCCTGGAGTTGGGTGAGAGATAGTTTCCCAAATTTGCACTGGAGCGTAGGACAATAGTATATGTGTCCCATCTCTCAGGCAGTGATCTGAGAAATCTGTTATTCATCTGGCTATTGGTGTACTTATGTTGACCATTTTTAATTCAGAGATCAAACAAGAGAACCGCTCAAACTGTTGAGTCAGTGTCTCACCTTCCTATGAGGAATGTCTCATATTGTTGGGCAAGGATTTCTCTATTATTTGCCAAGACCTCATCTGTTCCTCCAAATTGTTCTTTCAAGGCATTTCAGAGGTCATGGGCAGTTTCTTAATGCATTAGCCCAGAATAGATTTCATTGGGCAGTGCCATGGCCAGAATTCCATGGGCTTTTGCATCAATCTCAAACAATTTCTTATCCTCATCTAAGTATTGCTCCCTCCTCTTCGGAACCATTGATTGGTTTCCGGGTTATTCACCATAGGCTTGTGTGGACCATGTACCACTGATGTCCAACAACCTGAGCTATTAACAGACAGGTGATGGAGCATTCGTCGTTGCCATATGTTATACTCACTCCTAACCAGCATTGGAGGCTTGGTTGAGGAACCAGTATTGTGAGGATCATTGGAAGGAGTAGTCATTTTTGAAAATTCAGACAAATTCAAAATAAGCAAAACAAATTTAGCTCAAAACCACTAGAACCTCAATTAAAATAAGCAAAAGCGACAGAACTTCAATCTCTATAACAGATTCGTGCGAATTTGCTAGTTCGATCAAACTTAGAGCAAATGAGCAGCTTCAATGATCAATTGTTAGATCGATCAATGATTAACCTGCTCTGATACCATTTGATAGGATCTCAGCATCTAGTTTGATCGATTCGAATGATTTCAGCAGCGGAATAGAGTACCAACTAGCACAATTCGAGCAAGAATACCAAAGATATTGCAATGAACAGAATTAGTTATAGAGAGAGAAACTTTCTGCAAAAAGAATATTTCATTCAATCACACGCTTTCGTGGTGGCAAAATGTCACACATACAATTAGGTCAATCATCCCTTGTATAGGAATGTTGTGGTGGAACATTCCTTATATAGGAGATGTGACGTCTGCTGATGTCACTTGATAGTGACATTTACAGAATTATTTAAGCAACTGAAACACAACTACTGAATATGTCAAAACAACTGACATCTTCTTACAAAAGTACTAAGTGTTATCAGTTACTACAACTACTGAAAAGAAACTACTGAAACTACAACGACAGAAGAACAAGCTCTTCAGTCGTTTTACAAAACTACTGAAAGTAAAAACATAAAACTACTGATAACATAACTACTAAAGAAGTACTCTTCAGCTGTTGCGACAAACTACTAAAACTTCAGCACTTGGTCTTCAGACTTGAACTTCAGACGTTTCATGAGCTGATGACTTCAGTAGATGTCATCAGCTGATGTCTTCGGTCATTGTCTTCAGACTTTGTACATCAGTTGTTGATCTTCAGCACTTGTGGACTCTTCAGCTGTTGAACTTCAGTACTTTGGTCTTCAGCTTCAGCACTTATGTTCTTCAGCTGTTGAGCTTCAGCACTTTAGTCTTTAGCTGTTGAAGTCTTCAGTACTTGATCTTCAGCTGTTGAAGTCTTCAGCACTTGTCGAACTGCTGATGAAGCCTTTAGCAGTTGTTGTGATATCATGTGGGACTTAGAGGTTTTCTGATCTTGGCTCATTGGTTCTTTTGGTCCAACCAATTTTAACATAGAAACTACACACGTAACCAGATCTGAGCAAAACACAAAGAACACCAAGCGGATTTAAAGTCAAGATCTGAAATTTGATCTAGAAATTAAGATCTCGGGTTGTTAGAATGATTGTTAGATCATTTAAGTAGTAACCGGCTCTGATACCAATTGTGAAGTCAGCTGGATCGGTAAACATCCGAACATGTTTTTGATGGAAGGATAAACAACAAAACCAAAAGTCAAATCAATAACACGAACTATCAAAGATTGGTTTCATTGATAAAACATAATGATTACAAGCTCGTTACAACAAAATAATCAAGACTCTTGGTAAGAGGAGATCGAGCATGATCTTCCCTCTTATCCGGCAGCCCTAGGCTCCGAGCAGACTCCCTCTCAAATCCTTGTCTCTATACACATTAAAACTGGTATATATAGGCCTCGACCCATATAGATGCGACTGGGCCCATTCGTGCGATTGGACCATGCGTATGGTTCAATCATACGACTGCACCATACGTATGGTTCAATCGTACGACTGGACCATACTTAATGTTCAGTCTTACGAATGTCCTAATCGCATCTCTCAGTCGCACGACTGGTCCATTAGCATGGCTCAGTTGTACAATTGAGTCTCATTCGCATATGCTTCTGCGAATGACCCAATTTCATGTGTTTACAACATATTAGGTGTAATACATTAAGCCTAGACTATTCGACAAGCGACATACACACTATATATGACTATATATGCTCCTACAAATCCATCATGGATCACCTTCCAAAGTGAAGTGAAAAGAATCCCAATGAGGATCATTATGAAAAAGATCAAAATAAAAGATCCCAATGAGGATCAGTGAAAATGAGTTCTCATAACTTAGGTAACCTGGTAAGAAAACTTGTGAAAAAGTTCTACCATGCATTGTATAAGGATGGTTGAACATTCCATGCTTGTGTGTGTTAGGTACACATTGAATAATTAAATCAACCAAAACATGATAAAAATCATTTGCATCAAAATATCAACCTGGTATGAGTTTAAGAGGACAAACATACCTTCAATCATCAAGTTCATAAACATGTCCATTTAATCATAAAGGATGCACATGTGTAATGTAAGACTGATATGATCCCAACAAAAGATATAATTCTCTTCATTACTAATAATCATAATCAAGTTGAATTTTTTTTAAAGCTTTAAAGTTCCTATCCAAATGTGGATATAAACTTTAGGGGAGTAATTTTAAATTTTTTAGTAAGTCCATATTTTGTTTACTAGCTTAGCTTACTTTCAAAACAAAAAAAAAATCAGTGTGTTGCAAAAAGTTATAACATTGTATTTCAGCTTATGCAGATTCTTGGAAGCATGAAAAGTCCAAGATTAGTCAAAATTGGAAAACTTGTATCACTTGTGACCTACTAGTCAATCGAAGCAAGAATTGACAATTTTAACAGTCAACTTCATAAGAAAAATCAATCAAGGACAAGACTTAATAATATGAAAAATGAATTCAGTCACATTAAATTATGATTAAGTTCAAAAGTAAATGCAGGTATGTAAATTGTTCTACCGCATTTGTCAATGCGGATAAAATAATTTTCAAGTGTTCAACCGCCTTAGTCAATGCAGATAAACTTTTAAGTGTTCAACCGCATTTGTCAAATATGGATGAAATTTACACTTCCGCATTTGCTTTACTCATCCGAATTTGTGGATACACATCTTCAATGCTCATGCATGATCAAGCAGAACTAATTAAGTGATCAATCTCATGTCGATGAGTGATGACAAGTAAATGTGGATTTTATCCTATCGCATTTGGTACAGTTAACAAATGCTAACAGTCAGATCTTGTGCATTTGCTACAGTGAGCAAATGCTGACAAATTTTATTCAACCACATTTGCTACAGTGAGCAAATGCTGACAAATTTTATTCAACCACATTTGCTACAGTGAGCAATGTTGAATAAGTTTTGTCAACCGCATTTGTTACAGTGAATAAATGCTGATGAACTTAGTTCTTCCGCATTAGCAACAGTGAACAAATGCGGATAGAAGAAAACAGAAGTAACAAAACTTTTGCATTTACAACAGTGAACAAATGCGGGTATTCAAAGTCCGAATTTTTTTCTTCTGCATTTGCTACAGTTAACAAATACGGATGACCAAAAGTCAAAAATTTACACTTCCGCATTTGCTACAGTGGTGACTGCATTTGCTCTTAAACTTGTAAATATTTTAGAATGCATTATTTGACTATTTAAAGGAATTTAAACGGGTTATTTAATACTTTTCAAATTTGAGAGACTTCATAGTGAGTCGAGCGCAAATACACAGTACACCCACTTCGATCATCTTCATCATAAACAACCAAGATATTTGTGTAGTTCTACTTATCTTGTTCGTTATCGATTCTGAAACTACACTTGCATTGTAAATAAGGTGAAATCTCCAAAAAATTATTCAAGACCCTAGTTTCGGACTATTAAACCTAAATCAAACAAAGAACCAAATGTTAATGAAAGACACAAAAAATTCGATTTATTGATGTAATATAATACACCTTTTCAACTTCAATGAACATGCAACTAATAGAAATTTTACTCATCATGAAAACCTTTATAGTCATGTTTGGTGCAAGAACAGAGCATGATGAAAATGAAAATGCTTAACAAATCAATGAAATAACGTCTAATAAATGGTTCAAACATAGAAACTGTGATTGTTGAACAATAATTCACCATTTGATGTGACAACAATGATAAAGTTATGTCAAAAGTTCATGTTTGACCATTTAATGTCAAACTGATAAACGATACTCATAAGTTCTCATTAAAACTGACACACATGTCTTTTATGTAGATTATATGGCAAATCTTTCATGGAGCAAGCTCCAGAAGCTGAGGGACTTAGAGATATCATTAGATTCATCTCTACAACAAGGGTACCTTATGCTATCACTATTAGACCCACCATCTATGAGAACCTCATTAGGTCTTTCTGGAATTCAGCTGAGGTAATTGAAGCAGATGGTGTTAGAACTCAATCTCGAAGAATTGAAAATGATAACACTCTAAGCATCACTGAAGATTCTGTTAGAAGATACTTGCATTTTGGTGATGATGCTAATGCACCTCTAGAGCAGGATGATGATGAAATACCAACATTCATTGCTGAGATTGGTTATGAAGGAGGATTTGAAGCTAAGCAAATTGTTAAAGGATTGGTTGATCTTCCTTGGAGATTTCTAATCCATATTTCACAACTGCTTCCATCCAAGAGAAAAATAGCATGGAATGATATTCCATTCACCACTTCCTCAGCAATTTGTGCGTGTGTACAAATAGGCCATTCAATATGTCTGCCTATTTTCTTAATGGCCTGACTTCAAACATACAAGAGGGGAGAAGATACAAGTTCTTGATGTATCTAAGATTCATCCAGTGCATGATAAATGAACCATTTCCTGACATTGCTACTAAGGGACCAGTGCTTGATATTCCTCATTATGATGTAAGATCATACAAGTACATTAAGAAGAGGGACCCCAGAAACTTTTATAGTGGAGCTCACTCAACTTTTCTTCCTTGGATGATTCAACAGATAAATCAAGAAGATCAAGACAAGAATAGACTGCTGATGAGCAAGCTGCACAATCATATCCACCACCATCACCACAACCAACACCATAACCAACACCACAACCAACACCGCAACTAACACCACAAACACCCCCCAACCATCACCAATATCACCACCTCATTACTCACCAATTTCACCACCTCACCACTCACCAATATCACCACCTCATCACTTACCAATATCACCACCTCATCAATCACCAATATCACCACCTCATCACTCACCAACATCACCACACCAACCATTGCCCACCCATGATAACCACACTAAATTTGGAGACTCAACTAACACTTCTAAAGCATCCAAATAGTTTTCAAATGAGGAGGATCAACATGATCCAATGCATGTAAAGAGAGTAAGTTCAAAGACTGCTCCCTCAGAAAGCTTTGCTGAATCTAATATAAACAGGCCTAATGAAAAGGATGAGTTGATATCTGAGCTTCTACAAAAGGGGGAAAGGATGGAAAGAATACTAAATAGGAGAGCTAGAATCATTGATGATAGGATTCTAGAGCTTGATGAAAAGGAGCATGAATTAAAAGAATAAAAAGAAAAGTATGAAGCTAAAAATAAAGAGAAAGAGAATGAAATTGACTACTTGAAAGCTGCCCTAAACCATTCTAGAGAAGAAGTGAGTGGCCATCTTGATACTCTTGCCGTTGAGACAATAGCTATAGAAGAGAAAGAGAACATTATTGAAGAACAAGTTGAAATCATCTCCAATCTCCAAAGTCAAGTTGAAAGTCAAAATAAAAGGATCTCTGAACTTGAAATGCTAATTGAATTCAAAGAAGTGTTATGGCTGGAGAAAACAAAAATGATGAAGAAAGAGTTTTGATGATGAGAAACAATCTTCCTTTGAGAATGATGAACAAGGAGAAAAAAAAGCAAAAGACAGAACAATGAGAACAAAGTCTAGAGATTGTGGTTTATTCTAGGCAATCAGAGGCTACTCAAACTGAGAAAGATGAATTTGAAGAATTAATCAGTGCTATGGATAGCTTTACTTCTGAAGAATTCACAAAAGATAAGATTTTTGGGATTTTGTGCAGACCAAAGGACCAACTATGAACCTATTGTAGTCATTCCTCAATCTCCAGTTCCATTGGAGAAAGAGTTGAGCATGTAAATTATACCTGCCGTGGCACTATCGGAGGAACAAAAATAAATGATAAGAGAATTGTGTGAAAAAGAAAAGGAAAAGAATGAAAAGAAACAGAAAAGGAGGAAATAGAAATTAATGATCAAGAACAAACCAGGGTTGAAAAATAGCCTGAAGAGATGGAAAAGGCTGAAACTTCAAGTTCACAACTTCAAACATACTCCAAAAAGAGGAAATATCTAGCTGAAAAGGCTAAGGGCAAAGACCAATGGTTGAAGAAGAAAGTGTGAAGAAAAATACGAAATATGACCCCAGAAGCTTGGTTACTATAGCTGAATTTCTTGAAGAACATGAGCAGACTGAAGCTCAAATAGAAACAAGCTATTACTATTGATCTGGAAGAAGGAGAGATAGCTGGAGGTTATGATGCTCAAAAGGATGTCATATGGATAGTCCTATTAAAACAAAAAAACCAGTAGAGGAAATGGTGTCAAAGACTCAAACTGATGACCTGATGATAAAAGCAATATTTTTTATCAACCATGGGTATGATCCAGATGAAGTCCTTGGCATGACATATGAGGAATGATAGAAGAAGAAGAAAAGGTGAATAAGCTACTGGATCCAACTTCGAAACTGAGTATGCAAAATCAGTCACCAGAAAGGCTCATATGCCAAAAGTGTCTGCTATGAAGAAATCAACCTCAACTGAGTATGAAAGATCATTATCAAGAAAGGTTCCTCTGCCTAAACTATCATCCATGAAGAAATCAACCCCAACTCCTGAACCACTATTTCCTAATCCTTATAGCATGTCAGATAAGGAAATGAAGGATTATCTTTCAAGCCAAGGATTCACAAGAAGAAATATTGAGAATATGAAAACAAACTCATTAAGGGTTGCTACTCTACAAATGATTAATCAAAAGAGAGATATGTTCAAGCGGTAAGAAGAAGAAATCCTAAACAAGAAGCCAAGATCTATAGTAACTGCTCAAGAAATGATGCTAAACCATAAATATCAAGAATTGTTGGCTCATGCAGTTCACAAATACCCTGAATGGTTTGCAGAACCCTCTCAGTTAAAACTACAAAAAGGATTAACCACTGCTGAGTTAATGAGGGGGTGTCTACTCCCAAAGGCAAAGTTGATCAGAAAATAATTGCATGGAAGTATGACAGCGTGTGGAATATGTTCATGGTGAAAAGGATCTCCGGGCTGGTCCAATTCTTTACAGAGTACTCAGCTCTTGTAAATGCCCTGGAGATCCATGACTTAAAAGAACTGACTCAACTAGTACTGATCAATCACTCAGCTATGTTCAGGGGATATGAATTTGAAAACATACTCAAAATGTTTAGAAGGACTGACAATTTCAATTCATTAAAGACAATATGCATGAGAAAAGATAAGTATTTTATTAATCCCTTGAGAAGAAGAAGAAAATACAAGCAAAAGAAGTTGTGTTTCTTGAGTTGAAGGTGAAACCAACAGAATCTTTAAAGAGAAAATGGTGTCTGGTACTCATTCCTCCATACCTATCTCAAATGTGTACTATGAAGAAAAGACTTATAAGATGGTGATTGAAAGAAAGTGGGGAGGAAAGAAGGGTGCTGAAATAAGGCTGTTTAGTGGATATAAAGTAAGGTTGCTTGATGAATCCTACATTCACTATATCTGTACGAGACTGTTCAAGGAAATAAACAATAAACTGGGTGAACAAGATATGCACTTCTTCCTAAAGTGCATCATGGTGTTAAAATTGGCTTATGATCGTATCATACCAAAAGAGACAAAAGAAAGAAAAAGAAGACACCATTGCAACTTGGGAACATTGTCAAACTTGAGGTAGATGTGGGTGGAAGCTTACTGATTCACAGAGATGGTCTCTCTAGTATTTCTATTTGGGAACCTATTTATTTGAAGAAGTTACCAATAGAAGCCATCTACAATATGAGCAAAATGAAGATACATGTGCCAAGTAGGGATAGAATATCAGAAGCAATAGATTTTGTCAACATGATTAAAGCCATTCTGGATCCAATTAAAGCTGCATTTTTACTACCTCCACAAGACCCAGCAGAATCCTCACAACATCAATCACCTCCCAAACATTAAAGAAAATAGGCTATATAATCCTTACTTGATGATTGCTTTGTTGGAATCCCATAAGTCCAAGAAAAAATGCGGATGAAGATCCTACTCTAAAAAAACCATGTATAGTCTTCCGCAATGTCAATGCGGAAGATATAAAACAAATACCGAGGAGTATTTTTTCTTCAGCATTGACAAATACGGAAGACCAAGAATCAATGCAGACAAGATTTTGCTCATCCGCATTTGACAAATGTGGATGACTGAATAAATGCGCATAAGTATTTGTTCATCCACATTAACCAATGTGGATGACCAACATACTAATGCAGATGATCAAGTGAAGAAATGTTGATCAAGTTAACTCATCCGCATTTGTCAATGCGGATGAACAAGCAAAGATACGGATCAAGACTTAGACTAGTTCTCATGTAATAGGTTAGGGGTACTTTAGTCATTTTGTAAAAGGCATCTTGTCTGCCTATAAATAGAATAGAAAACCTCGTACATGAGGTGATGGCTGATTGACATAAATAATTTTGTTGTCATTTATTCTCTGTAATCAATCAACTTTCATATATATAATACAAAAGCATTTATGAGTATAATTCTTGCATTGAATGTTCTTTGATTGTTTGTTTCTGCCATTTAATCATTGACTTGATTACCATATTCGATTCTCAGTAAGAATCTCAATCTTACTAAGCCACTCAGGTTGAACAAAGACAATGACTAGGAGATGGTTAAAGGAAGGATTATGCTAAGTGTAAAGCCCCCAAAGATGGTTAGTAGGGTAAGACTCCCTAGCTCTCCCTCCTAGGCAACAAAAGTTTGAGAAATGGTTCTATGATAATAACATAGGGGAAGCAATGATAAAAGTGAAGGATGGAGCTGAAATCAGAATGTTTGATCTGATGGAGATCTTTCTTTTTATGATGAGGATGTGCTGATGTTATGTAAGAATCACATCAAAGCAGGAGCTAGGGCTAAAACGAGGAAAGAGGCAACCCTATTTATGGAGGTTGCAAACAAGGCTCGTGGGGTGAGGGCGGAGGTTAGAGAGCAAGCAGACAAAATCATTCAAGTTGATGAAGTTAGCATGGATGTGCCAGATCTTACAAGGCAATTTGAATGAGTAAGTGCACATGGTGAGGAAGTTAGTATAGCAGGAGCTGAAGTAGAAAGTACATCTAAGGCTAGAGAGGAAGTTGGAACAGGTGGTGCTGAACAAGATGATCTAGTGGGTGAGGTCAAAGCTAGGGGGAGTATTGAAGATCTAGATTAGGTTGGACTCACCGTAGGCTTGTGTTTATATTATGTTTAATTGTAATTGGACAAATTTGGATTACTTTTGTTGTATTGTGTTTATGAATTTTGTATCCCAGTGAAATTATGACGAAACTATAGTTTCGCTCATAGTTAGCATGCCCAGTTCTCCTATTGAAACTATGTTTCGTAACCGGGCATACCTGGCCTTGGGTGTGATAGTTCGCTGTTAAGCGAAACTGTTAGGGAAACTTGGTTTAATATCAATTGAATTGTTCTATCATTGTAATTAAATCTTGCAAACCTCTGAAATAAAATTTCTTTGTTGCAAATGTGTTGTGTGGTTGTAATTTAATAGAAGTCGTATTTAGCCTTTCTTCTTTGTTTGTGTTTGCATTGTTTTAAATATTATTGAACACACTTGATTCTACATCATCATTGTGTGATTTTGATGAGTGTTTGTTAGTAATTTTGTATCATTTGTTCAATTAATTGTACTTTTATTCGATCATATGGACCAACATCCTTCCATGTGATGGTCTCTAAAGTTCCATTAGTCTTAACTCAAGGGAAGTTGGGTTAGCACATAGAACCTCTTGTTCTTCAGTCCCACATCATGGTTGTCTAATAGACTCATAAGAATATGGTGGAGCAATTTCATTTGTTCCCAACCCACCTTTTTTTATAACAAATGTTTTAGTAGGAGAATGATGCAAGAATGTCATGGAATTTTTGCTCAAAAATAACATGCTTCCCGGCTTGAGCCTCAGCCGTGACTAGCTAGGCTTGAGCCCCACTCAATTTGGAGATTAAATCGTTGATTTGAATCTCATAGTGAGTATGTTCATGTTTTAAAAAATACATAGTTTTCTCAAACTCTTCAATTTTCATTTTATAGTTAGACTCAGCCATTTTAAAATCACTCTAAAGAATATTTAAAGACTCAATATAAGATTTTATTTCCATATTGTAGTCCTCATAGGAGTACAGAGGTCTTCAAATACCTTGTTGATATCAGTTCCAGCCATTAATGCTTAAACAGGGTCACTTCTTGCACCATGAAGCTCTGGTCATCTTCTTGAGCAACAACAATTGTGTGTTGCGAATTTGGCTTCCTGCTTGTTTTAGGTGTGGTAGGATGTGTGGAGGCTTGAGAGGTTCCCAGATTTGACTTAGGAGCTTGCGTTCCCTGGCAAAGTGGCTATGTTGGTTACAGTTGTAATATTTAGCCTTTGTCTTGTGAAACCCAAACTTGTTGTCACTTAGGTTTTGGGTAAACTGCCTTCTATTCCTCTTAAAGAACTTCATCACCCTGTAATTGAAAAGAGCCATCTATCGATAATGTCCACGTACTCGACATCATCTAGGCTGAAACATTCTAGATTGTCAAACCTAAACTGAAAATCACTAGAATGCCCATTTCTTGAGACAAAGGCATATCTGTCCTGGAAAGGACTTGACTGAGACTATTAAGACCTTGGATCTCAAGAAAGGTAATGTATGGCCTAGAAGAACAGGATGGCTGCTACGAGTAAGTCAAGTACTATTGAGGTTAGGGGGTTTTGAGCCTTCAGCAACCATTAAAGTGTTGCTAGCACGAAGGCTTGAGGTCTGCTCACTGGTGGCATCTCTTGTTTCCATCTGTACATGGTATCCATAAAGGATTCCATATAGTTCAGTCATTGTGAGAGAGTTTAAGTTCTATGTCCTCTTTATAAAGACAAAATAGAAAGTCCACTCATTTGGAAGTGCACTCATGAACTTTCTTGAGAGATCTCACATCTCAAGAGTCACTCCCACAGACTGAAGTGAGGAAATAAGATCCATATACCTGAAGTATAGCCGGCTGAGTGTCTCTCTAGCAATGTAAGTGCAAGTTTTCAAATTGTTGCTTTAGGGAATCATTCTTGGGGTCATTAGAACTGGCATACATATGAGACAAAACATCAAAGAGTTCTTTGGTTGACCGACAATGTTGAAAACCCACCATGATGGAGTTGGGTGCGACAGTCATAAGAACAATCACTGCTTTTCTATCTCTCTATAGTCACTTGTGGTCTTCATTAGAGTAGTCATAAATAGCCTTCTCTATCATAGCACCATTTCCAGCGGTGCTACAACCTTCGGCTTGCAAGGACCATTGGTGATAGATTTCCACGTCATGTTGTCTTGATACCTAATGAAACCTCCAATCTGTCTGCTCCAACATTTGGAATTCTCAGGGGTGATGATGGGTGATTTAGACATTGTTCCTATTTTACCTTCAGAGAACTTCTAATTAGGGGCTATTTTGAGTTTGGTGAAAGAATAAGTGAAGAAAAGGTAGATTTGGATGATAAGATCTCATAATCAATAGTCTAAGAAGCTCTGATACCAACTGTTGGATTAGTTTTGGTCACTCAACACTAATATTGACTCTGAAACTCACTGAATCATACTTAGTTTAATGATGCAAAATCCCTCTAAGAGTTGATAATAATATAATAAGTATAATACAACACAAGAAGATAATTTTCATGATACTTGTATATATAGTTCTAAACTCCAAGTATTACAAGACTCTTACAAGCATATTACATGAGTTACAATGAGAAACTATATATACTACTACCTATAACTGGATATACTTTGGTACCACCTAGAAACCTAGACTAAAGCAATACTACATTCCTATAGATAAGATATCATAGATAAAAACTATCTATGATTTGGTAGTCATGACATGTCCATGACTTACCTTTGTCACCAACTAAAGTAGGTAACTATACTAACATATAAGCAATGAACAATGGAAAACGTATGGTCAACTACATGGGCGTAGGAAAGCATCATGCAGTATCTTAGAGGTTCTTCCGCCAGTTCATAGTAGGTTCTTTCGAAAGTTAACTAGCTTTAGAAGAACAAGTTTTTTCCAAAGCCACTTACTCTTCAGAAGAGGCTACCTCATTCGAGGCTTTGAGTTGTACTTCAAGCTTTCATGCTTTGGAAGTCATTGTCTTGAATTCTTCTAAGTGTTGAACTTTGGAAGAAGGAAGACTTTGTCTTTGGAAGATGGAGTTTCTCTTCAAATGCTCTTTTAGTCTTAACCTTTGGAAACTTAGCCTTTTCCTTCGGAAGTTCTTCATTAGTTGCACAAAAAATATTCTAAGTGTTTGTTTTGGTTGCACCAGCCTTACTTGATCCAACATACACTCACCTTACTCAAAGTTTCACTTATACAAAATTTTTAGATAAATAAAATAGGTATATTTTGACAAACAGTATACTTTTTGTTTCATTCAAAACTTCGTAAACTAATATGAGTAAAATTTAAACTTTTAACGTATCCCTTAAAAGTTGGTTTGGCATATGGTTGCAAACTCAGATCCATTTATATTTACTCTATCATTCATAAATATCATACAAACTATTGTTTTCGATCTTCATCAAAATAGGACCTAAGTAGATTTATTTACTCAATTTCAAGATCGTTAATAATGGATTTACTAATAGTAGGATGTAAATGTTGATGTTGATATAGGAAAACAAGAAGACTGGTATTCCTAATTGATTAGAACAAGTGTAATTGAGAAAGAAATCGTTTTGAAACATAAAAGAAATGAAAAAAATCCAAACACTCCGCTATTATATACTTGAATATTTTTTGTTGTATAATACTTTTCAATTGACAAATAAGTTGCATGCACATTAGAGGGAGAACCTACTCAAAACTAGAAATTAACTTAAGTACTACTAATACGAACAACTCCTCCTTTGTCTTCTGATTGCGCAATCCATTAAACAACAAGTATGCTGAAAGACAAAATCTTAGAAACATAGATTTTTGCTGAAAAGCAATTGATATGCTAATGTACCATCGTATGTCAGTGTTGATAAATAGGGAAACAATCTAAACTCTTAAATTACTGAATATCTGGTTCTACTTAGTATTGTTACTACTTTTCTTTATTTCAGTATTTTGTATCCGGTTAGAGCATGTATTATTGGTATGTCACAATGCATAGATCAACAAATGTAATTTACTTTTGATCTAGATTCATGAATGAAAAGTAGATTCATTCTAGTAATCTCATGTCTAGTATAAATAACTCATATTTATATACCTTAAGATTGCTTAGTTGTGTAGTTGCTCAGTAGTATCTATGTTTGTATTAATGCAAATTCTATCAAGTGATTATACTTTGAAAGTATTCTCATGTTCTTAATAAATTGTCACTAATTTCATTGTAATCATTATGATTGATAAATAACACTTTAACAGATATTTCGCATCGATCAAGTGTGATTCCATAGAACGTGTTGATTAGAATAAGTCTACACGTTCCGACAAATGGCAT
Source organism: Flaveria trinervia (assembly GCA_025506515.1). NCBI lineage: Eukaryota > Viridiplantae > Streptophyta > Magnoliopsida > Asterales > Asteraceae > Flaveria > Flaveria trinervia. Next base: position 20,410,759 of record CM046441.1, read on the forward strand.
TAGGGCTTAGTCTGCTGATGTGGTTGATCTTTATCATCAAATCATACTACTTCATATGAATCTTTTATCAATACTCAATCATATGACAACTATAGGAACGTTAAATAAGCATGACTTTGAGAATTATACTCAAACCCAACCTCTCATCTTCAAACCAATGACTATGACGCCTCGAAGACTTGAATGAAAGAATTCTTGTAGGAATTAAGATCAAATATATGATATTATATTCTCAATGGACCATATATTCCAATGGTGTAAGTTGCTAAAGAAGGAGGGGTATGATTCCAAATAAACCTCAAAGTATTTTATTAATATCTTAAGAAGATGGTGGTGGATTTCAAAGCACCCTAGCTAATCAAAATTTGCATTCCAAACTTCATAATTCATTGTTTTAAAGTTTACTCCTGCTAAGAACCTGTAGGAAGCCTTAAGGGCCTTATATAAGGCACTAAGGATATGAAAAAGAAGAGAGATATTCTAAAAAAATTTAAAATCTTCAATTTTAGTAGACAGGAAATAATGACAACTAAAATATTACGATATGTTGAATTCTTAGACTCTCTTAGTCTTTCTCAGTCTTTTCTTCTCTCTATCTTCATTGATCTTTCTGTTTTATTCTTTGGTGACTCATCATTTCTTTCATTTTTATTTCTATGAGTCTTCTTGATCTTTCATCATAGTTGTTTGGATACTTGTAGATTCTATTGGCCATTCATCTCTTCTCCTAAGTTTTCTATCTTCTCTTAATTGATCAATTCGCCTTGTTTTTCAATGTGAGTAGACTTTTTGCAGGACTGTTGCCTGAGAGCAATGGAAAAGTTTCAAAAGGTTGGAGAGACTTAGAACACTTAAGAGAACAAATATTGAACTAGTTAAGTGAAAAAATGAACAAAATTAAAGACTAAACAAAAACACTAGTATTTGATTTTCAAGAATAATGTATATTGCTCTGAAGTTCTTTTACAAATGTTACAAAGATTGGTCCTAAGTACTGTTACCTGATATAATTTATACTACATCCTATAGCTGGCCATACTTTGAAGGCCAAATGGAACAACTAATATAGACAAGAATATCAATGTAAAGCCAAAAGACAGATTTCTTTTTGACTAGTAACTATGACATGTCATCCCTCACATCCTGAAAATCATGTACAGGCTGGACTCACTTTAGCTTAGATTTTGTTTATATTCCATTGTAATAAGTTTAATGTAGATTACTTTTTTTATGTTGCTTATTTTGTTTAGTTTTGCTGCAAAGCGAAACTATGAGCGAAACTGAAGTTTCGCTCATAGTCAGTTGGTTAGTTCACCCGGTGAAACTGTTGTTTCTGCCGAGCGAATCAATAGTTTCGGCAGCATAGTTTCACTGACAGTGAAACTATTAGCAAAACTATGACTTCTATATATAGTTTTGATCATGCTCATTGTTGAGCATCATTCCAGAACCCTAGTCGAATATTTGTGGTGTAAGAGACTATTGTAAGTGGTTACTCTACTGAAATATATTTCAGCTTTGTCTTTTTTGATTGTATTGGATCATTATTGTTTATATTCGATATGGAATTTGATTGAATATTGCTTCTTATTGTTTCGGAAAACTCTTTTAATCATCTGATCTCAAATCCATTAATGGGAATCTATCATCTCTGGTCCGCATATACCAATTATCACTGTTGGTGATGTCATATCTCAAAACAAGGTCCCAACCACGTTCAACGACAAGGATCTAAAGCTGATTGATAGAGATCATAAAGCTTTTGGAGCATTAACCCTATGTCTTGCACCAGACATCTACAATCGATTTGCTGAACATAATAATGTTAAATCTCTCTTCAATGCTCTTTGGGAGTTCTATGATGGTAACGATGAGCTAATAAAAGACAACAGTATTCAAGCTGAGAAAGAGTTCAACGCTTTTATTGGATTCTCAAAGATCTTACAAATTTTTTTCTAACAATTTCTAGCACATTGAAGAAATATGATGAGAAACTTTCTAATAGTGAGCAGGTTAATAAGCAGTTGGACTCTCTTCCACCTCAGCGAAGTCTATAGATGAGAATGCTGAAGCAAGAAAGACGTTTCACTCACTACAAGCTTATGGACATCATTAATAAGCTTAAGTAATTTGAGCTAGACATGAAGAGAATGGAATTCAACCAAACCATGATGCCTACATTTGGTTTCACTAAGAAAGTTGCATTATTTTCTTCCACTGCAAGTTCTCCAATGCAGGCATCTTGACAAGGTGAAGTGAATACCGGTGATTATTCTAGAGGTAGTTGTAGTGCTAACAGAGATCAAGCTGACTTGAAAGCAAATGCTGAACTGTTAGTTCCATTCGAGAAAATGGCTCTCTTTGGTATGTTTGTTCAGAGTTATGAAGCCTTGGTGGCGGGGTAGTTGAAATGTAAAGGGATGACAGTGGAGGATATGTATTTGGTGGATCCTTATGATCTTGAAGAGACCGGCATTCAGTGGAAAATTGCAATGTTGACACTCAGAGCCAAAGATTCATGGAGCGCATTGGAAGGAATAATTTCGGAGGTTAAATTTCTAACTCCAAATTGAGATTCGATAAGTCTAGACTGAGGTGTTTTAATTGCAAACAGTTGGGACACTTCAAATGTGAATGTCCATTGGCGATCGTCACTGATTCTAGTAAGTCAGGAGTCCAACGACTAGTTCTAGCGGGAATAAAGAAGACATGAATCACAAGAAAGAGACAACTTTGATTTCACATTTTGATTGGAGTGCAGAGGTGAAGAGAAGAGAGGAATTAATCAAGTATTGGTGGCTGAGGTTATGGAAGAAAGGAAGAAGGTGAACTGTGAGGATGATTTGAATATGTTTAAAGAACTTAGTGATGAAGTTGAAATATCATTGAAGGTTGAAGAGGATGAAATAGTGATAGAAAGTAAGGATGAGAAGAAGTAGAAGGAAGGAAGTCAACCCATTGAGCAAAGTAATGGAAAAGATGATGCTGCTACCACTTCAAGGAAAACAAGTTGAGTACTCTAGTGTGCCAATGTGAGAAAGCTTGAGCAACATAAAAGGTGGTGATGGGACTTCATTATGAGGTAAATCTGGACATCTGTTCTTACCATGCACAATTAGGTTATTTGGGGTATACAAAGCTAATCGTTTGTTAATTGATAATGAAAAAGATTTACAACGAATTAATGAAAAACTTAAAATAAACGAGTCTAAATAGTTTGTTAAATTAAACGAAGCTTTGAAAGAAATTGATCATTTAAAAAGAATCGTTTTGGAAACAAATGATAAGATTAACACTTTGACTGAAAGGGTTGCACATGCTGAATTTGAAACAAGCACATTTAAGTCAAAGCTCGATAAATGGACAATATCTGGATGCAACATGATAATTTAGGCAAATCCCAAAGGGGGCTAGGATTAAAATGGTTTGGTTTATGACAATGGTAAGGTTTATCCTCATCCTAGTACTTACTGTTATTCACCTGTTCTTAGTCCTTATCTTTCTAATGATTTAATAACAATAGATACTATGAGTATGTCTGGAAGTTTAGAAGGTGTGAACACTAAGCACGTTCGTGAGGACTATGGTTATGGACCAACTAGCGGGATTAGACGCACTAGTCTTAGTACACCTGAATTTCAGCATTGCAATGATGATATCTCTCTGATTGTGTTTCAAGTCAATTAAATTCTGTTTTGTTTCAAGTCAATTTGTACTCGACATAGCCTCATCTTCTTCTAGTGATGTTTCTATTTCCTTTTCAAATAATAAGCATTGCAATGATGATATCTCTTCTGATTGTGTTGATGTCATGAACAATTCCACTGTGAAAAGTAAAGAGGAAATTAAAAATAATTGCTTTGAAAAATTCTCTTATCATCTTATTCCATCTTTTTCCCCAACTAATTTTTCTTTATTAAGTGAAAGGGTAATGTCATCATCTGAGGCAAGTACAAGTGCTACTAGTACTACATGTACTTCTGATGATGATGTTTCTTTTTTCATAAATAACCAATCTTTTCTAAACAAAAATAGATGTACAAACATGTATGAGGCTGACAATTATGTAGATTCTAGTTTTTCTGAGTGTGATGAGGAAATATATATTGATAAAATCCCTACCTTGTTGCATAACAGACCTAGATTAAAATCACATTGTTTTTGGTGTGTTAAACATGATCATGTAGTTAAGCACTGTCTTGAGCTACATCATAGAAATGTTAATAGGAATTCATTTGGAAATAGATTGACTCAATTGGTTAATAATTTCTTTTGTAAGAAGCCAATCTCTCCTAAACCCAAAGTTGTTCAAACTTTGGGTTCGTATTTCACCTCTATTCTTTTATATTTTCGCAGGAGACATCCACTAAAGTTGTAAACAATGTGTGGCATGTTGATAGTGGATCCTCCAGACACATGAAGGGGCTAAAGAACTTATTGATCAATTATAAAAAAATCAATGGAGGATATGTAACATTTGCTGGTGACAAGAAATGAGGGAAAATGGTTGGCCAAGGGGAGGTTTCCAATGGCTCTCTTACTCCAGAAAAAAGTCAACTATGTACTTGAGATAGCTTTTAATCTATTGAGTTTCTCTCAGATTTGTGATAAAGACATTTCGGTCTTGTTCAAGTCCAATTAATCTCTCTTTCTAAAATCTAAGACTGATATTCCACAAGAGATGGTGTTAATGCGGCTCCAAGAAAGAATGACACATCTCTTCTTGACATGGATTCAAAGGAGTCAACGTCTACCGTCACTTGTTTATTGTCCAAAGCTTCCACTTCTGAGTCTTTCCTATGGCATGGTAGATTAGGCCACATTAGTTTCAAAAATATTAAAAAATCAGTTAAAAACAATCTTGTTAGGGGATTACCTTTAAAGGACTTTTCAATGGTTGAAAAATGTATGGAATATGCTAAGGGAAAAGAACATAAGAAACCTCATAAACCAAAAATTGAAAATAGCATATCTAATACCCTTGAGTTAATAACATACTGATTTTTTGGCCCAATTTGTGTTAAATCAATTGCTAAAAAATCTTTCTGTCTTGTGAATATAGATGATTTTTCTAGGTATTCCTGGGTGAAATTCTTACCCACAAAGGATAGGCTACTAAGGAGCTATAGAAGTTAATTCTTTCAATTGAGACAATAAGTAAGAGGAAAGGTATGGAGATGAGAAGTGACTATGGTACCGAATTCAAAAAGCGGATCTTTGATTCTTTGTGTGTTGGTAAGGGAATTTTGAGACAGTTTAGTGCTGCGAGAACTCCTCAACAGAAATGTGCTTCATATGTTCTGACAGGGTGTTGATCTCAAAGACAAAATGTAGACTCCTTATGAACTTTTTCATAAGAGAACACCTTTGATTGACTTCTTTCACCCATTTGGTTGCTCGTGCACTTTACTGCATACCCAAGCACAAAAGACGAAATTCAGTCTTGTCTCTAATGAATGTTACTTCGTCAGCTATTCTTCTTGTCAGAAAGCTTATCGGGTGTATAATAGGAGAACCATATTGTGCATGAGGCATTTCATGTTGATTAGCAGGAATCTAATTCTTCAGATGTAGGATGTGAACCTGCATGGTTCTTTGACTCCGATACGATGTTTAATTCTTTAATCTTCCAGTTTTTGATGATGATGCATCCATCTCTAACGTCCAAACAAATATCATTTCTCGAAATCCATTACCTGTCATTCCTCTAGCCCCTCCCAATACATCAACAAACGATGCTACATCAGTTGAGATTACATCTTCATCATCATCTTTTGCCATTCTAGTTCCACCTGTTTCTGCATCTCCTCCCTCATCACCTACCTCTACCTCATCTCCACCTCTACCATCCAATTCCCTAATTGACACTACCTTACCATCTTCCTCACCTTTATCTACCCATCAACAACCAATCAACCAATCAACCAACCCATGAACATAGATTTCAGAACTTTGAAAGATAATCCCTACGATAAAATCATTGGATCTATCACTGATGGAGTTCGCAAACAGAGTCAATCTGGTTTAACTAACTATAACACCCGATGATTTTTATATGCACGAAAGAAAGAATATAAGTGAAGAAAAGAAAGAAAAGCTAGAAAACCCAAGTTGAAGGGTTAAAACTGTCAAAAGGACAAAATGTTTGAAAAAGTTGGTAAATAAAGCAACATGGCCGCCCATGTTGCCTACTCACACACTCATTTGGATTTTTGTAGAGAGAGAGAAAGAAAGAGCTTAAAACATTCGGGTCTTGAAGAACAAGAAGAAGACCGAATTCAAGGTAAGGATTCATGGTTTTGTGGTGTTCTTAAATGGCCTATGCCTCGGTTGTGTTTGTTTATGTGTTCGATTACGTGTATTGGTGGGTTTTAGGTGGTAGAACTCAATTTAAAATCGGGTTTGAAGGAAGTCATACCCAAGGGCTGCTAAGGTGAGTTCTGGAACCCCCTTTTGACTTGTTTTAAACTAATTTAGGGATGGAAATGCATGTATGAACATTTTTATAAAATGGGTTTTCACCTGTATGTATGTGTGTGAATGTGTATGCGGGTGGGTTTGATTTTGGGTGATATATGATGTTATGATGTTTCCATGTTCTTGTTTTAATGCTTAGTATGTATGTTTTTGAGCTTAGAACATGTTAAAGGATGATTGGGGATTGAATTTAGTTGTTTAAGTGCGACTTAGACTGCCCAAGTGCCCAAATAGTGCCCCATGCACCCAACGGTATAAACTGTCTAAGTGTTCCCATGCGCCCAAAGTTCATATGCCCAAATAGTGTCCATGCACCTAGAATTTGGATGAAATTGACTAAGTGTCCACACGCCTAGAAAGCCCATGCGCCCAGGTACCCATACGCCTGCATAGTCCCTATGCGCCTAGAAATGTGCCCAAATTCCTAAGTGTTGGCCATGCGCCCAGACGACCATGCGCCTGCATAGTGCCCAAGCGCCTAAGACTTAGAAATTTTTTTGAGATTATGGGGAAAATGTACGGTGTAGGCTTTGACTTGGGAGGTTCCCAAGGGATATGTAAGTTGACTTTTTGAAGTCATAGATGATGTGACGCGTGATGTATGATGTGGTATGCATAATGATGTGTGATTGATGATGATGACGTATGATGATTACGCATGTTATGTATGATATGTTCCCTATTATGTATGATGACGTGACTTTATGTGGTGTGATTATGATAATGAACGCAAAGTATTATCTTAACAAAGTGGAAGATTTAAGGTAATGAAAGTGGAACATAATAAATGAATGAAAAGTCTTGCAAGCAAATGAAAGGAGGTTCAAACTCATTGAGAGTTGTTAGCTCAATTGTGTGTTTACCGCATGCGATCTTGGCTAACCCTTGTTGGACCAAAAGAACCAATGAGCCAAGATCAGAAAACCTCTAAGTCCCACATGATATCACAACAACTGCTGAAGGCTTCATCAGCGGTTCGACAAGTGCTGAAGACTTCAACAGCTGAAGATCAAGTACTGAAGACTTCAACAGCTGAAGACTAAAGTGCTGAAGCTCAACAGCTGAAGAACACAAGTTCTGAAGCTGAACAGCTGAAGAACACAAGTGCTGAAGCTGAAGACCAAAGTACTCAAGTACAACAGCTGAAGAGTCTACAAGTGCTGAAGATCAACAACTGGTGTACAAAGTCTGAAGACAAAGATTGAATACATCAGCTGATGATATCTACTGAAGTCATCAGCTGATGAAACGTCTGAAGTTCAAGTCTGAAGACCAAGTACTGAAGTTTCAGTAGTTTGTCACAACAGCTGAAGAGTGCTTCTTCAGTAGTTGTGATATCAGTAGTTTTATGTTTTTACTATCAGTAGTTTTGTAAAACAACTGAAGAGCTTGTTCTTCAGTCGTTGTAGTATCAGTAGTTTTATGTTTTTCAGTAGTTGTAGTAACTGATAACACTTAGTATTTTTGTAAGAAGATGTCAGTGTTTTGACATCTTCAGTAGTTGTGTTTCAGTTGGAATAATTCTGTTAGATGTCACTATCAAGTGACATCAGCAGACGTCACATCTCTTATATAAGAGGTGTCGACCTAATTGTAAGTGTGACATTCCGTTACCACAAAAGCGAATATTGAATGAAATATATCTGCAGAATTCTCTCTATCTATAACGGTTTTTGTTCTTCATTGAATATCTTTTTGTTCTTGTGAATTGGCTAATTCATTGTTAGAATTCCGCTGCTATACTCTCTAATCAATCAAACGTAGATCACTGATCCTAACAACCCTTAAGGGTTCACACAGGGGGAGTTAGTCTATGTGACTACTCCATACGTGCGATACGTGCGATATGTGCGATATGGGGTCCTGGTGGCTTAACCCTAGATGATATAGCTTTGCGCTCGAAAGAGGGGTTAAGTACATGACGGGACCTAGATAGTAGTGAAAATATAATAAATTTATGAAAAGTGAAATAAGTACGAAATGTGTGAAACCTGCAAAATGTACGAAACGAATGATGATGAAGATAATAATTATTACCTTGATGTACGAGTGATGTGTGATCACGTGTCATAGTAAAGAAACTGTTCTAATGAATTAAAGGTAATATAATGTTTTTGTAAAACTAGAACTCACTAAGCAACACTGACTTTATGCATTTTCCAGTTGGCAAGTGACTGTTGCTGAGAATGGCACGAGGCGGCTACTTGGCTTGTTTTGGATGGCATCCATTTCGTATAATGTTTTTGTTATGTAATAAAACAAGTTATTTTGTAAATGTATTATTTTGCAAAAGAAATTATAATTAAATGAAAAGTTTGTTTAAATGTTTCCGCTGCAATGTTATTAAAGTTAATGTAAATATTGAAGGATTTGATCTGCCCAAGATACATATTAAATTGATGTGGCTAGTGTGATATGATCCAAGTCGGGTCGTACCCAATAACAAGCCAAACAAACACCGATAATATTTGTTTTTTGATGAGATCAAACAAATAAATATAAGCACCAACAAAGAAACCGGGTTTCCTAAAACATTGCTTTTGAAAATGAACAACATTATATGGATAATTGTTCCCGAGAAATGTTTGTTTTATTATTTAAGTTAGTTAAATAATATCAAACAAAAGTATGTTGGGTTATATAAAATTACAAGGGTTTAATTTTATAAAATTGGAGTGTAAGAGTTAATTTTATAAACATTTCAAATCGGAGGGAAACCCACCTTGTGGGTCCCTAATTTCGGCCGCCCCTTTGGCGTTGAATGGGCTTTGATTGTTGTTGTTGCATGCAACATTGAAAAACAAAACTCTCTTCCACCAAGACATCTCTCTCTCACACACACACAAGAGCAAGAATCCTCTCAACTCTCTCTCTTTAATTTTGAATTTTAGAGCTGGAAATTACAAGATTTTAGCTTTCAAAGAAGTGTTCTTGGCTGCAAAATCAAGTTGGGAGAGGGTTATACAAGTTGGTGTTGCAAGTCTAGCAAAGGGGTGTTTGCACAAGCTTGGGTATCATCTCTTGAGGACTTCTACATTGAAGTCTTGGTCATCTAACATCATCATCTTGTGCTATACATCCACGGTTCCAAAGGTGTATGTTGGTGGTTTTGGTGCAGCTTCTTGAGGGTTTCTTGGTTGAAGATTCAGCCATAAAGTTCATCTTTTGCTCCCTCTCAAATCCGTTTTCTAGCAAATTACAAGATTTTCAGCTTTCAAAGAAGTGTTCTTGGCTGCAAAATCAAGTTGGGAGAGGGTTATACAAGTTGGTGTTGCAAGTCCTAGCAAAGGGGTGTTTGCACAAGCTTGGGTATCATCTCTTGAGGACTTCTACATTGAAGTCTTAATCATCTAACATCACCATCTTGTGCTATACATCCACGGTCCCAAAGGTGTATTGTTGGTGGTTTTGGTGCAGCTTTCTTGAGGGTTTCTTGGTTGAAGATTCAGCCATAAAATTCATCTTTTGCTCCCTCTCAAATCCGTTTTCTAGCACCTTGAAAGGTTGTCTTCTTAACCTCTTTTGGTTGTTATGTTGTATGCATTTCGTATTTGGATCCACGGTTTGGGTTTAGCTTAACAAATGAGTTTGATAATCTATATGTTAACAAGTTTTGAAACTTATTATCCGCTGCGTTTTTCATATATACAACATTATATGAACTTTGTTAAACTTGTTAAATCCCTTCAATGGCGTCAAGAGCCACTTATACGAATGCATACATGTATATGACACTCTTGTTCTCGGTTTTGTGGTGTATGACACCATATGGCCGAGAGTTTTGAGGGCTCGATTGGTCCCCTTTTCAGATTTTAAAGATACTATTTTATATGCATGATTAGGATCTTTAAAATTTAGGTAATGGTTGTTTGTTTGTTTGAACCAAACCCATTTGTTCTTGGTTTATGTTGGCCAAAAATATGGGTTGAAAAGGGGCTGCAAAATCGTTTGTTATGTGCATATTTGGATGTGTATATGGATGTTGGTAACCTAGCCAATACCTTATATTTGGATGAGTTTTGTGTTGTGATGTTGTATGATTATTTATTTGGGTTTGTAATCTATTTATTATTTATGTTAGTTTGTAATAATAAGTAGATTAGTTGTATTTCTTTTACTAGTAAAAAAATGTATTAGGATATATTTTGTAAATGGAGTTCAAGAAGACTTTGTTTGGTTTGGGCCATTTTAGGCCCAAATGGGCCTCATAGCCCAAGATTGGTTTTATGCCCAATAACCAAAGCCCAAAGCATGAAGGCCCAAGAAAGCTAGGAGCTGAAGTTGGAGCCCAAAAGAAAGCCCAAATAAAACAAATCGGTGACAACACAAAATGGACACTTGATGCATTAGGATGCGGGATCAAGTGGGAGCACACCATCTCAATGCCTTGTGTCATGTTTATGCCTTATTATTGACCCTCTTGGCACACTTGTTTTGGCCAACAAGTGTTGCCAAATCAATTGGCTATGGTTATGGACTTGTGGTTGTTTTATCATGCATGTATGGTTGATTTATGTTCTACTTATCTTATTATGGAATTGGATACTTAACACTCGAAATCTACCACGCATAAAATTGGTTCCTTAGAAATCAATAAGTGATAAAATGGGTTTTACCAAAGGTTATTGATTTCATAATTAAATGGGCAATTAAAAGGAATTTTTGAAATAAGTTTTCAAATAAACTACCATGTATTTGAATGCATACAAATGCAAGGTATGAAAATTGTTTTCCAAACTAGAATTTTGTGAAACTAAATCCCTTTTAACAAGTCAAACACCATCCTATTATACAACACTCGAATCATTTGAGAATTTAATGTGGGATAAAGGTCACCTAACCACATTAAAGGAACTTATGGTTTTGAGGTGGTTTGCCATTTATGGAATAAAGGTCACCTAACCACTAATATTAGCAAATCCGCACGTGTATCTAAGTAGGACGACTTAATTTGGAAATCATGCATTAGGATCACCGAAGTGAGACGTACAAAGGGTGTTGATGGGATAAACATGCCTAACAAACATAAGATGTTTAATCAATCCCATACACTAGAAATTGTAATAGGTTACAATTGTCAAACGTTGACTACCTTGTTAATTTAAATAAAGGGATAAAGGTCACCTAACCGATATTTAAATGTAACGTTGGATTCTAAAATTTTGACTATTAATTGTCTATGAGACAAAAAGGGTATTAATAATCAAAATCCATTGATATTAAACGTACTAAAAATTAACTTTGTAATATTGTAGATGGCTAACAACAACAACGCAATCCCGACCGTCCATAACCTATCACTAAGGACCATCCTTGAAAAGGAACGTCTAAACCATGGGAACTTCATGGATTGGTACCGAAATTTGAGAATTGTTCTCAAACAAGAAAAGAAGTCCTATGTGTTAGACGATCCCATTCCCGATCAACCCGATGAAAATGACATTAAGGCCTTTGCCGAATGGGTCAAGTACACAGAAGACTCTGTGCAAGTCTCTTGTCTCATGCTGGCGAGTATGATACCCAATTTGCAAAAGGACTTTGAGAACCACAATGCCTATGACATGATCACCCAGTTGAAGGAAATGTTCCAACAACAATCAAGGGTGGAGCGCTTCGAAACCGTTCGGGCACTTCATGCATGTCGAATGGACGAGACCCAATCGGTATCATCTTACGTTCTTAAGATGAAGAGCCACATTGATCGCCTTGAAAGGCTTAACTGTCGTGTGTCCAACGAGTTGGCAACGGATTTGATCCTCAACTCCCTATCCAAGAAGTTTGATAGCTTCGTTATGACCTATAACATGAATGGATGGGACAAGAGCATTGGTGAGCTTCACTCAATGCTCAAAACGGCTGAGGCAGGCATGGGTTGAAAGGTTCTACCGGTCCTTACGATCAATGAATGTGGTAGTAGGAAAAGGCACCTCCCCGACCATAGGGCAAATGTTGCCAAAGGGAAGGGACACGTCAAAGGAAAGGGTAAGGGTAAAGCTAAAATGCAGCCGCCCAAACCGAAAGAAAAGAAGCAAAAGGTTGCTCAAGATGACCCGTGTTTTGAGTGTGGTGAAGTAGGCCATTGGAAAGGCAATTGTCCGGTCTATCTCAAAGCGTTGAGATCGAAGAGGGACGCGGGGCAAACTTCAGGTACAATGTTTATGATACATGTTGAGCTTAATGTTATTTCTTCTAACACATGGGTATTAGATACTGGATGTGGAACTCATATTTGCAATTTGTTGCACGGGTTCAAAAGAAGTGAACATTATGCAAAAGGGGAAATAAGTCTCTTTATGGGTAATGGTGCAAAGGTTCACGTGGAAGCCCAAGGAGACTACATTTTGAAGCTTCCAAGTGGGTTGGAAGTTATTTTGAAGAATGTATTGTATGCTCCTAGCTTGACTAGGAACATTATTTATGTTTCCCGTTTAAGACAATATGATTATGATTTCAAGTTTGTTGACAATGATATTCATGTTTCCTTAAATCATGTGTTTTATTTTAAAGTTATACCTTGTAATGGTATTTATGAATTGGTTCATGATAACACATCAAATGATAGCTCTATGTACCAAGCAACCACCAAAAGACTCAAACCTAATTTGAGTGATTCCTGTCTTTGGCATTGTCGCTTGGTAACATAAACAAAAATCGTATACAAAAACTTCAAAAGAATGGTCTTTTGAAAACCAATGAAAATGATTCATTTGGTGTATGCGAGTCTTGTTTACAAGGTAAAATGACAAAGGCCCCTTTTAGTGGGACTAATGAAAGGGCAAAAGATTTATTAGGGATCATACATTCTCAAGTATGTGGACCTTTTAAACCAACAACTAGGAATGGTGAAAGATACTTCATTACCTTTACCGATGACTATAGTCGATATGGGTATGTGTACTTGTTAAGACACAAACATGAATCTTTTGAAATGTTCAAAATTTTCAAGAATGAAGTAGAAAATCAACTCAACAAAACGGTCAAGATTCTTCATACAGATAGAGGAGGTGAATACCTTAGTAGTGAATTTCAAGAATATCTTAGAAGTTGTGGGATTGTCTCACAACTTACTCCACCTGGAACACCACAACATAGTGGTGTGTCTAAGAGGAGGAATCGGACTCTATGGGATATGGTTCGATCTATGATGGCTAGAAGTACGCCACCTCTATCATTTTGGGGTTACGCATTGCTCTCCGCGGCCCGTATTTTAAATATGGCCCCAACCAAGAAAGTTGAAAGGACACCTTTCGAAGTATGGCATGGAAGGGTTCCATCATTGTCATATTTAAATGTTTGGGGGTGTGATGCTTATCCTAAGCAATACACTCAAAACAAACTGGAAGCCCGATCCACAAAGTGTGGCTTCATTGGATATCCTAGAGATTGTATTGGATATTATTTCTATGATCCGACAGAACAGAAAGTGTTTATTGCTCGAAAGGCAGAGTTCTTGGAAACTAAGTTTCTTTTGGAAGAAACTAGTGGAAGAGTAGTGGAACTTGAAGAGGTTCAAGATTCACAAGGCGATACACAATTGGTTGATACTAACAATCAACATGAGGATGTTGAAAATGATCATATGGATGATCAAGATACATAAAACGTTCGTAGGTCTGGTAGAATTAGTGTTCCTCCTGAGAGATATGGATTTTTCATGGATGGATGCTATGTGGTAGATTGGGATGAACCAACCACATACCATGATGCAATGTCAAAACCTAATTTTGACAAATGGCAAGAAGCCATGAACGTAGAGATGCAATCCATGTATGATAACCAAGTTTGGGAATTGGTTACACCACCTCTTAAGTCCAAGATAGTTGGAAGTAAGTGGGTTTTCAAGAAGAAAACCGATATGCATGGAAACTTGGATACTTATAAAGCTAGACTCATAGCGAAAGGTTTCACTCAAACCCAAGGGATTGATTATGATGAAACTTTCTCCCCTGTGGCAATGTTAAAGTCTATTAGGATATTATTTGCCATAGCAGGATATTATGACTATGAGATTTGGCAAATGGATGTCAAAACTGCTTTCCTAAATAGATATCTTGAGGAAGATGTCCATATGGAACAGCCTGAAGGTTTTGTCGATCCAAAACATCCTAACAAGGTATGCAAGTTAAAGAAATCAATCTACGGATTGAAACAAGCGTCAAGAAGTTGGAATCACCATTTTGATGATGAAGTAAAGAAATTTGGCTTCATGAAAAACGCTGATGAAGCTTGTGTGTATAAGAAAGCTAGTGGGAGCATTATTACTTTCCTTGTATTATATGTCGATGACATTCTACTTTTTGGAAACTACATTCCAACCTTGGAAGGTGTAAAAACCTGGCTTGGAAGCTGTTTTCCATTAAGGATCTAGGTGATGCCACCTATATTTTGGGAATAAAGATCTATAGGGATAGATCAAGGCGGTTGATAGGTTTAAAACAAAGTGCATACATTGAAAGGATCTTGAAGAGGTTCAAGATGGAGAATTCTAAGAAAGGTTTTGTGCCTATTCAAAAGGGGACTATATTGAGCTCATCTCAATGCCCCAGTTCAAAGGTTGAACAAGAAAGAATGAATGGAGTCCCATATGCATCTGCTATAGGATCCATCATGTATGCAATGATATGTACAAGGCCGGACGTGTCATGTGCTCTGAGCATGACAAGTAGATATCAGCAGAATCCTGGTAATAGTCATTGGATGGTTGTTAAAAGTATTTTGAAATACCTTAGGAACACTAAGGATATGTTCTTAATATATGGATCTGGTGAGGAGGAGCTCGTTGTAAAGGGTTACACGGATCCGAGTTTCCAAACTGATTGAGATGATTCTCGATCACAGTCGGGATATGTCTTCATTATGAATGAAGGAGCAGTCTCTTGGAAGAGCTCAAAGCAAGATGTAGTGGCACTATCTACAATAGAATCAGAATACATCGCCGCTTCATTGGCAGCTCAAGAAGCTGCGTGGCTTAGGAAGTTCATTGCTGATCTAGGGGTAGTTGCTACCATTCAAGACCCCCTAGAGATCTTTTGTGACAACGAAGGTGCGATTGCTCAAATCAAGGAACCTCGTGCTCATCAAAAGACTCGGCACATTGAACGGAGATTCAACTACAAAAGGGATGACGTTGAAAAGGGAAAAATATGTATTCGCAAAGTTCACACCGATCAAAACACTGCGGATCCATTCACGAAGCTCCTAGATAGGTCAAAGCATGAAAGTCATACTTGTGCCTTAGGACTTCGATATTCTAGTGATTGGAATTGATCAAATTTTGTATTTGGATATTGGAACTTATGTTATTTTCCTCATTCTATGGTTATAATTTTCATTTGTCCTTCCATTTTAGGATGTTTAAATCCGTGAATAAGTAAGTTATTCTAAACGTCCGTGGTCGATCATACTTGTGGGAACAACTATGAATGTAAGACTATAATGAACTTGGATTGGTTGATATTCATAAGGTATGAATATAGAGCAAGTCGTTGCTACCAAGGTTCATTGATATCTATGAGATTTAGATATTGGACCGACCCGCTCTCAATTATTTCTGCATGGAATCTTTGTGATTAGTCATAAGAGATATTGAGTAAAGGCGAATATCATTGTATCCTCAGACCTGAGATGCATATTAGGTCTTAATATTCATCAAGTATTGTACGTTGACTTAGTTCTTTGTTGTTATGAAAGATTGGCAGTACACAAGGCTGAGTTCAGGCATGATATAAGGTGATTGTGAGAGACGTATGTAGTCAAGATGGAATTTGTTCCTCTTATTCGTTGAGAGTTAGATGTCTAAGGCCTGTTAAAGTTAAACCCGCGGAGAATGACAATTTTGTGTCTCTGGGATTTAATATGACATCTGTAACGAAAGGAAAAATGATTAATTCACCTAAATCATATTCAAGTGAGGTACTTGAACAGGATGATGTTATTGAATGGCACTTAGTCATATACATTAGGGGTAGCAAACCGTTGCTAGGCGTTATTTGCTGCTTGCATCAATCTTCTATGAATGTTGTGCAAGTGGGAGATTGAAGGATTTGATCTACCCAAGATACATATTAAATTGATGTGGCTAGTGTGATATGATCCAAGTCGGGTCATACCCAATAACAAGCCAAACAAACACGGATAAATATTTGTTTGTTGATGAGATGAAACAAATAAATATAAGCACCAATAAAGAAACCGGGTTCCCTAAAACATTGCCTTTGAAAATGAACAACATTATATGGATAATTTGTTCCTGAGAAATTGTTCGTTTTATTATTTAAGTTAGTTAAATAATATCAAACAAAAGTATGTTGGGTTTTATAAAATTACAAGGGTTTTAATTTTATAAAATTGGAGTGTAAGAGTTAATTTTATAAACATTTCAAATGGGAGGGAAACCACCTTGTGGGTCCCTAATTTCGGCCGCCCCTTTGGGGTTGAAAGGGCTTTGATTTGTTGTTGTTGCATGCAACATTGAAAAACAAAACTCTCTTCCACCAAGACATCTCTCTCTCACACACACACAAGAGCAAGAATCCTCTCAACTCTCTCTCTCTTTAATTTCGAATTTTAGAGCTGGAAATTACAAGATTTTTAGCTTTCAAAGAAGTGTTCTTGGCTGCAAAATCAAGTTGGGAGAGGGTTATACAAGTTGGTGTTGCATGTCGTAGCAAAGAGGTGTTTGCACAAGCTTGGGTATCATCTCTTGAGGACTTCTACATTGAAGTCTTGATCATCTAACATCATCATCTTGTGCTATACATCCACGGTTCCAAAGGTGTATTGTTGGTGGTTTTGGTGCAGCTTTCTTGAGGGTTTCTTGGTTGAAGATTCAGCCATAAAGTTCATCTTTTGCTCCCTCTCAAATCCGTTTTCTAGAAAATTACAAGATTTTAAGCTTTCAAAGAAGTGTTCTTGGCTGCAAAATCAAGTTGGGACAGGGTTATACAAGTTGGTGTTGCAAGTCCTAGCAAAGGGGTGTTTGCACAAGCTTGGCTATCATCTCTTGAGGACTTCTACATTGAAGTCTTGATCATCTAACATCATCATCTTGTGCTATACATCCACGGTTCCAAAGGTGTATTGTTGGTGGTTTTGGTGCAGCTTTCTTGAGGGTTTCTTGGTTGAAGATTCAGCCATAAAGTTCATCTTTTGCTCCCTCTCAAATCCGTTTTCTAGCACCTTCAAAGGTTGTATTCTTAACCTTTTTTGGTTGTTATGTTGTATGTATTTCGTATTTGGATCCATGGTTTGGGTTTAGCTTAACAAATGAGTTTGATAATCTATATGTTAACAAGTTTTGAAACTTATTATCCGCTGCATTTTTCATATATACAACATTATATGAACTTTGATAAACTTGTTAAATCCCTTCAAATATATGTTTTATATGCGATGATTGACCAGTTGTGAGCGTCCCCAGAACGGGACCTTACACTAACATATGTCTATTCTCTTGTTTTATATCCCAAATTGTCCCCAAAAATGTTCATGCAGCTCTTTAGGATCCTTACTGAGTTGAATTAATGCAATTAGAGCTACAACAGTTTAGGAAACTCAAAGTGTGGACCCTGGTTGATCTTCCACCAAACAAATGCCTAATTCGCATGAAATGGGTGTTCAAGAATAAACCGATGACCGTGGCATTGTGTTGAGGAATAAGTTCATGGATTTGCTCAAGAAGAAGGGATAGACTACACAAAAGTCTTTGCTCCTATAGCCCGTCTTGAAGCTATTAGGATCTTTCTGGCTCATGCCACTCACAAGCAGTTCAAAGTCTAAGAAATAGATGTCAAATGTGCATTTCATTATAGGGACATTGACAATTGGATATATATGTGTCAACCACGAGGCTTTGAGGATCCCGACATTCCTAACAAAGTGTACAAGCTTGATAAGTCTCTTTATGGTCTTTATCAGGCACCACGGATCTAGTATGAGACTTTAACACAATATCTCTAAAGCAACGGTTTTTCTCATGGCATCATTGATATGAAGTTATTCAAGAAGGAAGTGGATGGTGAGATGCTGATTGGAAAAGTCTATGTTGATGATATTATTTTGGCTCCACCAATCCAAGGGAGATGTGTTTTTTTCCTTGAGGAAGTCATGCGAGGTCCCTTTATAATGAGCATGATGGGGGAGATGTGCGTTTTCCTCGGGTTGCATGTTGAAAAAAAGGCTGAGGGAATTCTCATTCACTAGGAGAAGTATATTAAAGAAATTCTAAAGAATTTCAAGATGGATGATGCCTCTCCTGAACTCACTCCTTTCACTACTCAAACTTGCCTCACTCTTGATGAGAATGGGAAACCTGTGGATCCTCATCTCTACAGATCAATGATCGGTTCCATTATGTATCTTGCAGTGATTAATGTTAAAGAGAATCAAAGGATGGCAATCAGGAATTATCAGTGTTAAAGGAAATGAAGTTAATGTTTGCGGAAACAACATTAACCTTGTTCAATTGTTTGATTAATTAATAATGATAATGAGGAACACAATAATACGACCACAATTAATAATCAAACAGGATTTGATTAAAATGTATTAAAAATTTTCAATGATTGTAGATGAATAATCAAAGAATGACATAAACAATAAATGTTTCAATCATGATGATGTTGATGTGACGGCTGCTAGGGTTTATGTTTGTCTCATTGATGTGATGTTCTTGTGTTTTTATGTTCTCCTTTGGTGTGAAACCTAGGATCCATATTTATAGGCGTGTGTGTTTCAGTTAAGTAAACACCGGATCTCTTGGTATTTGTACAACTTTCTTGTTGACGTGCTAACTTGTTTACTTGTAACACTTGTATTATTTAAATACAAGTGTTTGGACTCTGTAGGTACATAGTCTTTCATAGATATTTGTTCTTTCAAAGCTATCTTGTTCTTCCAAAGTTACTTTGTTCTTCCAAAGTTACTTTTTTTCTTCCAAGGCTATCTTGTTCTTCCGAAGTTACTTTGTTCTTCCGATGTTAGATATTCGGATGATTGTTTTTGTAAGAAACATATCTACGAAAGAACAAAAATTGTTCATCCGCAGATCTTTCTTACACTTAGTCAATTTCATATATTGACCAAGTATAATGTTTTACCTGCAAACACACATAAATCAACACAAATAAGGGTTAACCTATATGTTGGGTTGTAACATGTTTATCGAAGATTGTTTAACCATTTAAACAAAAATGCAGCAGATATATAGAGCTAAAAATGTGTTTTAGTTGATGAAAATAAGCCATTTATTTACCAACAAATAAACCCCAAGAATGTGGATCATGTATGTGAAAAGAAATGTTATCAAACAACACCAACCATAGGGTGTTCATAGAATGCTACCTTTCTAAGAACAAAAAGATTAGAGATGGATGTTGGATGAATAAGTATACCCACATATGTGGTCCTTTTAAGAAAATGACACGAAATGGAGAAAGATACTTAATTACTTTTACCGATGATTACAGTCACTATGGTTATGTGTACTTGATGACACATAAATATGAAGCTTTTGAAATGATCAAAATCTTCAAGAATGAAGTAGAAAATCAACTCAATAAAACTATCAAAGTTCTTCGTTCAAATAGAGGAGGTGGATACCTAAGCGAGGCTTTTCAGGATCATCTAAGAAGTTGTAGGATTGTATCACAACTTACTCCACCTGGAACACCACAACATAATTGTGTGTCTGAAAGGAGAAACCGAACCCTATTGGATATGGTTCGATCTATGATGGCTATAAGCTCACTACCTCTTCGCGGCTCGTATTTTGAATACATCCCCGACCAAGAAAGTGGATCCGAAACCTTTTGAAATATGGCATGGAAGAGTTCATCACTGTCATCTTTAAAAGTATGGGGTTGTGAAGCTTATATTAAGCTAAACACCCAAAACAAGTTGAAAAGCTGATCCACTAAGTGTATATTTGTTAGATAGCCCAAAGACTGTATAGGATACTACTTCTTGATCCAATAGAGCAAAAAGTATTTATTGCTCGAAAGGCAGAGTTCTTGGAAGCAAAGTTCCTTATGGAAGGAATAGCATATAGAACAGTGGACTTTGATGTGGATCAAGATCCACAAGCCGATACACGTTTGGTGACACTAACAATCAACAATAGGTTGTTGATGATGATCAAGAGTTGATCAATACAAACAGAACGTTCGCAGATCTGGTAGAGTTAGCATTCCACCTTAAAGATATGGATTTTTCATAAATGGATGTGATGTGGTTGAGTCCAATGAGCCAACTACATACCATGATGCAATTTCCAATTCAGATTGTGACAAATGGCTGGAAGCCATGAACGTTGAGATGCAATCCATGTATGACAACCAAGTTTGGGAATCGGTTGTCCCTCCACTAAACTCCAAACCGGTTGGATGCAAGTGGGTTTTCAAGAAGAAAACGGATATTCATGGAAACTTGGATACTTATAAAGCAAGACTTGTAGCAAAAGGTTTCACTCAAACTCAAGGGGTTTATTGTGATGAAACTTTCTCGCCTGTGGCAATGCTGAACTCAATTAGGATATTGTTTGCCATAGCTACATATTAGACTATGAGACTTGGCATATGGATGTTAAAACCGCTTTTCTTAATGGACATCTCGAAGAGACTATCCATATGGTTTAGCCTGGTGCTTTTGTAGATCCACATCGTCCTAATAAAGAATTCAAGTTAAAGAGATCAATCTATGGATTGAAATAAGCATTGAGAAGTTGGAATCAATGTTTTGATGAAGAAATCAAGAAATTTGGTTTCATCAAGAACGCTAACGATGCTTGTGCATATAAGAAGGCTAGTGGGAGCATAATTACATTCTTAGTATTGTATGTCGATGACATACTGCTTTTTGGAAATGATATTCCAACCATGAAAGGTGTGAAAACCTGGCTTGGAATTTGTTTTTCCACAAAAGATCTCGGTGAACCCGCCTACATTTTAGGAATAAAGATCTATAGGGATAGATTGATAAAGTCTTGAAAAGGTTCAAGATGGAAAACTCTAAGAAAGGTATGGTACCTATTCAAAGAGGGACAATATTGAGTACATCTCAGTGTCCAAGCTGAAAGGATGACCAAGATTGAATGAAGGACATCCCATATGCATCTACTATGACCCATCATGTATGTGATGATATACACTAGACCAGACGTGTAATGCGCGTTAAGCATGACAAGCAGATATCACTAGAATCTAGGTAATAGCCATTGGATGGTTGTTAAAACTATATTAAAATACCTTAGTGGGACTAAGGATATGTTTCTAGTATACGGATCTGATGAAGAGGAACTCGTTGTAAAGGGTTACACGGATGCGAGTTTCCAAACTGATCGAGATGATTCTCGATCACAATCGGGGTATGTCTTCATTATGAATGGAGGAGCAGTGTCCTGGAAGAGTTAAAAAGAAGACGTTGTAGCATTCTCCACTATAGAATCCAAATACATAGCCGCCTTATTACCAACTCAGGAAGCTGCATGGATAAAGAAAATTATCGCCAATCTAGGGGTGGTCTCTACAATTCAAGACCCCCTAGAAATCTTTTGTGATAACGAGGGTGCGATTGCACAAATCAAGGAACCCCGTGCACATCAAAAGACTAGACACATTGAGCGGAGATTCAACTATATAAGGGATGAAGTGGAAAAGGGAAAGATATGTATTCATAAACTTCACACCAATCAAAACATTGCAGATCCACTCACCAAGCTCCTTGAAAGGGCAAAGCATGAAAGTCATACTTGTGCCTTAGGAATTCGATATTCTAGTGATTAGAATTGATCTCTTTAGTATTCAAAAGTTTGGAACAATTTAATATTTAACGCTTTCATATATTTGTGATATTTTGAGTTATGTTCCTTTTAGCATGTATACGTCCATGAATATGTTTATTATTCTAAATGTCCTTAGTCAGTCATGTTTGTGGGAACAAATATGAATGTAAGACTAGATATTCATAAGGCATGAATATAGAGCAATTGGTTGTTGCCAAAGTTCATAGATATTTGTAGGATACAAATATTAGACTGACCCGCGTCTCAAATTTTAGTACATAGAATCTTCTAGATTGATCATAAGTGAATTTGAGTAAAGGTGAATATCATTTGGTATCCTCCGACCTGAGATACATATTGGGTTTTCATATTCACCAAAATGTTATACCCTGAACTAGTTCTTCACTGCTTTGAAATAATGGATAGTACATAAGGCTATGTTTAGGTGTGACACGAGGTGATTGTGAGAAACGTATGTAGTCAAGATGGAATTTGTTCCTCTTATTCGTTGAGAGCAAGATGTATAACGACTCATTAAGTTAAATCAACAAGGAATGATCATTCAGTACATAAGGCTATGTTCAGTTGGATACTTGTAGGGGATGATGTTATTGAATGGCTTATAGTCATGCGTATTAGGGTAATAAACCGTTATTAGGCGGTATTACCGATTGCATCAATCTTCTATGAATCTTGTGCAAGTGGGAGATTGTTGGATTCTTTATGCCCAAGACACATAGAACATTGATACGGTTAGTACGTTATGATCCAAGTCGGGTCATACCCAAAAACAAGCTTAGAAAACACCAATATAAATATTTATTTGATGATATGATCATGCAATTAAATAATTACACCATTTAGAAAATGGGTTTTCTAAATAAATTGTATAAGAGATGAAACAACTTATAAGGATATTTTGTTCATAAGTATTATTTGAAATGTTATATTATGTTGGTTAAATAACATCAAATAATAATTGAGCGTTTGAGTTATACAATTAAAAGGTAATTATATAACTTATTTAGTGACAAGTTACATAAAATGGATGAAAATAAAATTGGGGGGAAACCCTATTTGAACTACAAGATTCAGCCGCCCCTCTTTGGGTGGGGTTCCTTTTGTTGTCTTGGGATTATTATTCATTAACTAGTTACACACACAAAAACTCTCTCTCTCTCTCTCTTATACATGCAAAAGACCAAGAAGAAAGAAACTCTCTCTATTTTCTTGAAGAAGTTCAAGGCTGAAAATCATTTTTGCAGCTCTTCTTGGATCCTTTTGGTGTACAAATCCTAGCAAGAAGGGTCTTTGCTTGATGCTTGTGGGTACGGAAGCTTGAGGACACATCTCCTTGGTGTTTTGGTCATTCAAGAACCTCATTCTCTTCATCATTTTCACGTTATTCAGCAGCTCTACAAAGGTAGTTTGTATGTGTTGCTTTTGGTTGTTATTTCTTCTTGATAGCTAGTTCATACACATATTTGATCCTATCTTCTTGGGTTTGTTGATATTAAGTTATATTCCTTAATTTTCAGTTTACAAAACATAATAATAAGGTTTGTTTCCTCTGCATTTTTCTTGTTTAAATGTTTAAACAACTATGAAAATGGTCCAACAAACCCATGATTGTGAGGCTTATGTTAACACTCCCACCTCAAACAAGTTAGAAAGCCGTTCCACTAAGTGTATCTTCATTGGAAATCCTAGAGATTCTATGGTATATTATTTCTATGACCCATTGGAACAAAAATAGTTTTTTTCCAAAAAGGCTGAGTTCTTAGAAGCTAAATTCCTTATGGAG
This sequence comes from Flaveria trinervia, assembly GCA_025506515.1. Classification (NCBI taxonomy): domain Eukaryota; kingdom Viridiplantae; phylum Streptophyta; class Magnoliopsida; order Asterales; family Asteraceae; genus Flaveria; species Flaveria trinervia. The sequence continues at coordinate 20,434,818 of CM046441.1, forward strand.
GGGACTAGCACTAGAAAAGTGAATCTTGAGGAAGATCAAGAACCACAACCCGATACACGTTTGGTTGACATTGGCATTAAACATTAGGATGTTGAGAATGATTAATTGGTTGATCAATACACACAAAACATTCAGAGATCAGGTGGAACTAGTATTCCACCCGAAAGATATAAATTTTTCATGGATGGATGCTATGTGGTAGATTCTGATGAACCAACCACATACCATGATGCGATGTCCAATTTGGAATGTGACAAATGGCTTGAAGCCATGAACGTTGAGATGCAATCCATGTATGACAACCAAGTGTGCAACTTGGTTGAACCACCTCTTAACCCCAATATAGTTGGAAGTAGGTAGGTTTTCAAAAAGAAAACCAAGATGCATGGAAACTTGGATACTTATAAAGCTAGACTTGTAGCAAAAGGTTTCAATGAAACTAAAGCAGTTGATTATGATGAGACATTTTCACCGGTTGCAATGCTAAAGTATATTAAGATATTATTTTCCATAGCTACTCATTATGATTATGAAATATGGCAAATGGATGTCAAAACCGCTTTTCTAAATAGATATCTTGAGGAAGATGTCTATATGATTCAGCTTGATGGTTTTGACAATCCAAAACATCCTAACAAAGTATGCAAGTTAAAGAAATCAATCTATGGCTTGAAGCAAGCATCAAGAAGTTGGAATCACCGTTTTGATGACAAAGTAATCCAATTGGGTTCATCAAAAATGCTGATGAAGCATGTGAATATAAGAAAGCTAGTGGGAGCATCTTCATTTTCTTAGTATTGTATGTCGATGGCATCCTACTATTTGGAAATGACATTCCAACCTTGGAAGGTGTAAAAGCCTGGCTTGGAAGTTGTTTCTCCATTAAGGATCTTAGTGAAGCCACCTATATGTTAGGAATAAAGATCTATAGGGATAGATCAAAGCGGTTGATATGTTTAAATCAAAGTGCATAATTGATAAGATCTTGAAAAGGTTCAAGATGGAAAACTCTGAGAAAGGTATGGTACCTATCCAAAGAGGAATGATATTGAGTAAGACTCAATTTCAAAGCCAAGGATGAGCAAGACAAAATGAAGGGAATCCCGTATGCATCTGCTATACGATCCATCATGTATGCAATGATATGCACTAGGCAAGACGTGTCATGTGCCTTGAGCATGACAAGCCGATACCAGCAAAATCCTAGAAACAGTCATTGGATGGCTGTTTAGAACATACTTAAGTACCTAAGGAGGACCAAAGATATGTTCCTAATCTATGGACTTGACGAGGAGGAACTCGTAGTAAGGGTTACATGGATGCGAGTTTCCAAACTAATCGGGATGATTAACAATCACAATCATGGTACATTTTCATCTTGAATGGAGGAGCAATCTCTTGGAAAAGCTCTAAGCAAGATGTGGTGGCGTTATCAACTACAGAGTCAGAATACATCACCGCTTCATTAGTAGCTCAAGAAGCTGCATGGTTAAAGAAATTCATTGTTGATCTAGGGGTAGTCCCTTCCATTCACGACTCCCTAGAAATTCTTTTTCATAATGAGGGTGTGATTGATCAAATGAAGGAACTCTGTGCACATCAAAAGACTAGGCGCATTGAACGGAGATTCAACTACATAATGGATGAAGTTGAAAAGGGAAAGATATGTATTCGCAAAGTTCACACAGATCAAAACATTGCGGATCCGCTCATAAAGCTTCTTGAAAAGGCAAAGCATGAAAGTCATACTTGTGCCGTGGGACTTCAATATTCTAGTGATTGGATATGATCTTTAATTTCTGTATTTAGATATTGTAACCATTTATTTCTTTAATGAATTATTTGGTTATAATGATTCAACTAATATTCCTATTTTGCATGTTTAAAATCCATGAGTAAATCATTTACTCAGAACCTCCATAGTCGTTCATACTTGTGGGAATATGGAGATAAGACTATTATGAACTTGGATTGGTAGATATTCATATGGATGAATATAGAGCAAAGGGTTGCTGCCAAAGTTCTTAGATATTTGTGGGATACAAATATTGGACTGAACTGCATCTCAAATATTACTACATGGGATCTTCCTCATTGATCGTAAGTAATTTTGAGTAAAGGCAAACATCATTTTGTATCCTCTGACCTTAGATACAGATTTGGTCTTGATATTTACCGAATATTATACTTTGACTTAGTTCTTTATTGTTTTGAAACATGGCAGTACATAAGTCTAAGTTCAGTATGACATAAGGTAATTGTGAGAGACGTATGTAGTTATAGAGATTAATGAAGAGGCTAATGCAACCTAAACATCTTTAATCTTTCCTGCATGCTACACAAGTGCATTAAAGAACAAGCTTAGAAAGTTTCACACATGAAACAGAAAATACTCTAAGTGTGAAATCTTCCAAAGCCAAGACCAATATCTTCCGAAGCCAAACATGAAGTCTTCCGAAGCCTCAGAGACAAAGTCTTCCGAAGATCAAGTTCATGAAGACAGATTTCTTCCGAAGACTTTTAGTAACATGCTTTATCTGATGTACTGTTCCATAAAGCTGGACACCTTTCCACTGTGCCTCTACAAGTCACCAACTTACATGGTTTGGTGAAAAGGTCCATGCTTTTGGTAACTGTACATTGAGGTCTTGAGTCTGTAACTTTCTACTTTATGTACTTTATCCTTTATGTAATAGATAAGGATGTGAGCTATGGCATGTCATAGTGACAAATCAAAAGGCAGATTGCCTAGTCAATTGTATGCAGCTGGCTTTTGAGTCTACAATTGATTTTGTTTGTGTCTAGTCAATTGCATGCAGCTGGCTTTCAATGTATAGCCGGCTGTAGGATGTAGTATAAGTATCTCATGTTCTTGTATCTTTTGAATATGCTTTTGTAACACTTGTAATAGAACATAGAGAAGGCAATGTACAACATTCTTGAAAACCAAACACTTGTGTTCTTTGTGTTCTGTCTCCTGCATTCCTTGTGTACTTAGTATCTTATCTTAGTTAATCCAGTTTACTATTTGATTAAAGTTTAGTTAATCTCCTCTTTTTGTTGTAGTGTTGTAACTAACCCTTCAACGATCATGCATTTGGTATTAGAGCATTTCAGGCTCTTGATATAAGATCTCACCCGCATAAGATCCCTCACACACACAAATACTAAACTTTTCAAATAGGAGTCATTTCCAAAACTGATATGGAAACTAGAACCATGAACAAGTCCCCACTGATCACTCTTCATTCGTTTGATACCTAGTGTTTAAGAATGGAAGCTTTCACAAGGTCTCTTGATTCAAGAATGTGGGAGTCTATTCAGAATGGACCTTTCATACCCAGCACCCCTTCTGCTACTGGTGCTGGTATGATTCCCAAAGATGTGGCTAACTACTCTAATGAAGATAGGAAGAGAGTAGAGATAGATAGAAAAGCCATGACAGCTTTTCAAACTGCCCTTCCAAACTCTATATATAGAGGTTTCAAGAAGTGCAAAGTAGCCAAGCAGCTGTGGGATGCACTGAAACTGATGTATGAGGATTCTTCTGAAGCCAAGGAGAACATGAAAGATCTCCTGAAGCAGCAGTTTGAAAACTTCACCTTCAAAACAGGTGAAACCATGACTCAGAAGTACTACAAGTTTATTGAGATTGTGGATACCCTAGTGGATGGAGGAGTTTCTCTTGAAAACGGAGACATTGTAAGGAAGTTCATGTCCTCACTTCCTAGGCAATGGACACACTACTGTGTGGTGATCAAGAAAACTAAAAATCTCAAAACTCTTACTCTGACAGAGTTATATGGGATTCTCAGTGGCTACCAGATGGAGATGAACATGCAAGGTTCATCTGCCAACTCCAAAAATCAGATGGGTTTCAGCCCTACATGTGATTGAAAGGGATAACATAGAACCCAAACATCATCTCTTATGCTACCCTGACAACTCACCAAAGGATCCTTTCATCACCTTCCAAGAGACACCAAGGAGAACTACACTCAAGGAAGCCCATTCCAAGAGACAAGCTCTGCTCAAGCTTTTGTGTCTTCTGATGAAAGCTGTGGCAACTCCCTTTTCACTCTTGAAGACCTGGATTGTATCCATCCAAATGATCTGGAATATATGGAAATAGTCCAGCAGATGGCTCTTCTGACTCACAGAGCCAATAAGTTCTACAAAAGGACTGGAAGGAAGTTTCCAAGCAATGCAACCAGTGGAATGTTTGGACTGGACAAAGGAAAAGTCAAGTGTTACAACTGTAACTTGATAGGACACTTTTCCAGAGAGTGTAAGGCACCGAGAACAAATGGTGGCCAAACACAATCCAGACCAAACTACACTAACAAAGCTCTCCATAATGAGAAGTCAAAGCAGCAAGCTGCTGTTGCTTTTGAAGAAGGAGACTTTGATTGGAGCTTTCAGGTGGAAGATGCTTCTCTAAACCAAGCACTAATGGCTGATCATGATGAAGCCATGGTATTAGAACATCTCTGTACTCCTGAATGCATTGTTAAAGTTAACAGGTACAGATCCTACAACTTGGAACTGAGATCTAACCTTGAGTCATTAAACATTTTAAAATCTGATTTTATAAAATCTGAAAATGATTATAAGCTGAAAATAGAGGACTTAGAGAAAAACATTTCAGTTCTAAAACATTAACACACAGATCTTAGGACTCAAATCAAAGAACTCATAACCAAGTTAACTAAGTGCCAGGCTGAGCTTGTGATCATCAAAGCCAGGGCAGAAAAGAGTGTTCTTGAATAGGAGACCTTCAAGAACATGATATCCTCATCCTGCACAACAAAGTGTGCTATCAAAACAGGCAGGGACTGGGATCCAATGAGATAGCTCCTCCACACAGAATCTTGTCAGTAAGATATCCTAGGTGTGTAACTTGGGAAGATGAGCTTCCTCTCATAGATCCTAAGAGTAAAGAGGATGAAGAAGAGATAGTGAAGAATCCCTCTGAAAAGAGTGAAGAGGAGGATTCGAAGAAGGGCCACTATCCTTCTAAGGAGAAAGTGAAAACTGTGATGACCAAGTCCATGAGAAAGAACTTGATCAGAAAGAGCAAAAGAAAGGCAAGGAAGGCTCAAGAGATCAAGGCTACTTTTGACTCTAAGCAAAAACAAGTTTTTATCTCTGTAGGGTTTAGAGTGGTAGGGACTGAAGACATCATCCAAAACTCTTCTACTAAGAGTTCTAGTTCTTGTTCAACTCATCTCAGCAGCAAGAAGAAGACTGATCTAGTGTGTACCACTGTTGCACAGCCTGGACCATCAAACTCCAAGCACAGTCCTCAGCCCAAGAGGATTGTCTCATCATCTGCAAAGATGGAGGTGGAGAAGGGATGTGACCAAAGACAGTCCTATTCCAAAGAAAAGCCTCTTGTGAAGAAGAAAATGAATTTTGTCATGTGTGAAAGTACCACTCATATTGCCAAGGATTGTCCCTTCAATCCTAAAGGGACTGTCCATATGACCAAAACAAAGGCTTCAAAGAGTTCTAAGAAGATTCAAGCTTCGGAAGGAAAACCTGTTTCCTTGGAAGCTCCAAATCTAACAAGAAGGGAAGTGAAAATTCCCTTCGGAAGAATATTTGGTCTCGGAAGTAAGGAATTCTTTGGAAGCACTAAAGTCTGCTGCAGTGTCTGCAGAATCTTCCGAAGGTTCAGTCATCAAAACCTCTGAAGTTCCAAAAGCTTCTAAAGTTTTGAAGGTCAAGTCCAAGAGTCCAAAGGTGGTGTGGATGTCTAAGAAAGATCAAGTGACTGAGATTTCTCCATCAACAACAGCTCAAGATCCTCTTAGTACAGCCATAGGATCTATTACTATTGAATTACCTTGTGCAAATGAGCCCAAGACAAGCAAGGCTTGGGTTTCTAAATGTAACTAATCATTCTCTTTGTGAAGGACAGCTGAAGACTGACAGAAATGTCTGGAACATAGACAGTGGCTGCTCCAGGCACATGACAAGCAATAGGTAACTACTCCAGAACTTTGAAAGGATTGATGGAGGACTAGTTGCTTTTGGAGGAGATGAAGGCCGTTACCTTTCTGGAAGGGGCAAGGTCACAAATGGTAAGCTTAGCATAGAAAAGGTAAACTTTGTTAAGGAGCTTGGATACAATCTTCTAAGTGTATCTCAATTTTGTGATCAGATTCATATTATGCTCTTTACTGAGCATGAGTGCATTGTTCTTAAGCCTGGTGTGGTGATTCCTCATGAGCATATCCTGCTTAGAGCCTCGAGGAAAGGAAACATGTACAAGATGGATTTGCAAGAAACCTCTCCCTTTGGAGAAGTTTCATGTTTTCTGTCTAAAGACAATAGTGATGAGTCTTTGCTATGGCATAAAAAAATGTGCCATGTAAACTTTATGAACATGAATAAATTAATTAAGCATGATTTGGTAACTGGAATGCCAAAGAAAGAGTTTACAAGTGATGACCACTGTGTTGCATGCCTGAAAGGGAAGCAACATAAGGTATCTCACAAGCCTAAGGAAAAGAACTCCATCACTACACCCCTACACTTGTTACATATGGATCTCTTTGGCCCCACCAGTGTAATGAGTTTAGGAAGGACCTTATACTGTCTAGTGATCACAAATGACTTTACAAGATTCACTTGGTTTTCTTCCTTAGAACTAAGGACGAGACTCCGGAGATTCTGAAGAATTTAATCTTAAAGATTGAGAATCAGTCTGGTCACAAGGTCAACATCATAAGATGTGATCAAGGAACCGAATTCAAGAACCATATCCTTGAAACATTCTGTGATGAAAAAGGTATTTGAAGGCAATACAGTGCTCCGAGGACTCCTCAACAAAATGGTGTTGCTGAGAGGAGAAACAAGACACTGATTGAAGCTGCAAGAACCATGTTGTCTGGCTCTAAAATGCCCATCACCTTCTGGGCAGAGGCAGTCAACACTGCCTGCTATGTGTAGAATAGAGTTTTAGTAGTTAAGACTAATGGCAAGTCTCTTTATGAACTTTGGCACAAGAGGAAACCTTTCATTTGTTTTCTCAGGTCATTTGGATGTCCTTGCACCATCTTGAATACCAAAGATCAAATTACCAAGTTTGCTGAGAAATCAGATGATGAACACTTTATTGGATACTCTTCCCAAGCTAAGGCTTATAGAGTATACAATCTCAGAACTAGAATTGTTGAGGAGTCAGCCAATGTGACTTTCAATGAACACACACTCCGTGTTGCTGGTTCTGGTCCGGATTGGTTGTTTGATCTTGATTTGGTTACCAACTGTTTTAACAAATCTTGTGAGAATGTTTGAGGATCTGGAGAAAATTTAAATACAAACGATCCTCATCCAACATTTTAGCTAGGAATATCCTCAAGACATATATCTTCAGCTCCAGTTGGAACCACTTCTGTAAATCAGGTTTGTGTCAGTACACAATAATGACAAATTCAGCTGATACATCTGGTATGCCTTCAAATTCCAGCTCAGAGGCTTTACAACTAGATAAGAACACCTCAACTGTGGAAGACAACAATGGTGGTGGTGACAGTGACCAAGAATTTTTTTATGCCACTAACCACACCACTGATGAGAACATCAATGATGTTACACACTGCTTGGATCAAGTTTTACTTGAAAAGTGTGCTGATGTGGTGGGAGAAACTTCCATGCCAGATCTAAATTTCTCGAATTTAGATCTTTCTCAACAACTTGTTGTGATCCCTCAGCTTAGGATCCACAAGTCTCACCCTACCACAAACATCATTGGAGATGTTGTCTGAGTGGTAAAGACAAAAGGACAAACCCATGAAGCAAATGTTTGTCTTCACTCTTGTTTTCTATCCCAGATAAAGCCAAAGAAAGTTGATGAAGCTCTAAAGGATGGAAGTTGGGTTGAAGCTATGCAAGAAGAGCTGCTTCAATTCAAAAGGCAGAAAGTTTGGAACCTTTGTCCACTTCCTTCTAGGAAGACTAAAATTGGAACCAAATGGGTGTTTACGAACAAGAAAGATGATAAAGGCATCATCATCAAGAACAAAGCTAGACTGGTTGTTCAAGGATACACACAAGAAGAAGGGATTGACTACACTGATGTCTTTGCTCCAGTGGCAAGATTAGAAGCTGTTAGGATATTCCTGGCATTTGCTACATCCAAGAACTTCAAGGTCTTTCAACTTCTTTTGAAGTGTGCCTTTTTGTATGGAGTGATAGATGAAGAGGTTTATGTCAAACAACCACCTAGTTTTGTAGATCCTGATCATCCTGATTATGTCTGCAAGCTTGACAGCTCTCAATGGGCTGCATCAGGGACCCAGGAAATGGTATGAGACACTATCTGAGTATCTTTGTAAACATGGATACATGAGAGGTACTATAGATGGAACTCTCTTCATCAAAGACAAGGAAAAAACATATTGCTAGTTCAGTATATGTGGATGACATCATCTTTGGTTCAACTAATCCAAAGCTCTGCAGAGACTTTGAGAAGTTGATGAAAGACAGATTTGAAATGAGTGCCATGGGGTTACTCAATTTCTTTTTGGTAATTCAAGTGAAGCAAGTTGAAGATGGCATCTTCATAAGTCAGTCAAAGTATGTTTAGGACATACTCAAGTGATTTAATATGAGTGACTGCAAGATTGCTAAGAGACCCATAGCCAGAAACCACTCTCTTGGTCCTGATCTTGAGGGGGAGAGTGTAGATGAGCACTTATATAGGGCTATGATTGGGTCTCTTATGTATCTTACTGCTAGCAGGCCTGATATCATGTTTGCTACATGTATTTGTGCAAGATATCAAGCCAACCCTAAGATATCTAACCTCATCACTGTCAAGAGGATTCTAAGATACCTCCAGGTACATCAACACTTGGAATATGGTATCCTAAGAATTCTGACTTCAATTTGTATGCATATACAGATAGTGATTATGGTGGTTGCAACATGATTGCAAAATCTACATCTGGGGGATGTCCGTTTCTTGGTGGAAGGGTTCTCTCATGGCAATGAAAAATTTCTTCGGATGTAAAATTTCTTTTTGAAGACTTTCCTTAGACTTTTGAAAATTTCTGATACTTCGGAAGTTATGCTTTTAACTTCGGAAGTAAATCATGCCTTCAAAATAAATAACTGTCTAAGAAATTTACCTTGGGAAGAGTCTTCAAATTTATCTTCCGAAGCTTAAATACTTGTCTCAGACACTTACTCATTTTCAAGGACCATTTACTTCCGAAGCAAAATTAAGTCTCGGAAGCTTTGTTAGTTTATATACAAAGCACTCAAGTTTTAATTCTTCTTCCAAAGCGAAATTCTCAAACCTCTCAAGAAATTCTTCCGAAGTCATTTTAGCTTCGAAAGCTTTTTAATTAAAACTTCCGAAGATAATTAACCTTCGGAAGCTTTTTGACTTCCAAGAAAACTACTTTCTGAGCAAAAGTAAACTATTTTTTCAGAGGTGGGACCTACATTCGGATTTCAAATTTTATCCTCTTTCATTAAACTTTATCTGAAATCCTTCTCACATATAAACCCAACGGTTTCCCCCCTCTTTCTATCATCTGTTCTTCCTCCAAACCTAAAACCCCAAATTTCTCTCTGAAATTTCTTTCTTTCTTCGTCCCTAAGCTACTTCAAAATGGCCAACCTTGCTCACAGAAATTATCCCAACTTTACCATGCAGCTACACAGACAACACAATTAGGTTGCTCTATTAAGCTCTGAGAAAGATCCTCATTTCTTAGAGGATTGCCGTTTCCTAACTCTGTCAAACTACTTCACCTCCCTAACCATTGATCCTCCACTCTATGAGGATTAGTTGCTTGACTTCTAGAAGACCTGCCAAGAGGTCATTATGGATGGGGAGAAGGCGTTGTCTGCCACAGTGCAGGGGAGAACAATCTTCATCACTCCGGCCATCATCAACAGACATCTTCATCTAGATGATGAAGAAGGTCAGGTTTTTTTCATAAAGGAAGCTGTCGATCATTCCTTTGAGCACATGGGATATGATGGAGATTTCTCTGTAAAGACCTTTAGGAAAGGGAAGGTCTTATCCCAATGGAGATTCTTGCTCCATGTGGTCATCCATAGCTTATCAAAGAAGCATGGTGGATGGGACCAGATTCCTAAGGGTATCTCCTTCATAATCAATGGAATGGTTCAAGGGGTCAAATTCAGGTATTCACAGTTTGTCTATACAAATTTACTTGCTAATTTAGACACCTTAGAGTATTACATGTTTCCTAGATATGTCCAGTACATTCTTAACTGTGAACTGGGCTCACAGTTAAGAGAAACAGGTAACATTCTTAAATTGGGATAGATAAAGCCCGACATCTTTAAAATACTAAGAAAGTCCACTGTTGGATTCTCTGGGGTAGAAACAGCCCTAGTCCCAAAAATGTTAGAGCTCATTGCTCAAGGTGACAACCTAGCAGCACAAACTAGTGTTGAACCCACACCTGCTACTTCCCAACCACCCACACAGCCTCAAATCTCCATCACCTACCAAAGAAATCCAAACGAACCCGTGCTCAAACTATGCAGTCTATGGAGGCCCCCATATACTCAACCATACAGGAAGAAGTCGACACTAGAGCTCCCACTTCTCCTGAGGAGCAAACCACTCCCATCTCTTCAAGAATCAGTGTTGAGGTTCCTCATGCTCAGCCCTATGAGCACATTATCCCTACTGTCTTAAGCAATCACTTTGAGTCTCAACACTCAAGTGATCAACCATGAGGGGACAGTTACCATCCCTAGCCTATAGATCTCAACCAACCAGTTCCCAACCTTGATTTCTACACTGATGAAGATATAGGTTTCAGTGTGTATAATGAATCTCTCTTCTTTCCTTCTACTCAAAGAGAGATGAGTACTCCTGAGTCTCCTACATATATCCCACATTAGTCACCTACAACTGAGGTGGACACTCCTGAACCTATTCAGGATGTCCATATGGAAGAGGCTCTCACTTCTGAAAGTGATTACATCATTAGAACCTCAACCATGGCAACTCAGCCCACTGACATCTCAACTGAGACTGCAAGTTAGCAAAAGAAAACCAGCAACCAAGAACCTCAAGCTGGTGGTGAGAGAGAGGAGTCTGGTCCAATCATCTCATCCCCTAATGAATCTTCTGATAAAGATGAGGGGAATACTTGTGCAAAAACTGTCTAAAGCATGCACTTACCTAGTCTCAAAGGTCAGTCACCTTGAATCTCAGGTGACTACCCTACACAACAGGATCAATGATCAGCAACTTGAGATTTCATATCATAAGGAAAATCTAGTTGGGAGACCCTTAAGGAGAGCTCAACCAGGAACACAAGAACCTGTGGATGTAATTGACCTATCTTCCAGCTCACCTATGCAAGTGGGTGATGCTACCAAAAACGGGGAGAAAGTCATTACAGTGACAGAACCTTGGAGTTCTTCAGAGAGAATGGACATTGAGGACTCACCATCATCACTTGCAACTGTGCATTCTCAGCAACCTCCTCTAGTTCACATTGATGTGGACTACACAGACTCCTTCACATACAGAGTCTGTTTGAGGATGGGACACCAAGGGCTATGTCACCTTCACAATCTTTCAATTACATCATTGGGTGGATGTATGACAACAACAGGAAGACCCTCATCATCATAAGAGTTCAAGGACAGTAAGAACTCTTCAATTTTCAGACCTTGGACTACTATGAAGGTCTGGATCTAGTTAACATGCCACTTGTCAACCCAAGCCAATCAAGACAAGCTGACAGACTGGCTAAAAGAATCCAAGACAGGATCACTGCAGAGTTCAGCTTAAGAAGGAGACATAGGCAATCATGCAATGTCATCGGTTAACTGGATGTTGAGGTAGACCCTAAGATTAGCTTCATAGGGGAAACCTTGACTGAAGGCCAGTGACAGAACCTGAGAGCCCTGTCTCATCATCTCCACTGTGGCAGAGATCCATATTCCTTGTGACACACCTGCTGGTGAAGGTGCTTCTCAACCTCTCTCTGGCCTGAGCTCAGATGCTGCAACAAGCAATGAAGGCCAACGCTCTCTCCACCCTGAGTCACAAAGGTCTGTGAGTGACAAAGGGAAAAGAAAGATGACATCTGAGGAGATTGAGGAGGAGAGAGAGAGGAAAAGGAGGCTAACGGGAGAAAGTTCCTCTGCTGAGTCTCCAAGACTCATGGAGTCTGCAATCAGGGCTACCCCCGACCAGATACTCAGAATGATGAGTTAAGGGTGGTGAGGATTAACTATGTGCAGACTAGGAACTATGACATAAATAGTGTCATTTCTCTTCCCGTGGATGAATTGAATGAACTGGTTGACCTGGAAAGGTCAAGAGAGAAGAAGGAGGCAGAAGATGCAGAAATCCTAGTACAAGTCAAAGAAGAGAGAAGAAGAAAAAGACTGTACAAAGGTATGCCTACCCTCTCACCAGTTCAAGAAAGTTTTGAACAAGAGGATGTGGTTCAACAAGAACCTCTGGTAGATAAGGAAGAAGACATAATCAAGATGACTAACTACCTGAGTGCCACAGGCCTCTATCAGGCAAATGCACTCCTTCCCTTACCTTATGAATATATTGAGTTTGAGTACTTAAAACAACTTGAGCTTGAGCTAGTCAAGGAAAGAAAGATAACAAAGAAGAAGCTAAGGGAAGAAGCTGCAAAATAAAGAGCCATCATCCAAAAGAGCATGAAGAATTCTGCTGATAGGCAGAGGATGCTGAGCTTCTTGAAGCTGTATGGATTCGCCGGAAGGAGACTTGGACCCATGTCTCTATCCACTATGGATGAGCATATCAGGGTAATCAAGCAGAAGATTAAGAGTGGAGAGCTCACTGACTTACACACCACTCCAAGTCAGGCTCCACCTGAAGTGGAGGCTAAGGTTGAACAATGAGACACAACACAACCCGGACCTACTCCTAATGCTCAGCAAGCTTCATCTTCTTATCCATAACAGGGTCAACCTCCCTTTCCATCGGAACATGAGAGAGTGGAAGTCCCAACTGAGAAAGATAGTGAAGATCAATCTGGTGCTGCAGGCCAGTCTTCTCAGTTAAAATTTGGAAATAGAAAGAAGAGGATGGCTTCTAGACCAAAGCCTAAGAACAAGAAGAAGCTTGCATCCCCTTCTAAACCTAAGGATGAATCAGAACAGCCTGAGGATGTGCAGCCAGAGGATGCTACACCAACTCTAATTCAAACATCTCCTCTAGCGTAACGAAGACCCATCTTGTCTTCGACATACACCACAAATCCGGAAAGATGGCATGTTATTAGAGATTAAGGCATTGAAGACATTTATAAATGGCAAGATATGTTTCATTTGCCTCTGCATGACCTTTTTGACCTGAGAAGACACTTTGAGAGCCTGAAGGATCCTGATCATCTTATGAAGAAAGGAATGGCGATCATCATAATAAGGACTGTCAATATCTGAAGTTTTCAAAGTGTTTTGGTAGCATCAGCCTAGGGGGGAGTTTGTAGAGATTAATGAAGAGGCTGATGCAACCTAAACATCTTTAATCTTTTCTGCATGCTGCACAAGTGCATTAAAAAGAAGCTTAGGAATTTTCACACATGAACAGAAAATACTCTAAGTGTGAAATCTTCCAAAGCCAAGACCAATATCTTCCGAAGCGAAACGTGAACTCTTCCAAAGCCTCAAAGAAAAAGTCTTCCAAAGCTTCAAGTTCATGAAGACAGATTTCTTCCGAAGACTTTTAGTAACATGCTTCATCTGATGTACTGTTCCATAAAGCTTGACACCTTTCCGTTGTGCCTCTGCAAGTCACCAACTTACATGGTTTGGTGAAAAGGTCCATGCTTTTGGTAACTGTACATTGAGGTCTTGAGTCTGTAACTTTGTACTTTATGTACTTTATCCTTTTTGTAATAGATAAGGATGTGAGCTATGGCATGTCATAGTCACAAGTCAAAAGGCAATCTGCCTTTTGACTCTACAATTGATTTTGTTTGTGTCTAGTCAATTGTATCCAGCTGGCTTTTAAAGTATAGTCGGCTGTAGGATGTAGTATAAGTATCTCATGTTCTTGTATCTTTCGAATATGCTTTTGTAACACTTGTAATAGAACATAGAGAAGGCAATATACTGCATTCTTGAAAACCAAACACTTATGTTCTTTGTGTTCTGTCTCCTGCATTACTTGTGTACTTAGTATCTTATCTTGGTTAATCCAGTTTACTGTTTGATTAAAGTTTAGTTAATATCCTCTTTGTGTTGTTGTGTTGTAAGTAACCAACGATCCTGCATAGTCAAGATGGGATTTGTCCCTCTTATTCGTTGAGAGTAAGATGTCTAAGGGCTGATAAAGTTAAATCAATGGAGAATGATCACTTTGTGTCTCTAGGATTTAACATGACATCTGTGACAAAATGATAGATGATTGATTCACCTAAAACAATTTGAGTAAGGTACTTGAAGAGGATGATGTTATTGAATGGCACTTAATCATACGTATTAAGGGTAGTAAACCGTTGTTAGGTGGTATTTACCACTTGCAACAGTTTTCTATGAATCTTGTGCAAGTGGGAGATTGTTGGATCTTGTATGCCCAAAACATGTACAAGATTGATGTGGTTAGTATGTTATGATCCAAGTCGGGTCATACCCAATAACAAACTGAACAAACAACAATAAATATTTATTTGTTGATGAGATCATACAAATAGATATTGACAACAATTTAGAAAATATGTTTTCTAAAACTTTGCTTTTGTAAAAGAACAATATTATATGGATAATTTGTTCATGAGAAATTATTTGTTTCATTATTTTTATCTTAAGTACCTAAGATGAATCAAATTAGGTGTCATCGATACGGCATGCATGGAGTGCTCGAGCCGTTTCAAAGCGATCTACCCTTGCTTCTTGTTGGAATGTTTCCTTCAACCGTGTAATCATGTCATACGCTCTGTGATGTTCATACTCATTTTGGAGATCATGAGTCATACTTGCCAACATAAGGCAAGACACTTGGACCGAGTCCTTAGTGTATTTCACCCAATTATTATAGGCCTCTCATCATCCTCATTACGTAGATTGGGAATCAGATCGTCTAAAATATACGATCGTTTCTATTGCTTGAGAACAATCCTAAAGTTTTGAAACCAATCTATAAAGTTATTATGGTTTACGCTCCTTTCGGAGAATGATCCTTAGTGATAGTGAGTGAGTGGACGGGATATCATTATTTTCATTGTTGTTGGTTGCCATCTACAAAATTTATTAAAGTTAAATTTTAGAATTTTTGATATTATCATAGTTTAATTATTAAAACCCTTTTATGTGTCTTACACAATTTTAAAATTCTAGAATCCAACGTTACATTTCAATTGTGGTTATGTGACATTTATCCCATTATTTAAATTAACAAGGTAGTCAATGTTTTGACAATTGCAACCCTTTGCAACTTCTAGAGGTATGGGATTGACTTTAAACATCATATGTATAGTCGCCATGTTTATCCCATCAACACCCTTTGTAAACCACATTGTAGGTGATCCAATTAACATGGTTTGCAAATCAAGTCACCCTACTTGCACACATATGTGGGTTTTCCAACATAAGTGGTTAGGTGACTTTTATCCCACAAATATAGTATCCCCACTTCAAATCATAAGTTCCCTCAATATGGTTAGGTGACCTTTATCCTATTAGGAGTTTCCAAGTGACTCAAGTGTTGTGCATAAGTATGTTGTTAGACTTGTTTCTAAATGAAATTTGATGTTTTGATGATTCTGGTTTAGAAGACTCTATGTACCTTGTATTTGCATGCTTTCAAACACACGGTACCCTATAGTTCTTTTTTTAATAAAACCCTTTTATTAAAATCATTATTCCTTTTGATAACCTCTTATTAATCACTTAATGATAAACAACCATCATTTTTGAGCTTGTTATGTTTCTTAATAAGTTTGTTATGCATATCCATATAGCAAACAAAACCATAATACAAACAACCAAACAAGTATAATCATACAATCACAAGTGCATAACCATACCTACTAAGTTGACTACACTTGTTTGCCATCACAAGAGTTGTCATTAGGTCTTTCCTAAGGGTTAACAATGACACATCAAATGGTTTCCATGAACTCCCACTTGAATCCACATCCAAATACTTCAACTGTCCATGTCTCTTTTGTGTCCTTCCTTTGTGTCTTCCTTTGGGTCTTCCTCTTGTGTATCTTCTTTTACAAAAATTATATCCTAATACAATTTTTCTAATAAAAGAAATGCACGTAATCTATTTATTACATAACCAAAGAATGAATAAATTACAACCCAATGTTACAAACACAAAATATTATTACAACCCTTTGGAAGAATAAAACCAAACATGAGAAACATTCAACCAAATCCAAAGCACACATGGTCAAAGCTATGTTATGCACCAAAACATGTATCCAAATACAATATTCAAGAACAAAATGAACTCCCTTTTTAACCCTAATATTTCAGCCAACATAAACCAAGATTTTAGGGTTTTTTTGTCCAAACAACATAATCAACCACTTCACTTTAATCTTTTAAGTTTTATTCTATATGTAAAATAAAACTTGAAAGACAATGGATTCATATATCCATAACAAATCAGCCCCTAATGGGTTGAAAAAAATCCAACAAAACTAACTTTTCTTGGACTTTTGAAGCAAATTTTCCACATAACCGGCTCTAGATGCCATTGTTGGGTTTGTGACATGTTTATCAAAGATTGTTTAACCATTTAAACACAAACGCAGTGGATATATAGAGCTATAAACATGTTTTAGTTAGGTGAAAATAATGAGGATCATGTATGTGAAAAGAGATGCTACCAAAGGTAGTGTTTTAAAGCTAAAACGCAGTGTTTTAGAGCTAAAAACATGTTTTACCAACAAATCAATCCCAAGAATGAGGATCATGTACGTGAAAAGAATTGCTATCAAACAACACCAACCATAGGGTGTTCATAGAATGCTACATTTCTAAGAACAAAGAGATTAGAGATGGATGTTTGATGAAGAAGATGATGTTGTTCTTGAATGCAATCCTCCAAGAGAGAAGACCTCAAGCTAGTGTACCTACAAGCCCCTGCAAACACCCAACTTCTTAGGAAGTGCAACACCAAAGTCTTCTTGTTGCACCTCTTTTGAAATCCGAAAATTTGAGCTAGAACCTCCTTCAAATCTGAAAATTTTCAGCAAGAAACAAGATGAGAGAGTTTATTATGTGTGTGACAGAGAGTGTGTATTGAGTGGGGTGTGAAATTGGTTCAAGTCAAGTATTAAAACAAGAAAAGGAATCCCAAGGAAGGCAACCAAGGGGCTGCCGAAAATTAAGTTTAAAATTAGGTTCCCACCCATTTTAATTTTATAAAATATATCACACTCTTTAACCTATAAGTTTGTAAAATTAAAACCCTTTGAATTTTATAACTTGAACACATTTTTAGTTTTTATTATTTAACCCACTTAAATGATAAAACAAATAATTTCTCATGAACTAATTATCCATATAATGTGGTTCTGTTTCAAAAGCAATGTTTTAGAAAACCCATTTTCTAAATTGGTGTCAATATTTATTTGTTTGATCTTATCAACAAATAAATATTTATTGGTGTTTGTTTAGCTTGTTATTGGGTATGACCCGACATGGATCATAACATACTAACCACATCATTCTTGTATGTGCCTTGGGAATACAAGATCCAACGCTATATACATAATGCATACATCAAAATAATGAATTATAATCATTCATTACAAGTATTGATTAAAGTTCTAAGCATATACTAAATGATCTAGACCTATTGTTTCTAGATATAACAATACTCCCCATTAGGCTTAGACACTTGTAATTAGCTCTTCAAACCTAAAAGCTCCTTCATCCTTGACACTATCTTCTTGTTGAAGTATGACACTACATCCTTTTGATCATCATACTTGTACTTGATCTCCATTATTCATATCTTTTGAAGTGTCGCAAAACATACTCCTAAGATGTCTTCTTTAGTTAGTGTTTCCACCACACTTTGATGATGGACTATTTCAAGCTCATCTTCTTCTCAGACTCTTAGTTCTGATATTTCTTTAATGTCAACTCCTTTCAAAAGCCTAAAATTATACCTTCTTCTCTTGTATGCTTTTGCATACAGTTTATCCACCTCTTGTGTCATATGAATATATAAGCATAAATCATTTTGTGCTCTTTCATCAGACAACTTTGGGAAAGATTTGTCATGTAAGTATGATGTGTAGCTTAGGTGGAGCAATTTGATCTTTACTGGGTCAAAGATTCTTTTCTTGTCACCTTTCTTCCTAACAACATTCCTCAGTAGCACCATTTCTTTTGTTTTCTTAACATCCATTCAGTTATGGGAATAGTGTATTGATTTCCTTCTATGACTTTTATGGTTGTTGTTTTCCTGTTACTATAACCAACCCTCCTTAAGAATTCATCATCAACTAATATGGAGGAGTTGGTGTTTGATCATCTCTCCTTTTGAATCCTTTTCTTGTGTTTAGCATCTTCTCTTTTAGCCTCCTTCATCATATCATCTCTGAATTTTGTCTTTAACTTTCCCATCAATACAGAGAAGTCTCTTCCTCTTGAGTGAATTGGATAGTTAGAGATGATTAAACTTTGAAGATTTTTGAGGTCAATTTCAGTTAGACATAATACTGATACTACATCATGGAAGTGTTGAATCCTTCCAGATGTTCGCTTAATGATTACACAGTCCCATTCTTGATCATACTTCCAGGCCATGAGACTGTTGTCTTCCATAGAGTTGGGGCTTGTGATGTGGTCAAACAGTTCTTTCAAGGTAGACTATATATGTGTAATCTCTTTGATTGCTGTACCCAATGGCCAAACTTTGCCAGGTATGACTGCTCGTGGCTCTCTGATTACTTTATCTTTCCCTTTTGTGCTAATCTTTAAGTTCAATAGTTGTAGGATGAGTAGGGAGTTTGCTTTGTTGCTCAGTATCAGACTTTGGAGCTTCAGTCCTGAATCTTACGCTAGTGTCAAGCTCAAAAGCCACTACGTGTTCCATCATCCTTCTCAGCTCACCAACATTTTTTCTTTTAAGCTCATGTGCCTTGTAGTTGTGACCCTATAGCCAATAGATCATATTGTACTTGCTAAGCTTTGTTGAATCACAGTGGCCTAAATGTTTCTTGATTTTCTGAATGGCTTGAAATGATGTGAATGCTTCATAGTCATAATTTGGAATCATGAACGTGGCAAGCTTAAAGTCTTTCAACAAATCCTTTGTTTGAGTCAAATTCATCCTCTCAACCATATCAAATGAAACCATGGTTGATACGGGTCATAAGCATTGTTGAGTTAGGCATTTCTTCTAATATGTCTTTGGTGGTCAGCAGTTCCTCAACTTGGGATTTTTTTGTACATTGGGAGACTCATCTTTAGTGAGCTCAATCCATTCAGCATCACTTTCTGGTTCAGCAAGAGACAAAGGCTTTAAGGTTGAAGATTCAACAGATTTTGATCTTTTGGGTGAATCTTGTACTTCAATCACTTCCTTCTTTATGAAACCCAAGTACTTCCTTTTCCTTGAATATTGAATAATAAGCATTGAAGCTTCAAGAGATTCTTCTGTTGGATTTGATGGATTGGCATTTGCCTCAAGGTCACTTATCTTCTTTCTTAATTCTCCAATAAGTTCATGCAATGCATCAATTACTTCATTGTTAGTTTGGGCATCTTCTCTCACTATTTTTAGTGATGCTTCTCATTGCTTTAGCTACTCATCCTTTTCCTTTATTAATCCCTTTAAATCTTATATTCTTTGCTTTCTATTGTTTGATTTGATAACAAGTTTTTTATATTCAGCCACCAAATAACTTTTGCTGATAGGATGTCCTTATCACTAAGATCATCTTCAGGATAGACAATTACATCAACATAGTTTCCTTTGTCTTCTCCTTCATCATGATGAGCAGTCTCATTATCATTGACATTATTGTGGGCTACACACATTGACCCTGAGCTTGACTCAGTTGCTTGATTTTCCTGCTTTACAAGTTGTTGATGGTGCTGAAGATCTAAGATGGGTACTATTGGTTCAGTTTAATTAAATATACCTGGTTCTTGCGAGTTGGTGAGTCAGAGTGGGATGGTGTTGGCTTGAGACACCAACTCAGTCTCACTAGTTTGAACTGAATTTTGAGACTGAGTGGCAGTGATAGGTTCTGTATGCACACTCTCAGGTGATTAATAAGAAGTGGAGAGATTGACTAAGTGTTATGACTTCCCATTTGAGATTGTTGAGATTGATCTGGTTGGATGGGTGAAATGGCAGGGTGTTTTGACTGGCTAGTTGAGACTGTTGAGATTGATCTTGTTAGATGGGTGAAATGGCAGGGTGTTTTGACTGGTTGGTGAGTGATGTTGAGGTTATTGATGATGTTGGTGTATAGGTGATTTATAGGGGTGAAGATGAGGCTTCCATAGAGTTAGTTGATGAACTCTCTTGAGCTTCTTCCCATATAAGTGCTTAGGGAATGTTGGCATTGGGGTCTACTACGTGTGCAAACATAGGCATGTCTTCTCCTTCATACCTTCCACTTATTTTATTCAGAACAAATCTCCCTAGGTGTGCTTGAACAAACACATCACCATCTATAGCAATACCAGGAAGATCAGCATTGATGATTAATTACAAGAATCTGGGAAACATATACATCTTGTTTGCCTTCTGCACCCTAATTTTGTCACTTAAACTACTGAGAATGTACTTCGACTAGTTGTATGACCTCCCTTCAAAATACCAATGACGCCAGATGAAATATCCCTTGAGAATCTATCAAACCCAAATTTTCTGTTGAAGATACATTTCCAAAAAGTGTGACATATGAATCTATATGCCATACATAGTCTCCCTTTTGTGATCTCACCCTTGTCGAAATCACCATCATACCCCATCAAGTAGAACACTTTCTCTATGTATTCATTCTTGAATACATCAGGGTGACCAATTTCTTGATCTCCAAACTCCAGAACCCTTCTTATAGTCTGTTCATCTATCCTTAGTCTCTTATTCTTAATCTCAGCCACAATCACTTATGATTCTCCATCTTCCTCAATTATAGCTGAGTTCCAGAAATCGATCATATGACCTTGATGAATCACAGGCTCTGCTCATAAAGTATAGAATAACCTAGATCATCGTAAGTATCTAATAACGTCTTCGCATCTTCCGACACAAAGTTATCTAGGTTTAAGAATGCACACATATTGTGCTCCCTTGCAAATCGATTACTCATCTTTAATACACTAATCTGAGATCAGTATTATATGTTTGATTGATGGTTTGGCTTAGTAATTTTGAATGTTTATGAATGAGGGAAAAAGGTTTCTTGAGAATGATTTTCTAGGTCTAGAAAAGTGTTCTGAAAAAGTGAATAATGAATTCCAAGTCAAAAACATCATTTGTACTCCCTTGGAGGATTTTATTTCATTTATTTAATGAAAATGGGTCCCACTTTTTTTATTATCCTTCTCTTATTATTCTTACGTGTAATTGTATTTGTTTCATAGATTTTAGTGCATAGTGCATCCGTAGGATATGTGCGGATGCCTAACCTAAAACTAAAAGCTTGAATTGAAGTATAACTTGATTTTCCATAGGTTACGAATCTATGGAAATGTATTATACTTTTAAAATATTAACTCATTCGTAGGTTACCAATCTACGGTCAGTCATATTGTACTCCCCCTTAAGTTTTGCACTATAGCTTCTACTGATGTTTACAATGCAGTGTAGCTTCTACTGATGTTTAAAAAAAGCACTATAGCTTCTGCTCATGTTTAACAAGCCATGATTGCAACTTAGTTTTTGTATGGTTCTAGTCAACTCATAGACCCATGTATTGTTATTAGACCTTCATGACTTTGTATTCATGACAATTGTGCACAAGAAGGTTTATATAAAAAAAATCATGTATCCAAAAGCCAAGTTAGTATGCACAGGTTCTAATTCCTTTATATTAACAATACATTTGGCGATTTTGTTGTTATATTGTTTTCATGATTCTACTCCCCCTAAATTTTTTATCAATGATGAACAAAATCATTTATCGTAAATTTATAACAAGAATATTATGAAAGACACATGTTTGTCCAAACATGCTAAACAGAAAGAAATCAAAGTAAAATAAATAAAATCGAAATGAGTATCATGTACGAGCATATATACGGATAGAATGGGATCATATTATAAGAGTAACCATCTTCCTAATTGATTTGTTTGATAAATTGATACCTGAATTTAGTTCTTAATGCCACTATGTTTATCCACTTAAATCCATACTAGAGTATTGTGTTAACTAGGCATGTTGATTATCATGTTTTCTTCTTTATTAAAAGATAACTGTTACGGGATTCACATTCAATTCACTTAGAGTCTCCCTTTTTGAGTCAAATCATCACCTTTTCACACTTAGAAACTATGTACTTTAAGTTATAAGTTCTATCTTCAGATGCATTTGACATCTCATTAATGGATTGATGTAGAAGCTCTAAATTTAATGTACAGTTGATCACAGAGGATTCTTTTGAGAGCTTAGATATGATCATCAACATGTCACCAGGTCTTTACTTCCGTAAAATAAAGGTGCCACAAACCTAGATCTTTATTTACACAAAACAGATGATTGATGAGGATCATGATCTTTTCATACACCTAGGTCTTTTTTTACACAATAAAGAGGGAATATAATTTGCAAAGATAGACATTATAAAGCGTTGGTACATAGTTTGCTTAGATGAGTTATTTGGTCACATCTGAATAATACTTACTTATTGTATCCTCAAAATGAAGTCTCTCACAAACAGTTACTTTATATTATGTTTGGCATGCACTTAGTGTAGTTTCCACTCAGGAAGAACCTACTCACATGTCAAGAAACTTGATCAGATGTTAATGATTGTTAATAATTCAGGAAGAACCAAAGGCATAGTGTACTGTCATTTCCCATACATATGTCATGCCGAATTAAAAGATATTGATGAAAGACAATATAAGTTTTTATTCTAAGCTTCAAAAGATGTTTCAGAAGTTCCTTGCGAAGGTAATTGTAAATCTTCCGAAGGCTAATTTTATTATTTTATTATTATAAGTATTTACAAGGACAGACAAATGCTTTTCTTGTTTATAATGATTAATCTAAGTTAATCATAACTAGAGATTCAATCTGAGAATCAAATATAACTGAATCAAAGGCTTTAATGAATAAATCAGCAAGCTGATTTGTTCTATCCACTTTGGCTAACTTGCTCAAATCTTTTTTGAGCAATCTCTCAAAATGGTGTCTTATATCAATGTGTTTTGTTTTTACTATGTTGCGCTGGATTTGAAGTAATAAACATAGCAGCTGAGTTGTCAATGTAAATTGCAGTATGAAGGAAGTTGTAACCATAATCAAGTAATTGGTTTTGCAACAAAGCACTTGAGAGCAACGAGCTGAAGCAACTATGTACTTAGCCTTAGCTGTGGATACA
Organism: Flaveria trinervia; assembly: GCA_025506515.1. Classification (NCBI taxonomy): domain Eukaryota; kingdom Viridiplantae; phylum Streptophyta; class Magnoliopsida; order Asterales; family Asteraceae; genus Flaveria; species Flaveria trinervia. The sequence continues at coordinate 20,458,353 of CM046441.1, forward strand.
GACGCATTTGTTTGCTTCTTGCACAACCATGAAACTAGTCTTGGTCCTATGAATTGACGTCCACCAGTTGTGGACTTTCTGTTATTATTGCAACATCCATTGTCAAAATTTGAATATAAGTAGAAAGTAAAATCACCATCCTTTGAATATTAAAGCCCAAGGGCACGTTTTCCTTTCAGATATCTGAAAGTCCTCTTCATAGCATTGAGAAGAGACTCTTTTTGTTTAGATTGGTACCTAGCATAAACACACATAGCAAACATAATGTCAGCTCTAATGCCAATTAAATACATAAGTGATCCTATCATTGATCTATATAATCTTTGAACAATAGATTTTACTGTAGGATCAGGTACAATTTTATCAATTGTTGAGGCTAGTGTTTTGCATGAAGATGTATGAGCAAGGTTGTACTTCTTCAATATTTGATGGTTGTACTTCTCTTGATTTATGAAAATGCCATTTGTCTTCGAATGAACTTATAGACCAAGGAAGAAAGTTAATTCTCCCATTGAACTAATCTGTAACTCAGATTTCATCAACTCTTCAAAGCCTACACATAATCTCTTATTAGTTGAGCCAAATATAATGGCATCCATATAAATTTGAACAACTAAGAGATCTTGATGTTCTTGTTTGAGAAAGAGAGTCTCATCATTCGTTCCTTTTTTGTATCCATGCTTTAGCAAGAAAGAAGATAATGTTTCATACCACTTTCTTGGTGCTTGATGAAGACCATACAAAGCTTTGTCAAGCTTATAAACCTTGTGTGGGTAATGACAATCTTCAAATCCAGGAGGTTGTGATACATTGGCTTGTTCATTAATTTTCCCATACAAGAAAGCACATTTAACAGCCATTAATACGCAGTGAACTTCAATGATGCATATGCTAGGAATACTCTTATGGCTTCAATTCTTGTAACTGGTGCAAAAACTTCATCATAGTCTATTCCCTCTTCTTGTGTGCAACCTTGTGCAATCAACCTTACTTTGTTTCTCACAATAATACCTCTGTCATCTAGTTTATTTTTGAAGAGCCATATTGTTCCCATTGGATGTTGGCCTTCTTGTAAATCAACTAGATTTGAGACTTTTTGCTTTCTAAATTATTAAAGCTCTTCTTGCATAGCTTCAATCAAGCTATTATCCTTAAGAGCAGCTGTGACGTAACACCCGGTTATTCTTTTAAAAGATGTGAAAGAAAAGAAAGAATAAAAGTGAAGAAAAAGAAGGAAAAACTATAAAACCCAATTTGAGGGGTTAAATGTGTAAAAAGGACTAAAACTTTTAAACGTTGGGGATAAAGGTGGCATGGACTCCCACACTCTCTTCACACCTCCTTTCATTCGGATATTTATAGTGAGAGAGATAGTGAAGAAGAGTTGGAAACTCTCGGTTTGAAGAAGAACAATAGTAGAATATCAAATTCAAGGTAAGAATTCATGAGTATATGAAGTTCTCAACTGGCCTTAGCCTTGGTTATATGTTTATGTGTTTATATGTGTTCGGGTGTGTTTTGGTGGGTTTCTAGGAGATTGAACTCAATTTGAAAATGGGTTTTGAAAGATCCATAGCCAAAGAGCTGCTAAGGTGAGTTCTAGGACCCCCTTTTGACCCGTTTCAAACTACTTTGGGGCTGGAAATGCATGTATGTATGTTTTTATAAAAATGGGTTTCTTACCCATATGTTTATGTGTATGTGTTTGCGGGTGGGGTTTGATTTTGGGCAATGTATATGGTTGATTATGTTATGATTATGTTTCTATGGCTTAGGGTGTATGATTTAAGCTTAGAACAGATTATATGATGATTTGGGACTCAATTATGATGTTTAAGTGAGATTTAGAATGCCCATGCGCCTAAATAGTGGCCCATACGCCCAACTAAAAATAACTGCCTAAGTGTTCCCATGCACCGAAAACCCCATGCACCCAAACAGTACCCATGTGCCTAGAAATAGGCTTCAATTTACTAAGTGTTCATGCGCTCAGGATTCCCATGTGCCTTGGCACTCATGAGCCTGCATAGTGCCTATGAGCCTAGAATTGCCCAGGAATGACTAAGTGTTGCCCATGCGCCCCAATAGTGCTCATGCACCTAAAAGTTCTCCATGCGCCTAAGTGTTCCCCATTTGGCCAGAAGGCCATGCACCTAAATAGTGCCCATGCGCCTAAAGATTTAGAATTATTTTCTAATATTGGGGAAAGTCTAAAATTGTAGGCTTTGACTTGGGAGGTTCTCGGGGGCTATGTAAGTTGACTTTTTGAAGTCATAGATGATGTGATGGGTGACGTATGATTGGACCTGATGATTTATGACTGATGCTTATGCATGATGGTATGTATGATGATTGTTATGTAAAAATGATGGTGCCTTGTATGGTGATGCCTTGTATGTTTATGTATGTTTATATTACTTATTATGTATGTTATTTTCCTGTGGCTTTACGTTAAACGTTAATGAATGAAATGAAAGTATTATGTAAGGTAAAGCGGAAGATAATGAAGAGAGGAACCTAAGATGAATGAATGAAAGTAAGAAAGTCTGGCAAACAATGTATGGAGGTTCACACCCAATGAAGGTTGTTAGCTCAACGGTGTGCGGGTTAGCTACCCCGGAAGGATGCACACTAGGGTCCAATCCTTGTGATTTACCATATGTATGGGATCCTTGCTGCTTGCCCCAGCTACTGGAGTCAACTTCATGCATAATGTTTGAGGTCTATGAAAGACCTCAGGCCTTGTAACCAGCTTCGTGCATAATGTTTGGGGTGTAGCATATAGCATTGATATGAAATGAAAGAGAAAAGAGAAGTGGTTAGTGTACTTGCCCTAGGTACTAGAGTCAGTTTCGTGCACATTGTTCGGGGTATTGTACATGTAATTGAAAGTAATGAATGTACGAATGATAAAAAAGAAAGTTATGTATGAAAGTGAATGATAATGTTGTATGAAGAATGAGCCAAAGTTAAAGAATGAATGATGAAGATAATAATGATATTATCTATGCGTATGTATGATGTATGATCACGTACGATTGTAAAGAAAGGTTTTAAACGGAAGTAAAGTATGTTTTATTTTAAAACAAAAACTCACTCAGTAACGCTGACTTTTATGTGTTTCTAGTTGGCAGATAATAGTTATCGAGGATGGCACGGGGAGGCTACTTGGCTCTTTTTTTGGATGGCATTATTTGTTTTAATGTTATTGCATTGTAATGCGAACAAACGATATTTTGTAACAAATGTTGTATTATTTTGCAAAAGCGATTGTTAAAATGAAATGAAATGTTTGTTTTAATGTTTCTACTACAATGTTTTATTAAAGTTAATATATATATATATATATACATATATATATATATATATATATATGTTTTATGTGTGATGATTGACCAGCTATAAGCGTTCTGGGAATGGGTGAAATGGGTAAAATTTTTAAAAGAAACCTAAACTGAAAATGGGACGAAAGGGAAGGGATGCCAGTCCGAGTAGCCGCATGCCATGAGGTATTTTCTAAATGATAACCCATATTACGTGCATATGTTATCTGATCCGTGTGATTTTAGTAGATTTAGATACTAATGTAGTTAGGATAGGAAATGCTTGGGGTACGAAGAGTAAAGTAAGTGGCTAATCACAACTAGCCATTGTAATTAGGGACTTAGTATACTTGACATAAACTAAGCTATTCCCTTGAATGACCTTGTTAGTGTTTGAATCTTATAGTGTGTTTTGAGGATGGCCGGTGGTATATCATCGAAGGCTTCACGTGGTGGAGGTTACGGTGGACGTGGTGCTGAACGACGAGTCATAATAGGAAGGCCTAGGGCCGAAGAGGTGGTTCATGAAGAACCCAAGACCTGTCATCCGGAGGCTGGGGACGAGAGTGCTAACTTGAGAGCCTCGGTGAAGGAGGCTATTATGGAGGAGGTGCACCAGGTCATGCAGATTATCTTACCGTTTGTGGTGACCGAAGTGATAATGGTTATGCGAGAGGGAGATAGTAAGGAGAGGAACCGGTCTTTGGATGCACGGGAGAAACCAGAGACTGAGACGGTTTTAACATTTCCATATTCATCAACCTTTGTTCGTATGATGAACCGGTCCTTGGGTGGACGGGAGCAACCAAATGAGTATTGATGGTACTGTTCTATAGATTCATTTCAAAAGTGATATTTTTCAAGATTTATTCATTGTAATTTTCTGTTTAGCATTTTTAGAAAAGATGATTTTTTGATGTTGTTTGCCCTTAATCTTATTTTATTTCAAGAATTGATTTTGACATTTTCTTATTCATCAACCTCTGTTCATATGATGAACATGGTTATGAATTTTTCTTGTTCTTTGATGTTCTTCTTAGTTTGCATGGTTATTGAAGTAGAAAATGTTCATCATTTCTTAGAATGGGTATGATTTTGAAGGTTATGCATTAACCTAGGATTCTAAGTTCATCATCAGTCCAAGTGTTCGGCATTTAGGTTATAAAATGATGAGTATTTCACCTTCTGCTCGATACTATAGGATGGTAGAATCGAAGATAAGGGCAGAATTGATGAGACTAAGTTCTTTGATTGTTAACGTTGAAGATGATTGAAGAAGATGAATAGTGTATTTTCACTTGACGCACTTTTGAGTCACTCAAATTTGAAAACTAGTAAATGACCTTTTGAATGTCCTTTAAATAGACAAATAATAACTTTTACAAGTTTTTCACAAGTTTTAGAACAAATGCGGTCAAGTTTAGTTCACAATGTAGCAAATGCGGATGGGTTTTAAACATCCATATTTGATTACTGTTGTAAATGTGGAAGAGTTTAACTTATGAGTTTAGACATCCGCATTTATACACTGTAGCAAATGCGGAAGTTTCACTTTTAAATTTTCTTCAATCCGCATTTTGTGTATTATAGCAAATGCGAAAGGTTTTTAAACATCCGTATTTGTTTACTGTTGTAGATGCAGAAGGGTTTAACTTAGGTTTCTTCTATCCGCATTTGTGCACTTTGGCAAATACGGAATAACTAAGTTTATCAGCATTTGTACACTATAGCAAATGCGATAGAAAAAATTTTCCACATTTACAAATTTCCGCGTTTGAAAGTAGATGAAAATTGCACATCCACAAATGCGGATGATAAGGAAGTCAACAAATGTGAATGAGTAAAACAAATGCGGAAGTGTAAATTTCATCCGCATTGACCAATGCGGTTGAACACTTCTTTTCCGCATGGGTTTTAACACTTCAAATTTTCATGTATACTTGTTACACACCAATGCAGTAGAGTACAATTTTTGTCCGCATTAGTTGCACTTAGAAATAAACACTTATTCGCATTGGTTATATGCATGGGTTACCTTCACCCGCATTAACCAATGCACTTGCCTGCATTAACTTTTGAACTTAATCAAAGGTTAATGTTTCGGTTTTCGTTTTTCTTGTTATGATGAGATGTCATTGATTGATTTTTCTTATGAAGTTGTTGACTGTTGAGGTTGTCAATTCTTGCTTGGATTGACTTATATGTTAGAATTGATGCAAGTTTCCCATTGTTTGACTGATATTGGGCTTTTAATGCTTCCAAGAATTTGTATAGCCTAACATACTATGGTATAACTTCTGCATCAACACATGCATTTTCTTTTTGTTTTGTTTTTAAGAAAATAATTTAAGATTGTAAAAATCTATATAAACTAAAATCAAAAATTTTAAATTACTCCCCCTAAAGTTTATTTCCATTCTTGGATAGAAACTTTAAAGATTTAAAAATTTTTTGAATATAATTTTAATTATTAATAATGAAGAGAAGTATATCTTTTGTTGGGATCGTATAAATCTTACACTACACATGTGCATCCTTTATGATAAAATGGACATGTTTATAACATGATGATTGAAGGTATGTTTGCCCTCTTAAACTCATACCAGGTTGATATTTTGATGCAAGTAAAATTTATCATGTTTTTGGTTGATTTAATTATTCAATATGTACCTCACACACAAAAGAATGGAATGATCAACCATCCTTATACAATGCATGGTAGAACTTTTTCACAACTTTCCTTACCAGGTTACTTAAGTTATGAGACCTCATTTTCACTGATCCTCATGGATTCTTTTACTTTGATCCATTGGGATTCTTTTCACTTCACTTTGGAAGGTGATCCATGATTGGATTCTTTTGTTCATTCACTTGGCATGTATGCTTTGGTAGATTCATCCACTTTGGATGTGTTCCTCATTGGGAATCTTTTGGATTAGTAGATCTGCACTATATGCTTTTTCATCAGGTCTTTGTTTAGCAATACAAAGATGAAACTTGATGTAGGTGAAAGATATTCATAAAGTATCATTACCTGGTGTGTTTAGGTTACTACACAGACATGCACTCGGATAAGCCAATCCATACCTGTACCTTGAGATGAGTTTTTCACTATGGAATAAGAATTATTTATCATTACATGTATCTTCTCTTCCAAGTTGAGCCTACCAACATATCTGGTAAGTCATGACAGTCTCTCAAATTTTGAAATTGAGCATAGTGAATGATATAACGACTGTAGTTATATCATTTCCCATATATATTTTCTACATCAAAATTGACTTATTTTTTGTGATTTTCTGATGTTTTTTTGAAATGTTTTTGATTGTGACACCCGGTTATTTTAAAGTCAAGAAAGAAGAATAAAGTGAAAGAAAAGGAGGAAAAGAAATAAAAACCAAGTCTAGGGGTAAAAAGTGTCCAAAAGGACAAAATGTTTGGAAAGTTTGTGATAAAGGTGGTATGGCCACCCACCCTTTCTACACCCCAAATTTTCGGATTTTAGAGAGAGTAGAAAACTCTAAGTTTTGAGGGAAAGAACAAGAAAGAATTCGAATTCAAGGTAAGAATTCATGTTCTCATGGTGTTCTTAACGGTTGTGTCCTCGGGTCTATGCTTATATGTGTTTATATGTGTTCGGGTATGTTTTAGCGAGTTCTAGGCGGTTGAATTCAATTTGCAAATAAGTTCGGAAGAAAGCCATACTCAAGAGCTCCAAAGGAATGGAGGTTCACACCCAATGAGGGGTTTTCAGCTTAATTGTGTGCGGGTTATATACCCCATGAGGATGCACACGGGGGTTCAGTCTTGGTGATTGACCAAACGTATGGGGTCCTTGTCGCTTAACCCTAGATGAATTGCTTGGTGCTCTAAAGGGGTTTAAGCACATGACACGACCTAGATGAAAACAAGAAGATAATAAAAGTACCAAACGAACGACGATGAAGATAATAAATGTTAGGATCACTCATCTACATTTGATTGATTAGAGAGTATTGCAGCGGAAATCAAACAATGAATTAGACAATTCACAAGAATACAGTTGATATTCAAAGTAAGAACAACCGATTATAGAAAGAATTCTGCAAATCAAAGATTTCATTCAATACGCGCTTTCGTGGTGGCAAAATGTCACCCTTACAATCAGGTTAATCATCCCTTATATAAGAATGTCGTGGTGGAACATTCCTTATATAGGAGATGTGACGTCTGCTGATGTCATTTGATAGTGACATCTAACAGAATTATTCAGACCTCTGAAAGTTAACACAACTACTAAAGATGTCAAAACAGCTGATATCTTCTTACAAAAATACTAAGTGTTAACTGTCACTACAACTACTGAAAAGACACTACTGAAACTACAATTACCGAAGAACATGCTCTTCAGTCGTTTTACAAATACTGAAACAAAAAGAAAACTATTGAAAGGAAACCATCACAACAACTGAAGAATGCTTCTTCAGATGTTGAAACAAACTCTAAAGGCTTCAGTACTTGTACTTGAACTTCAACTTTTGTCATCAGCTGATGTCTTCAGTCTTTGTACTTCAGCTGTTGATCTTCAGTACTTTGTTCTTCAGCTGTTGATCTTCAGACTTTGGTCTTCAGCTGTTGAAGTCTTCAGTACTTTAGTCTTCAGCTGTTGAAGTCTTGAGTACTTTAGTCTTCAGCTGTTGATCTTCAGATTTTGGTTTTCAGCTGTTGAAGTCTTCAGTACTTTAGTCATCAGCTGTTGAAGTCTTCAAACTTTGTCAAATAGTTGATCAAGTCTTCAGCAGTTGTTGTGATGTCTGTGGGATTTAGAGGTTTTTCTAATCAGGCTCATTGGTTCTTTTGGTCCAACAAACTCCCCCTGAACCAATGCAGCCAAAACCACTAAATTTATTGAAGATGTCCCACTTATTATGGCAGAAAGATTTGGTCTTTTTGTCTTCTAGATCAGCTCAGAAGTGACCCATGTAAGCACAGGCCTGGGAAGAAGTCTCAATGATTTGTTTGGCAAAGGATGAATGGGAACTCTGTCTTGGGGAACTGGACACAGAGATGTTACCCCATCCATGAGATCTACTTCCCGACAATGAGTGTGTATGACTCCCTTGTATAGGCCTCAAGGAAGGTTATTTGTTCCTCCGTGGTAAGCTCTTCAGCTCCTCCTTCAAAAAGTGATTCTGGCCCATAATATTCAGATAGGTATTTGACCTGTTTCCCATTTTGAGTTCCACAGTTGTTATTACTCTATAAGAAAATTCATCTGGGTGATTACCCTCTAAGAACAACTGGAGCTCATTCTTTTTGACTTCCTCAAGCCACTTATATACTAACCCCTTTTTCACCATTTTATTTTCCAGCATCTTTTGTGGGGTCAGGTTAGCTTTATAGGCTTTCTTAAAGTCATCTAGGATTTCCCAGGGTGATACTACAAAGACCAATAAGATCACTTCATCTACAATCTTCTTCATTTGGCCAATGTATCTCTGTGGAATGTTTTTCTTGTGAATCCTATGAGACACCCTGGGATCAGGCCAAATCCTCACTCTCTCCTTTTGATATTGAAATGTATGTTTAAGAGTGTATAATCTGAGAGCATGCTTCTTCATGTTGATGATTGAAGATGTGGCAGCATATGCTTTGTCAACTCTTCTCAACAATTCCTCATCATGTTGTTTGTGAAGCTCTTCTTCTTCTAGCTTCACTTTCACAATTTGTCTTTGAGTTTCAGGAGTAATTGTTGGAGAGTGACTTGTGGCCTTAGGCAACTGTATAATAGCTGAGAGTGGCAGCCTATCTTCTTCTTCATCATTATCCTCGTCATCTTCTTCTAGCCTCAGTACCCTTCTCTTCCTCTTCCGGGGTACTTCATCGGCTACTGGTTTTGTGGGTAAGGGAATTGGTTTAGTGGGTTGTGGTTGTGGTGGTTTTGGTGTGGGAATGTTGACAGGTTGTTCTAGCATTCTGAATGTGAGGTCGGCTTTAGATTGCTTGACTAGTTCAGTCCTGCTCCCAGCACCAGCTTCAATAACCAATCCTTTGGTGTATACTTCAGACGAACAGATCTTGGTGGTTATTGCCAAGATGCTATCCCTAGACCATGCCTTGATCTCAATCAATGATCTACCAAGATATTTCGCTATGAACCTGATCATGATTTCTAGCCTTTCCCTTTCCAACACATCATAACTTGCCCATCTAGCTTCGATTTCTTCAATCTCTAGTCTTCTGATTTCTGACTCAAGTTTTTCAGTGTCGTGACCTTGCCTAAACAACTGATAAATGATGTTATCCATTGATCGGCTGTGTTTGGCATTAGCCTCCTTTACCATTGTCTCTAAGTCAGTCTCCTTTTCATTCTTCCTTTTCTTGTATGTGACATGAAAGTCTTTAGTACTTTTAGTCACTTTCTCCATGTCAGCATCCTTCACCTTCTCCTTTTCAGTTTCTTTCCTATCTGCCATCCTTTTTCTTTTTGCTTTCACTGACTGAATCTCCCCTTTTTTGGTTGCATTGGTTGCAAGGGGTTGATTGTCAGAAAGCCTTTTGCTCACAACATCCTCTATCAAGGTTTGTATCACTGAGGGAAGCCTCTCATCAAGGTTTTAAGCCCCATATCAGTGATAGTTGATGTGATGAGAGGTAAGGAATGTTGAAAGATAGCAGCTATTTGCTGAGGGGGGTTGTGTCCCTGAGAAATAGAGCCAGAAGCAGAGGCAAGTGGCTGAGTGTTTTGGAGTGGCTCAGTGTATGGGAGACCTTCAGAGGAAGGTGCCATCTGTGGGTTTTGAGGGGTAGATGGTCTTTGAACCTGAGAAATTTTGGCAAGCAGCTCTTTGAGTCTGCTCACTTCATCCTCGAGGATGGTGTTTTGGGCTAAAACATCATAAAAGAAGCCCAGTTTATCATCAATGTTTACTGAATCTCCTGACCTCCTGATAGAATCAGGATAAACATGCTCTGAGTGTAGATCAATAGTAGCATATGCCCCTTGGTCATGGTACTAGGGACTTCCTGCCTCAGGACCATGTCCTTCATCAGCAGTTGCCTCTGGTGAGGTCTTATGAATGTTACCAACTTCAGCCTGATCATATGCTGAAGCAGGAGAAGTGGCAGCCTCACCAGAAATTCGAATCTCCGTTTCTACACCAGGAGACTGAATATGGTAACCCCTGTGTTGTGGGGTGTCAGAAGCACTTTGGTCCTCCCCCTCAATGGTTGGCGCTATCCCAGTTGTGATTGGTATCTGGGGAGGAGGTGAGGAGTGCAATTGAGTCAGCACTTTGGCAATTATGATGGTAGGACTTTGGGGGGCGGTTGCAGTGGGAGAGCGTGTGAAGGCAGTATGCACCCGGGGAGAGTGGTGCGTTTCAATGGCAACCTCCTCAAGTGAGGAAGGTTCCAGATGTATAGGTGCCCCAGAGGTGGTTGCTACAGGCTCCTGTTGAGAGGAAACCTGAGCGGTTGAGGGTGAGTGAGTACGTGTATCTACTGGGGGGTTATTACCAGTAGATGTAACCTACGTTTGTGTTGCAGGGGCATCCTCTGGGGACTCATTTCCCTGAGTAGCCTTTTTGGCTTTCTTGTGTTTGGGTTTGGTGGGGACAAAGGATTTGGAGGTGGTGGCTGTGGGTTCCAGTTGCGTGGGTTTTCGCAGTTTGGCAGCCAGTTTGAGTGACTGGTCTGAGTTGTGCCTGGAGTATACTTCAGGCAATACAGCCGTGGCAGGGACTCCAAGGCCAACAAGTCCCTCAGCTTTCAGCTGGTTTACTATAATGGCCATTAGGAACTGAGGATATAATATCCATCGGTTAGCTATAGGTTTGGAGGCCATATCCTTGAGTTCAAGAAATAATATTTCAGAAAAATTTAAGCTTTGTTGGTCAAGGATAGAGAATAATACCTGCTGCCACCTCGTCGAAATTTGATCCCAAGAAGAAGTCTTAGGAGCTAAGCATACATTCACCATGTGAAAAATTAGTCGTTCCACATCATGGAAATGCTTCTTCAGGATGGTAGAGGCACTAAGGTTACCCTGGTATCCATGTTGGGCAAATGATAGATCAGTGGTGCCCTTTGGATACCCAGTGTGGAAAGTGGCATCATCCAGTTGTAGGGTTTGGCGAAGGATTTCTCGAGTGATGACCACCTGACGATTGTTGACGAACGACTGGAGAGAGTCGGTGTCATTCTCCCCAGTGATGAGGGTGATGTTCGTCCAGAACTGATGGAGAGATTCCGCATGAATGGTAGGATTTAGAAGGAAAGCCGTTTTGTATGGAGAGTTGATCATTAGATCAATGGCATTATCAAACTTTGTCCAGAAGGATGATTTGGTAAGGTAAGCAACACAGTTGTGTCATGGTTTAAGCTTCATGTTCGCCATTGATGTGAGAGAAGGTTCTGAGTTTTTGAACGTTAGGTTTGAGATGATGAAGCTATGTAAGACAAGGTATTTATAGGGTATGGGTTATAAAGCATTTGAAGGGTTTGGTATGAGTCATCAGTAGTTTTAAGCGACTGATGACGTGGTATTAACCCTCGGAGGTTGAAACAACTGAAGTCTTGGTTTTAGGCATCAGAATTTATAAAACTACTGAAGACCATGGTTTTAGCTTCAGATGTTGGAAACAACTGATAACTTGGTGTTAGTCATCAGTAGTTATAAAACTAATGAAGACATGGTTTCGTTATCAGTTTTGTTATCAGTTGTTGTAACAGCTGACGACATGGTGTTAGTCATGAGTAGTTGTGAAACTACTGAAGACATGGTTTTGTCATCAGTTGTTGTAAACAGCTGACGACGTGGTGTTAGTCATCAGTAGTTGTGAAACTACTGAAGATGTGGTTTTGTCATCAGTTGTTTAAGATGAAGGAACAGTTTTAGAAACAACTGAAGAGAAAATTCTCATCAGTAGTTTTCGTCAATTCATAGCTTTTCAGCTGTTTCATACTATCCTCACACTTACTCATCCGTCTTTTTGGCTGTTTTTCAGTTGTTTCATAGGACGTCAGTACTTATCTGTTTGTACTTATATCAGTAGTTATGACTGTATCAGTTCTTGTAACAGAATCAGTACTTATTTGTGATATGGTTACAAATGATCATGAGTACTTATTTATTGAGATCATCAGTTGTTATCACTTATTCTAGCTGCAGCATACCAAGCCTTAACACTAGGTTTTGGAAAGTCGAACTATCCAAAGGCTTAGTAAAAGTGTCTGCAAGCTCATCAGCACTAGGCATAAAGTTTGGATCAATCAAACCTTTTTCAAAACAGTCCCTAATAAAATGATGTCTGATCTCTATATGTTTGGTCCTAGAGTGCTGGACTGGATTCTTCACAATGCAAAGAGCTGAAGCAATGTCCATTAATAATGGAGTCTTAGTCTATGTAATGCCATAATCCAAAAGTTGGTTCTGAAGCCAGAGTACCTGAGAAGTACAACTTGCAGCAGCAATGTACTCTGCTTCAGCAGTGGATGTAGCAATAGATGTTTGTTTCTTCCTCTGCCAAGAATTCAAACAGTTGCCTAGAAATTGACATCCACCAGAAGTTGACTTTCTGGTTAACTTACACCCTGCATAGTCACTATCAGAAAAAGCAACCAATTTGTAAGAGTGTCCAGTGGAATACCATAAACCAAGAGATTGTGTACCTTGCAGATATCTAAAGATCCTTTTGACTGGAATCAAGTGACTCTTTACGAGCAGCCTGAAATCTAGCAGAAACAGACGTTGCAAACATGATATCTGGTCTAGAAGCTGTTAATTACATCAAGGACCCAATCATACATCTGTAAAGTGTTTCACTAACAGCCTTACCTTTCTGATCTGCATCCAGTTGTGTGGTGTTGCACATGGGAGTAGAACAGGGCTTACAATTTTGTAAATCAAACTTATTCAAAAGATCTTTTGTATATTAGACTGATGAATAAAAGTCCCATCAGCCTTTTGTTGATTTGAAATCCGAGAAAGAACTGTAATTCTCCCATTGCACTCATTTCAACTTCTTGTGCATTAAATTGGTAAAGTCATCACACAACTGGGGATCAGAGGATGCAAATTGTAAGATTCTGTGTGTGCCCAAGACACTTAGAATATTGATGTGGTTAGTACGTTATGATCCAAGTCGGGTTATACCCAACAACAAGCTTAACAAACACCTATTAATATTCAATTACATGATATAATTGAATATTAACACCAATTTAGAAATGGTTTTCTAAACTAGTTGCAAATAAGATGGACAATTTATTAGGATATTTTGTTCAATAATATTATTTGTAATGCTATTTAAATTAGTTGAATAACATTACAAATTAATAATGGTAGTATATACATATATATTATACAATTAAATGGGTTAGTTGTATAAATAATATATCTAGTTAAGTGGCTAGTTAACATTTTATTGTGTTATAAAAATTGAGAGGGAACTATCAATTTTGAAAGATGTTGGCCGCCCCTCTTGCATTGCCATTGGACCTTTGTGTCCTTGAAAATACAAGGGGCTTAACTAGTCACACACACACCATTATTCCCATCTAGCATTCAGCTCTCTCTCTCTTTCTCTCTCAAATTTTCGGAAGTTAGGCAGAAAAGGTCTTCTTTGAGAGCTGATTTGTGGTGTTCTCCCTAACAAGAAGGGTTTTGAATACAAGCTTGGGGTATACAAGCTTGAGGAGGCCTTCTTTGGACTCTTGGCCGGTTTTCACAAGCATTCTTCACCCCTTTTCTTTGTCGTTTTTCTGCAGAAAGGTAGATGTATTCACAGCTCTATGTAGCTGTGATTTTATGTTCGTTTCTTTGTTCTTAGCTTGATTATTCACATAAATGATCCTTGGTTAATGGGTTTGCTTCTTACACTTATATGGACATCTAAGAACATGGTTTTCAGCTTTAAAAGTGTTTAAAAGTTATATATATCCGCTGCGTTTTATGAAAAGTTTAAATGGTTAAACTTCGTTTCATGATCTTGCAAACCCTTCAATGGCATCATGAGCCGGTTATGTGGATGTCTTGCTAGTTTTGTTCTTTAAAATTGGTTTTAAAGGATGGATATAAACCGGTTTGGGGCTGTTTTTTTTCTGTTTTGTTGAATCCCATCTTTCAAGGTCATATTATACATGCTTATAGTTAAATCTTGAAAGATATATACATATGTTGTTTTGTTGTGTTGTTTGGACAACATCTAAACCCAAAATTTTCAGTTTTTGATTGGCTGAAAATTCATGGGTTTTGTGGGGATTCATCACTTTATTTTAATGATATGTTGGATGTTGATTATGTGCATAACCTAGCCATGACCCTATGTTGATTTGGTTTGGAATGATGGTTGATTTTGGTTGTTTTACTTTTGGTTGTAATATTATTCTTTTGTGTTTTTCTTTGAGATGTAATTATTTATTCATTCATTTGAAATGTAATAGATAGATTAAGTGCAATTCCTTTATTAGAAAATTTGTATTAGGATATAAATTTTGTATATGGAGTTGCACTAGAAGGAAGCACAAGAGGAAGACACAAAGAGAATGACTTGGAGCATATGGATGCAAGTTCAAGTGGGGTCTATAAAGACTTTAAATTTTGTGTTTCATTCAACCCTAAGAAGACCAAATGACCACACTTGTGATGGCAAACAAGTGTGGTCACAATAGTAGCTATGGTTATGCATATATGGTTGTTTATGTTTTATGCTTGGTTGATTGTTTATTGTTTGATTGTTTGGTTGCTGTTTTGACATGCATAACAAACTAATTAATAACATAACAATCTGAAAATTGATGGTTCTTTAAGGCAAATAAAAGTTATTAAAATGGTTTAATGATTTTAATGATTAAAATTGGTTTTAATCAAAGGACCATAGGGTATCTTGTATTTGAAAGCATGCAAATACAAGTACATAGAGTTTTCTAAACTTCTATTTTGAGACCTCTAAATATTCAAAAACGAGATCAACACCGTCCTTTTACACAACACTTGAGTCACTTGGGAACTCTTAATGGGATAAAGGTCACCTAACCATTTTGAGGGAACTTGTGATTTGAGGTGAAAATGCATTACTTATGGGATAAAGGTCACCTAACCATTTGTTTTGGCAAGCTCACACGTGGGTGTAAGTAGGATGTCTTGATTTGCAAACCATGTTAAATGGATCACCTACAATGTGGTTTCCAAATGGTGTTGATGGGATTTACATGCCGACTTTACATATGATGTTCAAGAGTCGATCCCATACCTCTAGAAGTTGCAAATGGTTGCAACCGTCAATCGTTGACCACCTTATTAATTTAAATCATGGGATAAAGGTCACCTAACCACAATTTAAATGTAATGTTGGGTTCTAGATTTTAATATAAATGTCCTTAATAGGTATTAATTATTAAAATTGACAATATCGAAAATACTAAATAAAACTTTGTTAAATTTTGTAGATGGCCTCTTATAATGATAATTCCGATAACTCATCCGCGTCCAACCATCTTTACGAGCGATCCTCCAAAAGGAACGTCTAAATCATAACAACTTCATCGATTGGTATCGAAACTTGAGAATTGTTCTCAAGCAAGAGAGACGATCGTACGTTTTAGACGACCCTATCCCCGATCAACCTAGCGAGGATGATGAGGAGGCCTTCAATGATTGGCTAAAGTACACTGAGGACTCCGTCCAAGTGTCTTGTCTCATGCTAGCAAGCATGACTCCGGATCTCCAAAAGGAGTATGAACACCACGGGGCTTATGACATGATAACCCAGCTGAAAGAAACATTCCAACAGCAAGCGAGGGTTGAGCGTTTCGAAACGGTTCGAGCACTCCATGCATGTCGTATGGACGACAACCAATCTGTTTCATCTTATGTACTTAAGATGAAAAGTCACATTGATCACCTCGAGAGGCTTAATTGTCCCGTCTCGAAGGAATGGCCACGGATTAATCCTCAATGGCCTTACCAAGAGGTTCGAGTCATTCGTGTTGAACTACAACATGAATGCTTGGGATAAAAGCATTGGTGAGCTTCACTCAATGCTCAAAACGGCCGAGGCGGCCATGGTAAAAGGGTTTTACCCGTTCTCACCATTAATGAAGGTGGGAACAACAAAAGGCCTCGTCCCGCACCCAAGGCAAAGGTTGCCAAGGGTAAGGGACCGCTTGGGGAAAAGGGAAAGGGGTGGCAAGGGTGCCACCCAAACCACAAGAGAAGAAGCAAAAGGTTGCTACAAATGACCCATGCTTCAAGTGTGGGGAGATTGGACATGGGCAAGGAATTGTCCTGTCCATCTCCAAGAGTTGAAAGCTAAGAGGGATGCCGGGCAGACCTCAGGTACACTATACATGATTCATATTGATCTTAATGTTACATCTTCTAACACATGGGTATTGGATACGGATGTGGAACTCACATTTGCAATTTGTTGCAGGGGTTCGCAAGAAGTAGGGACTTCAAACAAGGGGATGTTAGCCTCTTCATGGGAAATGGAACTAAAGTCTTAGTTGAAGCTCGTGGAGACTACATCCTAAGACTTCCAAGTGGTTTGGAAGTTATTTTGAAGAAGTTTTGTATGCTCCTAGTTGACTAGGAACATTATTTCTGTATCCCAATTAAGACATTATGATTATGTATTATCTTTTATGAAAATGATATTCATGTTTCTTTAAATGGTATGTTCTATTTTAAAGCTATTCCAATTAATGGTATTTATGAATTGGTTCATGAAAATACTTTAAATAGTTCATTGTACCAAACTAACACCAAGAAACTCAAGTTGGACTTAAGTGATACCTATCTTTGGCATTGTCGTCTTGGTCATATAAACAAGAAACGTTTACAAACACTTCAAAAGAATGGTCTTTTAAAAACAAATGAATGTGATTCATTTGATGTTTGGAGTCTTGTTTACAACGTAAGATGACTAAGGCACCCTTTAATGGAACTACCGAAAGGGCAAAAGATTTATTAGGAATCATACATTCGGATGTATGTGGTCCTTTTAAGCCAATGACTAGGAATGGTGAAAGATACTTCATTACCTTACCGACGATTATAGTCGCTATGGGTATGTGTACTTGTTAAGACACAAAGACGAAGCTTTTGAAATGTTCAAAATCTTCAAAAATGAAGTAGAAAATCAACTCAACAAGTCCATTAAAATCTTCGTACCGATAGAGGAGGTGAATACCTAAGTGATGCCTTTCAAGATCATCTTATGACTGTGGGATTGTCTCACAACTCACTCCACCTGGAACACCACAACATAATGGTGTGTCTGAGAGGAGGAATCGAACCTTATTGGATATGGTCCGATCTATGATGGCTAGAAGCACATTACCTCTATCATTTTGGGGTTTCGCTCTGCTCTCCGCGGCCCGTATTCTAAATATGGCCCCAACCAAAAAGGTAGAAAGGACACCTTTTGAGATATGGCATGGAAGAGTTCCATCCCTATCGTACTTAAGGGTTTGGGGATGTGAGGCTTATGTTAAGACTCCCACCCTAAACAAATTGGATGTCCGATCCACCAAGTGTATCTTTATTGGATATCCTAGAGATTCTATGGGATATTATTTCTATGATCCAATAGAACAAAAGGTGTTTGTTGCCAGAAAGGGTAAGTTCTTAGAAGCAAAGTTCCTTATGGAAGGAGCTAGCAGTAGAACAGTGGATCTTGAGGAAGATCAAGAACCACAACCCGATGCACGTTTGGTTGAAGCTAGCACTCAACATAAGGATGTTGAGGATGATCAAGTGGTTGATCAATACACACAACACGTTCGCAGAAGTGGTAGAACTAGTAATCCACCTGAAAGATATGGATTTTTCATGAATGGATGCTATGTGATAGATTCTGATGAACCAACCACATACCATGATGCAATGTCCAACACAGATTGTGACAAATGGCTTGAAGCCATGAACGTTGAGATGCAATCCATGTATGACAATCAAGTATGGGACTTGGTTGTACCACCTCTTAACTCCAAGATAGTTGGAAGCAAGTGGGTTTTCAAGAAGAAAACCGTATGCATGGAAACTTGGATACTTATAAAGCTAGACTTGTAGCAAAAGGTTTCACTCAAACTCAAGGGGTTGATTATGATGAAACTTTCTCGCTGTTGCGATGCTAAAGTCTATAAGGATATTGTTTGCCATAGCTGCTCATTATGATTATGAGATTTGGCAAATGGATGTCAAAACCGCTTTCCTAAATGGATATCTTGAGGAAGATGTCTATATGGTTCAGCCTGAAGGTTTTGTCGATCCAATACATCCTAATAAAGTATGCAAGTTAAAGAAATCAATCTATGGATTAAAACAAGCATCGAGAAGCTGGAATCACCGTTTTGATGAGGAATAAAGAAATTTGGTTTCATCAAAAACGCTGATGAGGCTTGTGTGTATAAGAAGGCTAGTGGGAGCACAATAACTTTCCTAGTATTGTATGTTGATGACATACTACTATTTGGAAATGACATTCCAACCTTGGAAGGTATAAAAACCTGGCTTGGAAATTGTTTTTCCATTAAGGATCTTGGTGAAGCCGCCTATATTCTGGGAATAAAGATCTATAGGGATAGATCAAGGCGGTTGATTGGTTTGAATCAAAGTGCATATATTGATAAAATCTTGAAAAGGTTCAAGATGGAAAACTCTAAGAAAGGTACCGTACCTATTCAAAGAGGAACGATGTTGAGTACGACTCAATGTCCAAGCTCAAAGGATGAGCAAGATAAAATGAAGGCAATCCCATACGCATCTGCTATTGGATCCATCATGTATACAATGATATGCACTCGACCGGACGTGTCATACGCCTTAAGTATGACAAGCCGTTACCAACAAAATCCTGGAAACAGTCATTGGATGGCTGTTAAGAACATACTTAAGTACCTAAGGAGGACAAGAGATATGTTCCTAATCTATGGATCTGGTGACGAGGAACTCGTTGTAAAAGGTTACACGGATGCGAGTTTCCAAACCGATCGTGATGATTCACGGTCTCAATCGGGATACATTTTCATTCTGAATGGAGGAGCTGTCTCTTGGAAGAGCTCCAAACAGGATGTGGTGGCTCTGTCAACTACAGAATCAGAATACGTCGCCGCCTCATGGCAGCCCAAGAAGCTGCATGGTTGAAGAAATTCATTGCCGATCTAGGGGTTGTCCCTTCCATTCAGGACCCCCTAGAAATCTTTTGTGATAACGAGGGTGCGATTGCTCAAATCAAGGAACCCCGTGCTCATCAAAAGACTAGGCACATTGAGCGGAGATTCAACTACATACGAGATGAAGTTGAAAAGGGAAAGATATGTATTCGCAAAGTTCACACGGATCAAAACGTTGCGGATCCTCTCACGAAGCTCCTTGAAAAGGCAAAGCATGAAGGTTATACTTGTGCCATGGGACTTCGATATTCTAGTGATTGGATTTGATCTGTAAATTTTGTATTTGGATATGTGGAACTTTCTATTATTTGAATAAAGTTATTTGGCTATAATGTTTCAAATAATATTCCAATTTAGCATGTTTAATCCATGAGTAAAATGTTTACTCTAAATGTCCGTAGTCGTTCATACTTGTGGGAACAAGTTTGAAGGTAAGATTATTATGAACTTGGATTGGTTGATATTCATAAGGATGAATATAGAGCAATGAGTTGCTACCAAGGTTCATAGATATTTGTGGGACACAAATATTGGACTAACCCGCATCTCAAATTTTACTACATGGAATCTTATTGATTGATCATAAGTATATTTGAGTTAAGGCGAATATCATTTTGTATCCTCCGACCTGAGATACATATTGGGTTTTGATATTCACTAAGTGTCATACCTTGAGCTAATTCTTCACTATCCTGAAATAGTGGACAGTACACAAGAGTGTGTTCAGATATGACACGAGGTGTTTGTGAGAAACATATGTTGTCAAGATGGAATTTGTTCCTCTTATTCGTTGAGAGTTAGATGTCTAAGGCCTGAAAAGTTAAATCAACAAGAGATGATCATTCTATGTTCTTGGATTTAACATGACATCTGTAACAAAAGGATAAATGATTGATTCACCTAAATCATTTCAAGTAAGGTACTTGAAAAGGGGATGATGTTATTGAATGGCTATAAGTCATACGTATTAAGGGTAGTAAACCGTTGTTAGGCGGTATTACTGCTTGCATCAATCTTCTATGAATCTTGGGCAAGTGGGAGATTGTAAGATTCTGTGTGTGCCCAAGACACTTAGAATATTGATGTGGTTAGTACGTTATGATCCAAGTTGGGTTATACCCAACAACAAGCTTAACAAACACCTATTAATATTCAATTACATGATATAATTGAATATTAACACCAATTTAGAAAATGGGTTTTCTAAACTAGTTGCAAATAAGATGGACAATTTATTAGGATATTTTGTTCAATAATATTATTTGTAATGCTATTTAAATTAGTTGAATAACATTACAAATTAATAATGGTAGTATATACATATATATTATACAATTAAATGGGTTAGTTGTATAAATAATATATCTAGTTAAGTGGCTAGTTAACATTTTATTGTGTTATAAAAATTGAGAGGGAACTCTCAATTTTGAAAGATGTTGGCCGCCCCTCTTGCATTGCCATTGGACCTTTGTGTCCTTGAAAATACAAGGGGCTTAACTAGTCACACACACAACCATTATCCCATCTAGCATTCAGCTCTCTCTCTCTTTCTCTCTCAAATTTTCGGAAGTTAGGCAGAAAAGGGTCTTCTTTGAGAGCTGATTTGTGGTGTTCTCCCTAACAAGAAGGGGGTTTGAATACAAGCTTGGGGTATACAAGCTTGAGGAGGCCTTCTTTGGACTCTTGGCCGGTTTTCACAAGCATTCTTCACCCCTTTTCTTTGGTCGTTTTTCTGCAGAAAGGTAGATGTATTCACAGCTCTATGTAGCTGTGATTTTATGTTCGTTTCTTTATGTTCTTAGCTTGATTATTCACATAAATGATCCTTTGGTTAATGGGTTTGCTTCTTACACTTATATGGACATCTAAGAACATGGTTTTTCAGCTTTAAAAGTGTTTAAAAGTTATATATAATCCGCTGCGTTTTATGAAAAGTTTAAATGGTTAAACTTCGTTTCATGATCTTGCAACCCTTCAAAAAATATCATCAACATAAATTTGAACAAGTAGCTTATGCTGATCACCTTCTTAATGAATAAAGTTTTATCTATGGAGCCTCTAGTGAAATTATTTTGAAGAAGAAAATTTGATAATGTCTCATACCAGGCTCTAGGAGGTTGTTTCAACCCATAAAGAGCCTTATCAAGCTTGTATACCCAATCTGGATGTTTATTATCCTCAAAACCTAGTGGTTGACACACATAATTTCTTCTTTTATTTTACCATATAAAAATGCACTTTTAACATCCATCTGAAAACTTTAAAATTGTAAAATGCAGCATAGGCTAAGAACAATCTAATTGCCTCCAGTCTGGCTACAGGAGCAAAGGTCTCATCATAATCAATACCTTCTTCTTGTGAAAACCCCTGAACAACCAGTCTGGCCTTGTTCTTAACAATAAGCCCATTTTCATCTGTTTTGTTCCTAAACACCCATTTAGTGCCTATTGCACACTTACCTGGGGGTAGAGGAACCAGTTCCCACACTTGCTGTTTCTTGAACTGAAGTAGCTCAAGCTGCATGGCTTCCACCCATCCATTGTCTCTCAAAGCAACATCATAGTTCTTTGGCTCTTGCTGACTGATGAATAGAGCATAGAAGCACAAGTTAGACAATTGACCTCTGGTTGATGCGCTAGCATTGATACCACCAATGATTTGAGACATGGGGTGATTCTTTAGCTCTTGGTGCACAATAAGATCAGTGCAAGTGTTTGTAGCTGGTTCAGCATCAGCAGATGTTGATTCAGATTCTCGAAACCAAGTATTAGATGGCAAATCAAACGATGTAGAGGAATCAAAAATCTCATCAGCATTTGTTGTGGATGGAGCTGCTGAAGGTACAGGAACATCAAGTTTAGCAGACTTAGGTAGTTGGTCACTGAACTTGGAAGGTGAGTACTGATATCATCATCATCTTCAGTACCACCAGGTGGAAGACTTGCTGCAGAGATGATTTATCCACATGATCTGCAACAGCTGGAGTTTGATAAGGAGCATATTGCAGTATGTCCAGATCAAACAACTCCACAGGGTTTTGTGGAATTTTATCCTTAGGAGATTTATTGAATTTCACATGCGAGGTTTCTTCAACTATCTTTGTTCTGTAATTGAAGACTCTGTAAGCCTTGCAAGTGGATGAATAACCTACAAAATACCCTGCATCCACCTTAGGATCAAATTTATGGAGTTGACCCTTTGTGTTGAGAATGAAACAAGGACATCCAAAGGCTCTGAAGAATGAAATCAAAGGAGCCAAATGATGTAGAGCTTCATATGGAGTCTTCATCAACCTCTGATTTAGTAACACTCTATTCTGCACATAGCAAGCTGTATTGACAGCTTCAGCCCAAAAGGTCAAAGGCAAACCAGAGTCAGCCAACATGGACCTTGCAGCTTCAATTGAAGTCCTGTTCTTTCTCTCCACTACTCCATTTTGTTCTGGAGTCCTTGGGATGCTAAACTGCCTTTTGATTCCTTTTGAAAGGTAAAAATCATCAAGTGTATGGTTTCTGAATTCAGTACCATTGTCACTCCTTATACACTTGACTGATAGGGAATACTGCTTCTCAACATACAACACAAAGTTTGTAATCTTCTAAGCAATCTCATCCTTTGAATGTAGAAATAAAGTCCATACGAATCTGGAGTAATCATCCATAATTACCAGACAGTATTTCTTCTTTGCCATGCTCATCACTCTCACAGGACCAAATAGATCCATGTGCAGTAACTCCAAGCAGGCAGTTGACTTAGGTTCTTCAATGGGAGGGAATGAGACTTTGTGTTGTTTTCCTTTCAAACAAGCAGTGCAGGCTTCATCACAGTGGAACTCCTTTGTTGATAAACCTCTCACTACACGATTGTGGATCAGCTGATTCATGTTTCTGAGATTGACATGACCCAGCCTTCTATGCCATAGTTTAGATTCCTGAAGAGAGGCTTTGGAGAACAGGCATGGATGACCCTTCAAATAAATCTTCTTTGACAAATCCAAGGCATACACTCTTCCAATCCTATTGGCCTTCAGGAGAGTATGTTCATCCATTACCTTGTCAATCAGCCTCAGAACTTGGGAAGACAGAATCCTGTAGTTCTGGCTTGTGAAAAGTGCAACATGCCCTTTATCACACATCTGACTGACACTCAGCAGATTATACTTGAGATTCTCCATATGGTTGACATCATCAAACCTGATTTGTCCATTAGACACATATCGTTTCCCAATGATGTAACCTCTGGCATCATTTCCAAATGAAACAAATCCCTTCTTTCCTTGAGAGTAGTCATTAAGAAGAGAATTGCTCCCAGTCATATGCATAGATCCTCCACTGTCCACATACCAGATGCTCCTTTCGCATGTTGAAGAACCCTGCATAAAAGAAAACTAGTTAGATTTTGAGACCCAAACCTTTTTGGTTTTGGGTCTGTTTTCATCAACAGATGCAACCATAACTTGTTTCTTATGATTAACAGCTGAAGAAGGAGATGGTGCTGAAATGGATTCCTTGGATTTGGGCTTGGAATGCCTTTTCAGTGATTTGATCACAGGTGCATCTAATTGGTTAACTCTCCCTAACAAATGCTGAACCATCATAACAAGTTGTGTCTGATTTGTAGCCAAAGCTTTCAACTCTTGTGACATATCAGTACTTGTGTTTGACGAGTTCCTGTGATCTACCATTTCCTCCTTAAAATTAACAGACTTAGTCTGATGTTTATTATGAGGAGCACCATCAGCTGTTTTGTGATGAACCTTATCCTTCTTTTTGAATTTGGTTGAAGGCTTGGGTTTATCACATGGAATGATTGCGGTACAAACTTAGTCTCAAACTCAGTTTTCATTTCATCCATTTGGATTTTAATGAGCTTATCTCTGTTGAGTTTGGAACCCTTTCTGTACCAACATTCATGAGAAAGATGATTGAATTTACCACATATTTCACATGGCTTATTCTTCATCTTGGATTGATCAACTGCTCATGTGGAAACTACTGAAGGTGTGCTCTTCAGTACTTTCCTTCTTTCAGTAATTTTGTTCAGTACTGAAGAATCTGTAACTACTGAAGAGTTGTTCTTCAGCTGTTCATTGTCAGCAGTTGTTAATCCATTTACTTCATATGATTTGAAATGTGACAGGATCAGCGATCACAAGTTTGATGTATTAGGATACAAAGCAGCGGAATACAAACTAGAATTAGACAAATTGTAGCAAGCAATCGATACTTGTAAGCATTAAGAGCGCATACGGTTATAGGGAGAGAATATATATTTCTGATTTCAAGGAATGTTAATAGATGTAGAATATTTCTAATCAAATCATTCGTTCATTCTATTCATTCGTCATCGTTACAATAAGTTGTCACTCCTTATATAGAGTGCAACAATCACTGCTGTTATCACGGAAAGTGACAACTGGTAGATCTAATACAAAAATAACTAATTCTTAACAAACTACTGAAATGTTCACAACTACTGAGAACATATCAGCGTGTTAAGTACAAAATATAAAACTACTGAAACTACAACGACTAAGAACAAGCTCTTCAGTCGTTTTACAAAACTACTGAAACATAAAAATATAAAACTACTGATATCACAACTACTGAAGAAGTACTCTTCAGCAGTTGTGACAACTACTGAGGCTTCAGTACTTGATCTTCAGACTTTGACCTTCAGGTGTTTCATCAGCTGATGACTTCAGTAGATATCATCAGCTGATGTCTTCAGTCTTTGTCTTCAGACTTTGTACATCAGTTGTTGATCTTCAGCACTTGTAAACTCTTCAGCTGTTGTACTTCAGTACTTGGTCTTTCAGCTTCAGCACTTGTGTCTTCAGCTGTTGTACTTCAGCACTTTAGTTCTTCAGCTGTTGAGGTCTTCAGCACTTGATCTTCAGCTGTTGAAGTCTTCAGCACTTGTCAAACTACTGATGAGGCTTTCAGCAGTTGTTGTGATACCATGTGGGACTTAGAGGTTTTCTGATCTTGGCTCATTGGTTCTTTTGGTCCAACAAACTCCCCCTGAACCAATGCAGCCAAAACCTCTAACTTATTTATTCTCCCACTTATTGATGGCAAAACGTTGGTCTTTTCTTTCTTGATCAGTAGAGAAGATGACCCATGTAAGCTCCGGCCTGGGAAGAAATCTCGAATATTTGTTTGGCAGAGTATGAATGGGAACTCTGTTTTGGGGAACAGGACACAGAGTTGTTATCCCATTCATGAGATTCACTTCCCCATAATGAGTCTGTACGACTCTCTTGTGTAGGCCTCAAGGAAGGTGATTTGTTCCTGCATGGTTAGCTCTTCAGCACCTCCTTCAAACAATGATTCAGGCCCATAATACTCAGACAGGTATTTGGCCTGTTTCCCATTCTTTAGCTCCACAGTCATTATTATTCTGTAAGCAAACTCATCCGGGTGATTACCCTCTAGGAACAACTGGAGCTCATTTTTCCTGACTTCCTCAAGCCTCTTGTAAACTAACCCCTTTTTCACTCTTTTGTTTTTCATCATCTTCTGAATGGTTAGATTAGCTTTGTAGGCCTTCTTGAAGTCTTCTAGGATTTCCCAGGGTGAAACTACAAAGACCAGAGAGATCACTTCATCTACGATCTTTTTCACCTGGCCAATGTATCTCCGAGGTATATTGTTCTTATGAATTCTGTGAGAGACCCTGGGATCAGGCCAAATCCTCACTCTTTCCTTTTGATATTGAAAGGTATGCCTGAGAGTGTAAAGTCTGAGGGCTTGCTCCTTCATATTGATGATAAAAGATGTGGCTGCATAAGCTTTGTCAACTCTCTTCAGCAATTCCTCATCATGCTGTTTATGAAGCTCTTCTTCTTCTAGCTTCACTTTAACCATTTGTCTCTGGACTTCAGGAGTAATTGCTGAGGAGTGACTTGTGGCCTTAGGCAACTGAATCACAGCTGAGAGCGGCAGCCTGTCTTCATCATCTTCTTCATCATCTTCTAGCCTCAATATCCTTCTCTTCTTCTTCAAGGGTATATCATCGGCTATGGGTTTTGAGGGTAAGGGAGTTGGTTTGGTGGGTTGTGTTTTGGGTGGTTTTGGTGTGGGAATGTTCACAGGCTGTTCTAGCATCCTTGAGGTGAGTGTGGCTTTTGATTGCTTGGCTAGCTCAAACCTGCTCCCAGCACCCGCTTCATTCAAAGCTTCAATAACAAGCCCCTTAGTATATGCTTAAGATGAACAGATCTTGGTGGTGATTGCCAAGATACTGTCCCTGGACCAAGCTTTGATTTCGATGATTGATCTTCCAAGATATTTTGCAATAAATCTGATCATGATTTCAAGCCTTTCTTTTTCTAACACTTCATAACTTGCCCATCTATTCTGGATTTCTTCAATCTCTAGTCGTCGAATCTCAGAGTCAAGTTTATTGGTGTCATGGCCTTGCCTAAACAGCTGATCAATGATGTTGTCCATTGATCTGTTGTGTTCGGCATCAGCCTCTTTTATCAGTAGCTCCAAGGCTTTATCTTCAGTAATGTGCTCATCAGCACCTTTCTTTCGCTTGTAGGTGAGCATTGGTTGCTGTTCTTTCTCCTCCTTTTGGGCTTGCTTCGCTTCCTTCTTTTCCTCGGATCTTTTCCTCTTCTTTTCTTTCACTGCAGTACTCTCCCCCTTTTTGGATGCATTTGAGGAAGGGGTTTGTGCCACAGAAAGAGTCTTTTGGACAGCAGCCTCAATCAAGGGCTGTAAAGTTGAGGAAAGCCTCTCATCAATGGCTTTGGTCACAATATCAGTGATTATGGGTGTGATGAGAGGGAGGGAATTTTGGAGTACAGCACCTATTTGCTCAGGAGGGTTCTATTCCTGAGAAGTAGGGCCTGAAGCAGAGGCAGGTGGTTGATTTTGGAGTGGCTCAATGTTTAGGAAACCTTCAAGTGAAGGTGCCATCTGTGGGTGGGTAGAGGCAGATGGTCTTTCTCCTTATGAGAGTTGGTCAAGTAGGTTTTGCAGCCTACTGACTTTCTCTTCAAGGATTGTGTTCTGGGCAAGAACATCATAGAAAAAGCCCAGGTCATCATCAGCCGAAACTGAATCATCTGACCTCGTGCTTAGAGCAGGATTTACATGCACTGGGTGTAGACCAGTTGATGCATGTGCCCCTTGTGCTTGGTACTGGGGACTTCCAGCCTCAAGACAATGTCCATCATCAGCTGTTGCCTCTAGTGAGGTCTTAGCAATGTTACCAGCCTCACTCTAGTCATGTGCTGAGTCAGAGGAGGTGGCAACCTCACTAGATATTCTAAGCTCCTTGTCTACACCAGGAGATAGAAGTGGTAAACCCCTGTGCTGTGGGTTCTCAAGTGCACTGTGTTCCTCCCCCTCAATTGTAGAGGTATTCCAGTAGTGAGTGGTTTCTGGGGAGGGGGTGAGGAGTGCAATTGAGTCAGCACTTGTGCAACTATTAAAGTTGGGCTGTGAGGGACGGTTGTTTGAGGTGAAGGGATAGAAGCAGTGTGCACCTGGGGAGGTTGGTGCTCTTCAATGGCAATCTCCTCAAGTGAGGAAGATCCCAGATATGTAGGTGCCCCTTGTGTGGTTGCTGCAGGCTCCTGTTGAGAGGAAGCCTGAGCAGCTATGGCTGGAGGAGTCATTGTATCCACTAGGGGGTTTGGACTAGTGGATATATCCTGCGTTTGTGTTGCAGGGGCATCCTCAGGGGACTCAATTCCCTGAGTAGCCGTTTTGGGTTTCTTTTTGGTGGGTTTGGTGGGGACTTTGGATTTAGAGGTGGTGGCTGTGGGTTCCAGCTGCGTGGGTTTTCGCAGCTTGGCAGCCATTTTGAGTGTCCGGTCAGAGTTGTGCCGGGAGTATACTTCCGGCAGAACAGCCGTAGCAGGGACTCCCAAGCCAACAAGTCCCTCAGCATTAAGCTGGTTTGTAATGATGGCCATTATGAACCGTGGATATAGTATCCAACGGTTGGCAGTTAGTTTTTGAGCCATATCCTTGAGCTCTAAAAATATTATTTCAGAAAAATTAAGTGGTTGTTGCTCAAGAATAGAATACATTACCTGCTGCCATTTTGTCGACATTTGATCCCAAGACGACGTCTTAGGGGCCAAAGATACATTCACCATGTGAAAGATTAGGCTCAGCGTCATTAAAGTATTTCTTGAAGATAGTGGAGGCACTTAGATCGCCTTGATATCCATGTTGAGCAAAGGATAGATCTATGGTGCCTTTCGGATATCCAGCAGGAGAAGTAGCATCATTCAGTTGAAGAATTTGGCGGATTATTGCAGGAGTGATGACTACTTCTTTGTTGTTGACGACCGACTGGAGGGATGGTGTGTTGTTCTCCCCAGTGGTAACAGTAACGTTCATCCAAAATTGGTGCAAGGATTCGGCATGTAATATGGGATTCAGAAGAAATGCCGTGTTGTATTGGGACTGAACCATAAGATCGATAGCAGTATCGAACTTAGTCCAGATGGGCGATTTAGTGAGGTAGGCAACACAGTTGTGTCGCGGTTTAATTTGCATAGACGCCATTGAGAAGAGGGAAGTTTTGGAGAGGAACGTTAGGTTTGAAGAAGATGAAGCATTGAGAGCTAAGGTTAGGGATATATATAGGGTACGGGTAAGAAAACGACTGAAGGATGTGGTGTTAGTCATCAGTAGTTTTAAACGACCGTTGACATGGTATTATCCTTTCAGACATTGAAACAGCTGAAGTCGTGGTGTTAGGCATCAGTAGTTTAGAAAACTACTGAAGACCGTGGTTTTGACTTCAGATGATTGAAACAACTGAGGACTTGGTGTTTGTCATCAGTAGTTATGAAACTACTGAAGACAGTGGTTTTGTCATCAGCTGTTGAAACAACTAAAGACTTGGGATTAGTCATCAGTAGTTATAAAAACTACTGAAGACGTGGTTTTGCTTCAGTTGTGTAAAATGAAACAGCAGTTGTACAAACGACTGAAGAGAAAGTTCTCTTCAGTTGTTTTCGTCAATTCTTAGCTTTTCAGCTGTTTCAAACTGTCCTCAACACATTCATCAGTCTTTTGGCTGATTTCAGTTGTTTCATAGGACATCAGTACTTATCTGTTTTTACTGATTTCAGTAGTTGTAACTGCATCAGTAGTTGTAACTACATCAGTAGTTAGAACAGATCAAGTACTTCAGTACTTGTGAGACATTTAGCCTTCAGTAGTTATAAAAACTACTGAGGGTAAAAGAGCTCATCAGTACTTATATGTGACATAGGTACTCATGATCATCAGTATGAATTACTAAGATCATCTGTCGTTGTCACTTATTCTAGTTGCAGCATACCAAGCCTTAACACCAGGTTTTGGAAAGTTGAACTATCCAAAGGCTTAGTAAAAATGTCTGCAAGCTCATCAGCACTAGGCACAAACTTAGGATCAATCAGACCTTTTTCAAAACAATCCCTTATAAAATGATGTTTGATCTCTATATGTTTGGTCCTAGAGTGCTGGACTGGATTTTTGACAATCCAAAGAGCTGAAGCACTATCCATTAACAATGGAGTCTTAGTCTCTGTAATGCCATAATCCAAAAGTTGGTTTTGAAGCCAGAGTACCTGAGATGTACAACTTGCAGCAGCAATGTACTCTGCTTCAGCAGTGGATGTAGCAACTGAGGTCTGTTTCTTGCTCTGCCAAGAAATCAAGCAGTGCCTAGGAATTGACATCCACCAGAAGTTGATTTCCTGGTCAACTTACACCCTGCATAGTCACTGTCAGAAAAAGCAACTAATTTACCAGAATGTCCGGTAGAATACCATAAACCTAGAGATGGAGTGCCTTGCAGATATCTAAAGATCCTCTTGACTGCAATCAGATGAGATCTTTAGGTGCAGCCTGAAATCTAGCACAAACACATGTAGCAAACATAATATCTGGTCTAGAAGCTGCTAAATACATCAAGGACCCAATCATACATCTGTAAAGTGTTTCATCAACCACTTTACCTTTCTGATCTGTGTCCAGTTGTGTGGTGCTGCTCATGGGAGTAGAACAAGGCTTACAGTTTGTAAATCAAACTTTTGCAAAAGATCTTTTTGATATTTGGACTGATGAATAAAAATTCCATCAGCCTTTTGTTTGATTTGCAACCCCAGAAAGAACTGTAATTCTCCCATGGCACTCATTTCAAACTTCTGTTGCATCAACTTTGTAAAGGCATCACACAACTTTGGATCAGAGGATGCAAAAATGATATCATCTACATAAATTTGAACAAGTAGATTATGCTGCCAGCTTTCTTAATGAATAAAGTCTTATCTATGGAGCCTCTAGTGAAATTGTTTTCCAGAAGAAAGTTTGATAATGTCTCATACCAGGCTCTGGGAGCTTGTTTTAACCCATAAAGAGCTTTATCAAGCTTATACACCCAATTAGGATGTTTATTGTCCTCAAAGCCTGAGGTTGACATACATAAACCTCTTCTTTAATTTTTCCATACAAAAATGCACTTTTGACATCCATTTGAAAAACTTTAAGGTTTTGATAAGCAGCATAAGCTAAAAACAATCGAATTGCTTCCAGTCTGGCTACAGGGGCAAAGGTTTCATCATAATCAATACCTTCTTCTTGTGCAAACCCCTGAACAACCAGTCTGGCCTTGTTCTTAACAATAAGCCCATTTTCATCAGTTTTGTTCCTAAACACCCTTTAGTGCCTATTGCACACTTACCTGGAGGTAGAGGAACCAGTTCCCACACTTGCTGTTTCTTGAACTGAAGAAGCTCAAGCTGCATGGCATCAACCCATCCATTGTCCTTTAAAGCAATGTGATAATTCTTTGGCTCTTGCTGACTGATAAAGAGAGCATAGAAGCAGAAATTTGACAATTGATTCTTGTTGATACTCCAGCAGTGATATCACCAATGATTTGAGACATAGGGTGATTCTTCAGATCTTGATACACAATGAGATCTGTGCAAGTGTTTGTAGCCGGCTCAGCAGCAACAGATGGTGATGGTGAATCATTTCCTTGAAACCAATCAGTGGCTGGTAATTCAAAAGAAGTTGAATTCGAAGAAATCTCATCAGCATTTGTTGTGGATGGTGCTACTGGAGCTACAGGAACATCAGGTCTAGCTGAGTCAGGCAGCTGATCACTAAACCTGAAGAGGTGAGTACTGCAATCATCATCATCATCAGCAGTACCACCAAGTGGTGAACTGTTGACAGGAGCAACAGCAGGAGTTTGATAAGGAACATATTGCAGTATGTCCAAATCAAATAGCTCCACAGGACTTTGTGGAATCTTGTCCTTTGGAGATTCATTAAACTTAACATGTAGAGTTTCTTCAACCATCTTTGTTCTGCAGTTGAAGACTCTGTATGCCTTGCAAGTAGATGAATAACAACAAAGTACCCTGCATCCACCTTAGGATCAAATTTATGGAGTTGATCCTTTGTGTTGAGAATAAAACAGGGACACCCAAATGCTTTGAAAAATGAAATCAGAGGAGCCAAATGATGGAGAACTTCATATGGATCTTTATCAACCTCTGATTTACTAAAACTCTATTTTGCACATAACAAGCTGTGTTGACAGCTTCAGCCCAAAAGGTCAGTGGCAAACCTGAGTCAGCTAGCATGGACCTTGCAGCTTCAATGAGGGTCTGTTCTTTCTCTCCACTACTCCATTTTGCTCTGGAGTCCTTGGAATGTTGAACTGCCTTTTGATTCCCTTTGAAAGATAGAAGTCATCAAGTGTATGATTTCTAAACTCAGTTCCATTATCACTCCTAAACACTTGACTGGAAGGAATACTACTTCTCAATGTACAACACAAAGTGAATAATTCTAAGCAGCCTCATCCTTTGAATGTAGAAAGAAAGTCCATAAAAATCTAGAGTAATCATCCACAATTACTAGACAGTATTTCTTCTTTGCCATGCTCATTACTCTCACAGGACCAAATAGATCCATATGCAGTAATTGCAAGCAGGCAGTGGACTTGGGCACTTCAATAGGAGGGAATGAGACTTTGTGCTGTTTTCCTTTTAAACAAGCAGTGCAGGTTTCATCACAGTGGAACTCCTTTATTGGTAAGCCTCTGACTAAACTATTGTGGGTAAGCTGATTCATGTTTTTGAGATTAACATGACCAAGCCTCCTGTGCCACAGTTTAGATTCTTGAGAAGAGGCTTTGGAAAATAGGCAAGGATTGCCTTTGAGATCTATCTTCTTAGACAGATCTAAGGCATACACTCTTCCTGTCCTGTTGGCTTTCAGGAGAGTGTGATCATCCAACACCTTGTCAATCAAGTGCAAAACTTTGGATGACAGAATCCTACAATTTTGACTGGTGAAAAGGGCAACATGGCCTTTATCACACATTTGACTGACACTCAAGAGATTGTACTTGAGATTTTCCACATGATTAACATCATCAAATTGATTTCCCATTGAGACAAAGCCCTTACCGATGATGTAACCCCTATCATCATTGCCAAAAGAGACAAATCCCTTCTTTCCTTGAGAGTAGTCATGAAGAAGAGTTGTTCCCAGTCATGTGCATAGATCCCCCACTGTCTACATACCAGATGCTACTTTGGCATGTTGAAGAACCCTGCAAAAATAAACAATAGTTAGTTTTAGAGACCCAAACCTTTTTGGTTTTGGGCCTGGCCTCATCAATAGATGGTAAACTAACAGGTTTATTTGAAACAACAGCCTGAGAGGAAGAAGATGGTGTAGAAGAGGAGTCCTTTGGCTTGGACCTCCTTTTCTGTGGTTTCAACATAGGAGAATCTAGTTGGTTAACTCTACCCAACAGATGTTGTACCATCATCACCAGCTGTGTCTGATTTTGTGATAAAGCTTTCAGCTCATCAGACACATTGCTAGTGGAGTTTGATAAGTTCCTATGTTGCACCTTTTTCTTTTGAGCACCCTCAGCTGTCACCTGTTTAACCCATTCCTTTTTGGATTTCTTTGAGGACTTAAGGGTTACAGGATTTGATGTTGCTGATACAAATGTGGTCTCAAACTCGGTCTTCATTTTTACCATTTTCTCTTTAATTTCTTCTTTTTGTTTGAGTTTGGAACCTCTTTTGTACCAACAATCATCCGTAAGATGATTGAACAAACCACATACTTCACATGGTTTCTTCTTCATCTTACGTTGATCATCAACTAAAGAGGGTGAAGCAACAGAAGACTTGTTCTTTAATGCTTTGGAAGCATTGTTTGCTTTCTTGATAGCCTCTTTAGTAGTCTTCAAACTCTTTATACTGCCAGTTTTCTTCTCTTCAGTACTGACAGCAGTTGAAGTTTGAACTTCAGGTGTTAAATCCTGCTCTCTAGTCCTTTCAGGACCTTCAGAATTAACTCCTGAGTTGATTAACTCATTAATCATGTGAATGTCAGCATTTGAACCATCAACATCAGCTGATAGGTTCAAAGAGGGCTTGATGCTGACTGCTACTTCTGATTGTGCTGTATCAGAAGGTAGATCACATGATGTGATGGATTGGTTATCACTCTCACCATCAGATTCTACCTCTGCTCTTGGGGTAGAATTTGTAGGTGGAGCAGTGTGATTGTAACCAATTCCAAACTTCACATTTGAAGCAGATTGCTTACTAAGAAGCATTCAAAACCTTTGCATGATTGTACCCATCTATCACACTTGACCTGGGTAACTGCAAGGGTTTCTTTGATGTTGGACCAAAAAACCAATGAGCCAAGATCAGAAAATCTCTAAGTCCCACACGGTATCACAACAACTGCTGAAAGCCTCATCAGTAGTTTGACAAGTGCTGAAGACTTCAACAGCTGAAGATCAAAACTACTGTTGAAGTCTTCAGCACTTGTCAAACTACTGATGAGGCTTTCAGCAGTTGTTGTGATACCATGTGGGACTTAGAGGTTTTCTGATCTTGGCTCATTGGTTCTTTTGGTCCAACAAAATGCTTTTCAGTTGTTGTAACTCGCCCTTCAGTACTTAAGTTACTTTGAGGGACAACATCTGAAATACTCAGCTTCATGTGCTTATCAGTAGTTAACCCATATGCCAATTGACTTGCTGAGGTATCAACCCTTATTTCATCTTGTGATTTTGGGAGATCACTTGTGGATGATGCACATGATAATGTGGTTTGGAGATTGCTTTCACTTTCAGATTTTACTATTGGTTTTGGAGTAAAATCTGTTGGAGGTGCAATATGGTTATAACAATTCCAAACTTCACATTTGAAGCAGATTGCTTACTGAGCAGCATTTCAAATCCCTTGCAGGATGACACCCAGCGGTCACACTCAACTTGGGTAACTGCAAGTCTTTCTTTGAGTTCCTTATGGTTCTCAAGAATGACCTCTACCTTAGCCTTTTCATCATTTAATTGGCATTTAAGCTTATAAATCTCATCATCTTTGTCCTTAAGGACAAACTCATATTTAGCTTTTCTTTTGGAAATAGTTTGCTCAAGCTCTATATTTTGATTAATTACAGCTACATTTGCTTCTCTAATAGAGACAAATGCATCTATGAAAGATTCAGAACAAGGCTTGGCCTTAGCCTTAGAAGATACCTGGGTTACCTGTGAAGAAGATGCATTGGAGCATGAACCCTTAGTAGATTCCAGGGCCATGAGAGGTAGATTCCCAAAAGGATGTTCACCACCATGTTGACCATCACCAGTAAATAATTGCTCAGTACCAGAGAGATCATCTGGTAAACTGCTCCAGTCAACATTACCAGGGGTGAAAAAGCTGTGATGAGGTTATGATTGAGATGGTGGAGGCTCAGGTAATGCTTGTGGTTGTTGTGCTGTAGGAACTTGAACTGGATTTGGCTGAGGCATGTAATAGCAGGGATATGGATATGACATTGGACCTTGAGGGATAAAATATGCAGGCGAAACAGGTTGTGAATGATGACCAAAACTAGCAGGATGTTGCCCCCTGTTTTGTGGACTAGTGCTTGGAAAAGTCACAAAGGGTGCAGAGAAGTTAGATCCAGATGATCTACACTCTCTTGCAAAGTGTCCAAGCCTTTGGCATTTGTGACACCTCAACTTACTCTTGTCAAAACCAACTTTGGTTTTGCCAGAGAGTCCTCGAAATTTCTTGCTAGTCCTCTTGTAGAACTTCTGAGATCTGATATTAATCAAGGCCATTTGGCTCACAATATCCATCTCTTCTAGATCATCATCAGCTATTCCTTTCAAATCATCCATGATAAAACATAAATTGTCACTATTACAGCCTGAGTGACTATCAACACCAATGAATGCATGATCTGAACTATTTGAAGAGAAATCTATATGCTCATCATAATTACTTTCAGATGCAGCATATTCTGACTCATGACCAACCAAGGCAGTGTTCCATAGTACAAAGTCATGAGTGAGCTTTCCTGATGATGCCAGTTTCCTTTTCTGCTCTATCTCTCTCTCAAATGTAAGCAGTTTCCCATGAAGTTGGGTGAGAGATAGTTTATCCAGATTTGCACCGGAGCGTAGGACAATAGTGTATGTGTCCCATCTCTCAGGCAGTGATCTAAGGAATCTGTTGTTCATCTGGCTATTGGTATATTCATGTTTGA
The DNA here is from genome assembly GCA_025506515.1 of Flaveria trinervia. NCBI lineage: Eukaryota > Viridiplantae > Streptophyta > Magnoliopsida > Asterales > Asteraceae > Flaveria > Flaveria trinervia. The sequence continues at coordinate 20,494,405 of CM046441.1, forward strand.
CCATTTTTAGCTCAGAGATCAAACATGAAAAATGCTCAAACTGTTGAGTCAGTGTCTCACCCTTCCTATAAGAGAATGTTTCATATTGTCGGGCAAGGATTTCTTTGTTGTTTGCTAAGACCTCATCAGTTCCACCGAATTGTTCCTTCAGTGCATTCCAGAGGTCATGAGTAGTTTCATGATGTATAAGCCCGAATAGATTTCATTCGGCAGTGCGATGGCCATAATTCCATGGGCTTTAGCATCAATCTCATACAGTTTCTGATCTTCATCTGAGTATTGTTCCTTCTTCTTCTTCAGAACCATTTGATTGGTTTCCGGATTGTTCACAATAGGCTTATGTGGACCATGTACCACTGATGTCCAACAACCTGAACTGTTAACAGACAGGTGATGAAGCATTCTTCGTTGCCATATGTTAAACTTAGTCCTAACCAGCATCGGAGGCTTGGTTGAAGAACCGGTATTGTGAGGGTCATTAGAAGAAGTAGTCATTCTCAGATTCAACCAAAATCAATTAAGTTTTAACAGATTTAGAACAGAACACAACAAACCAAATTGAACCAAGAGAAAACTGGAAGCAATAAAACGAAAGTAGCAGAAATTTAATTTAACTATAACCAATTCTTGCAAATATGCCAATTCAATCAAATGCACATATCGATTAGCAGTTTCGATGATCAATTGTTAGATCGATCAATGATTAACCAGCTCTGATACCAATTGTTAGGATCAGTGATCTACGTTTGATTGATTAGAGAGTATTGCAGCGGAAATCAAACAATGAATTAGACAATTCACAAGAATACAGTTGATATTCAAAGTAAGAACAAACGATTATAGAAAGAATTCTGCAAATCAAAGATTTCATCCAATATGCACTTTCGTGGTGGCAAAATGTCACCCTTACAACCAGGTCAATCATCCCTTATATAAGAATGTCATTGTGGAACATTCGTTATATAGGAGATGTGACGTCTGCTGATGTCATTTGATAGTGACATCTAATAGAATTATTCAGACTACTGAAAGTTACAACTACTGAAGATGTCAAAACAGCTGATATCTTCTTACAAAAATACTAAGTGTTAACTATCACTACAACTACCGAAAAGAAACTACTGAAACTACAATGAATGAAGAACATGCTCTTCAGTCGTTTTACAAATACTGAAACAAAAAGAAAACTACTGAAAGGAAACCATCACAACAACTGAAGAATGCTTCTTCAGCTGTTGTAACAAACTCTGAAGGCTTCAGTACTTGTACTTGAACTTCAGCTGTTGTCATCAGCTGATGTCTTCAGTCTTTGTACTTTAGCTGTTGATCTTCAGTACTTTGTTCTTCAGCTGTTGATCTTCAGACTTTGGTCTTCAGCTGTTGAAGTCTTCAGTACTTTAGTCTTCAGCTGTTGAAGTCTTCAGTACTTTAGTCTTCAGCTGTTGATCTTCAGACTTTGGTCTTCAGCTGTTGAAGTCTTCAGTACTTTAGTCTTCAGCTGTTAAGTCTTCAGACTTTGTCAGACAGCAGATCAAGTCTTCAGCAGTTGTTGTGATGTCTGTGGGACTTAGAGGTTTTTCTGATCAGGCTCATTGGTTCTTTTGGTCCAACAATAAATATTATCTATGTGTACGCATGATGTGTGATCACATATTTTTTAAACCTGTTACGTTTTGAAAGAACAATTTTGAAAGAAAGATAAAGTATATTTTATCTTAAAAACTAGAACTCACTCAGCAACGCTGATTTTTTTATGCATTTTCCAGTTGGTAGGTGAGCATTGCTAAGGATGGCACGAAGCAGCTACTTGGCATTTTGAATGGCATTCTTTTGTTAATCTTTTTGCATTGTAATGCGAACGAATGATGTTTTGAAATGAACGCTTGTATTAACTTGCAAAAGCATTTGTATTGATATGAAAAGTTATTTTTATATTTCCGTTGCAATATTTATGAATGATTAAATGTAAAGAATATTTTTATGTGCGATGATTTACTAGTTGTAAGCGTCCCGGGAACGGGGCCTTACCAGTTGGTATCAGAGCCAAAGTTTAAGTGAAATGGGTAAAATTTCAAAATAAACCTTAACTTAAACTGAGAATGGGACGGAAAGGAATGGGATGCCAAACTGAGTAGCTACGTGCCATGAGGTATTTTCTTTAATATTAACTGGTATTATGTGTGCATGGTATGTGGTTTTGTGTTGTATGTAGATTTAGACACTGATGTAGTCAGGACAGGTAATGCTTGGGGTATGAAGAGTAAAGTAAGTGGCTAATCATAACTGGCCACTATAATTAGGGACATACTATACTTGACATAAACTAAGCTATTCCCTTGAATGACCGTGTTGGTGTTTGAATCTTTCAGTGTGCTTAGAAGATGGCTGGTGGTAGATCTTCTAAGGCTTCACGTGGTGGAGGTTTTGGTGGACATGGTGCTTAACCACGGGTCACGAGAGGAAGGCCTAGAGCCAAAAAGGTGGTTCATGAAGAACCCGAGACCCCTTATCCAGAGGGCGGAGACAAGAGTGCTACCTTAAGGGCCTCGGTGAAGGAGGTTGTTGTAGAGGAGGTGCATTAGGTCATGCAAGTGATCTTACCGTCTGTGGTGACTGAAGTTATAAAAGTTGCTCAAGAGGGGTAGAGGAAGGAAAGGAGTAGGCCCACAGGCGAAAGAAGACAACCCGAGACTGAGACAGTCCTCTTCGATGATGAAGAAGAAGAGGAGGAAGAAGAGCCTGTGTAGGAAATGGCATGAGGCTGCAACTACGGGGCATTTCAAAGATGCAAGCCCCTACCTTTGATGGTAATGGCACCGCTGCTGCTACTCACCGATGGTGAGTGAAATGGAAGCTGTCTTGAATATCAGCGAGTGCCGCGAGGACCAAAAGGTGAACTTTGCTGCCCACTCTTTTATGGACTCGGCTTTGTGCTGGTGGGACAATATCGTCCAAGCTGAGGGTAGTCAGGCAATAGGAAGGATGAGATAGTCAGAACTGAAGAAGTTGGTGATTTAGGAGTTTTGTCCTCACCGTGAGATGGACAAGGTTAAAAGGGAGTTCCTGCAGCTGGAGGCAGGAACAATGACACACCAATAATACACCACCAAATTCAATGAGATGGCACGTTTGGTGCCAGACCAGGTGACACCCTTGTCACGAAAAATCAAGAGGTATGTTCACGAAAAATCCTGCAGCTGGAGGCGGGAACAATGACACACCAATACTTCTCCAAGATCACTTCTCCACTAACTAAGTTGACCCGGAAGGATGTGAAGTTTTTATGGCGTCAAGCTTAAGAGAAGGCATTCGAGGAATTAAAGGCGAGGTTGACCCAAGCTCCGGTTCTGTCATTAGCTGATGGGAGTGAAGATCTGGTGGTTTATTCTCATGCTTCTTACTCGGGGTTGGGGTGTGTACTAATGCAGGGAGGGAAGGTTATAGCCGACGCATCTAGATAGTTAAAGCTTCATGAGGTCAATTACCTTACTCATGACTTGGAGCTGGTAGCCGTGGTCTTTGCGTTAAAGATTTGGAGGCACTATCTGTACGTGACGAAGTGCACCATTTTCACTGACCACAAGAGATTGAATTACTTCTTTGAGAAGAAGGTCCTGAACATGAGACAAAGAAGATGGTTGAGCTCATAAAAGACTATGATTATGAGATCCACTACCATCCGGGCAAAGCCAATGTGGTGGCAGATGCCCTTAGCTGAAAGGAGAGACCCGAGCCGATTCGGGTGAAAGCTTATCAGTTGGTCATGACCTCCGATGTGATTAAGCAAGTGAAAGAGTTTCAAGATGAGGCATTGAAAGAAGAACATCTTAACTCTGAAAGAATGAGAGGTCTGGTTGGGGAATTGGGTGAAAACACATTCTGTGTTAGAACCCGGTTTGGACGAATGTGGAATCCTCGTTTTGGGGATCTACGGGTGAAGATTATGGATGAAGCTCATAAGACTTGATACTCTATTCATCCCGGTGCTACGAAAATGTACCAAGACATGAAGAAGGATTATTGGTGGCCGGGTATGAAGCATGACGTGATGGAGTATATGAGTTAATGCCTTACTTGTGTATAGGGAAAGGCCGAGCATAAAAAGCCGTATGGGAAGATCCAACCTTTGGACATACTAGAATGGAAGTGGGAGCACATCACCATGGATTTCATTACGAAGCTACCACGTACTCCGAAAGGGTACGATGCCATAAGGGTGATTGTGGATCGTCTGATGAAGAGTGCTCACTTCCTACCGATTCACAAGACATATTCATCCGAGAGGTTGGTTGATCTGTTCATCAAGGAGATTGTAACTCGTCATGGTGTGCCGGTGTCCATTGTGTCTCATCATGACACTTGGTTTACATGTAAATTTTGGAAGAAATTCCACGACGCCATGGGGACGAGGTTACATATTAGCATTGCTTATCATCCTCAGAATGATAGTCGGTCAGAAAGGACCATTCAGACTTTGGTGGACGTGCTTCGGGCATGTGTTATTGATTTTGGGGGAAGTTGGGATAACCACTTACCATTAGCTGAATTCTCATACAACAACAATTATCATGCCAACATTGGTATGCCACCTTACGAGATGATATATAGTAAGAGATGTAGAACACCCATCTGTTGGGGTGATATTGGTCAAAAAGAGTTAGGGAGCGTCGAGGTAATCGATGCTACAACTGAGAAGCTGGAAAAGATCAAGGCCCTCATGAAGGCAGCCAAAGATAGATAGAAGTCATATGCCAATAGACCATGCAGACCGATTGAGTTCCAAGTGGGTGACCGGTTATGTTGAAGGTCTCATCTTGGAAGGGTATTATTCGTTTCCGAAAGCGGGGCAAGTTGAGCCGAGATACATAGGCCCTTTCAGAATCGTTGCTCGAGTAGGAGAGGTGGCCTTTAGAGTGGAATTACCATATGAGTTAAGTGGAATTCACCTGACATTCCACGTATCCCATCTAATGAAGTGCTTGGCAGACGAAGGTATGATTGTTCCATTGGAAGATATCAAAGTATATAAACGGCTCAATTATGTGGAGCAACTAGCGGCGTTCATCGATCGCAAAGAGAAGAGCCTAAGGAATAAGGTGGTTCCCCTGGTGCGTGTATAGTGAAAGCACGATGAGAGTCCACTTGGGAAGTTGAGGAGGAGATGAGGCAGCATTACCCACAACTCTTTGAGGAATAGTAGGTTTCAGGGATGAAACCTAAATAAGGGGGGTGGACTTGTAACACCCGGTTATTTTAAAGTCAAGAAAGAATAATAAAGTGAAAGAAAAGGAGGAAAAGAAATAATACCCAAGTATAGGGGTAAAAAGTGCCCAAAAGGAAAAAAATGTTTGAAAAGTTGGTGATAAAGGTGGCATGGCCGCTCATCCCTTTCTACACCCCAAATTGTCGAATTTTAGAGAAAGAAGAAAAGAGAGCAGAAAACTCTTGGTTTTGAGGGAAAGAAAAAGAAAAAATTTGAATTCAAGGTAAGAATTCATGTTCTCATGGTGTTCTTAACGAGTTGTGTCCTCGGGTCTATGCTTATATGTGTTCAGGTATGTTTTAGCGGGTTCTAGGCGGTTGAATTCAATTTGCAAACGAGTTCAGAAGAAAGCCATACTCAAGAGCTACAAAGGTGAGTTCTAGAACCCCATCTTTTACATGTTTTAACTAATTTTGGGGCTGGAGATGCATGATTAAACTTTTTATAAAACTTGGGTTTCATACCCGTATGTGAATGTGTATGTTGTGTGAATGGTGTGATTTTGATCTATATTCATGCTGTATGATGTTATGGTTGTGTTTCTAAGGCTTAGAAGAGAGGATTTAAGCTTCGAATACGATTGACGATGTTTGAGATTTGAAATCTGATGTTTGGGTATGAATGGCTTGATAATAATTGCCTAAGGGAGTTAATGCGGACGAGGTCAATACGAATGACTATTGACTAAGTATGGAAATGCGGATGAGGTCAATGCGGATGAAAATTGACTGGAAATACAGATGGAAAGTCAATGCGGATGAAGTAAGTCAATTCGGATCAAGTAAGTCAATGTGGATGAAGTAAGTCAATGCGGATGAACAATGAGGTTAGTGCGGATGAACACTTAGAATATTTTCTGACTTTTGGGAAAAAAAGTGGAAATGTAGGCTTTGACTTGGGAGGTTCTCGGGGGCTATGTCAGTTGACTTTTTGATGTCATAGATGGTATGATGGGCATGTTACGATGTATGATTGATGCTTATGTATGATGGTATGTATGATGTGTGTTATGTATGTATGGTGATGCCCTGTATGATGATGTTGATTGTGTATGTTGATGTTCCTTACTATTATGTATGATAATTTTCCCTGGTTTTACAATGAATTTTAATGAATGAACGAAAGTATTATGTAACGTAAAGTGGAAGATATTGAAAAGAGGAACGAAATGAAGAATGCATGCATTAATGAATGAACGAATGTAAGAAAGGCTTGCAAGCAAATGTATGGAGGTTCACACTCAATGCGGAGTGTTAGCTCAATCGTGTGCGGGTTAGCTACCCCATCAGGATGCACATTGGGGCTTAATCCAGTGATTAGGCAAATGTATGGAGGTTCACACCCAAGGAGGGATTGTCAGCTCAACTGTGTGCGGGTTATATACCCCATGAGGATGCACACAGGGGTTCAGTCTTCGTGATTGACCAAACGTATGGGGTCCTTTTCGCTTAACCCTAGATAAATTGCTTGGTGCTCTACAGGGGGGTTAAGCACATGACACGACCTAGATGAAAACAAGAAGATAATAAAAGTACGAAACGAACGACGACGAAGATAATAAATATTATCTATGTGTATGTACGATGTGTGATCACATTTTTTTTAACCTGTTATGTTTTGAAAGAACAATTTTGAAAGAAAGATAAAGTATATTTTATCTTAAAAACTAGAACTCACTCAGCAACGCTGATTTTTTATGCATTTTCTAGTTGGCAGGTAAGCATTGCTGAGGATGGCACGAAGTAGCTACATGGCATTTGAGTGGCACTCTTTTGTCAATGTTTTTGCATTGTAATGCGAATGAATGATGTTTTGAAATTAATGCTTTTATTAACTTGCAAAAGCATTTTTAATGATATGAAAAGTTATTTTTATGTTTCCGCTGCAATGTTTTATAAATGATTAAATGTAAAGTATATGTTTAATGTGCGATGATTACTAGCTGTAAGCGTCCTGGGAATGGGGCCTTACATTGATGTTTTGATTAGTTTTACTCAAGATTAATCATGTTAATTGATTGAACTAGGAATTCAAACCTACTAGGTTCAAATACATTAGTAAATAAATCAGCCAATTGCTTTTCAGTGGGTACTTGAATGAATTTGATTAACCCTTTTTCAGCACAGTCTCGCAAAAAGTGATATCTGATTTTAATGTGTTTTGTTTTTGAGTGTTGAACTAGATTATGTGTAATAAAAACAATTGTTGTGTTGTCAATGTAAATTGGTGTCTACAGGAACTTAAAACCATAATCAAGCATCTGCTTTTGAATCTAGAGTACTTGAGAGCAACAAGCTGATGCTGCAATATACTCAGCTTCTGCAGTTGAGACAGATATGTTTGTTTGCTTCTTGCACTGCGAGGAGATAATTTGGGACCAAGAAATTAACAACCGCCAGAGGTGGATTTCCTATTGAAGTTTCATCCTCCATAATCACTGTGAGTGAAGGTATAGAGATTGAAATCTCCTTCTTTTGGATACCATAATCCAAGAGTTGGTGTGCCCTTAAGATATCTGAATATCCTCTTGATAGAATTTACATGGGATTCCTTAGGATCAGATTGATATCTGGCACAAACACAAACACCAAGCATAATGTCAGGCCTACTAGCGGTAAGATAGATAAATGAACCGATCATAGATCGATAGTGAGTCTGATCCACTGATTTGCCTTCTGGATCAGGTCCAATGTTCAATTTAGTATCCACAGGAGTTCTAATAGACTGACAATTAGCAAAGTGGAACTTCTTCAACATAATTTTCACATATTTTGATTGATTGATAAAGATTCCATGTGCTGTTTGTTGGACTTGCACTCCTAGAAAGAAAGTGAGTTCCCCCATTGCACTTATTTGGAATTTTGAATGCATAAGGTCTTCAAACTCTTTAGAGAGTTGCTTGTTTGTTGAGCCAAAGATCCAAATAAATCTGGACTAAGAACATGTCTTTTCCTCTTCTTTTCTGAAGAGAGTCTCATCAATCTTTCCTCTTTCATATCCATTTTCAAGAAGAAAAGATGATAGAGTCTCATACCACTTCCTTGGAGCTTGGTGAAGACCATACAGAGCTTTGTCAAGCTTGTAAACTCTATGAGGGAAATTTGGATCTTCAAAGCCAGGTGGTTGACCCACATAGAGTTCTTTAGAAATCTTTCCATATAAGAAAGCACACTTCACATCCATTTGGTAAACAATAAACTTCATGGACGTAAAATATGTAAGAATGTTTCTTATTGCTTCTAGTCTGGCAACAGGTGCAAACACTTCATCATAATTGATTCCTTTTTATTACGTGTATCCTGTGCCACTAGTCTTGATTTATTTCTAATGACGATCCCTCTATCATCAGTGTTGTTTCTGCACAACCATCTCGCACCGATAGGGTATTGTGCTTCAAGAAGATCTACCAGTTGCCATACTTCTTGCTTTTTGAATTGGAGCAATTCTTCCTACATTGCTTTAATCCGACTATTGTCTTGAAGAGCCTCTTTGATGTTCTTGGGTACTGTTTGACACAGAAAGCATGAGAAATAACAGATGATTGCAATACTAGACTTGCTTCTTGTCACCATTTCATTAAGTTCACCAATAATGCTTTCCACTAGATGATTCTTGTGTATTCTGGTGGTTGGTTGAGTCACGAGAAATGGTAACATCAAGATTGGAGACATTCAGATCATTTTGGTCAGAGGAACTTTCATCTTCAACTGTTAGGGAATTAAGATGATAATCAGACTCCGTTTCATTGATTGCTTCAGCTTCAGCAGCACTTTGATTGCTTCCCTCATATGATGTTCTTCCTGTTTCAGCTAGAGGAGTAGCTTGTTTTTTATTTCTAATCTCTGTTGAAAGATCTTTTGAATTTGATGGTAACAGGCTTGGACCTCCTTCAGTAGAAACACTTTTGTTTTGTGATGGTTGTCTGATGGAATCACCTCAATGTAGATTTCCTGCATGAGACAAGTGTAATTGATCAAATGACTTTGTAAATGAGTGAATATCAAACAACCAATCGAGACCATTTGTAGATTTAGGAAATGAGTGTTTCTTGAATTGAACATTTGTCAATTCATCAATAATGTTTAATCTATGATTAAACACTCTGTATGCCTTTGAAATAGAAGAATAACCTAAAAAGAATCCTTTATCAGACTTAGATGAAAAATTTCCCAACTAGTCTCGAGTGTTTAATATTGAGACAGAACTACCAAATAATTTTAAGAATCCAATATATGGTTTTTGTGAAAGAGCAGTTCATATGGAATCATGTTACTTTCTTTTACAATCAGAGTTCGATTTTTCACAAAGCATAATGTGTTAACTACCTCTGAGCAAAAGGTAATACACAGTTTAGCATCGGCTAGCATTGTTCTAGCCGCTTCAATTAGTGTTCTATTTCTCCTTTCAGCTACCCCATTTTGTTAAGGAGTTCTAGTTGCACTGAATTGATGAGCAATGCCTTTGGTTGCACAAAATGAACTCATGTCTTCATTTTTAAACTCAGTTCCATTATCACTTCTGATTGTTTTGTCCTTAAGATCAAGTTGCTTTTCTATTTTTGTGATAAAGTTTTGTATTATTTGGGATGCCTCATTTTTATGAAGTAAGAAGAAAAACCATGTAAATCGTGAAAAGTCATCAATGATCACGAATCAAGATTGTTTCTTTCCAATGCCCATTTCATGAGTTGGTCCAATTAGATCCATGTGAAGTAACTTCAGTGGAGTATTTTTTGTGTTCACCAGCTTGGATTTGTGAGAAGATTTATGTTGTTTTCCTTTGAGGCATGTTGAACAGTGATCAACAAAGTGAAATTCTTTTTGTGGAACACCAATGACAAAGTGATCAACATCTATTCATGTTTTTAACGTTTGTGTGCCCTAAACATGTGTGCCAAAGCTGGGACTCATCAAAAGATGCTTTTAGCAAAATGCATGTTTCTTCTATTGCTATAGTAGTTCCTTGTATTTGCTTGAAGGCATGAAGGAAGGAACGATCTCCACTCATATGTTGGGAACATCCACTGTCCATGAACCATAGGTTGTTAGACCTATATGGATGACCCTGCAAGCACAAAAGAACTAATTAGAATATGGAACCCAAGCCATGATGGTCTTGGTTTTGCCGTTCCTATCCATTATGGTGACCTCTTAACACTTTTCTCTAAATTGTGATCTGTTTGGAGGTGACCTTGGAGATTGCTTGTTATATTTTGCTGGAGGCATCTTGTCAACATCAATTGAAGAATCAGACGAGTAATGAAATCTTTGATCTCTATTCGTTTAAGGAAATTTAAAGCGTTTCTAATTTTCAAAAATCGTTTTAGGTTTTGCAAAGTGAAATTTTTTATTGATAATGTGATGGTTGTTTCTTTGACTCTTCCAATTTCTTTTGTTTTACTCCTATCATTGAGTGATCTAGATGTCCTAGATTGATTGGTGGTCAAATGACTCCAAACGTGGGGTTTACCGGATGATGTTGTTGAGATGGGTTTATTCTGAACAACTCTTACTCCCTTCTAATTGAAATAACAATTAGATGTATTGTGATTGTTCATATCACAGACTGAATAATATTTGTTAAAATAATAGTTTTTTGGTGGAGTGGTTGTTCATGTAACAGATAGAGAAATATTGTTTGTAAAAGCACTCTGCTGTCTTGTGATTGAACATATCACAAATGTCACAATACATAACTTTGTAACTTGAATCAGATTTTGATTTGTGGGATTCAGCTGATTTTTTCATTTGCTGCTGAGCCACTTTCTTTTGCTTAGGGGATGAATCCAAATCAGCCCTTTGGTTAGATTTTCTGGGTTGGTTTTGTTTCTTCAACCCTTTCTTTACCTCTTTTTGTAATTGATCAACGTGCTCCTTGTTGCATATGTCAAAACTAACTCCTTGTCTTAATTTTGAAGATTGAGGGTCTGACATTGATTTACACGTTTAAATCAGAGATTTCTTTTGTTTCTTTTGCAGTGAAACGTTATCTGATTTGCTTGATTTGTTTAGAGATATAATCTCATTATCTGAACTGCTTTTAGCAGTGGGTTTCACTAACCTCACTAACTTCTTTTTACCTTTTAAAATAGAAGGTATGAATTTCACAAATGGCACAATTGTCTTGATGGGTCTTGTGGGTTTGATGACACTCACTGCATTGTCTGAACACTCTTTGATTTTAATTGGGTGTCTTAATTTGACTTTATCCTCATTTGTTTCAATGTAAACATTAGGTTGGTTTTGAGGATTTGTGATCCGTTTACTGTTGTTTTTGGTTCATAGTATTAGATTTAATTTTCCCATTGAGTGTAACAGAATCAGGCATGACAATATAGTTGTCATTGTATGGTGGAGGACAAGTGTTATGCCAAATGCTAGACACGTCCTTCGGATCCTTTTGAGAATCAAGCATCTGTTGCAGCTTGACTCAAGGTAGTTGAAACTTTTCAAGTTTCACTTCAGTAAGTGTATGTTCAGCTTTAGATTGAGCCAACTTTTCAGTCAGTTGCTCATTCTCTGCTACATGAGTGTACTTTTCACCATGTAGTTTTTTCAATGTCAGAGATGAGAGGTTTTATTTTTATTTCAAAGCCTTTTAATTCTCTCTTGAACGTCTCTGACATAACCTTTTCCTCTTTTATTTTATCCGCAAGTTTATGATTATGCTCTCTATAACCTTGCAGTTCAGTAATGCATTTTTCATTACACAGGTTGCATTTTACCTCAGAAGGCATGGGAGATGGACCATCATTAATGTGAGCCATCAGTGCATGATTTTGAAATTGAGGCTTGACTTCCTCTGCGTACAGGCTCTAGTTACATACTCCATCTTGCTTTATCACCAGAGCATTTGCAGATGACTAAGTGCTTCCATGAGCTTCATTTGTCAGTTGAGGTTGATTTTGATAGGATTGATGTTGTTGTGGATGATGATACTACTGCTAATGATTATTAGAGTGAAAGCTTGAGTTTGACTGTGAGGATGACTAGCTTTAAGATTTTCTTTGAAAGTTGTTTCTTTTGGGGGCATTGCATTATCTGGAGAAGTGGCCAGCCATGCCACAGTCGAAACACTTCACTTTGGATTTGTCATATCCAAGCTTTGTGTTTTCATAAGGCTGAGCTTTCTGCCTTTTCTGAAGAACTTCTTTTCTATCATAGCAATAATGGCCATTTGCCATTGCAGATCCATTTGTTCTACATCATCTGGATCTATTTCCTCTAAGTCTTCCTGAATCAGAAGTGCTGATGTGAGCCTTTCTCCCAAATAGGCTTCAAAGCTTGCAACAAAGGCATTGTAAGTTGCCTAATGTTCTTCGGATCTTGTGTCATTAGGAGAGGTTATAGGAGTAGCAGTGAATCCGAATGCTTGGGATGATGTTGATGGGTGATTAATTGATGGAGTTGCAATGAACCAGTGTCATTCAGTTGATCACTTGCAGAGATGAAATCATCCTCCTCAGTAATAAAGGCATTTTCCATAGAATGTGATTCTGATGGAAACTTGTATGTCTCAATTACTTTGGGTCCTCCCATGTTTCTGCTTCTTTCATCTAGTTCAAGTGCTTCTATCTTGGCTATCATTATGTCCAGAGTTGTACTCTAAAGATCAAGAGTGTTATTTAAAATCATCACATTTTGTTTCCAGGTCTCTGCAAGACTGTGCAACATTTTCTTGTTTAAATCCTTGACCTTGTAAGTGACTCCCATGATTTCCAAGTCATTTACCAACTCGACAAATTTGTGCAGTTGTTTGGATATTGACTCCCCCTTGGATTGACGAAATGTTTCGTATTGATTAACAAGCTTATCCTTGTCAATTTCAACAACTTCATTGCTTCCCTCACATAATGCGCAGTGCACCCCATACTGCATTAGCAGTACCATACTTCTCTAGTCTTTTAAGTACATCCATCTTGAGTGCTTATGTGAGGATGGAGTAAGCATTAAGGTCAATCTTTATTTTCTAATAATCTTCATCATCAAGAGTGAGATCTTCAATTGGTATTCTTGTTGTCTTGTAGATAGCAGCTTGATCTGCAGACAAAGTGACAGGGATGGTGGCCCCTTGCATATCTAGATCAAAAAATTAGGATCTACACGTGTAATGTAATTTTTGAATATGATTTTCAACTGCTTAAACACAGATTTATGTTTAAGCATGAGAGGTTTTGGTGTATGACGGTGTTTTGAAAAAGTATGAGAATCCATTTAAATAGTTAGTTTTAACTTGTTTAAGTATAGATTAGATGATTTTAGGTTCAATTAGTCCAACTAGTCCAAATCGTCCAAAATAGGTTTCAGATTCAGATCTGTTACTTTTCTGGGTTTCTTGTTGTTAATGTTTGCGATGTCAACTGTTCACAGTTTCGAGAATGAAGACTGTTGTTGTGTTCTTGAAAGAGAGAGCTTTAACGGTAACTCTTGATGAGTATAATCTGCTTGTTTACTAAATATAGGTGATAGATCACTCTTTTAGCAACTCGATCACCAGATCAATGAAGTTCTATTCGAATCTAGGCTAGATCATAAAATGAACTAAGAGCCAAAGCTCTGATACCAATTGACCGGTAGGTGAGAATGAGAATCTCACTTAGGATCGAATATGGTAATCAAATAAAAGATTGAATGACAGAAACAAACAATCAATAAACATTTAATGCAAGATATACTCATACATGCTTTGTATATTTGATGAATGTGATTGATTATAGTAAATGCTGGGATTTTAGCAAGAACAGTAATAATGCATGTAGAGAATGTTTAATACAAAATATTCTGTTTGTCTATCAAGTGTCACCACAGATATGAGGATTTTTATTCTAGTTATAGGCAGACAGTTGCCTTGTTACAAAATGACTAAACTACCCCTGACCTATACATGAGAACTAGTCTATCTTCAATATCATTTCTTCTTGTTCATCCGCATTGGCAAATGTGGATGAGATGGACGATCAATATTTCTTCACTTGGTCTACCACATTAGTATGTTTGTCATCCACATTGGGTAATGCGGATGAATAAATACTAATGCGCATTCTTGTCCGGTCATCCGCATTGGCAAAAGCGGATGAACAAAATCTTGTCCGCATCTCTTCTAATCTTCCGTATTTGTTAATGCGGAAGAACAAACACTTGTCAGCATTTTTTCTTTGCCTTCCGCATTAACAAATGTGGTAAGCCAATACTTGTTCTTCTACTGCAGGATCTTCATCCGCATTGGCCTTGGAAATATGGGAATTCTAGCAAAGCCACCATCAACTCACCAGTTGAATTGGTATGTATAATCCTTTCGGGGTCAAACAGCTCTGATACCACTTGAGAATCAAATGGTCGCAATCAAGAATTATCAATATCAAAGGAAATCAAGTTAATGTTTATGGAAACAACATTAACCTTGTTCAATTGTTTGATTAATGAATAATGATAATGATGAACACAACAATACGACCACAATTAATAATCAAATAGGATTTGATTAAAATGTATTAAAATTGTTCAATGATTACAAATGAATAATCAAAGAATGACATAAACAATAATTGTTTTGACCGTGATAATGTTGATGTGACGGCTACTAGGGTATATGTTTGTGTGAATTGAGGTGCTGTTGTTGTGTTGATCGTCTAATGTTAGTGGTTGCATGTCGTGTGTGTTCTCCTTTAATGTGAAACCTGGGATCCATATTTACAGGCACGTGTATTTCAGTTAAGGAAATATCGGATCTCTTAGGATTTGCATAACTGTCTTCTTAACGTGTTGACTTGTAACACTTGTACTATTTAAATACAAGTGTTTGGACTCCACAGGTACATAGTCTTCCATAGATGTTTGTTCTTCTAAAGCTATCTTGTTCTTTCGAAGTTACTTTGTTCTTCTGAATTTACTTTGTTTTTCCAAGGCTATAATGTTTTACGTGCAACATACATAAATCAACAAAAATAAGGGTTAACCTATATACATAATGCATACATCAAAATAATGAATTATAATCATTCATTACAAGTATTTATTAAAGTTCTAAGCCTATACAAAATGACCTAGAACTATTGTTCCTTGATCTAACACCTGATATAACATTTGATGTAGGATAGTGTGCTCGATACCAATTTGCTCCGAAAGAGTCTCATGAAAAGGCTATAAAATGAATCTTTCATTATCTTAAAGGCTCTTCTCATTTAGGGATTTGGTATCTGTATGGTAGGAATTTTGATTTACATGCTTATTTTGATAGTGATTCTAATGGCTACAGGTTAAATAGAAAGTCGGTTACTAGAGGTTGTTAGTACTTAGGAAATTGTTTGGTATCATGGCATAGCAAGAAATAGACCAATGTTTCTATTTCTACAGGGGAAGTAGAATACATTGCAACTTCCAACTGCTGCTCTCAAGTGTTCTGGATACAACATCAAATGGTTGACTACGGAATCAACATTCTCCATACACAGTTGTTTTGTGACAATGAAGCAGCTTTTGGCATTGCCAAGAATCCTATTCATAATTCTCGCACCAAGCACATTGAGACACGGATTCATGCTATTCGTGATGCTCAAGAAAAGGGTTTTATTGATATTATTTCCATTGACACATAAAATCAAAAGGCTGATCTTTTCACTAAAATGTTTGATAAACCTCATTTTTATGAATTGATCTTTATGTTAGGATTAATATCTTTTGAAACCCCTTTTTGTTAAAAAAATATTTAACGTACATATTGTTTATCTTTCTTTCTTTATTTTCTTTCTTTCCTTGTCGTTCTGCCCGCTCCATAGCCCTTCATCAACTTTCACATAATAATGATTAAAAAATGAATGATAGCGTTATATAGCTACATAAGAAATTTCTACATCTTGCTTATTCGTAGAAATTTTGGGGCACAATATATATATTAAATGTTTCCCTTGTTTTCTTTTGCAAAATAAAATGTGAAGCCTGGATGATGTATAGGAGGCCAATGGTATTGTGTTGGGATTTTCTTATAGGTTCAGCTTGAAAGCAAAGTAAACAGTGATCTTGTAGCTTAACTAATAGAACAAGAAACATGATCACTCGAATAATCCCCTTGACATTTTTGGCCTTCACAAAGTTTCCAGTCCTTGTTCAAAAGGGATTGAGAACATGATATCTCTGTTTTGAGTTATTCTTATCTAAAGTATCTTTTTGTCTAATTCTTCTACCTTATCTCAAAAACTATATGCTTACTCTTCTTTACATCTAAAAAGCTCCTTGTTATATTATTTCTCGAGCCTATCTCCTCTTCTATGTCTGAACATTTACCTGGAGTGATGATCTCCTTTTCTATGTCATGAACTTCTTGGTTATACGTAAGTATAGACCTGAAACTATCATGTGTAAGACCTAATTGATCAACTCCTCTGTTATACGTAAGTATAGACCTGGAACTCTCATCATTTGATATCTATAAGTGCTTGCTTCTTCTGGAAAAGGAACTTTGTTGCTTCTAAGAAGAATAATCAAGCAGAGCGTGTCATTTTTTCAAAATAAAATGAGGAGAGGATAAGTTTCTTTGCCAAATGTCTGGGGGGACTAAGTCATTCAATGTTTTCTTTAAAAGAATCAAAACATGTTAACAGTAGTTGCGGTATGCTTGTTGAAACAAAGAAGGCATGGACTTAAAGGGACCAGTATATCAACAATCCCTCCAAACTTTAACTCTCTAGAAGATCTTTTTAGCTTCTCGTTCAAATCCTTTTTTCTACTGTTTGATTTTGTCTAAAACTACGAGAAGTGTGGTAATGTCTTGTTGGGAAAATTTCTTTTGACTTGAGTTATTTTTTTAATTATTTTCTATATTAATTTTCTTTATTTTATTTTCAATAAAATTTAATTTTTTAAGTCTCCAACAAAATTATACTTTTGCTGGTTGTTTCGTAGGTTGAAATTATAGCTTCGCAGGCTCTTTCGCACGTCGCTAGGTTAGTTTCGACTAGACTTTATACGGGTGAAACTATAGTTTTACTGCCTGCGAAACTATGTCCTATTTAACTCAATTTGCGAAATTACCTTATCATTTTCGCATTATGGTCGTTTTATATTAAAGCGAACCCTCCCGTGACCTTATATTACGAATCTGAGATTTTGCACTATTGATTCTCGTTTGACTCTTACTTTCTCTTCCAATGTGAGTTTCGAACCAAAGATTTTAGTTTATTCTAGGTTTAATGGTCTCTATATGGTCTGTTTCGATTTTGACTCTTCGGTACCTTGTTAGTCCTTGCTGAAAAAGTATCGATAGTACAACGAAACTGAATGAAACTTCAATGGTTTTTCAGCGAATCTGTTTAGTTATGCTGTCCGAGCAAACTTAATAGTTTCATTTATCACAATTCAGTTTTGCTACACTGAAGTTGTTGTTTCGGCTTGACGAAACTACAACACTGTCTTGCCAAAACTACCTCATAATTGCTGCCGAAATTACATTTTCGCTTGCCGAAACTAAGTTCTCATCTAGCGAAACTATAATTTCAGCTAGCGAATTTAAATTGATTCTTATCATTTTTTTGTTTGAATTATTTTTCTTTAATATTACTTTTTAATCTATCGTTCTAATACGTTTCATCAGTTTTTCACGTAAATGGATAATCTTAAATTTGATGAGAGGAATAATATTACAACTCTTTTTGATGACTTTCATCCTAAGGCATCCAGGTTTAGAGACTACATCCGATGGCAATAGAGATCTCCAATCGCCTACACGAACTCACATTCTTTTACTATATATGACTTACATATTTGATATTTCTAGCATACAGTAGAGTATGACACGGGGCCAATCCTCATAGGATTGTGGCTAGAGTGATAGAGAATGACCTGATTATTAATACTGAGATTATATCAAGGGTGTTGAAACTTTATGAGGATACGGGAGAGGAGGTGATACTATTGGATTAGGAGGTGTTTGAGGCTTTTGGGTCTATGGGAATGAGGGTCCTCCGTTTGGCATGAGAAAGGAAATCAAAAAGTCCTCTCTCCAAGGAGTGGAAATATATATCCCACGTGTTTATCATGTGCTTAGATCACTAAAAAGGTTGATTAGGCAGTCTAAACTTATACTGGGCTAAAGCCATGGAGATTTGTTGAAGAGGGCAGAAAATGAACATTGCAAGACTGATTTTTGATTGTATGGCTGAGAACATAATGGCACTAGAGAAGGACAAGTGGCTGCTATACCCTAGATTCATATAGATGATTATAGATGATGTTATTCCCATATTCCAAGACATGGAAATATCAAGAGATTGCTAGAGATGAACACGTGTATATATGCAAACTGTTGTGCTATTAGACATGACTTTAGTAGGAAGATCACTCACCTTTAGGAAAATATGGACCCCCTAGAATGATGGAATTATATGAGGAGGGTAAATGAGTCAAAGGAGAACAGAGCAGAAGAGACTAGACTAAAACAGACAGAAGCTCTTGAGAAAAGAAAGAGGTAAAGGAAAGAGTAAGATTATGATTTTGAGGAGGAAATTCATGAGATTGCAGAGGAAGCTAGAGTTGAGAAAGAAAAAAGATCTAATAAGAAAGCAGATGAGGGAGCGACTGAGAGGAGAACCAAACATAGACGTCAATCTTTTAGTAAGCTTCTAAGAAAGGAGGAAAGAGTAGGTTTGGATAAGGATGTGATTAGAAACCTCAACTCTTCTCTTGCTAATGATTTGAGCATGATCAAGACCAAACTTACTAGTCACGAATTGAGGGAAAACGAAAGGATGAGATAATCGAAGGTATGACGAGAATGATGATGGATCAGCAAAGACTGATAAAAAGATTGCTGACGGAGGTGAATGAACTTAAGATAGCAGCCGACCTACCCAATTATCTAACTCAACCTGAGTTACATGATTGACTGACACATCCAAGTACCCATTTTGTAAATGTCGGTACATCTTCTCGGGCAAGAGAGTGCACATCTGGTGTTACGACTGAGGAGGCGAGGGCCTCTAGTGTGAGGCAGGAGGTTGAGAAAGAGAATGAGGAAGAAGGGAAAGTGAATGTAGAGAATATGGAGTAGGTGTTTGAAGCTTGTTTTGTTGATATAGGGATGAACATTGATGATTTCGGAGGAGAATAGATATTCCCAAAACAAACTGAAGGGGTTGAGAAGACTGTTAAGAAAGGATTGGTAGATGAGCATGAGGATGATGTGTAGTCAGTTGATTATGACTCAGAGCCCAAATATTATGAATGGAAGAAAGATTACTGGCGTACGTAGTCAAGAATGGAGATAATGAAAATGATGTGTTTGATTTGTCGAAGGGTGATTCGTTTGTGAAGGAGAAGGAGATTGAAGAGTTAACTCCCCTTTTTCAAAATATTCAAGGGTTGAGTAAGAAAGGGGCTGATAAGAAAATCATGAGTTGGAAGTTTAACTTTGGCCTCATGATGTTTATGATCAAGAGGAGAGGGGGAGGAATTACATACGTGCATAAGTGAAAGGCATTCAAGACCTTGCCAAAATAGGATCTAAGAAGGTTGGTGGTGTTTCCTTTACTAGAAGCTGATCTCAGTGAAAGAGCATGTTGCTGGAGAAGGAAATAAAGAACGGATTGAATTACAATTTTGAGTCGTTTGGTTTCCTCAAGGCTGAACGTAGAAGGTCAAAGAAAGATAAAGACTAGGAGACAGGTAAAGGGAAGATTGTGCTAAGGGTGAAACCCTCAAGAACTATGAACAGGGTAAGATTGTTGGATCCCCTCCCGCAACGATACAAAGCTTTGAGCAATGGTTCTATGACAACAATACTAGGAGGCAGTGATCAAGGTGAAGAAGGGGATTGAGTATAGATTGTTTGATCCAATGGAGTATTCACCTTTTATGATGAGGACCTGCTGGTACTTTGTGAGAATCACATTAAAGCACGGGCAGGAGAGTAGACGAGAAAATAAGCTAGTTTTTTTTTATGAATATGGCTAACAAGGTGCGGGGAGTGAGAGCTAAAGTGAAGGAGTTGACTGAGAAGATAAGAGTACAAGATGATCTCAATATGGATGTGCAGGATCTAACAAATAAATTTTCTAAGCTAGGGCATGTGTAGAAGAAGCTGGTGATGTAGGAGCTAACCAGGGAGAATCAGTGGCTGAAGCTTCCAAGGATAATGCTGCAGGAACTAGAAAAGGATCATCAGAGGTAGTTGTAGAGATTGGAGCCGATCAAACTAATCATGACTAATGAAAATAGTGAGGTCCAACCTAGGGGGAATATTGAAGATCGTGTATAGGTTGGACTCACTATAGTTTAGATATTGTTTATATTCCATTGTAATAGGTTTAATGTTAGTTTACTTTTGTATGTTGCTTATTTTGTTTAGTTTTGCTGCCCAACAAAACTATGAGAAAAATTGCAGTTTCTATCAGAGTCAACTTGTTGGATCAAGAAGAAGGCTGGTGCAACAAAAACCAAACACTTAGATAATTTTGGGTACAACTTATAAAGGACCTCCAAAGCTAAGTATGGAACCGCCGAAGGATATGGAGTTCTTCCAAAGACAAAGTGTAGAATCAACTTCCGAAGGAAAAGCTCCAACTTTTGAAGACAAAGTCTTCTCTTTTGAAGTTCAAGACTTAGAAGAATTCAAAGACAATGACTTTCGAAGCAGAAGTCCCCAAGCCATAGAAGAAGCATCCTCTTCTGAAGTATAAAATGCTTCAGAAGAACTTGTTCGTCCGAATCCATTTAACCCTCGAAGGATGCTGCTAATGAACCAATAGATATAAGTATGGTCTCTCACACTCCGCTGCAGATCTCTCATACTACATGGCATTTTCCCAAAAGGCCATGTAGTTGACCATACTTTATCCCATTGTTCACCTTTATATGTTAGTACAAGTTACCTACTTTAGTCGGTGACAAAAGGTAAGTCATGGACATGTCATGACTACCATATCTTAGATAAGACATTATCTAAGTTACCTTAAACTATATCTTTGTAGTATGTGCTTTAGTTAAAGGATTTCAGCCGGTATCAAAGTATATATGAGTGTAGATAGTAGTATATATAGTTTCTCATTGTAACTCTTATAGTAAGATTGTAAGAGTCTTGTAAACTTTGAGTTAAGAAATGATTGGTTATGAATTTTATGGCGGAATCAAACAATCAAGAAACATTGAATGCAATAAATACTCATAAAGGCACTTTGTATTAATGAAGGTGATTGATTATAATGAATGTTGGGGTTTGAGCATTAAACCGTAACAATACACCTTGAGAACATAAGACTAAACAAAAATACTCTCATTGTCTGTCAACAGTCACCTCACTCACATACAAGGTTTTTTATTCTATTTATAAGCTGACAAGATGCCTTCTACAAAGTAACTAAACTACCCTTGACCTATACATGATAACTAGTCTATGTCTTCATTAGCATTTCTTTTGTTCATCCGCATTGACTAATGTGGATATGTTGATCTTGTTTAGCATTTCTTCTTTTGTCTTCAGCATTAGTGTTTGGTCGTCAGCATTGACAAATGCGGATGAACATTATGCACATTAGTTGTCGGGCATCCACATTAGTTAATGCGGCTGTACAAAACTTGTCAGCATTTCTTTTAAGCTATCCGCATTTGTTAATGCGGAAGAATAAACACCTATCAGCATTTGTTCTATGTCTTTCGCATATATAAATGCGGTTAGCCAACACTTGTCTTCTACGCAGATTCTTCATCCTCATTAATACTTGGACTTATGGGATTACCAACACAACAACCATAAACCCACCAATTGAATTGGCGTGTATGATCCTTTTAGGGTCCAACAATACTCCCCCTAAGGATTATACACCCTATGTTCTTCAATTGTTTGATGCTGGTTGAGGTTGTGAAGATTCTGTTGGGGCTTGTGGAGGAACAAGATGTTCTGCTTGAAACAAAGTGATTTGCATGAGACATCTTCTCTCTGTTCAGCACATGAATCTTCATCTGACTCATAGTATAGATGGCTTCTATTGGTAGTTTCTTAAGAGAAATTGATTCCGATATAGATACAGTGGACATCCCATCTCTATGTATCAATAAATCTCCATCCACATCCACCTCTAGCTCACAATGTTCCCCAATTGAAGAGAAGACTTCTTCTTCTTCCTCTGTTTTCTCTGGCAATTGTAAGGCCCCCTTCCCCGGGACGCTCACAGCTGGTCAATCATCGTAAATAAAACATATGATATACATTAACTTAATTAAAACATCACGGAATGAATTTAAACCATCATTTCATTTCGTATAAATAATTGCATTTGCAAAATAATACAACATTCATTACAAAATATCGTTTGTTCGCATTATAACGCAAAAACTTTATCGCAAACATAAATGGATGCCATTCAAAACAAGCCAAGTAGCCGCCCATGCCATCCTCAGCTACCATCACCTGCCAACTGGAAAATACATAAAAAGTTAGTGTTGCTGAGTGAGTTCTAGTTTTATAATGCTTTATATTACCTTTCATTCATCAAAACATTTTCTTTACTATCGCACGTGATCACACATCATACGTACTTCAAGGTAATAGTTACTATCTTCTTTCATTGTTCGTTTCGTACATTTCGCATATTGCGTACGTATCTCACTTTTTGTACATTTATTATCTTTCCACTTCTATCTAGGTCCTATCGTATGCTTAACCCCCCTCTTGAGCACAAAGCCATATCATATAGGGTTAAGCGACAAGGACCCCATATCGCACATATGGCACGTATGAAGTATTCACATAAACTAACTCCCCCTGTATGTGAACCCTTAAGGGTTAGCCAATATCGCACACTGTAAACACATAGTTGACCTAACAACTCTTAATGAGTTATGAACCTCCTTTCTTTTGCTTGCAAGGCTTTCATTCATTCATTCATTATGTTCCACCTTCATTATCTTAAATCATTCACTTCATTACGATAATACTTTACATTCATTATCATAATCACACCACGTAAAGGTGTATCATAATATGGAGTAATGAACATAAGAAAACATATCATACATAAGCATAACATCACCACATATCATCATACATAACATATACCATCACACATCATCATAAACATCATGCATTATAAACATCAAGCATCATACATTCACATACATATACATATGCACCATAAGCATAATCATCATAAAACATAATTGATCCTTCACGGGAAAGCGGGGGTTCGGGGGTGGCAGCCCTTGACAGCGGGGTCCTAGGGGTAGCGGCCCCTAGTGGGGTCCAAGGATTTATATAGCACATTTTATTATATAAAAATTGATCTTCCTTTTAAAACCTCTTAAAATCTTGTTCATTTAAATCGTATATTTAGTATGCATTCCCAGTCCCAACTAGTTCAAAACCTTTAAATAGGGATCTAGAATCTGGGATTACATAAAAAATAATGATTAAATGATGTTTCTTACCTGGATTATTGGTTTTTTCATGTTGTTTGGATGCCCACGAACACCGATCTTCAATCCCATGATCAACTGAGCCTTGAATCTTCAATTCTCTCCATTTTCTCTCTCTACATTCTCTCTCGGGACCTTTAACTCGCCAGACACATAACCTGAAAAGTTAAATCGGTCTATAACCCATATCCATCTTACTTACATTAAATAATATTGTCTAACCCATTATTATTATTTGGCTCGCTTAGACTTTATTCAGGGCGTTACAACTATAATTTGATCATATGCCATTTTCCAAATTATAATGCGCTTTCAGAAGAAGTGCATATCTTCTTCTCCTAGCTTATTGGTAATTTCTCTAAAGTGTCTGGGGTATATGTAGCGAATACAAGATTCATCTAGCCATCTCACCTCATATCCACTAAACAATCTAATCTTAGCACCTTCCATTCCTCTCTAGTTTTGCTCAATTACCAACTCATATGTCTTTTCATCATAATATACATTAAAGATTGGTGTGGAGGAATGAGTTCCAGCCACTATCTTCCTTTTTAATGATTTAGTTAGTTCACTTTCAGCTCAATAAACACAACTTCTTCTGCTGGTTTAGTTCTTTTCTTCTCAAGGGGATTGATAAAAGATCTATCTTTCTTCATGCAGATAGCCTTAAGAGATTTGAAGTTGTCTATTCTTTTAAACATTCTTAGAATATCTTCAAACTCATATGCCCTGAACATAGCCTTATGATTAATCAGCTCTAGATTGGCTAGTTCCTTCAAATCATGGATTTCAAGGACATTCATAGAGGAGAGTACCATGTGAAGAATTGCACCAACCCTCAAATCCTTTTTACCATAAACATGTTCCAGTCACTATCATACTTCCAAGCAATAATTTTTTATAAGTCTTGCCTTTGGGAGTAGACACACTTTAACTATTTCTATAGTTGTTAGTCCTTCTTGAAGTTTCAATTGTGAAGGCTCTGCAAACCACTCAGGATATCTATGCAAAACAGGTGCCAAAGAGTCATGGTCTCTATGGGTAAGCTGCATGTCTTGTGTTGATACTATGGTTCTTGCTTTTACTGGTAATCTCCTCTTCCAATTTCTTCAGCCTTTCCTACTTCTCATTATTCAACCTAAGAATGGTAGCCCTTAGGGAATTAGTCTTCATATTGCCTAAATTTCTCTTTGTAAATCCCCGACTAGAGAGATAGTCCTTCATTTCCCCAGCAGTCATGCTGTAAGGATCAGGATACAATGAATGAGGAGTGGAGGTCTGCTTTGCCTTGGGGAATGATTTGAACAATGGAGCTTTCGGAGAAAGAATCTTTTCATACTTAGTCTCATAAGTAGGGTATAGCAGCTTGTTTAGCTTTTCTTCCTCTGCCTTCATTCCCTCATAAGTCATCCCAAATACCTCATCAGGGTCATATTCATGATTGATTAAAAACATGGCTTTCACCATCAGGTCATCAGTTTGGGCCTTTTCAACCATCTCTTATACTGATTTCTCCTCTTTCATAGGGCTATCAAGAGCTATTGGTTCGTCAACCACATAGGCCCCCTTAATTTCTCCGTCTTCCAGGTCTACAAATTCAGCCTTCTTTTTCAATTGAGCTTCAGCCTTTTCATGCTCTTCTAGAAATCCAGCAATGGCTGCAAGGATTCTACGGTCATCATTTTGCTTTTTCTGACTTGGTTCTTCTTCCACCATTGGTCTTTTCCCTTTAGCGTTCTCTAATAAGTACTTCCTCCTCCTGATGTATGTTTGCATTCTTGGACTAGAGGAGGTTTGAGGCTTTTCAGCTTCTTGAGGCACTTTTTCAGCCTTTGATTGTTTTGTGTCATGAATAGCAGTAGCTGATTCATCTCTCTCTAGTTGTTCTTCACATAATCCTATGATAAGTTCCTTTTGTTCATCAGTCAGTGATATAGCAGACACTAATTGCATACTCAGTTCCTTCTCAATAGGAACAGAAGATTGAGGAATCACTACAATGGGATCAACAATAGGCCTCTAATCAACTATAAAATCCCAAAAGTCATCATCTATGATGAACTCTTCTACAGTGAAGCTATCAATAGCTTTAATCATGTCACGAAATTCTGCCTCTTCAGTGTAAGTTTTAGCTGGTTTCTCTGTATAAATCACCATCTCGATACTTGACTCATCTTGTTTTGATTCACTTGTTTCTTCTACCTTTTAGCCTTAGAGAATCTCATCTTTTTAGCAGGAGGTGAGTCATCACTACTCTCTCCTGATGAGCTTTCAGCAATACCTTCGTTATCACTATCTCTTTTTCTTTTCTCCTCTCTTGTCTCAACCATATCATCTTTCCCCATTTCAGCTTCAGTTTCTCTTTTCATTACAACAAGCAGTTCTAGCTCAAATACTCTCTTGTTTAGACTTTCTATCTAGTTCTGCAAGTCAATGATAATGTCATCTTGCTCTTCAATCAATCCTTCTTGTTCTTCCATTGCAACGGTCTAAATGGCTTAACTGTCAACGTGACCACCTATTTCATCCCATTATTGTTGGAGAACAGGCTTTATCTTTTTATCTCCTTTTCTTTTAGATCTTCTATTCAAAAGCTTCTCTATCTTGCTACTTCTTCATTCCCTCAAAAATCAGTTCATCCATCTCATCAACTCTATTCACTTCTGATTCAGCAACACTTTTAGAAGGAACAGCCTCAGAAATAGATTGCCTAACAGTATTTGCCTATGATGAACCTTATCATCAAATGATGATTTAGATTCCTCGGATGAGCTGGTAGAGTCACCATACTCAATAGGGTTAGTACAAGCAGGGCATGAGTGAATAGGAGATTTAGGTGAGTGATGGATTGGTGAGATATGAGGTGAGTGTATGAGTGACGTATGTGGAGAGATGGTGGGTTTTATTGGTGGTGATCGAATTAGTAGTCTTCGAGGTGGTGGTATAGGTGAGGGCATGAAAGGTGAGACTATATTAGTTTCATGAATAGATGGCTCAGTGTGAAGATCAACCCATACATCAACCTAGGGTGACACTATCCTTTGTCGTTCATCACTTTGCTCATCAGCAATTTGCTAATCATGAGCAGTTGGTTCATCATCTTGATTGGCTCATCAGCAGGAGCCTCTTGTTCTTCAACATGTTCTTTTGGATTAATCAGTTGAAGCATGTAGGGCAACAAAGGAGAATGGATTCCACTATAAAAGTTCCTAGGATCTCTCTTTTTGATGTACTTGTAAGACTTAGCATCATAATGAGGGATATCCGTAACGGGACCTTCAAGTACAATGTTATAAAATGCTTGATTAATGAGACACTGTAAGAATCTTGGATACATTAGAAACATGTGTCTTCTCCCTTCGTGAATGTTTGAGACTAGACCATTGAACACAGAGGCAGACATGTTAAACGGCCTGTTGGTGCATAAAGCACATATTGCAGATGATGTGATTACAGGAATATCATTCCATCCTGTCTTTTTCTTTGACAGACATGTTGGTAGAGATGAATCAAGAACTTCCATTGTAAGTCAACTACGCCTTTCACAATCTTATTGCCTTCACATCCTCCCTCATAACCAATGTTGGCAAAGAAAGTAGTGATTTCATCATCTTCAAGCTTTAGGGGGTGTTGGCATCATCACCAAACTATACACACTGTCTCACTGTTTTTTTAGTGATAGTTAGTGTGCGATCATCCTTGATCCTTCTAGAAAGAGTTCTCTCTGCATCTATCTCTGTTACTACAGCAGTGACCCAGAAATAAATCAATCATGTATCTAAGATCTTCAGCCTCAGGTACATCAGGGTCGAGATAACCACTGACATTGTGGAGCTTGCTCCAGGTTAGATTTGTCATGTAGCCGACATTAGAGGCATATGAGTTAGATTGCTGAAAATACTTATGAGAATGTAAAGTATACATCAAGCAAGTGTCATCACTTTAACTTTTGATGGTTAAACATGACTATTTGAATGTACTATTCCATATGAATCATTTCAAAGCTTGATGTTATCATGAATAATCACTATTATTTTGTTTTTCATGTTTGAAGAGATCACATTGTTGTTTTTAATCTCTTTTTAACTCTTAGATTCAAGATTTGATTTTAACATTTCCAACATTTATTATATTCTGTTCATACGATGAACATGATTTTGAAGTTCACTTGTTGACTGTTATTATTCTTAGTTAGCATGTTCATTGTAGTTGAAAATTATCATCATTTCTTAAATCAAGTCTGATTGACGAAGAACAGTGAGTTTCGCTCGTCGCACTTTAAAGTCTCTCAAATTTGAAAAGTATTAAATGACCTTTTGAAATTTCTTTAAATAGTCAACTAATGGCTTTTACAAATTGTTACAAGTTCAAAACAAATGTTGTCATGTTTTTAAATCAACTATAGCAAATGCGGAAAGGTTTTGGGCATTTGCGTTTGTGTATTGTTACAAATGCGGTTGTTGAAAAATTAAGAGCATTTGTTTCACTGTAGCAAATGTAGTTGAATATAGTTAACTAGCATTTTTTTCATTGTAGCAAATGCAGTTGAGCAAAGTTAATCAACACTTGTTCACTGTAGCAAATACGGTTGAACAAAGTTAACTGGCAATTGTTCACTATAGCAAATACGGTAGAACAAAATTAACCAGCATTTGTTCATTGTAGCAAATGTGGTTGAACAAAGTTAATGAGCATTTGTTCACTGTAACAAATGCAGCAGAGGAAAACTTCTTAATCCATTATTACTTCAACAAATACGGCTGAACAATAAAGTTGTCTGTATTTCTTGATCATCGTCATGGTGACAGAAGAGATTAAGCACTTGTTTATTCATCTTGGATATACATGAAAAGTGTTGATGTCACCCACATTCAAGAATGCAGATGAGTAAAAACAAATGTGGTAGTGAAAATGTCTTCCGTATTAACAATGTGGTGGAACACTTTTGTCCGCATAGGTTTTTAACACCAAAATTTTATGTATACTTGTTTGACACAAATTTGGTAGAGTAAAATCCTTATCTGCAATAGTTTCACTTTGTTATTAATGACATAAACAGTTACCCACATTAGTTTATGCATGGGTTACCTTTACCAGCATTGACCAATGCACTTACCCGCATTAAATTTTGAACTTAACAAAAACTTAATGTTTCTGTTTTTCCTATTATAAAGAGTTGTCTTTGATTGAATTGTGTCGTATGAAGTTGTTATCTATTGTTGGGGTTATCAATTCTTGCATGGATTAACTTGTATATTAGATGTGATACAAGTTTCCCATTGTTTTACTCATCTTGGACTTCTTATGCTTCCAAGAATTTGCATAAGCTGAAAAACTATGATATAACTTTTGCACCAACACAGACAAACTCTTTTTGATTTGTCTAGAAGTTTTAAGAAAGTAATTTAAGATAATAAATATCTATACAAACCGGTCAAAATTTTAAATTGCTCCCCCTAAAGTTTATATCCACATCTAGATAGAAACATTAAAGATTTAAAACTTTTGAATATGAATTAATTTTGTTTTTTTTCTAATTTAAGAATGAAGAGAAGCATACCTTTTGTTGGGATCATATCAATCTTACATTACACATGTGCATTCTTTTGTAGTAAAATGGACATGTTTATGAACTTATTGATTGAAGGTATGTTTGTCCTTGTAAACTCATACCTGGTTGATATTTTAATGCATGTGATATTATCATGGTTTAGTTGATTTGATTATTCAACTTGTACCTCACACATATAAGCATGGAATGATCAACCAGCCTTATGTAATGCATGGTAGAACTTTTTCTCAACTTTCTGATGAGGATATTTAAGTTATGAGATCTCATTTTCACTGATCCTAATTGGGATTCTTTTACTTTGATCCTTTACATGATGATCCACATTGGATTCTTTTCTCTTCACTTTGGAAAGTGATCCATGATTGGATTCTTTTGTTCATACACATGGAATGTATTGTTATTGTAGATTCATTCGATTTGAATGTGTTCCTCATTGGGAATCATTTGGATTAATACATCTACACTATGTACTTGTTTCTTCAAGTCTTTTCTTAGCAAAACATATATGAAACTTGATGTAGGTGAAAGAGATTCATAAAGTGTTATTACCTTGTGTGTTTAGGTTACTACACATACATACACTTAGATAAGCCAATTCATACCTGTACTCTAAGATGAGAGCTTCATCATTGAATAAGATTTAAATTCATCATAGCATGTATCTTTTCTTCCAAGTTGAGTCTACCAACATATTAGGTCAGTCATGACAACCTTCCAAATTTTAAATTAAGCACAGGGAATGATATAACTAGAGTAATTATATCATTTCCCTTGTATATATCCTTTTCTTCATGAAAATTTACATCTTTTATGATTTTCTAACATTTTTAAATTGTTTTTGATGTTTTTGATTTTATTCAAGGTTAACCATGCCAATTGATTGAACTAGGTATTCAAACCTACTAGGTTCAAATTCCTTGGTGAATAAATCAGCTAATTGATTTTTAGTTGGAACATGAATCAATTTGATTAACCCTTTTTCAGCATAATCTCTTAAAAGTGATATCTGTTTTCAATTTGTTTTGTTTTTGAATGGTGAACTGTATTATTTGTAATACAAATTGTTATTGTGTTGTCAATGTGAACCGGTGTATGCAAGAAGTTAAAACCATAATCAAGCATCTGGTTTTGATTCCAGAGAACTTAAGAGCAAGAAGCTGATGCTGCAATATACTCAACTTTTGCTGTTGAAATGGATACATTTGTCTGCTTCTTGCACTGCCAGGAGACCAGTCAAGGACCAAGAAATTGACAACCGCCAAAAGTGGACTTCCTATTGAAGTTCCATCCTCTGTAATCACTGTTAGTGAAGGCATAAAGATTGAATTCTCCTTCCTTGGGATACCATAAACCAAGAGCTGGCATGCCCTTAAGATATCTGAATATCCTCTTGGCAGCATTCAGATGAGATTCTTTAGGATCAGCTTGATATCTCACACATACACAAACACCAAACATAATGTCAGGCCTACTGGTTGTTAGATACATAAGTGAACCGATAATATATCGTTAATGAGTCTCATCCACTGATTTGCCTTTTGGATCAGGTCCTATCTTCACTTTGGTATCAACATGTGTTTTGATAGACTAGCAGTCAGCAAAGTGGAATTTCTTCAACATTGTTTCCATATATTTTGATTGATTGATGAAGATTCCATCTACTGTTTTTTGGACTTGCACTACTAAAAAGAATGTGAGATCCCCCATTTCACTCATTTGAAATTTTGAATGCATAACGTCTTCAAAGTCTTTACAGAGTAGCTTGTTTATTGAGCCAAAAATGATATCATCCACATATATGTAGACCAGCAACATGTCTCTTCCTTTTCTCTTTCTTAAGAGAGTCTGATGATTCTTACCTCTTTCATATCCATGTTCAAGAAGGAAAGATAATTGAGTCTCATACCACATTCTTGGAGCTTGATGAAGACCATACAGGGCTTTGTCAAGCTTGTACACCCTGTGAGTGAAATCAGGATCTTCAAAGCTACCTGGTTGACTCACATAGACTTCTTCAGCCATCTTTCCATACAAGAAAGCACATTTCACATCCATTTGATAATCAGTAAACTTCATGGATGTTAAATATGCAAGAAAGATTCTTATTGCTTTTAATTTGGCTACTGGTGCAAACACTTCATCATAATCATTTCCTTCTTCTTGTGTATACCCCTGTGCCACTAGTACCGATAAGGTATTGTCCTTCGGGAAGATCTACCAGTTGCAATACTTCTTGTTTCTTGAACTGCAACAATTCTTTGTGTATTGCTTCAATCTAGCTATTGTCTTGAAGAGACTCTTTGATGTTTTTGGGTACTCTTTGACAAAGAAAGCATGAAAACAAAAAGATGTTTGCAGTACTTAACTTGCTTCTTATCACCCTTTTATTAAGTTCACTCATAGTGCTTTCTACAGGATGATTCTTGTGTATTCTAATTGTTGGAATTGAGTCACCAGCAATGGTTACATCAGGATTGGAGACATTCAGTTCATTATGGTGAGAAGCACCTTCATCTTGTACTGTTAGGGAGCTATGAAGATAATCAAACTCTGTTTTAGTGACTGCTTCAACATTAGCAGCACTTTGATTGCTCTCATCATTTGATATTGTTTCTGTTTCCACTAGAGGTGTAGCTTCATTTTGATGTCTGACTTTAGTTGATACTTCCTCTGAATGTGATGGGACCAGGCTTGGACCATCTTCAGTTGAAACACTTTGCTCTTGAGAAGGTTGTCTGACAGGATCAGCTTGGAGTAGGACATCTTCATTCAGTTGCTCAGTAGAGGTAAGAGGAATCAATGGAAAGTCATCTCTTCTCTCTACACATGAAGAAGGTTCAACTGAATGTAGGTTTCCTGCATCAAACAAGTGAAACTGATCAAAAGATTTTGTAAATGAGTCAATATCAAACAACCAGTCAAGACGATTTATAGATTTGGGAAATGAATGTTCCTTAAATTTTAGATCTGTTGATTCATCAATAGTGTTTAATCTAGGATTAAAGACTATGTAAGCCTTTGAAACAAAAGAATAACCTACAAATAATCCTTCATCAGACTTAGATGAAAATTTTCCAAAATAGTCTTGGGTGTTTAATATTGAGACAGGACTACCAAATGATTTGAAAAATCCAATAATTGGTTTTTTGTGGAACAAAAGTTCATATGGAGTCATGTTGTTTTCTTTTATAATTAGAGTTCGATTTTGCACAAACCACGATGTGTTAACTGCCTCTACGTAGAAGGTAATTGGCAGTTTAGCATCAGCTAGCATTTTTCTCACTGCTTCAATTAGTGTTCTATTTCTCCTTTCAGGTACCCCATTTTGTTGAGGAGTTCTAGCTGCACTAATTGATGAGCAATGCCTTTGGTTGTACAAAACGAACTCATGTCTTCGTTTTTAAACTCAGTTCCATTATCACTTCTTATTGTTTTGACCTTATGATCAAGTTGGTTTTAAATTTTCGTGATAAAGTCTTTGATTATTTGGGATGCCTCATTTTATGAAGTGAGAAGAAAACCCATGTAAATCTGGAAAAGTCGTCAATGATCACCAAACAATATTGTTTCTTTCTAATACTCATAACAGGAGTTGGTCCAAATGGATCTATAAGAACTAGTTTCAATGGAGTATTTTTTTTGTTCACGAGCTTTTGTTTGTGAGAAGATTTATGTTGTTTTCCTTTGAGGCATGCTGAACAGTGATCAAGAAAATGAAATCCTTTTTGGGGAAGACCATTGACATGGTTTCCTTTGACCAATTTGTTCATGTTTTTAAAGTTTGTGTGCCCCAAGCGTCTGTGCCAAAGCTGACTTTAGACAGAAGACATGTCTCTTCTATTGGTGTAGTAGAACTTAGGTTAAGACATAGGTGTTATTCTTCCTCGGTGTCTTTAGGACAACCTATTCTTCAGAAATCTGAAATCGTAGTTTTAGAGTGTAGCAATAAGTGTGGGTAAAGTGAGTTGCATATTTCTTGTCATAGATCTGAGACACGCTTAGAAGATTGAAGTTTTGTTGTTCACAGTAGTTCACTCAATAGAAGCTCAGCATCCTATTTGTCATAGATCCTTCACGAGTAAATCTTCCACCTTGTGTATATCCTCCGATTGCCACAATAGTTCCTTGTATATGCTTGAAGTCATGAAGGAGGGAACGATCTCCAATCATGTGTTGGGAGCATCCACTGTCCACGTACCATAAGCTGTTGGACCTATATGGATGACCCTGCAAGCATAAAAGAACTAATTAGCATATGGAACCCAAGCCATAATGGTCTTAGGTTTCCCGTTCCTATCCATTATGGTGACTTCTTGATACTTTCCTCTAAACTATGATGTAGAGAGAAATTTTCTAGGAGATTTCTCATAATATTTTGATTGTGTCATCCCATCAACATCGACAGATGAGTCAGAGGAATAATGAAACCTTTGGTGGAACCCAAACCATAATGGTCTTGGGTTTCCCGTTCCTATCCAGATGTATTGTGATTTTTCATATCACAAACTGAACAATATTTATTGAAATATTGTTTTTTGTGGAATGATTGTTCATGTCAAAAATAGAGCAGTATTGATTGAACAAGCACTCTTCTATTTTGTGAATAAACATTTCACATATGTCACAATACATATGATTGTTTCTTGGATCTAATTTTGCTTTAGTAGACTTAGTTGATTTACCCGTTCTTGTAAATCCAGGATAATCACACTTGAATCAAATCATGAAGATTATAAATCAAATATGATAATCACAATAAAACCCCAAATTGATCTTCAATTAGATTGCAAATGATTTGTTTTCAGGTAATCCCCCAATCTCTTGGTCATACAACCATTAACCTAATTCTAATTACAATTAGGCTACTTATAGTCTCCACTAATATTCGCTAGTTGCACTTAACCCCCTAGACTTAAGCTAATTAATAGATATTACATATAAACCATAAAAATGACTCAAACAAAGTAAATATATTTTGTTCACACAAATATATTTATTACAATACAACTCCTAGTCACCTAAATCTTCAATGTCTCCTCTCGGTTCTTCGTCTTGAATGTGTCAGGTTTGACTTTTGTGCTGACTTTGACCATGACGTTGGCTTTTGTTGACTTTGACTATGTTGATAATATAGACTATCTTGTACAGCTCCAACAATACTCCCCCTTAGTATGTCATTATCAACATCTTCAAACGAAAACAGCACCGAGAAGTCAACATTAGAAAGATTTTCAAATTGAAGCTTCTAAATCTCATGAGAAAGATTATACATCTCATAAGCTTCCCCTATTTATATGCTCTCCCTATTTATATGCTCCCCCTTTTTAAGTGCAACCTTTGTGAAGATATTGGAACAGCTTTTCCAAATCTCTAATCTTGAGTGCTTCAGAAGATGTAGGAGGAGGATTCCTAGCTTGGTATCTTCTGCAAACTTGAGGAACTAATTCTCTGATCAAGTACATTGTTCAACTCATGATTGGCCATCAATTACAGCAAATATCCAAAACCATTCACAAACACGATCGCGAAATTTCTAAATATATCATTTCATTTTAACAAAATAAAGTCGTGTTTATTTGTGTTTGAAAACAAGCAAACCCGTGTTCAGTTGTACGCAATTTATGTAAAATGCATGAAAAATAATAAAATTGTAACATCATAATATGGAAGACCAAAAAGAAATTTTGAAAAAAATTTATTATACTTTTTATTTTTATTATATACAATTATTAGAAAACCAATTTATCATTAAATTTTGATTTAACTTTTTTTTATCCGAGAACTGAATCCATCATGACATCACATCCTCAAGATATACTTTAGCACAAAGATGAAATTAATCATTGACAAGCAATAAGATCACACTGATACAGTCTTTGAATGATTTTGAAATTCTCAAATAGATCATAGTGATAGCTCATATGATTGTCCACTTTAACCCATGCCCTATCTTTTTCCACAAGCAACAAATGATTTGTTAAGGTTCGATTAAATACTTTAAAAGGCTAGGATCCAACAATCATTTGGCAAAAAACCCTCACCCAACCTCAGGATTTCTTGAATTTTGTTATGATCTTTATAGAGCAAGGCTTGTGC
This sequence comes from Flaveria trinervia, assembly GCA_025506515.1. NCBI lineage: Eukaryota > Viridiplantae > Streptophyta > Magnoliopsida > Asterales > Asteraceae > Flaveria > Flaveria trinervia. The sequence goes on from CM046441.1 coordinate 20,529,734, forward strand.
ATTAGTATGTAAGTGAATATCAATAGAATGTTGCATTTGTAGGATTCTATATGCCCAAGACATGTAGAATATTGATGCGGTTAGTACGTTATGATCCTAGTCGGGTTATACCCAATAACAAGCTTTGCAAACACAAACAATTATTTAATTGACGATATGATCATGCAATTAAATAACCACACCAAATTTAGAAAAAATAGGTTTTCTAAATAAGTTGCATATGAGACGGAACAACTTATTAGGATATTTTGTTCATGAATATTATTTGTAATGTTATTTAAGTAGGTTAGATAACATCAAATAATAAAAGGGTGTATAACTTATACAATTAAATGGTTAATTGTATAACTTATTAAGTGACTAGTTTATTCTATGTGTGTTTTGTTTAAGAGGGAAACCCCCTTTTGAACACATTTTTCGGCCGCCCCTTTGAAGGGGATTGCCCCTTTTCTTGCTTGAAAAACACACACAATAAGTTAGGTCCAACACTCAATGTTCAACTCTCAAGACATGCAAAATTAAAAACAAATCTCTCCTACGTCTCTCAAAGAACTCTCGGCACTAGCAGCAGGTTTTGGAGGATTTGAGTTGTTTTGGGTGGTGTTTCTTCCTAACAAGAAGGTGTTTTGCAATCAAGCTTGGGGTATACAAGCTTGAGAGGACCTCCTTTGGTGCGTTGGTTGATTTCTTGGACAACATCGTCTTCCATACTCGAAAATCTTGCTGTTGAAAGGTAGTTTATGGCAGTTTCTTCATAGTTGTCCATAATTTGTTGGTTGCTTTATCATAGTAAGCATCATTCACATATAAAAGATCCTCTTCTTCTTGGGTTTGATTAAAACTTATAACATCAAAGATAGTCTGGATTTTCAGCTTATAAGCAATGTTATTATGATTCCACTTCCGTTGCGTTTTTTAGAAGTTTAATAGGTTAAACTTAGATTACATCTTCTAACAAACCCTACAGCATTCTGTGATAGATTAACCATTTAGATGATTTGACATAACTTAGTCCAAAATGGTGAGAACTCCAGGTCTATACTCACGTTAACAAAAGAGATGACCATTTAATCATGTGCCGATCAGAGCTCCACATCAGTACTATTGTACATCAAAGGAGATTATCACTCCAGGTCAGTACTTCTGTACAGCAGAGGAGATTAGCACAAACACAAGACACATAAATACACCAAATGCAGGATCGATGTTTGTCACTTAATACTTTGTTTTCTCTCCAACTCACCTAGAACAACACTCGGGTTAAGATAGAATCAGTAAGAGTTGATCACAATATAGAAAGTAGTAAAGAACACAGGATGTAATTTTCAAAGAACTTTTATATATTGCTTCTCAACTCAATAATACAAGACTCTTACAAGCAAGTATGGAATGAGTTACAAAGAGAATCTATATATAATACGACCTACAGCCGGATATACTTTGATACTAGCTGGGATCCTATAACTAAAGCCTATACTACAACACTACAGTTTAAGATATCTCGTAGAAAGTCTTATCTGAGATTTGTTAGTCAGGACATGTCCCTGACTTACCTTTTGTCACCAACTAAAGTTGGTAACATGTACTATCATAAAAGGTGAACAGTGGAATAAAGTATGGTCAACTGCATGGCTCTTTGAGAAAACGCCATACAGTATTAGAGGTCTGCAGCGGAGTGTCAGAGACCATACTTGTGTCCACTGGTTCATAGCAGTGTCTTCTGAAGGTTAAATGGCTTTAGAAGAGTAAGTACTTCCGAAGCCACTTATACTTCGGAAGAGGCTACTTCTTCCAAGGCTTGGAGACTTCTTCTTTTCATCATACTTCAGAAGTGGTCTTCAGCTTATTCTTGTAAGACTTGAACTTCGGAAGTATACATTTGACTTCGGAAGTAGAGTTCTGTCTTCGGAAGTTGATTTTTCACTTTGTCTCCGGAAGAACTCTACAACCTTCGGAAGTTCCATGCTAAGCTTTGGAAGCCTTTGCATGCAACACCAAAATTATCTAAGTGATTAGTTTTGTTTGCATTAGCCTTCTTCTTGATCCAACAAACTCCCCCTAGGCTGATGCTACCAAAACTTCACTTGTTTCTACTTCTCAAAACTTTCAGCACCAAGGAGAGTAGATATTTGTCTGTCTCCTTGTTCTTCCCTGATATGGTGCTGAAAAGTTTGTATAGATCCTTGGTAGACAGAAAATCCAGTCTGTCACCTTGGACAACATGTACCGTCTATTGTTGCCCTTTGAAAAGAGTTAGTTGATGTGAATTGTAATCATATTCCCATCTAAATATAGGTTCCAATTCTAGACCCTCACCATGTGTAGAAAGGTAGTGCCTTTGGTAGGAGGTCTTTCCTTGTCTTCCTATCTTCTCAATCTCAACTCTTCTTCAATCTTGGCCTTTGCAGTTAGCTCAGCTAGATGAAGGCTGCTGAGATGATTTCTGATGAGTGCAGCATCTTTAGAGTTGGAGGGGTTGGTGAACGGCTTCTTTGCTAACTCAGCAATATCAAACCTGCTGGGGTGTAGCAGAGAGGTTGCATTAAGTCTATTGACTTCGCCATTCTCCCTTTCCACGACAAAGTTGTGAGAAGTTTCATCGAACCTCGAGTGGACTATTTTCTTTCTAGGAACAAGACACTGACTGGGAATCTTGTCCTCTTTCTTGGTGTCTAGCAAAGTCACCAATTTCCTTCGAAGTTTCTTCTCTTCATCATTTAATGAATCTGAGTTGACGCCTAGAAGTCTAGCTGCCTGGTCCAGTGTTCCTCTAGGTAAATCAAGAAATTGATCTCTTATGAGGGAACAAGAGGATCCATCAACATAGGAAATGTTGACAGAATCTTCATCACATAAGACTTCACTCAGAGGTGTGCAGTTGATGAGCTTGGTCTTGATTACCTTGAACTCCTCAAGAGAGTGATGTTAAGAAGGCTGAGGAGATGGTTTGGATGGTTGTTGGGTAGGTTGAGGTTCAGAGGTTCTAAGGAGAGTTTTAGGTTAGAGGATGGGAATTTTAAGTGGTTGGGGTGAGGAAGAGGATGTGGGTTCAGGGGTGAAGGGATCGGTTTTAATGGAGAAGGGTAGGGGTGAGGGTGAGGGTTGTGGTTGAGTGGTTGCAGTGAAGGTCATCCCCTTTACCCTTCTGTACATCTGTTTCTTCTTTCCAGTCGGATGTCAGCCTTGATTTCACTGACAATCCGTTAGAGTGTCTTCTCAGACATTGGACCCACCTGCCTTCCAGAAAAGCCATAGGCCTGAAGATAGTCTTTCATCCAGGCCTTTTCACTGAGCTTCCTCGTTGTAGTGTCCCTAGCCTTCTCCTCCTTCTTCTTCTCCTTTGTCTTTTCTCTTGTAGCCTTCTTTCTTTCTCCATTTGATCCTGCTCTTTATTGTAAGCCAGAGGATCATCTCATCATTGTGTGGAGAAAGTTCTTGAAGATTAAAGCCTCTGGAGAATAGGAATTTATCCCGTCTCTCCTCAACTACAATTCATCCTCCTTTTGCTTTTCTTCTTCTTTCTCCAAGGCCAACCTGGCTTCTTCTTCAAGTTTCAACCAGGTTGCCTTCTCTAGATTCACCAACTCCTCTAGTGGTAGCAGGAGTGTCTCCTCATTGGCAGCTCCTATTTGGATAAGCTGGTCAATGATCTCTTCCCTTTTCTTTTTGTTGACACCTCCTAATTGGTTGCAGCTGCTTTTGTGCTGGTAGCTAGCGACTTCTCAGTTGGAAGTCTTCCTTTCTTCTAAGTTTGTCAATCTTTTCCGCTTCCTGAAGCTCTTCTGCAGTCATCTTTCTTTTCCATTTATCCTTTGAAGAGCCTGACTGTGGTGTCTGGGATGGAGGTAGATTCAAAAAGTCCACACTTTTCACCTCATATAACATTTCAAGGATTGCATCTGTGATGATCAGTTCCTCGGACATTTTAAACAGTCCTTTCGCAGCTTCCATTTCAGCTTCGAAAGATTCAGCCTGTTCTTCCGAGGATTTAACTTCAGCTTCGGAAGTTGGAGGAGATGCAGATTTTGTCCCAACTGTTTCAATTGTTGGGCCATCAATCCCTATTTCCCCTTCGAAATGAATCTTAGGTTCCATGTGGACCTTAGTTTGACCAAATTCTTCCACAGTGGTAGAAGGTGCAGTCAGCCTCTGAAGCTCTTTACCTCCAAAATAAAGCATTGCAGCATCTGGGCTTGGCTTATCAGTGGAGGATCTCAACCGAAACTCAGTGAAGAGTCTGTAGAGATCGCTAAGTATCTTTGAGTCAATCTAAAGAATGACTTGAGATGGCTCAGACACAGTAATGATAGGAGTAGATGAAGTTGACGTTAAAGTATGGCTCTGTTGTGGGGTTTCAAGTGTTTGTCTCTAAACATTCTCCCTTTTTTTGGTAGCATCATCTTAAGAGCTAGATGAGCTAGAGGAAGAAGTCAATGAGACCTGAACTGGTGCATGCCTAACAGACCTCTCTGTCTGTTTCTCAACTAGTTTGGCCTTAAGATTGTCAATCTCAAGTTGCTGAGTGGCGGACCTTGCTTCTAAAGTCCTAACCAAAGATTCAAGGTTTGAGACTTTAGATAGAAGGTCGTGAATGAGGAGTTGCATGCTTCCTTCATCTTCTTTTGAAGAATCACGGGGAGATGAGGTAACAGACCTGGTATGTTCAGCCTCACCACCAGATGTGGTTTCTTGGCACCCTGGTTTCCCGTGCCAATGATGTCTCTTTCAGAGTCATCAAAGGGCTCGGTTGCCATAGATTCAGTGTGAGATATGTTACCACTCTCCATAAGGTCCATTGAGGCACCTTCTGTAGTGGCAACTGAATCTGCATGAGTCCTCTCCACATCAGTGGGACTCACCTCAGTTATAGGTTGCTGATGGGGGCTAGAGATAAGGGATTTCTCCGGGCTCTGTTGATCTTGAAGAGGGTGTTGTAGATCAACTTTATTGCTGTGAAGAGATGTTATCTCTTCATTAGTTTTGAAGAGAAGTTCAGTAAAAGATAGGGAGGTTAAGCCTACTGACCTGGGACCTTGATCAATGTCTACAGGCATTGAGCCTTTGGTGAGGCTGTCCGAGTTGGCTACTCAGAAGAGTGTAGATACTCATCCTGAGGGCTGGTGGTTTGGGTGTTGGGCTCCTAGGTTTGACACTGAGGAGACTGAAAACCCATATTGAGGTCAAAAGAGAAGGATGGAGAGACCTTAGACTGAGTGGGAGCCTATGTCTCCACTCTAGTATTTTTGGATTGAATAGGAGGGGCTTGTTCAATTAGAGTAGATTGAACAAGTGTTCGTTTAGGGCGTCTTTGATATGTGATGGTGAGGGGTGGAGAAGGCAGTGTTGGCATTATGGTGGTGGTTGCTCGTGTGGGTTCATCACCTGTGGGGTGAACAGGGATGTCACCAGGAGCTAGGCGCTTAATCATACCTGGAAGCAGAGTAGTGTACCTTCTAGTGAAGTTGGTGGACACCTTCTTCAATGTCTTGAAGATGGTAGACCGCATGTGGGGGAGAATCAGAGCAGCTACACAGACAAGCATGCTCTGGTCCAACTCACAGTTGATGATGTGTTGAATGAATCTAGGATACATAAAGAATGTCTCCCTTTATAGATTCCTAATCAGATTGGTGAACACAAATCGTGAATAATTAAAGTGTAGGCCTCTCACGAATCCATGAACTAAGCATCCTAGTTCATATGGGATTTGATCCCATCCCTCGGACTTGTTAGACAAGCAGTGAAGGACAACATGCAGGAGGAACTTCCAGTTGTAGGAGAAGTTGAACTTGTAGACCGTCGACCTGCTTATGTCTCCACCATATCCCATTAGGATGTAGGTGCTGTCCAAATCTGCCTTAGGGAATTTAGTAGGAGCTCCTTCATCATGAAGCTTGAGATGCTCCCTCATGAGTTGTTCAGTAATGATCAACTCCTCTCCACAAATGCTGGACCTTAGTACACGAATCTCATTTAGGGTTTCGGCTTGACCATTTCTCCAAAATTCGGCCATGTGGTTGGAGTAAACAGTGGGGTTAACGGTAAGAGCAGTGTAGTAAGGTGATTGGGTGAGAAAGGAGATGATTTCAGAGAAGTCAGCATCTCTTAAAGAATCAAGAAGTGCGACTTGGTTGTGCTGAGGGTTAAGTGCCATTGGAGAAAGGTGAATGTGGATGATTTTGAGCTTGGATAAAGTTGGAGAGGAGGGAAATTTCTAGGGCAGTAAAAATTGCAAGTAAGAAGATGAAATTGAATAGTCGAGATTATTTAAAAGAGGGTGGGAAGGCGGTAATGGGGGTTAGGATAAGGTGATGTGATGGTTTAGTGGATGAATTGATAGTGGCGGTAAGGTTAAAATTAGTTAAATAATCAGACGTCATTAACAAAGTCTTTGCTTTTTACAGTGTGGGGCCCAAGAGATTAACGTTACATAGTAGAATCTTTCTTCCGAATGTAAAACATTTCTCAAGGTAATTTGTCTTCCGAAGGCAATTCTTACTTCCAAAGCAAAAACTTTGCTTCCGAAGGTTAGAGTTGCTTTCCGAAGGAAGAGTTTGTAAACCTCGGAAGTAGATCTGATATGTAATCAATCGCTTCTTCCAAGACCAAAAGCTCTTCCAAGAAGAAAAATTATCCATTGAGAAATTATGCTTCGGAAGATATAAAAATAACTTCCGAGGGTTAATTTCTCTTCAGAAGAAAGTTACAGTTGGAAAATTTCAGAAAGACCTTTTGTAACAGGACTTAAATTGTATTGATAGAAAATATTACATATTTAAAGGTTTTCAAAAGAAGTGATCTAATCAATGTTTATCATCCTAATAGCTGTTATGAGTACTTAAATCTTTGCTCATCAAAAGCTTTGATGAACAAATCAACATATTATTCATTTGAGTCAACTTTGATTAGTTTAATCGTATTTTCCTCATGAATATCTCTAATGAAATGGTACCCGATGTCAATATGTTTTGTCTTGGAGTGCTTCACCGGATTTTCAGTAATGGAGATAGCACTGTTGTTGTCAATATGGATAGGAGTACTCATAAAGTTGAATCCATAGTCTGACATCTGATTCTGAATCCATAGCAGTTAAGCATAGCAGCTAGCAGCAACAATGTAATTAGCTTCAGCAGTTGATGTAGAGACACAGGATTGTTTCTTGCATTGCCATGAGATGATCCTTCCACCAAGAAATTGACAACCTCCTGATGTTGATTTGTTGTCAATATTGCAGCCACCATAGTCACTGTCAGAGTATCCATAGAGATTAAAATCCTTGTTTATGGGATATTAGAGACCTAGTTTAGGTGCTCCTTTGAGGTATCTGAGGATTCTCTTGACAGTAGCTAGGTGAGACACTGTGGAGCAACCTGATATCTTACACCAACGCAGGTAGCAAAGATGATATCAGGTCTACTGGCAGTAAGATACATCAGAGAACCAATATGATTACCTTATACTGATGTTGATCAGTATCCTCCCCCTCAAGGTCAGGACAGAGATTATGGTTTCTGGGTATGGTTGTCTTGGTTGGCTTGCAATCCTTAATTTCAAATATTTATAAGATGTCAGAGACATACTTAGATTGATTAATGAAGAACCCTTCCTTCATTTGCTTCACCTGAATTCTAAGGAAAAAGTCCATTTTTCCCATGGAACTCATCTCAAACTTTTTCTTCATAATGCTCTGAAAATCCTTACACATTTGGTCATTTGAAGAACCAATATGATGTCATCAACATAGAATTGAACGAGAAAGATGTCCTTTCTAGACTTTCTTATGAGAGTGTCTTGTCAATGGTACCTCTAGTGTAGCTGTTCTTCAAAAGAAACTGAGACAGAGTCTCATACCATATCCTAGGTGCTTGGTGCATCCCATATAGAGCTTTATCCAATTTGCACACATAGTTGGGGTGTTGTGGGTCTTCAAATCCTGGAGGTTGGAATACATAGACTTCCCTATCTATATCCCCATATAGAAATGCACACTTCACATCAAGTTAATAGACAGTGAAGTCCTTGGATGCAGCCTAAGCAAGGAAGTTCCTAACTGCCTCAAGTCTTGCAACTGGTGCAAGGACATCAGTATAACCTATTCCTTCTTCTTGGGTATATATTTGAACAACAAGTCTTGCTTTGTTCTTGATGATCAAGCCTCTATCATCACCCTTGGTTCTAAAAACCCATTTAGTGCCTATTGGTACTTGACCAGATGGTAGCGGACATAGGTTCCACACCTTCTGTCTCTTGAATTGAAGCACTCCTCTTGCATCGATTCAAGCCAGCTACTATCTTTTAAGGCATCTTCTACCTTCTTGGGTTCCATCTGGGATAGAAAGCATGACTACAAGCAGACGTTCCCATGATAAATCTATCCTTTTGTTCTAACACCCTTAGTGACATCCCCTATGATGTTCTCAGCAGGATGAGTGTTATGAATCCTAAGGCGAGGAATCACTTCCGGTTGCAGAGATAGATCTAGGTTGGACATATTCTGCTCAGGAACTGGAACACTCTGTCCAGCTGCTGTTTCAAAATCATTCAATGATGACTGATTGGATGAGTGAGAAACATCATTAATGGTTGGCTGTGACGTAGTATTAATAATTTCCTGTTCCTTCAAAACACTACTTCCTTTTTCCTGGTGTTGTGGTGGATCACCTGATGAGTTTTGAGGCTCGTTAAGTGATTCACTTGTAGAAGCTTCACTATTCCTTGATATGGTCAAGCTATCAGATCTGTGAGTGGTGGTAACTTCATTTATTGCACGTCTTGGAGAATTTGAACTAGGTTTTGGTAGCTCAAACAATTGATTATCAGCAGCAGCATCAACATCATTTTGAGCTAATGTTCCAACTGAAACATTCTCACAAGAATGTTTAGAATAGTTTGGAAACAATTCTAAATCAAAGATATGATCAGGACCATTCCCCCTAACACAAGGAGTGTGCTCATTAACAACTATATTGGATGACTCCTCAAATTGTTGATTCTTAATGTTGTATACTCTATAATCTTTGGAGCTAGAAGAGTACCCAACAAAGATAGCATCATCTGACTTTTTAGCAAACTTTGCTAAATTGAGTTTAGTGTTAAGTATGGTACACCTGCTGCCAAAGGACCATAGAAAGCCAATGAACGGTGGCCTCTTGTTCCATAGCTCATAAGGGGTTTTTCCATGGGGCTTAACTACAAGGACTTTGTTCTACACATAGCATGCACCTCTACCCAGAATGTAAGAGGTAGTTTTGAATCAGGTAACATAGTTCGAGCAGCCTCAATAAGTGTCCTGTTCCTCCTCTCAGCAACACCGTTTTGTTGAGGAGTTCTTAGAGCACTATATTGTCTGGCAATCCCTTTTGAGTTACAGAATGAGTCAAGAACGAAGTTCTTAAACTCAGTCCCTTGATCACTTCTAATGATTTTAACCTTGTGATCAATTTGATTCTCTATTTTAAGAATAAAAGATTTTAACGTTTCAGCAGTTTCATCTTTTGTTCTTAAAAAGAATAACCATGTGAATCTTGTAAAATCATCAACTATCACAAGGCAATATGATTTCCTTCCCATGCTCACTATACTTATGGGACCAAAAAGATCCATGTGCAATAAGTGTAATGGAGTAGTGATAGAGTTAACATATTTGGATTTGTGAGATGTCCTGTGTTGTTTCCCTTTTAGGCATGCAACACAGTTATCTTTGCAGAAAAACTCCTTTTTAGGCAAACCATGTACCAAGTTATTTTTAGCCAATTTATTCATTGTCATAAAATTTACATGACACATACATTTATGCCATATTGTTGACTCATCACTATCAGCTTTGGAAAGAAAGCATGATACTTCACCCATTGGGGAAGCATTGTTCATATCTAGCTTGTACATATCCCCTTTCCTCGGAGATCTAAGAAGCACCAATTCCGGTGGAATTGTCATCCCTGGTCTAAGGATAATGCACTCATGTTCTATGAAAAGCATTTAGTGCTTTTGATCACAGAATTGAGAAACATTTAACAGATTGTGTTCAAGCTGTTTGACAAAGTGAACTTTGTCAAACTTTAACTTACCACTGGATATACTCCCTCTGCCAGAAATATATCCTCCAGCCTCACCTCCAAATTGGACAGGACCTCCATCATAGTTCTGAAACTGGTGAAGGAGAGATCTGTTCCTTGTCATGTGCCTGGAGCATCCATTGTCTACAATCCAGACATTGTTGTTCTTGTCATATGGATGTCCCTGCACATAAGATGAGTTTCTTAGTTTTGTTTGGAAGCCCAAGCCTTGCTGGTCTTGGGTACTTCCAACGATAATGACATAATTGAACCAAAAGTCACGCATGGGGTTCAATAGAGGTCTTTGAATGTTGGACCAAAAGAAAAAATGAGCCAGATCAGAAAAAGCATTAAGTCCCACAGACATCAAAACAACTGAAGTGGTCTTCAATAGCTGAAGACAAACTCTGAAGACAAACTCTGAAGACAAAGTCTGAAGACAACAACGGAAGACCAAGTCTAAAGACAAAGTCTGAAGACAAAGTCTGAAGACAAAGTCCGAAGACAAAGTCTGAAGACAAAGTCCGAAGACAAAGTCCGAAGACAAAGTCTGAAGACAAAGTCCGAAGACAAAGTCTGAAGACAAAGTCTGAAGACAAAGTCTGAAGACAAAGATTGAAGACAAAGTCTGAAGACAAAGATTGAAGACAAAATTTGAAGACAACAGCTAAAGACAAAGTCTGAAGACAAAGTCTGAAGACAAAGTCTGAAGACAATAGCTGAAGAAAAAGTCTGAAGACAAAGTCTAAAGACAAAGTCTGAAGACAAAGTCTGAAGACAAAGTCTGAAGACAAAGTCTGAAGACAAAGTCTGAAGACAAAGTCTGAAGACAAAGTCTGATGACAAAGTCTGAAGACCAAGTTCTCAGAAGTTGTCACAACAGCTGAAGTAGTTCTTTCCAGTAGTTATGATGGTTTACTTTTCAGTAGTTTGTAATCAATAGTTTTATTTTATGTAAAACATCTCAAGTTCTTACACTTCAGATGTTATAACTTCAGTAGTTGTAATTTTAGCTTGTACTTAGCTTTTTGTGAAGGTGTCCTCAGTTGTTGTGGACATCTTCAGTAGTTTCGTCTACTTTCAGTTCTTTGTATAAATCAGTTAGCTGTCACTATCAAGTGACATCAGCTGATGTCACATTCCTTTATAAAAGGAATATTGACCTAATTTCTTGACAGCTGAAGCTTGTGCATGAATGAAAATATTCTCTTTGCAGAAACCTGTCTCTCTCTATAACCATAACTGTTTGATTGAATATTCATTTTATTTTTGCTTAAATTTCATCTAATTCTTGTTCTATTCCACTGCAAATCTTAATCTAATTGATCAAACTAGATCCCGATCCTTTCAAATGGTATTAGAGCGAGATTAATCATTGATTGATTTAACAATTGATCATTGAAACTGCTCTTTTGATATCTAAGTTTGATCAAATTAGCAAATTTGCAAGAATTAGCTATAGAGTTTGATTTTCTATTGCTTCCGGTGAATTAATTTGAGATTCGTCTTATTTCAAACTGAGTATTTGAGTTTTTGAGCTAGATCTGTTAAAATTTCATTGAACTGTTTGAATCGGTGAAAATGGCTACATCAATCAATGATCCTCACAATACTGGCTCCTCAACAAAGCCTCAGATGCTTGTTAGGAGTGAGTATAACATATTGCAACGCCGAATGCTCCATGACCTGTCTGTCAACAGCTCAGGTTGTTGGAAATCTGTGGTTCATGGACCATATAAGCCTATGGTGAGTAATGCGGAAACCAATGAGATGATTCCATAGAAGAAAGGGCAATACTCATATGAAGATCTGAAATTGTTTGAAATTGATGCTAAAGCCCATGGAATTCTGGCCATGGCACTACCTAATGAAATCTATTGTGGACTTATGCATCATAACTGCTCATGACCTCTGGGTTGCTCTGAAAGAACAATTTGGAGGAACTGATGAGGTCTTGGCAAATAATAGAGAGATCCTTGCCCACCAATATGAGACATTCTCTCATAGAAAGGGTGAGTCACTAACTCATCAGTTTGAGCGATTTTCCTGTTTGATATTTGAGCTGAAAATGGTTAAACATGAATATACAATTAGTCAGATGAACAACAGATTCGTCATATCCCTACCTGAGAGATGGGACACATATACTATAGTCCTACCCTCCAGTGCAAATCTAGACAATCTATCTCTCACCCAACTTCATGGGAAACTGTTAACATTTGAAAGAGAGATTAGGAAACTGGCTTCATCTGGGAAGTTCACTCATGATTTTGTACCAGGGAATACTGCTCTGGTCGGTCATGAGTCAGAATATGCTGCATCAGAAAGTTCTTATGATGAGCATATAGATTTCTCTTCAAACAGTGGAGATCCTGCTTTTGTTGGTGTTGATAGTGATTCAGGGTGTAGTAGTGATAATTTGTGCTTTTTGATGGATGATTTGAAAGGAATTGTTGATGATGATCTGGAAGAGATGGATATTTTGAGCCAAATGGCATTAATCAATATCAGATCTCAAAATTTTTACAAAAGGACAGGTAGAAAATTTTTTGGTCTCTCTGGAAAAACCAAAGTTGGTTTTGACAAGAGCAAGTTGAGGTGTCTCAAGTGCCATAGACTTGGAAATTTTGCAAGAGAGTGTAGATCATTGGATCAAACTCTTTTGCACCCTTTGTGACATTTCCATGCAATAGCTCACAAAACAAAGGGCAACATTCTACCAGTTCTGGTCATCATTCACAAATTCAATCATCTCCTGCATATTTTTTCCCTCAAGGTCCAATGCCATATCCTTATCCTTGTTTTTACATACCTCAGTCCAGTCAGGTTCCAGTACCCATAGCTCAACAACCACATGCCTTACCTGAGCCTCAACCATCTCAATCAAATCAACAATCTCAATCTCAATCACATCAAAGCTTTTTCACACCGGGAGTTGTTGACTGGAGTAGCTTACCAGATGATCTTTGTGGTTATCCTGAACAATGTTTTCTGGTGCTGGTCAACATGGTGCTGAAAATCCTTTTGGAAATCTTGCTCTTATGGCCCTGGAGTCTACTGATGGTTCATGCTCAAATGATTCATCATCATAGGTACCACAGGTATCTTCTGAGGCTAAGGCCAAGTTATGAACAGAGTCATGCATAGTTGCTTTTGTCTCAATTAGAGAAGCAAATGTAGCTTTAATTAATCAAAATCTTGACCTAGAGAAAGTGATTTCCAAAAGAAAAGCTGAGTTTGAGTCTGTCTTAAATGAAAAAGATGATGAGATTTACAAATTAAAATGCCAAATCACTGATGAAAAGGCAAAGGTAGAGGTCATTTTAGAGAATCATAAGAATCTCAAAGAAACACTTGCAGCTACTCAAGTAGAGTGTGAACGCTGGGTAACATCCTGCAAGGGGTTTGAAATGCTTCTCAGCAAGCAAACAACTTCAAATGTGAAGTTTGGGATTGGGTATAATCACACTGTACCTCCTACAGATTTTACTCCCAAGATAGAAGTAAAATCTGAAGGTGAAAGCAATTCCAAACCACATCATCATGTGTCTCATCCTCAAGTGATAATCCAAAATCAGAGGAGGAAGTCAGTATTAGTACCTCAGCTAATCAATCTGCTGATGGTCTCACTGCTAATAAACACATGATCAAAGAAAAACTAAGCACTTCAGGTGTTGTCTCACAAAGTATTCAAAGTACTAAAGGGCAAGTAACAACACCTGAAGAGCATTTCAAACTTAATGAAAACAAACATGGTTTGACAACTGCTGAAGAGTCTATCAGGAAATCCAAAAGTACTGATAGAAAACTTCTGGAGAACAAATCTTCAGTTGTTACAAATCCTTTAGTACTAACATAAGTACTGAGAGGAAGAAAGTACTGAAGAACACACCTTCATAGTTTCATCTTCTTCAGCAGTTGAACAACAGAAGATGAAGAAAAAGCCATGTGAAATATGTGGTCTATTCAATCATCTCACTGATGAATGTTGGTACAAAAAGGGTTCCAAATTCAACAAAGATAAAATCATTAAAAAGAAAATTAATAAAATGAAAGATGAATTTGAAACCAAGTTTGTACCACAAACATCTCAAACTGATAACCCAAAGTTCTTACAAAAATCTAAAAAGAAGGAAGGGGTTTATCATAAAACAACTGAAAGTATTCCTCGTGGAATTTCAAAACACCAGACTAAGTCTGTGTCTTTCAAAAAGGAGGACATGGTGAGTCACAGGAACCAATCAAAAACAAGTACTGATGTGTCTGCTGAACTGAAGGCTTTAACAACCAATCAGACACAACTTGCTATGATGGTTCAACATCTGTTGGGGAGAGTTAACCAAATAGATGTACCTGTGATTAAACCACTGAAAACGAAAACTAAGCCAAAATCAAAGGAATCCTTTTCAGCATCATCTCCACCTTCAAAGGTTGTTAATCATGACAAATCAGTTAGTATAAAATCTATTGATGAGAATAGACCCAAAACCAAAATGGTTTGGGTCTCAAAAGCTAACTAGTTTCTTATGACAAATGCAGGGTTCTTCAGCATGCCATAGAAGCATGTGGTATGTGGACAGTGGAGGATCTATGCATATGACAAGGAGCAGTTCTCTTCTTCATGACTACTCTCAAGGAAAGAAGGGATTTGTATCCTTTGGTAATGATGCTAAGGGTTACATCATCGGAAAAGGCTTTGTGTCAAATGGTGAGATAAGATTTGATGATGTTAACCATGTGGAGAATCTCAAGTACAACTTGTTGAGTGTCAGTCAAATGTGTAATAAAGGGCATGTTGCACTATTCACCAGCCACAACTGTCAGATTCTGTCTTCTAATGTTTTGAGAATGATTGACAAGACATTGGATGAATATACTCTCCTGAAGGCCAACAGGATTGGAAGAGTATATGCCTTAGACTTATCAAAGAAAATTGATCTAAAAGGCCATCCATGTCTGTTCTCCAAGGCCTCTCCTCAGGAATCTAAACTATGGCATAGAAGGCTTGGTCATGTGAATCTTAAAAACATGAACCAGCTTATCCATCATGGTTTAGTGAGAGGTCTGCCATTGAAGGAGTTCAATTGTGATGACAACTATTCTGCTTGTTTAAAAAGAAAGCAACACAAAGTATCATTCCCTCCAATAGAAGACCCAAAGTCCATCGCCTGCTTGCAATTACTGCATATGGATCTTTTTGGTCTAGTAAGAGTGATGAGAATGGTAAAGAAAAAATACTGTCTCGTAATTATGGATGATTATTCAAATTTGTATGGACCTTCTTCTTACATTCAAAAGATGAGGTTGGTCAAATCATCATCTACTTTGTGTTGTATGTGGAAAAGTAGTACTCCTTTCCAGTCAAGTGTGTGAGGAGTGATAATGGCACAGAATTTAGAAACCACACACTTGATGAATTCTATTTATCTAAGGGAAACAAGAGTCAGTATAGCATTCCAAGAACTCTTGAACAAAATGGAGTGGTGGAGAGAAAGAACAGGACCCTTATTGAAGCCGAGAGGTCAATGTTGGCTGATTCTGGTTTGCCACTAACCTTTTGGGCTGAAGCTGTCAACACAGCTTGCTATGTGCAAAAAAGAGTGTTAGTAAATCAGAGGTTGATAAAGACTCCATATGAAGTGTTACATCATTTGGCCCCTCTGATTTCCTTTTTAGAGCATTTGGGTGTCCCTGTTACATTCTTAACACAAAGAATCCACTTCACAAGTTTGAATCAAAGGTGGATGCAGGGTACTTTGTTGGGTATTCATCTACTTGCAAGGCATACAGAGTTTTTAATTGCAGAACAAAGATAGTTGAAGAAACCTTGCATCTAAAGTTTAATGACTCTCCAAATGAAAAAATCCCACAAAACCCTGTGGAGTTATTTGATTTGGACATACTGCAATATGTTCCTTATCAATCTCCAGCTATTGTAGATTCTGTGAATCCATCACCTCCTACAACTAGTCATCCTTCTGGTGGTACAAATGCAAGGTTTAGTGATCACCTGCCTGAGTCTACTAAACTTGATGTTCCTATAGCTTGAGCAGTTCCATCCACAACAAATGCTGATGAGATCTCTGAATCCTCTACTTCATTTGAATCGCCATCTCATTCTAGGTTTCAAGAGTCTGGATCAACATCTATTGCTGTTGAATCTCCTACAAACACTTGCACAGATCTTATTGAGTACCAAGAACTGAAGAATCACCCCATGTCTCAGATCATTGTTGACATCAATGCTGGTGTTTCAACTAGACGTCAATTGTCCAATTTCTGCTTTTATGCTCTCTTCATCAGTCAGCAAGAGCCAAAGAACTATCATATTGTATTAAGAGACAATGGATGTGTTGAAGCCATGCAACTTGAGCTTCTTCAGTTTCAAAAGCAGCAAGTGTGGGAACTGGTTCCTCTACCCCAAGGTAAGTGTGCAATAGGCACTAAATGGGTGTTTAGGAATAAAACTGATGAAAAAGGTCAAATTGTCAAGAACAAGGCCAGACTGGTTGTACAGGGGTTTTCACAAGAAGAAGGTATTGAGTATGATGAAACCTTTGCCCCTGTAGCCAGGAGGCAATCAGATTGTTCTTAGCTTATGCTGCTTTCCATAATCTTAAAGTTTTTCAAATGGATGTCAATAGTGCATTCTTATATGGTAAAATAAAAGAAGAAGTTTATGTGTGTCAACCACCAGGTTTTGAAGATGATAAACATCCAGATTGGGTGTATAAACTTGATAAGGCTCTTTATGGGTTAAAACAAGCTCCCAGAGCCTGATATGAAAGACTGTCTAACTTTCTTCTTCAAAACAGTTTCTCTAGAGGCTCCATAGATAAAACTTTGTTCATTAAGAAGGAAGGCATGCATAAGCTCCTTGTTCAAATTTATGTAGATGATATTATTTTTGCATCCTCTGATCCATAGTTGTGTAATGCCTTTACTAAGTTGATGCAAAAAAAGTTTGAAATGAGTGCCATGGGAGAATTACAGTTCTTTCTGGGTTTGAAAATCAAGCAAATGGCTAATGGAACTTTCATTCATCGGTCAAAATATACAAAGGATCTGATGAAAAAGTTTGATTTACAAAATTGTAAGCCATGTTCTACTCCCATGTGCAGCACCACACAACTGGATCCTGATCAGAAAGGTAAAGCAGTATGTGCTACACATACTGCTTCTAGACCAGACATTATGTTTGCAACTTGTGTCTGTGCTAGATTTCAGGCTGCACCTAAAGTATCCCATATGATTGCAGCCAAAAGGATCTTTAGATACTTGCAAGGAACTCAATCTCTAGGACTTTGGTATTCCACTGGGCACTCTTGCAAATTAGTTGCTTTCTCTGATAGTGACTATGCAGGGTGTAAATTAACCAGAAAATCAACCTCTGGTGGATGCCAATTTCTAAGCAATTGTTTAGTTTCTTGGCAGAGTAAGAAACAAACTTCAGTTACTACATCCACTGCTGAAGCAGAGTACATTGCTGCTGCAAGTTGTACATCTCAGGTACTCTAGCTTCAGAATCAATTACTGGATTATGACATTATAGAGACTAAGACTCCTTTACTGATGGACACTGCTTTAGCTCTTTGTATTGTTAAGAATCTTGTCTAGCATTCTAGGACCAAACATATTGAGATCAGACATCATGTTATCAGGGATTGTTATGAAAAATGTCTGATAGATCCAAAGTTTGTTCCTAGTGTTGATGAGCTTGCAGATATATTTACTAAGCCTTTGGACAGTGAAACTTTCCAAAATCTAGTGCTAAGGCTTGGTATGCTGCAGCTAGAATGATTTGACAGCTACTGATGATCTCAGTTCACAAGTACTGATGAGCATTAGTATACAACTATCAAAATTTAGTACTGATAAGTTATTTTATCATCAGCAGTTTTTGTAACTACTGAAGACTAAATTACTTAAAAGTACTGGAGTACTTTATTTGTTGAAAAGTATTGATGTAGTTACAACTACTCATGTGGTTACATCTACCGATGTCTGTTCTAACTATTAAGCACTGATGACCGATGAAACATTGAAAATCAGATAGTCTGCTGAGTAAGTGTTAAGGTCAATGAAACAACTGAGATCTGTGAATTGACGACAACAACTAATGGGAAATTTTACTCTCCAATTGTTTCAAACAACTGTTGTTTCATTTCAAAACAACTGAAGCCAAAACCAAGTCTTTAGTTGTTTACAACATCTGAAAGTTAAAACCATGTTTTCAGTCGTTTTCTAACAACTGATGACTAACACCAAAACTTTCAGTTGTTTTCTTTCAGCCGTTTCATAACCTATAAATACCTAACCCTAACTTCAAACTTTTCATAAGTCATTTTTAGAACTTTCATCTTCCATTAATGACGACCATTCAAATCAAACCACGACACAACTGTGTTGCCTACCTCACAAAATTGGCCTTTTGGACTAAGTTTGATGCTACCATTGATCTAATGGTTGATTCCTCGTATCAAACGGCTTTTCTTCTGAATCCAACCATCTATCCCGACACCCTTCGCTAATGCTGCCACCTGTCGTTTGTAAACCAGAAGAAGGTGGTCATCACTCCTGCTATCATTCGCCAAATCCAAGATCTAAATGATGCCACCTTTGTCACCGAATACCTGAAGAGCACCACTGATCTATCATTCATCAACCATGGTTATGAGGGCAACCTAAGTGCTACCACCATTCTGAAGAAGCACTTCAATGATGTTGAACGCCTAATCATTCATATGATCAATGTCTGCCTTGCCCCCAAATCCTCTTCATGGGATCAAATGTCATCCAGGTGGCAGCAGGTATTCTATTCTATCCTTGAACGCCAAAGCTTAAATTTTTCTAAAGCTATATTTTTGGAATTAAAAGATCTGGCAATGAAACCTGTGGCTAACATATGGATATTATATCCAAGGTTTCTTATGGCCATAATCATTAATCAATTAAAATCTGATGGCCCTGTTGGCGTTGGAGTCCCTGCTGTGGTAGTTTTGCCTGAGGTATACTCTAGGCACAACTCTGACCCACAACTCAAAGAGGCTGCCAAACTGCTAAAACCCAAGTAGAAGGAACCCACAGCCTCATCCTCCAGATCCAAAGTCCCTTGCAAACCACAATCCAAACAAACCAAAAAGGCTACTTAGGGATTTGAGTCCCCTGATGATGCCCCTGCAACACAAAGGCAGGATGAAACTACTGGTAGTAATCCCCCTATAGTTTCCAAGACTCTACCAGCTGAAACCACTCAGGTATCCTCTCAACAGGATCCTGATGCAACCAAAAATGGGGAAACAACATTACTGGAATCTCTCTCACATGAGAAGATTGCCATTGAAGAGCACCATTCACCCCGGGTGCAATCTTTTTCACACTTATCTCCCATTGAAGCCACCCCTACAAGCCCAACTGTGGTTATTTCATAAGTGATGACTCAACTACATTCCTTTACGCCTCCCCAGAAACCTATTACCATTAGGAAAACCTCAACAGTTGAGGGAGAGGATTATAATATGGCTGATAACCCACAGCACAGGGATTACAGAGTTCAATCTCCCCATGTAGAGGAGGAGATTAGAACATCTTGTGAGGCTTCCTCTTCTCCTATTTCAGCACATGAACAGGATAAAGGTGGTATCATCTCTAAGACCTCACCAGAGGCAACTGCCAGTGAAGGACATAATCCTGAGGCAGGAAGTCCCTAGTTCCAAGAAATAGGGGCACATGTGAATACTGATCTACACTCAGCACATGTTCATCCTGATTTAATCAGGAGGTCACATGATTCAGCAAAGACTGATGATGACCTGGGCTTTTTCTTTGATGTTCTAGCCCACAACACCATTCTTGAGGCTAAGGTATGCAGACTACAAGAACTGCTTGCCAAATTGTCACAAGAATCAAGTCCATCTGCCCAAATTCACCCATAGATGGCAGCTTCTTCTGAAGCTCTCCCAAACACTGAGCCACTCCCAACAACTATGCCACCAACCTCTGATTCAGGCACCATTTCTCAGGGACAGAACCCCTCTGAGCAAATGGTTGCTGCCTTTCAATCCTCCTTACCTCTCATCACTTCCATCATCACTAACATTGTGCATCAAGCCATTGATGAGAGGCTTTCTTCAAATTTTCAAACCTTAGTTGATGATGTTGTTTCTAAGAGAATTTCTGACATTCAAATCCCTGAACACAATGCACCCAAAAGGGGGAGTCTAAGTCAGTGAAAGCAGACAAAAGAAAAAGAGTTGAAGAGGAAGAAGAAAAAGAGAAGAAAGAAAAGGAGATGATCACATACAAGAGAAAGAAGAGTGCTGAACAGACTGAAGATGAGAAAAAATTAGAAGAACTTATCAAAGAAGCTTATGAGCAACATAGCAGATCTATGGATAAGATCATTGATCAACTCTTCAGATAAGGTTTTGACACAGCCAAACTTGACTCTGAAATTAGAAGGCTAGAGATTCAAGAGATTGAGCATAGATGGGCAAATTGTAGTGAGAAAGAGAGGGAAAGGTTAGAAGCTATGATAAGATTCATATCAAAGCATTTGGGAAGATCAATCACTAAAGTGAAGTCATGGTCCAGAGACAGTATTTTGGAGATAACCACCAGAATCTGTTCTTCTGAAGTATTCAACAAAGGATTGATCATAGAAGCTCTTGATGAAGCTGGTGCTAGGAAAAGGTCTGATATGGCAAAGTTATCCAAAGCCTCACTCACAACCAAGATGCTAGAGCATCCTGTACAATCTCCCACACCAAAACAATCAACTTCACAACCCTCAAAACCAACTCCTTTACCCAAGAAACCTACTGAAACCACTACCAATGATGCACCCAAGAGGAAGAGAAGGGTGTTGAGGATGGAAGAAGAAGAAGATGATGATGAGGATGATAGTCTGCCAATCTCTCATGTTCTTAAAACAAAGATGCCTGAGCCCAGGAGTCAACCAACAACAATCACACCTGACATCCAAAGGAAAATGGTAAAAGTCAAACTTGAAGAAGAAGAACAGCACAAACAACATGATGAACAGCTGTTAAGGATGGTTGATAAAGAGTTTCCTAAGTCTTCATCCATACAAGCTATGAAGAAACATGCTCAGAGGTTGTATGCTCTCAGATTCACATTTCAATATCAGAAAGAGAGAGTGAGAATTTGGCCTGACCCTAGAGTAAGTGACAGAATTCGTAAAAGGAATATTCCAAGTTGATACAATGGCCAAGTAAAGAAGACTGTAGATGCTGTGATACTGCTGGCCATTATAGTGTCACCCTGGAAAATCCTTGAAGACTTCAAAAGAGCTTACAAGTCTAAGATGACTCCACAAACTTTACTAGAAAACAAAATGGTGAAGAAGGGGTTGATCTACAAGAAGCTTGAAGAATAAGAAGAAATGAGCTCCAGTTGTTACTTGAATGCACTCATCCTGATGAGTTTGCATACAAAGAAATAACTACTGTAGAGATAAAGAATGGAAAGAATGTTAAATACTTATCAGAGTACTATGGGCCTAGGTTCTTCTTTGAAAGTAAAGCTGAAGAACTCACAATGGAAGAACAAGTTGTATTCCTTGAGGCCTATGTTAGAGAGTCTTATAGACTCATCATTGGGAAGTAGGTCTCATGGATGAGGTAATAGCTCTGTGTCCAATTCCCTAAGATAGAGTTCCCATTCATCCTTTGCCAATCAAACTTTCTAAAACCTCTTCCCTGGCCTGAGCTTAATTTGGTGATTTCTGAGCTGATCCAGAAAATGTTTCTGCCAATAAGTGGGACTTCAATAATCTTAAAGGTTTTTGCTGCATTAGTTCAGGGGGAGTTTGTTGGACCAAAAGAACCAATGAGCCAGATCAGAAAAACCTTTAAGTCCCACAGACATCAAAACAACTAAAGTGGTCTACAATAGCTGAAGACAAATTCTGAAGACAACAGCTAAAGACTAAGTATAAAGACAAAGTCTGAAGACAAAGTCTGAAGACAAAGTCTGAAGACAAAGTCTGAAGACAAAGTCTGAAGACAAAGTCTGAAGACAAAGTCGGAAGACAAAGTCTGAAGACAAAGTCTGAAGACAACAGCTGAAGACAAAGTCTGAAGACAACAACTGAAGACAATAGCCTAAAGACAACTGCTGAAGACAAAGTCTGAAGACCAAGTTCTCAGAAGTTGTCACAACAGCTGAAGTAATTCTTTTAAGTACTTGTGATGGTTTACTTTTCAGTAGTTTGTAATCAGTAGTTTTATTTTATGTAAAACTTATGAAGTTCTTACACTTCAGATGTTATAACTTCAGTAGTTGTAATTTTAGCTTGTACTTAGCTTTTTGTGAAGGTGTCCTCATTTGTTGTGGACATCTTCAGTAGTTTAGTCTACTTTCAGTGTTTGTGTAAATCAGTTAGTTGTCACTATCAAGTGACATCAGCTGATGTCACATTCCTTTATTAAAGGAATGTTGACCTAATTTCTTGGCAGCCAAAGCTTATGCGTGAATGAAAATATTCTCTTTGCAAAAACATGTCTCTCTCTATAACCGTCACTGTTTGATTGAATATTCATTTTATTCTTTCTTAAATTTCGTCTAATTCTTGTTATATTCGCTGCAAATCTTAATCTAATTGATCAAACTAGATCCCGATCCTTTCATTGAAGAAGAGGTTTGGGCTGTAACATCTTCCTTGATCTTCCAGTCCATCCTTTTGTTGATCTTAGAGGATGAGCTTGTTGAAGCTTTTACAGCATGGCCATGTTCCGAAGCTTCTTTCTTTTCAGAAGAAGCCTTCACCACCTTTTATTCTGAAGCAGTCTTCTTTTGGGGAGGTTTCAAGGGAGCTTTCTTGTTCTTCCGAACCTTAGAAGCTTTTGCTTCCGAATCCATTTTCCCTTCAGAAAAAAGATTTTCTTCCGAAAGCAACCTTGCCGAAACTAGCTTTACCCTTTTCATCACTTGAACCGTTTGAAAAGGTCCAAATGTGAAACCTTCCTTGACTCCTTCTTTTATAACATTATTTGCATAATGTATGCTTGCAGGATTGTAGTAACAATCTTTTGCCATGTGGTTTTACAGACCACACATTATGCATGCAATGTTAGTTCTTTAAGAATGTGAGGGTTGTTGTTTCTTAGGCTTCTTATCTTCATCAGTAACTTTTCCCTTCAATTTCTGATCCTTTGGCAGGACAGGAGTGCTGGTATTACCTTCCTTTCCTGAACCAGAAGTACCAAACACTTGGAATCCAGCTGAGATAAAGACACCCTTCTGTTTTGGGTCAATCTTCAGCTTAGACTTAGCCACTTTCGTAGTAGTTCTTCTAGTAGCTTTGGCTTTGCTTCTTTTGGCCTTAGTGGTTAGGATTTGTTCTTCACAGGAGGAGATGGGTACATCTACCTGTTCCTTCCCTGTGGTGGCCACTATTGTTGCTTCATCCTTCAACTCTAGTGAGGAAGGGTCAGGAATTGGAACCTCTTGCTCCTTAGTACCACATCTAGGCTATCTAATACACTCATAGGAGTGTGGTGGAGCAATTTCATTGGTTCCCAACTCTCCTTTGTTTTGATAACAGAGTTTGGAATAGGAGGATGATGCAAGAATAACTTGGAAGTTTTGCTCAGAATAGCATGCTTCTTGGCCTAAGCCTCAGCAATGACAAGTTGGGCTTGAGCCTCAAACAATTTGGATATCAGGTCTTTGATTTGAGGCTTGTAGTTGGTGTGTTCATGTTTTAAAAGAGACACAGTTCTCTAACTCCTCAATTTTCTTTTGATAGTCAGATTCAACTCTTTTAAAATCAGATTTTAAGATGTTTAAAGACTCAATATCAGATATGATTTCCATATTGTAGTCCTGATAGAGTTTAACTTTAGCTATACAAGCTGGAGTGTAGAGATGTTCATATACCTGGGCATCGTCTGTTTCAGCCATGAGGGCTTGAGCATGAGTCACATCCTGTACCATGAAGCTCCAGTCAACTCTTGAGCCATTACAGCTTTTTTAGTTGACTTCTCAGTGGGCTTTGAGGTTGAGGGATGTGTGGAGGCCTGTGAGGTACCCAGAGTAGTCTTGGGAGCCTTGCATTTCCTTGCAAAGTGACCTAGTTGGTTACAGTTGTAACACTTTGCCTTGGTCTTGTCAAACCCAAACTTGCTGGCAGTTAGGTTTTGAGGGAAATGCCTTTGTCATGGTTCCCATCTCTACCTCGGACTTGTTAAGGGTCATTTGAGTAAGTGGGTTGTAGGGAGGAGTGAAAAACAGGTTGATTTGGATGGTTAGATCACGTAATCAAGAACCTGAGAAGCTCTGATACCAATTGCAGGATCGATGTTTGTCACTTAACACTTTGTTTTCTCTCAAACTCACCTAGAACAACGCTCGGGTTAAGATAGAATCAGTAAGAGTTGATCACAATATAAAAAGTAATAAGAACACACGAAGTAATTTTCAAAGTACTTTCATATATTGCTTCTCAACTAAATAATACAAGACTCTTACAGGCAAGTATGGAATGAGTTACAATGAGAACCTATATATAATACTACCTACAGCCGGATATACTTTGATACCAGCTAGGATCCTATAACTAAAGCCTATACTACAAGACTATAGTTTATGGTATCTCAGATAAAGTCTTATCTGAGATTTGGTAGTCAGTTAATGTCCCTGACTTACCTTTTTTCACCAACTAAAGTTGGTAACATGTACTATCATAAAAGGTGAATAGTGGAATAAAGTATTTTTGGACCAAAAGAACCAATGAGCCTAATCAGAAAAACCACTAAGTCCCACAACATTACAACTGCTGAAGAAGATCACAACAGCTGAAGACATCAGCTAATCACAAAGTACTGAAGACAAAGTCTGAAGACAAGAACTGAAGACTACTACTAAGACAAAGTCTGAAAGTAAAATACTGAAGACAAAGTCTGAAGCTATCAGCTGAAGACAAAGTCTGAAAGTAAAAGTCTGAAGAACAAAGTCTGAAGAACAAAGACTGAAGACCAAAGTGATCAGTAGTTGTCACAACAGCTGAAGTTATCAACTTCACTAGTTGTGATGGTTTCCTTTCAGTACTTGTAATTATTTTCAGTAGTTTAGTTTCAGTAGTTTTATGTTTCTTGTACTTGGCATTCTCTGAGATGTAATCAGTTGTTGAGAACATTCTCAGTAGTTTGCATAGTTTCAGTAGTTTGAATAATTCTGTTAGATGTCACTATCAAGTGACATCAGCAGACGTCACATATCCTATATAAGGAATGTTGACCTAATTGTAAGGTGTGACATTGAGCCACCACGAAAGCATATGAATGAAATATCTCTTTTGCAGAATACTCTTTTTCTATAACCATTTACTGTTACATTGAATATCAGTTGTGTTCTTGCGAATTATTTAATTCGTTGTTTGAATTTCCGCTGCTATACTCTCTAATCAATTAAACTTAGATCACTGATCCTAACAAATGGTATTAGTGCCTGGTTAATCATTGATCGATCTAACAATTGATCATTGAAACTGCTATTCGATATGTAATTTTGATTGAATTAGCATATTTGCAAGAATTGGTTATAGATCATTGAATTTCTGCTGCTTGAGTTTATCTGCTTGAGTTTTCTCTTGGTTCATATTGAGTTTGTTGTGTTTTGCACTAAATCAGTTAAAACTGAATTGAATTTGGTTGAATCTGAGAATGACTACTCCTTCTAATGACCATCACAATACCAGTTCCTCAACCAAGCCTCCGATGCTGGTTAGGATTGAGTATAACATATGGCAACGAAGAATGCTTCATCACCTATCTGTTAACAGTTCAGGTTGTTGGACATCTGTGGTACATGGTCCACACAAGCCTATGGTGAACAATCCGGAAACCAACCAAATGGTTCCAAAGAAGAAGGAACAATACTCAGATGAGGATCGAAAATTGTTTGAGATTGATACTAAAGCGCATGGAATTCAGGCCATGGCACTGCCGAATGAAATCTATTCTGGGCTTATGCATCATGAAACTGCTCATGACCTCTAGAATGCATTGAACGAAAAATTTGGTGGAACAGATAAGGTCTTACCAAACAACAGAGAAATCCTTGCCCAACAATATGAGACATTCTCTCATAGGAAGGGTGAGTCACTGACTCAATAGTTTGAGCGTTTTTCCTGTTTGATCTCTGAGCTGAAAATGGTCAAACATGAATACACTAATAGTCAGATGAACAACAGATTCCTCAGATCACTGCCTGAGAGATGGGACACATATACCATTGTCCTACGCTCCAGTGCAAATCTGGATAGTCTATCTCTCACCCAGCTCCATGGCAAACTGCTTACATTTGAAAGAGAGATATAGCAGAAAAGGAAATTGGCATCATCAGGAAAGCTCACTGATGACTTTGTACCAGGGAACACTGCCTTGGTTGGTCATGAGTCAGAATATGCTGCATCAGAAAACAATTATGATGAGCATATAGATTTCTCCTCAAACGGTTCAGATCATGCACTTGTTTGTGTTGACAGCCAGTCAGGCTGTAATAGTGACAATTTGTGTTTCATTATGGATGATTTAAAGGGTATTGCTGATGATGACTTAGAAGAGATGGATATTCTGAGCCAAATGGCCTTGATTAATATCAGATCTCAAAAGTTATACAAGAGAATTGGTAGGAAATTCCCAGGACTCTCTGGCACAACCAATGTTGGTTTTGACAAGAGTAAGTTGAGGTGTCACAAATGCCACAGGCTTGGACACTTTGCAAGAGAGTGTAGATCATCTGGATCTAACTCCTCTACACCCTTTGTGACTTTTCCAAGCAATAGTCCACAAAACAGAGGGCAACATCCTGCTTGTTTTGGTCATCATTCACAACCTATATCTCCTGCATATTTTGTCCCTCAGGGTTCAATGTCATATCCATATCCCTGTTATTACATGCCACACCCAAATCCGGTTTAAGTTCATATTGCACAACAACCTCAAGCCCTACCTGAGCCTCTACCATCTCGATCATCTCAATCACAACCTCATCACAGCTTCTTCACCCCTGGTATTGTTGACTGGAGCAGTTTACCAGATGATCTCTCTGGTAATGAGCAATTATTTGCTGGTGATGGTCAACGTGGTGGTGAACATCCTTTTACGAATCTAGCTCTCATGGCCCTGGAATCTACTGATAGTTCATGCTCCAATGCATCTTCATCACAGGTAACCCAGGTATCCTCTAAGGCTAAGGCCAAGCTATGTTCTGAATCTTGCATAGCTGCATTTATCTCTATTAGAGAGGCAAATGTAGCTTTAATAAATCAAAATCTTGAGCTTGAGCAAACCCTTTCCAAAAGAAAAGCTGAATATGAGTCTGTCCTTAAGGATCAAGATGATGAGATTTATAAGCTTAAATGCAAATTAAATGATGAAAAGGCTATGTGAGAGGTCATTCTTGAGAACCATAGAGATCTCAAAGAAAAACTTGCAGTTACCCAAGTTGAGTGTGACCGTTGGGTATCATCCTACAAGGGATTTGAAATGCTGCTCAGCAAGCAATCTGCTTCGAATGTGAAGTTTGGAATAGGTTACAACCATATTGCACCACCTACAGATTTTACTCCAAAACCAATAGTAAAATCTTAAGGTGAAAGTAATTTCCAAACCACATCATCATGTGCATCATCCTCAAGTGATCACCCAAAATCACAAGATGAAATCAGTGTTGATACCTCAGTAAATCAATTAGCTGATGGGTTAACTACTGATAAGCATATAAAGTTGAGTACTTCAGATGTTGTCCCTCAAAGTACCTCAAGTACTAAAGGGCAAGTCACAACATCTGAAAAGCATTTCAAATCAGCTGAAATAAAAGGATTAACAACTGCTGATAGAGAACAGCTGAAGAACAAGTCTTCAGTTGTTATAGATCCTTCAGTACTAAACAAAAGTACTGAAAGGAGGAAATTACTCAAGAGCACACCTTCGGTAGTTTTCACATCAGCAGTTGATCAATCCAAGATGAAGAATAAGCCATGTGAAATATGTGGTAAATTCAATCATCTTTCTGATGAATGTTGGTACAGAAAGGGTTCCAAACTCAACAGAGATAAGCTCATTAAAATCCAGATGGATGAAATGAAAAATGAGTTTGAGACTAAGTTTGTACCACAATTATCCCTTTGTGATAAACCTAAGCCTTCAACCAAATCCAAAAAGAAGGATAGGGTTTATCATAAAACAGCTGATAGTGCTCCTCCTAATAAACATCAGACTAAGTCTGTGAATTCTAAGGAGGAAATGGTGGGTCACAGGAACTCATCAAACACAAGTACTGATATGTCACAAGAGCTGAAAGCTTTAGCTACAAATCAGACACAACTTGTTATGATGGTTCAGCATTTGTTGGGGAGAGTTAACCAACTAGATGCACCTGTGATCAAACCACTAAAAAGGCATTCCAAGCCCAAATCCAAGGAATCCATTTCAGCACCATCTCCTTCTTCATCGGCTGTTAATCATAAGAAACAAGTTATGGTTAAATCTGTTGATGAAAACAGACCCAAAACCAAAAAGGTTTGGGTCTCAAAACCTAACTAGTTCTTTATGATGAATGCAGGGTTCTTCAGCATGCCAAAGGAGCATCTGGTATGTAGACAGTGGAGGATCTATGCATATGACTCGGAGCAGTTCTCTTCTTAATGACTACTCTCAAGGAAAGAAGAGATTTCTTTCATTTGGAAATGATGCCAAGGGTTACATCATCGGGAAAGGATATGTGTCTAATGGACAAATCAGGTTTGATGATGTTAATCATGTGGAGAATCTCAAGTATAATCTGCTGAGTGTCAGTCAAATGTGTGATTAAGGGCATGTTGCACTTTTCACAAGCCAGAACTGCAGGATTCTGTCTTCCCAAGTTCTGAGGCTGATTGACAAGGTATTGGATGAACATACTCTCCTGAAGGCCAACAGGATTGGAAGAGTGTATGCCTTGGATTTGTCAAGGAAGATTGATTTGAAGGGTCATCCTTGCCTATTCTCCAAAGCCTCTTCTCAGGAATCTAAACTGTGGCATAGAAGGCTGGGTCATGTTAATCTCAAAAACATGAATCAGCTTATCCAAAATAGTTTAGTGAGAGGTCTACCAATAAAGGAGTTCCACTGTGATGAAACCTACACTACTTGTTTGAAAGGAAAAAAACACAAAGTCTCATTCCCTCCTATTGAAGAACCTAAGTCCACTGCCTGCTTGCAGTTACTGCACATGGATCTGTTTGGTCCTGTGAGAGTGATGAGCATGGCAAAGAAGAAATACTATCTGGAAATTGTGGATGATTATTCCAGATTTGTATGGACTTTCTTCTTGCATTCAAAGGATGAGGTTGCTCAGACGATTATAAACTTTGTGTTATATGTTGAGAAGTAGTATTCCCTATCAGTCAAGTGTATAAGGTGTGATAATGGAACTGAATTCACAAACCATACACTTGATGATTTTTATCTATCAAAAGGAATCAAGAGGCAGTTTAGCATCCCAAGGACTCCAGAACAAAACGGAGTAGTGGAGAGAAAGAACAGGACCCTAATTGAAGCTGCACGGTCTATGTTGGCTGACTTTGGTTTGCCATTGACCTTTTGGGCTGAAGCTGTTAACACAGCTTGCTATGTGCAGAATAGAGTATTAGTAAATCAGAGATTGATGAAGACGCCATATGAACTTCTACATCATTTGGCTCCTCTAATTTCATTCTTCAAAGCCTTTAGGTGTCCTTGTTTCATTCTAAACACAAAGGATCAACTCCCAAATTTGATCCTAAGGTGGATGCAGGGTATTTTGTAGGTTATTCATCCACATGCAAGGCTTACAGAGTATTCAACTGCAGAACAAAGTTAGTTGAAGAAACCTTGCATGTGAAATTCAAAGAATCTCCTAAGGATAAAATTCCATGAAACCCTGTGGAGTTGTTTGATCTGGACATATTGCAATATGTTTCTTATCAACCTCCGGCTGTTGCAGATCTTCTGGATAAATCATCTTCTGCAGCAAGTCTTCCACCTGGTGGTACTGAAGATGATGATGATATCAATACTCACCTTTTCAAGTTTAGTGACCAACTGCCTGAGTCCACTAAACTTGTTGTTCCTGTAGCTTCAGCAGCTCCAACCACAACAAATGCTGATGATATTTCTGACTCCTCTACATCATTTGATTTGCCATCTCATACTTGGTTTCCAGAGTATGGATCAACATCTGTTGCTGCTGAACCTGCTACAAACACTTGCACCGATCTTATAGTGTACCAAGAGCTGAAGAATCACCCCATGTCTCAAATCATTGGTGATATCAATGCTGGTGTCTCAACTAGAAGTCAATTGTCCAACTTCTGCTTCTATGCTCTCTTCATCAGTCAGCTAGAGCCAAAGAACTATCATGTTGCTTTAAGAGACAATGGATGGGCTAAAGCCATGCAGGTTGAGCTACTTCAGTACCAAAAGCAGCAAGTGTGGGAACTGGTTCCTCTACCCCTAGGTAAGTGTGCAATAGGCACTAAATGGGTGTTTAGGAATAAATCTGATGAAAATGGGCTTATTGTCAAGAACAAGGCTAGACTGGTTGTACCAGGGTTTTCACAAGAAGAAGGTATTGATTATGATGAAAACTTTGCCCCTGTAGCCAGACTAGAGGCAATTAGATTCTTCTTAGCCTATGCTGCATTCCAGAAACTTAAAGTTTTTCAAATGGATGTCAAAAGTGCATTTTTATATGGTAAAATAAAAGAAGAGGTTTATGTGTGTCAACCACAAGGTTTTGAGGACAATAAACATCCTGATTAAGTGTATCAACTTGATAAGGCTCTTTATGGGTTGAAGCAAGCTCCTAGAGCCTGGTATGAAACACTTTCAAATTTTCTTCTTAATAATAATTTCACTAGAGGCTCCATAGATAAAAATTTGTTTATAAAGAAAGTGAATCAACATAAGCTACTTGTTCAAATTTATGTTGATGATATTATTTTTGCATCCTATGATCCCCAGTTGTGTGATGAGTTTACAAGTTTAATGAAGCAAAAGTTTGAAATGAGTGCAATGGGAGAATTACAGTTCTTTCTAGGCTTGCAAATCAAACAAAATGATGATGGAACCTTCATTCATCAGACAAAATATACAAAAAAATCTTTTGAATAAGTTTGATTTACAAAACTGTAAGCCCTGTTCTACTCCCATGTGCAATACCACACAACTGGATGCAGATCAGAAAGGTAAAGCTGTTGATGAAACACTTTACAGATGTATGATTGGGTCCTTGATGTACTTAACAGCTTCTAGACCAGATATTATGTTTGCAACATATGTTTGTGCTAGATTTCAGGCTGCTCCTAAAGAGTATCATTTAATTGCAGTTAAGAGGATCTTTAGATATCTGCAAGGTACACAATCTCTAGGTCTTTGGTATTCCACTGGACACTCATGCAAATTAGTTGCTTTTTCTGATAGTGACTATGTAGGGTGTAAGTTAACCAGAAAGTCAACTTCTGGTGGATGTCAATTCCTAGCCAACTGTTTGATTTATTGGCAGAGTAAGAAACAAACATTTGTTGCTACATCTACTGTTGAAGCAGAGTACATTACTGCTGCAAGTTGTACATATTAGGTACTCTGGCTTCAAAACCAATTATTGGATTATGGCATTACAGAGACTAAGACTCCATTATTGATGGATAGTGCTTCAGCTCTGTGCATTGTCAAGAATCCAGTCCAGCACTCTAGGACCAAACATATAGAGATCAGGCACTATTTTATTAGGGATTGTTTTGAAAAAGGTCTGATTGATCCAAAGTTTGTGCCTAGTGCTGATGAGCTTGTAGATATATTTACTAAGCCTTTGGATAGTTCAACTTTCCAAAACCTTGTGTTAAGGCTTGGTATGCTGTAGCTAGAATAAGTGATAACTACTGATGATCTCAGTAAACAAGTACTGATGATCATTAGTAAACATGTCACAAATATGTACTAATTCTGTTAAACGAAACTCATGCAGTTACAACTACTGATGTAGTTATAACTCCTAATGTCAGTAAAAATAGATAAGTACTGATGTCCTATGAAACAACTGAAATCACCTAAAAAGTCTGATGAGTAAATGTTGAGGACAGTATGAAACAGCTGAAAAGCTAAGAATTGACGAAAACTACTGATGAGAATTTTCACTTCAGTCCTTTCCACAAACTGCTGTTTCACTCTAAACAACTGATGACAAAACCATGGCTTCAGTAGTTTTACAACAGCTGAAGACAAAACAAAGGTTTTCAGTAGTTTCACAACTACTGATGACTAAAACCAAGTCTTTAGTTGTTTTCAAACGTCAGATAGTTAAAACCACGTCTTCAGTTGTTTTCATAACAACTGATGCCAACACCAACACTTTCAGTCGTTTTCTTTTCAGCCGTTTCTTAACCTATAAATACCTGCACTTATAGACAAACGTTTCATTAGCCATTTTCAAACCTCTCTCTCTCAACAATGGCGACCATGAAACTCAAACCCCGACACAACTGTGTTGCCTACCTTTCGAAATCGGCCTTCTGGAACAAGTTTGACACTGCCATCGATCTTATGGTGGATTCCCCATACAGAACACCTTTCTTCTGAATCCTACCATATATCCTGACTCCTTATCCCAGTTCTGGACCAACGTCTCTGTAATAACTAGTGAGAATGATAGACAAATTACTCTCCAGTCGTTGGTGAACCAAAAACAGGTGCTCATCACCCCCGACATCATTCGCAAAACCCTAAATTTGCATGATGGCACCTATCCTAAAGAATACTCGAAAGGCACCACTGATATGTCTTTTATCCATAACGGGTATGAAGGCGACCTAAGTGCTACAACCATACTTAAAAAGCACTTCCATGATGCTGAACGTCTACCTTTCATATGGTGAATGTCTGCCTTGCATCAAAGACATCTTCTTGGGATCAGATGTCTTCCCGATGGCAACAGGTATTGTTCTCTATCCTTGAACGCCAAAATCTAAATTTTTCTGAGATAGTGTTCATGGAACTAAAGGATCTGGCTCAGAAACCTGTGGCAAATAGATGGATACTTTATCCTAGGTTTCTGATGGCCATAATTTTGAATCAATTACAATCTGATGGACTTGTTGGTCTTGGAGTCCCTGCTCCAGCTGTTTTAGCTGGGGTATACTCCCGAGATAACTCAGACCCTACTCTTAAAGAGGCTGCCCGGATGCTAAAACCTAAGCAGAGGGAACCCACAGCCTCCACTTCCAGATTCAAAGTCCCCACCAAACTCAAATCCAAAAAGCCCAAAAAGGCTACTCAGGGAGATGAGTCCCCTGAGGATGCCCCTGTACCACAAATGCAAGAAATACATACTGGTTATAACCCCCCCAGTTATGTCCACGACTCAACCTGCTGAAGCCGCACAGGTATCCTCTCAATAGGATCCTGTTGCAACCACAATTGGGGATCCCACATTTCTGGAGCCTCTCTCAATTGAGAGGGTTGCCATTGAAGAGCACCACTCTCCCCGGGTGCATTCTGCTTCAGACCAAACTCCACATGCAACTGCCCCTCAAAGCCCAACACTGATTATTGCTAAAGTGCTGAGTCAGTTGCATTCCTCACCCCCTCCCCAAAAACCACTTATCACTAGGAATACCTTAACTATTGAGGGGGAGGACCAAAATGCTTCTGATAACCCACAGCACAGGGGTTACAATGTTCACTCTCCAAGTGTGGAAACGGAGACTAGAACATCTGGTAAGGCTGCCACTTCTACTGATTCAGCAAATGATCAGGATGAAGTTGGTAACATCCATAAGACCTTACCAGAGGCAACTGCCAATGACGGACACAGTCCTGAGGTAGGAAGTCCCCAATACCAAGAACAAAGGGTACATGCTTTTACTGATCTACACTCAGAGCATGTACATCCTGATTCCATCAGGAGGTCAAGTAATTCAGCACAAACTAATGATGACCTGGGCTTTTTCTATGATGTATTAGCCCACAATACCATCCTTGAGACTGAGGTGAGCAGACTCAAAGAGTTGTTAGCCAAAATGTCTCAGGATCAAAGTCCATCTACCTCACAAACCCCACAGATGGCACCTTCAATTGAAGGTTCCCCAAACACTGAGCCAATACACATAACTGAGCCACCAGCCACTGCTTTTGGCACCACCTCTCAGGGACAGAACCCCTCTGAGCAGATGGTTGCTATCTTTCAAAACCCCTTACCTCTCATCACTCCCATCATCACTGACATAGTGCATAAAGCCATTGATGAGAGGATATCCTCAAATCTACAAACCCTCATTGATGATGTTGTTAACAAATCTCTTTCTGCCTTTCAAACCCTTGATTCCAATGCAACCAAAAAGGGGGAGACTTCCAAGTCTAAGGCAGTGAGAGAAAAGAAAAGAAAAAGAGTTGATGATGAAAGAACCTACAAAAGAGAAGGAGGTGGAGAAAGAACTGATCTCAGAACAGCTGATCACATATAAAAGAAAGAAAAGTGCGGTCAAAAGCTGATGAAGATAAATCCTTAGAAGATCTTGTCAAAGATGCTCATGAAGCTCATAGCAGATCCATGGATAAAATTATAGATCAGCTCTTTCGACAAGGTCATGACACAGCTACACTAGACACTGAGATCAGAAGGCTGGAAATAGAAGAGATTCAAACTAGATGGGCTGGTTATAGTGTGTCGGAAAGGGAAAGATTGGAGATAATGATCAGATTCATTGCCAAATACCTTGGAAGATCATTGATAGAGATAAAGGCCTGGTCCAGAGACAGTATCCTAGAGATAACCAAGAAGATCTGCTCTCCTGGAGGCTATAATAAGGGGTTGATAATTGAAGCACTGGATGAAACAGGTGCAGGGAAGAGAACTGAAATGGCAAAGCTCTCCAAAGCCAAACTCACCACTAAAATGCTAAGTCAGTCTTCTCACACTCCCACTCAAACACAACCCTTATCTCTAAAATCTCCCAAATCTATCCCTAAACCTAGCCACCCCAAAAACCACCTCAAACCTTACCCAGTGATGCACCCAGAGGAGGAGAAGGGTGTTGAGGGTAGAAGAAGATGAAGAAGAGGATGATGATGATGATAGTCTGCCAATCTCTGCTTTTCTCAAACTCAAATCACCTTAGCACAGAATTCAACAAGTGATTACTCCTGACTTGCAAATGCAAATGGTGAAGGTAAAGATTGAAGAAGCAGAACAACAGAAACATCATGATGAGAAGTTTCTCAAGATGGTTGATAAGGATTTCCCTCTGTCCTCATCCATTCAAGAAATGAAGAAACAGGCTCTGAGGCTGTACACTCTTAGACATACCTTTCAACATCAAAAAGAAAGAGTGTGGATCTGGCCAGACCCTAGGGTAAGTTCTAGAATTCATAAGAAGAATATACCAAGTAGATATCATGGCCAAGTGAAGAAGACCTTGAATGCTGCAATTACATTGGCCATGGTAGTCTTACCCTGGGAAATCATTGAAGAATTCAAGAGAGCTCACAAATCCAAGACAAGCCCTCAATCTATTCTTGAGAACAAAAAGATCAAGAAGGGGTTGTTATATAAAAGACTTGAAGATCTTTAGAACAGTGAACTCCAGTTGTTGCTTGAAGGCTCTTCTTTTCATCATACTTCTGAAGTGGTCTTCAGCTTATTCTTCTAAGACTTGAACTTCGGAAGTATACATTTGACTTCGGAAGTAGAGTTCTGTCTTCGGATGTTGATTTTTCACTTTGTCTTCGGAACAACTCTACAACCTTTGGAAGTTCCATGCTAAGCTTCAGAAGCCTTTGCATGTAGCACCAAAATTATCTAACACGAAACATGGCTCAAAGATACGGCTTATATGATTTGTATCATTATGGGGAAAGATCAATTCTCAATCCAATTTTTTTCGGGACTCAGTTTTTGTGCAGGCCAAAATGATTGCGTAAATCCAGACATCCTTAAGCATATATTTTAATTTAAATCATTATGCTACTGTCTACTTTATTCTTCAAGTTGAGTCTACCAAGCATATCATCAAAGAATCTGTTTGATTTTCTTTCACTTGCAATTTAAAATAAGATATGAATCAGATAACATCATTAGTTACTATCATTTCTCATTTTACAAATGCAAGTCGTGCAAAAGCAAGCATTTTAAGAAGATATACAATCATGTCTCCATCATCTCGAATCAAGTTCCCAGTTCTCTTTTCATATTTTTATCTAATTTTGATATACTCTCCCCTAAATTTTAATTTTTGCAATCCTATTTTGTTTTGTTTTTTTATAATTAAAAAACTGTACAAAATAGAAATCTATTAAAGAAGGTCTTCCAAACTACACTGATATGAAAATAAGAAATGAATCATCAAGAAATATGCAGTGATTGTGAAGTAAGATATTTGATTGTGTAGATAAAAATCTAGATTCTGGATAAAATACCATGACCTTAATTTGTTTGTTTCGCCTCAAATTTGAATTAGAAACAATCTCTGTTAGTAAACCGGATAACTAACAGTCCTCCTGAATTGTTTATGCACTTATAAATCGATTAATTTGAAAAGGGAACCCAGGTCATCGTAGTCCTAGAAGTTCCTTTTACATCAATATATGTAACACCCCAAAAAGTCAAAACAAGTCATCGAGGATAATGGGCTTAATTTGTGGGTATTTAATAAAGGAAGAAAATGGGTTATGGGCTAATTAGGCTTATGGGCAAGAGCCTAAGTGAATTAGGGCCCATAATCTGCCTTCAAACCCACCTAGTTAGCCACCATATTCCACACTTGAACCCTAGCAACCAAAATTTTTAGAGAGAGAGAAAGTAAAGAAAACTCAAGATTTGAAGCTTCAAAGGTTAAGGGATTGAAGATCTGAATGATTGAGCATCAACCCATAAGAATGGAGCAACAAATCCAGGCTATGTAGTGTGATCCCAACCTTGTAAGCTTAATTTAGAAGTTGGTCTCAGTACCTAGGTGAGTTCTAGATCCCCTTATTTGTAAGTTTTTCCATGTTTTGGGGTTATTATGCATACTAAATATACATTTTTAAATGACCGAGTTTTATGAGGTTTTAAAAAGAAGATCGATTTTTTTCTATAAGGAAATGTGTTATATAAATACTTAAAAATAAAAACTTTTCGTGCTGACCTGGCAGCCCGGCCCCAGCCAGAGGCATTGCCCCTTGGACCCCACTAGGGGCTGCCGCCCGTAGGACCCCGCTGTCTGGGGTTGCCGCCCCCAAACCCCCACTGTCCCGCGAGGGTCAGTTACGTTTTTTGATGACTAGTATTTCGCATGTTGTGTACATAATAAGTTAAGTATAATATATATTAAAGTGGAAGATGATATTAATGAAAAGTGAAACTTAATGAATGTTACCCCCGGGCCCGTTTGATGTTGAATAGTCTTGCAAGCACTATGATAGACTTCACTTATGTGAGTCTGATGTATGATGATTGATTTGTATTCATGAGCGGGCTATGTGCCTTGCAGTGTGGATCAACTGTTGGGGGTTAGCTACCATGATGATGTGAACCGATAGGATAGACATTCGTTGTCGATCAACATGGAGCTCTTGCTTTGTGCACTCTCGTTTATAATGAAGTGAAAGATATGAAAGAATTAAAGATAAAGAACATGCTTATTAAGATGAAAATGTTATGTATTATGTATGTGTGGTCATTATATGATGGATAAAGTGTTGATACATGTATGTCCCTAGATCATGATATGAATGTAATAGATCTTGTTTGTCTGATTCTGAGGTAATGCCGAAATGATTAATGAAATGATATTGCTTGTTTGATATTTATAATGTTTCATATTTCATTAATGAGTCGACATTGAATTGGTTAATTAGATTTGTGGTTGTTTGAAGTGTTATACATAATGTTATATTAATTAATTAATGCATTCAAACTTAACAGAATGAAGTTCTCATGCGAGTGGCCCATGCGAATGGACCATACGCATGAATAACTTCATACGAATGACTCAGTCGCATGACGGAACCAGGAGACTGGATCAGTTGTATGATTATAACATGAGATTGACTCAGTCGCATGACTGAATACTCAATCGTGCGAATGAATCAACCGCATGGTTCAATCACACGACTGAACCATACTAATGGTTCAGTCGCACGATTGAATAATACTAACCTATAAATACAACCCAATTCATGAAAAATAGAGAGCTTTAGATTATTTACGACTCCAGACGTACCCTAGCCATCCAGAAGCCTCACAATTCGTTCTCCAAGTTCATAGAACACATTAGATCGATTCCCAATCGATTTCTAATGTGAGTTTCAATTCTTGATTGATTCTTCGTGTGCTCTCACTGATTGGATCGCCAATCAAATAGGATTCCGCACTATTTGATCTGGTTTACACGCTAATCACTAGGCATTTCGTTCAAATACCAGGTCCTAACAAGTGGTATCAGAGCTTGGGCTCTTGGTTACGTGTGATTCAATCAAGATTGATAAAAAGTTTGTGTCTTTGCACTAAAAACGCAATCTTTTGCGTCAAAAGTGATCTTGGATGTTCCTTGCTCATCAAAGTTTGGTTTCTACGGACTTAGGTGATTAGACCTTGCGAAATTTCGAATTTTTACGGCTAAAACACGTTTTACCTAGGAATTTTCGCAAAACAGCAGCCACAGTCGCACGAGTGTGCCATTCGCACGACTGGACTTCATTCGCATAGTCCAGACGCACGATTGGACCTAGTCGTATCTCCTTTCGTACGACTGAACCATTCATTCGCATTGCTCATACTTATCAGACTCATTCGCACGACTGAGCTAATCGCTTAGTTCAGCCGCATGATTGAACCAGTCGTAGAGTTCATATGCACGACTAGGCCATTCGCATCCTTCAGTCGCACCAGTGATAGTTTGGTTTATTAGACTTAAAGTTATTCACCATGGAAGATCAAATGCCAGCCTTTACTGCTGGAAAGGACTCTAGGATACAGAACCTGCTATTGCTTGAGAGTGAAGTGGGTAATCATAATAAACCACCAAAGCTTTTGATGTTAGATGACTTTCCCCACTGGAAACAACGTTTTGAGATCTACCTCAATAGAGTGGATCCGAATGTGTGGGAAGCCATCGAGATTGGATATAGTACACCGGTTGGAGCTGATGGAGTTAAGCTAACGTTAGGAGGGATGACAGATGTGCAAAAAGTTAAATACAATGCAGAGAAAAGAGTTTATACATTGATTACACAGTCTATTCCCAA
Source organism: Flaveria trinervia (assembly GCA_025506515.1). NCBI lineage: Eukaryota > Viridiplantae > Streptophyta > Magnoliopsida > Asterales > Asteraceae > Flaveria > Flaveria trinervia. The sequence continues at coordinate 20,569,059 of CM046441.1, forward strand.
AGACATATTCCACCAGTACTCAGAGAATAAGCAGTCCAAGAAACTTTGGGATGAGCTAGAAAAGAGGTATGACGAGAATGCTTCATTAAAGGAAATCAAAGCTAAGGAGTTAAAGAAGGATTCGATAATTCTCATCGATGGAAAACGAGAGTTTAGACGACGTTATAGATAGATTTTACCATCTGATGAGTGAACTGCATACACATGGGGTGGCAACTACCATGGAAGAGAAAGTTACTAACTTTGCAGACGGATTGCCTGAAAAGTGGACCTCATTCGTGTCTAACCTTAGACAGAATGGAATGCTGGCAAAACTGGATATTAATGACTTCATTCTTAAGTTGCGAGAAGAGTCACTTAGGATGAAGTACAGAGCTCAGAAGTCTTCTTACAATCAAAATCCAGCCTTGTACAACGCCACACCTCAAGCTAAGACATCTAGAGCACCTCTCCAGACTGCATTTGTGTCTAGCTCATCCGGTCCTAACCATGCGTCTCCTTCAGGAACAGACACGTCGGGACTCTCTTGCACCCACCATATTGGATCCAAAACAAGTGCTACTAAACTGAAGACCGAGAATCTCGGAAATGTGACTGTGGAAGTAGCTCGAAAACACATGGATCTTCTGGCTGCAATGGTCCATTCTTATGATGAACTGGTTGCTGGGAAGATTGGAAACTGCCATCTGGCCGACGAGGACTACGAGCAGGTGGACGAAATGGAGCTTGAGAGGATGGACATAATGTGGGCCTTAGCTAGTGCTGTCTGGAGGACAAAGAAGTTTGTAAAACAAACCAGACAGAACTTAGTACCTACTAAGGATACCACATTTGGCTTTGACAAGAGCAAAGTGACATGCTTCAACTGTGGAGAGAAGGGGCACTTCAAAAGAGAATGTGTCAAGCCTAAGAAGACGGGTAACGGGAACCCGTTCTCGTCCTTCACTCGTCAAGACAAGCAAGCTACCAGTTCTACTTCATCAAGCAAGGATCCAAAGGCCTTGACTGCCCATGATGATGAAGGACAGGATTGGAGCTTTAGGTTTGTCTCGCCAGGGGAATCAAACATTGCTAGTGTAGAAGACATTGACAGTGATTCCGCTAGTGAAGGAGATCTAGCGGTTGAAATAGCGATGTCACATAATGAAGAAGCAGCTGCAACCAAGGTCAGTTACAAGCCTAAGGAGGAGTCTACCACGTCAGCGACAGAAAAGACAGAACCAGAACCAGAGACATCTGCTGCTGCGTTGATGGCTAACTCTTCTGAATCAACTCAGGTAGGTACTACCGACCAAATGTTTGATAATCATGCTTGTTCTGATTGTGATATTTTTAGGAATAGCATAGATGAAAAATTTGCTAGGTTATTAGATCATAATGATAACTTAGTAAAAGATTTGCACCTGTGCACTGAGGCTAATAGGGTATTAAAACAAAATGAGCATAGTTATAAAGAAAAGATAGACCTTTTGACTAAACAGCTTAGGGAAACTGAAGTAGTTGCTTTAACCAAGCTAATGACATTAGGTATTATCTAAACTCCCTAGAAGACACTAAGAAGCAAAAGGCAGTTCTAGAAGTAGAAGTAAATTCATTAAAACAGAACTGCACAGTTGGACTAGTTCTTCACACATAGTCCAACACTTAGTGAGAGAAAGGCACAACTGGGAGGGATTGGGTTATAAAGTGGTCCCACCACCACTTGAGACTTTGATGAACACTAAGACTAGACCAATAAATAGTAATCCCATCAAGGATCATGTGGTGTCTACTCCTCTTGTTAGTGATCCAGATTCCTTATGTTCATCTATGGACTCTGGAAACAAACAAAAGGAGGCCACTTCAAAGGCAAAGGATAAATTGTCTAGTGTTAATGTGGAAAAGGAATTTGAAAAGGTTAACTTAAAGTCAGGATCAAACAGAGTCAAATCAGAACCTAAAAGGACTTCTAAGGTTAATCTTTCACATACTTCAAGTCAAAAACCTATTAACCAAAAAGAAAAGGAGGTTAAACAGGTGAAAACAGTTAACTTTGTTAAACCAAAGAAAACAACCAAAGAACCAGAGTCAAAACCTAGAGTGAGTAATGTTACTAGAGTGTCACACACTTCTCCACAAAGAAAGTTTAATAGCAGATCGTGCTACAACTGTGGTGAATATGGACACATTGCTTCCTATTGTCACTTCTATCAGACACCCCGTAAGAAGATTGAACTTCAGGTTTCAAAGCCTAGGTCTTCTAAGAGGATTTCACTGACTCTGCCTAGAAGAACTAGTGAACCTAAAATTCAACCTGTAAGTCAGTCGACTGTTTATCACAAACAGGCATTGCACAAATCTGGATTATGGAAGGAGAAGACATCCTCAGTGTCTAATAATAATGACAAGAAGGAACCTAAGCTACCCTCATCCTCTAAGGGTCGATGGGTAGAATTTATGATGTGTGATGCCTCTGGGAAACCCAAGCCAGTAAAGGCTTGGGTTCCTAACCCAAACTAATCATTTACTTTGTATGTGCAGGATGTTCGATACAGTGCTGAAACTAACACGTGGATAGTAGACAGCGGGGCATCCAGGCACATGACAGGAAACAGGGCTCTTTTATCAAACGTCAAGCAAATAAAAGGAGGGCATGTTTTGTTTGCTGGAAACAAGGGTGGCTATATCACAGCACAGGGAGAAGTGGGGAATCAGAAAGTTAAGTTTGATAAGGTGAACTACGTTCAACAACTACAAAATAACTTACTTTCTGTCTCCGAAATATGTGATAAGGGATTTAAAGTCATCTTCGACAACAAGAAGTGTTACTTACTAAAGAAAGACTACGTGATCCCAGAGGACCAAGTTTTGATGACTGCTTCAAGATATAAAGATCTCTATGTCTTGGATCTGTCAACAGCTTCTACAACGGATCATAAGGTTCAATGTTTTCAATCTAAAGCTATTGAAAAGGATTCCATCTCCTAGCATAGGAGAATGGGACACATTAGTCAAAGGAAGATGAATCACTTGATTCAGATGGATCTGGTGAGAGGAGTTAATGTCAAGAACTTCCAGCTTCCTGACTTTTGTGTAGCTTGCAAGAAAGGCAAACATAAAAAGAAGTCTCATTCGAAAAGAAAGTTCATTCAATAGAACATCCTCTTGAGCTTCTTCACATGGATCTGTTTGGACCAGTCAGTACAAAGAGCACTGCAGGCGACTTGTACTGCTTTGTGGTCACTGATGACTACTCAAGGTTCGCTTGGGTAATGTTTCTGAAATCCAAATCAGAAACATTTGAATCATTTAAAGAGTTGGTAACCACACTGGAATCTCTCTACAAGCTGAAGGTTAGACAAGTACGCTCAGACAACGGAATAGAATTCAAGAACCAGTGGATGTAGGAATACTGCAAGGAAAAGGGAATCGTGCATCAACTCACTTCTACCTATACACCTCAGATGAATGGCGTTGCTGAGAAAAAGAACAGAAGCTTGATAGAGACAGCACGGACTACGCTGGCAGACTCGAAACTGCCTATTCAATTCTGGAATGAGGCAGTGGCAAATGCATGTTATACACTGAATCGAGTCCTAATAGTCAAGCGCCACGGAAAGACTCATTACGAGCTACTACAAGACGCAAACCGAATCTGGAGTATCTCGAACCATTTGGCGCGCCGTGCACACTTCTGAAGAAGACACAAGAGGGTAAATTCAGCGAGAAGGCAGATGAACGAATCTTTCTAGGATACAACATACTGAACAAGTGATTTTACAACAACTCAACGGGTCTAGTAGAAGTATGGTGTAATGTTGACGTTCAAGATACACCACACCACCTACAGGAAAAGGACCCGCCTACTTTTTTGACTATGAGGGATTCTTCAAGTCCTTCAACTTCCCTCTCTCTCCCTTGGATGACGAGTTAGCTACACGGATGATGTATGATATCTTGAATACACCAACATCTAGCTTACAGGGAGAATCATCTATTCAGTTAGGGGAAGTAGTCAACGATAGTGACTCCTCCTCTGAAGATGAAGCTGAAGAACATAACCGTAACAGTCATGAGGAATAGGTTCCAGTTCCTGAAAGTCCAGAAGAGTCTACCAATGATGCACCTTTGACTTCAGAGCCTCAAACTCCAACTACCTCAGATGCAGAACCAAATGTTCATAACCTTGGCTCTGAGGTAGCTGTTCCTACTACTCCAGGATCACGACTAAACGTCTATCATCCCTTAGACAATGTCATTGGAGACGTCAGATCAAGAGTACAAACCCGAAATCAGCTATACTCAGCTGATTACACCTCAGTTATGGAGAAGGGATATATTCATGATGGTGCTTATCGGTGTTTTGTCTCACAGTTTGAGCCAAAATACGTCAGTGAAGCACTAAATGATGAGGCATGGGTGAGTGCAATGCAAGAAGAACTTCTTCAGTTCAAGAAGTTAGGTGTATGGACTCTGGTTGATAGACCTAAAGGTGCTAAAGTCATTGGCACCAAATGGGTCTTGAAATGCAAGAAGGATGACCAAGGGGTCATTATCAGGAACAAAGCTCGACTGGTGGTTTAGGGTTTTCGCCAAGTCGAGGGAATTGATTACAATGAGGTGTTTGCACCCGTGGCAAGAATGGAAGCCATTCGTATCTTCCTTGCCTATGCATCGTACATGAAGATTAAAGTCTATCAATTAGATGTGAAGAGTGCATTCCTTCATGGGGAAATCAGAGAAACAGTCTATGTAAGTCAACCCGAGGGATTTGAAGATCCTTATCATCGGGATAGAGTCTACAAGCTAGACAAGGCTTTATACGGGCTTCATCAAGCTCCAAGAGCTTGGTATGAGAAATTCTCTACTCATCTTGTGAAACACGGCTTTCGTAGGGGAGTTATTGATTGCATGTTGTTCATTAAAGAGAAAGATGGCGACCTACTGCTCGTACAGATCTATGTTGATGACATAATTTTCGGTTCAAAGAACGAAGAGTTATGCAACGAGTTTGAAGCAGTTATGAAGAAAGAGTTTGAGATGAGTACTATGGGGGATATGAAGTTCTTTCTCGAGCTACAGGTGGATCAAACACCAAATGGGATCTTTCTACATCAGACCAAGTACGTAGAGACCTTCTCAATCGCTTTGACATGGAGAATGCATCTGCTGCTGGTACTCCACTTGCTACGAATCACGACATAGCACCTGATGAATATGGAGATCTTGTAGATGCCACGATGTACCGAGGAATGATTGGATCCCTCATGTATCTCACTGCCTCAAGGCCTGATATCATGTATGCTACATGTTTATGTTCTAGATATCAGGCTAAACCGAAGGTCAATCATCTGATCGGGGTCAAAAGATTTTTCGCTATCTAAGGGTACCCCCACTTGGGTTGTGGGATACTCATGATGATGATTTTGAGCTCACGGCGTATAGTGACTCGGATACGGAGGCTGCAAGATGAACTATAAGTCTACATCCGCAGGGTGTCAATTCTTTGGGAGAAGACTAGTGACTTGGCAATGTAAGAAACAAACATTGGTTGCATTGTCCACCTGTGAAGCCGAATATGTTACTGCTGCAAGTTGCTGTTCACAATCATCTAGATTCAATAGCAAATGCGGGATTACTGGTTAACACAATCAACAATATTCCAATAAGGGGTAATGAGCATGTAAACGCCACAATGTGTGCGGATGACCATAAATAGAGCAAAGCACGAAAAAATGAAAAAAATACTATTAAGCTAATGACTTATGTTGTTGGTGCATTTGGTGCAACATAAAATTAAGCTGCTCTAACAAGGGATAGGTTGTGCCTCTCTGCTGTGCGATGGCACTGACCTGAGGATAAGCATAACCTACATATTCTTGAAATCATTGTTGTTTGCCGCCTCTCTGCTGTGCGATGGCACTGACCTGAGGACTGGCTTCTCTTTGAAAGCTCTAAGAATGGTCTCTCCTTGTAATAATACCCGTAAACCACTCAAAAGCTCGTGAGGAATGATGCTTACCATATAAGTGTGGGATCCACAAATGTTAGTTGAATAATTAAACCTAAAACAATCACCAGTTTGGGTCAAAAGTCTGTGTATTGATTTAAGTGGACAAACATATTGACAATCATTGTGACTGCAATTCTTGAAAGTTTGAATCAATGTGGAAATCTAAGAGCTTCGGTATGATTTCCTAAAGTTGCAAATGACTCTGGATGAACACCAAGAATTGAGCATCAAAAGATTTTGATAACAGTCCAACTGGTTTGAACTGCCTGTATGATTCCAAAATTGAATTGGTCCAGGTATGGTCAATCTAAGTTAAAGCTGTCTATTCTGGAACCAAATCCAGTAGATTTCCATCTCAGGACTTATCTCTCACAAAAAGCAAAAACAATTTTTATTATTTAGTTTAATTTTCTAATTTAGTCAGTCGTTTTAGTTTGTTTGTTTGTCGGATTACATCAGGAATCATAAGGGATCAACTCACTAACAGGGTCATGTCTGAGATGATCACATATGTGTTAAAAGTTAAATAAGTCACGTCTGAGGTGATAAAAAGGTATTCAAGTCAAACGATCATGTCTAAGATGATCAACTGCTCATAACGTAAATTTCTGCAATTAAAGGGATTTTAAAAGTTAAATATTCAAATTTGCAGAAAAGTTAATAAATATGACCTATTCGCAACGAATGGACCATCCGTATGGACCAATCATACGAATGGAAGCTATTCGTACGAATGGACCATGAACATGGACTATTCAACCGAATGGCCCATACGATTGGCCCAGTCAGATGATTAAGGGCGAATGAGTGAGTCAGTCGCACGACTGAAGAAGGACGACTGAACCAATCGCACGACTGAGTCCCACTTGCACGACAGAAAGGTGCGTATGAGCTCAGTCGCACGATTGAATCTAGGGTTAAATTAAATAGAAGGGGAGTCAGTCGTAGAGACTCACCACCTTCAAAATCACCCTGATGCACTCCCATTGCTTTAAATTTGATGGAAAAAAACGGTACATTCGGCCTCGCAAAGTAACCAAGACTTAAGTGACTAAATAACCTACCTAAATGACTCAAACAAACGAAAGTAACGATGTTAGGTGGTTTAAGAATGTATTGCGAGTCAAATGAACCAGATAACGATGTCTAAAACTCAAAAATGGTGAAAAAGTGATTTTGATTTGAATAGTCAGTACATCATGCGAATGGACAGAGTGATGAACTTCAGTCGCACGACTGAAGGGCTCAAACTACTTAATCCTATGACTGAACCATGGGTATGAAGGTCAGTCGCACGACTGGTGTAACCGCATGAGGGTATATACGTAGGAGCCCAGTCGCACACTCAGGGGTACGTATGGGATTAGTCGCAGGACTGAGTCCCATTCGCACGGTTCAATCGCACGACTGAACCCCTTTCCCACTGTTCAATCGCACGACTGAACCTCAGTCGCACAATCTCAATCGCATGACAGAAAGATTTTCTTCAAGCTTAAGGTTTTCATGACTTTCTTAGCCAATGGTACTAATGTTTACTATCTTTGTGTAACACACGGTGAGTCGATGGATTATGAGCACGAAGCACAATATATGTGCTCATCTGGACTTGACATCCAGAAACGCTGCTGATTTCTCTGGCATAATCTCATTTCTACTGAGATCAAGGATTGCACATGCCATATCTACTCCTTGCACTCCGTATCGATCCAGCCTTCAGCAAGGCTTCTGCGAAGGCGCTACAGTTGATAGATCATCTGAGCCTCATTGCATGAAAGTACCATATTTGGAGAGGCTATTACTATTTCAGAGGAGGATCTAAGGATCGTACTATAGTTAAGGGATGACGCTGATTGTCCGACTCGATTACACCCCCTCACAGTCAGAGGATGCTTTCTTAGAGCCAAATACTCTGGGGACATCAATTCTGGGGTACTCAACAAGAGTAACCTCTATCCCCAGTTTAAATATCTTGCGCACGTGCTGCTTAAGTGCATAGCTTCAAGAAAGGGAGGTTTTGATGAGCTGTCTGACCAGATGCAGAATGCGTACGTTGCGTTGGTGCTGAACCACCCGTTCAGCTTCTCCAAGATGATCTTCACCTATTTGGTGGAGAACATTGAGGGGAAAGGGAAGGAAGGCTTCTGTATGTACCCAAGGTTTATGTAGATGATCATAGATCAGAAGCTTCCCTCCCTGCCGAAGGAAAAGGAGGATGCGGTAGTCCTGAAGGTCATGGATGATACTACCCTGGGAAGGATGAAAGTGTACAGGGGAAAGCAAGTGAACCTCCTGTCAGGAGGTTGTTTGATCATCTTGCTCGGGATGACTACGTGGTGCCAGCAAAGAGAACGTGGCGTCACGATGATAGTGACTCTGATGTGGAACAGATAGTACTACCCACTCATGACTCAGATGATGATAACAGTGGGGATGTTGGAGACGATATGCCTATTCCACCTAGAGGCACTGTGTCTGATTTTGTACCTCCAGTGTCCGTCCCAGCTGGAGAAGTGACCGAGTCAGCTGGATTTCATCAGGATTTTGTTCATGGTGCGGAGGAGGAGGATGAATCGGATGAGGAGCCCCTAACGTGAACTGTGGGAAGAAACGTTGTTCCCACAGAACATGGGTTAAGGGTGGTTGGTGAACACCCGAGAGACTCCGGAGATACTGATACTGACCCAAGCTATGCACCGGGGTGCACAGGCAGGGTGTAGGGGGAGCTTCCACCTCAACGGGGACGAGGAGGAAGAGAATGGCTAAACCCCATGGTCAAAAGAAGAAGAAGCGTCGGGTGACCTTCCTTACCACAATAGCCACCACATCCACCACAGCCACCACATCCACCATATCCACCACATCCACCACATCCACCACATCCACCACATCCACCACATCTACCACAGCCACCACCATACCTCCTACCACAGTACACATTCCCTCCACCACCATATCCTTTACTCCCACATCACCTCCACCATTTTACAGACCTATCTTCACTACAGCCACCTCCAGCACCACGTCACACCAAGAAATACCCTCAGCCCATCCCTCACATACTTATGGATCTCCTCTACCTCCAATCGGGGTAGAGGAACAGTTGTTAACGCCTAACAGAATGGTGATGCGCTTACTGGCTGCTGATGAGGAAAAGGCAGCTCAGATCCGCTAGCTTACTGACCTGGCTGCTGCACAATCTCACCAAATTGCAGAGCAGGCTCGAGTTATAGAGGAGCAGGCCCAGCAGATGGCTACTCAAAGCACCAAGATGGACCAACTCCAAGCTCAAAGTGTCACATCAAGCAAGAAAATAAAGGAGTTGGAGAAGGAAAAGAAGTTATCCTGTTAAAACTGAAAAGATCTAAGGAGGAGCCATTGAAGATCAATGAAGGAGACGAATGATGATGATGAAGATAATAATGAGGATGATAGAGATGATACTGAGGAGTATGAAGATACAGAAGAGATAGGACAGAGGAGAAGGACGATGATGAAGAAGCAGAAGGGGGGATACCTGCATTGGCCCCTGCTACAGGTCAAGAGAAAAGGACAAAGACAGACAAGATCAATCAGCTTCTACTCTGCTCCTCTAAGTGATGAACAATGATACAAGATAAATAAAGCTAGATGTTTATGTATTTATTTTCTTTTGTATTTGAATCCTGTATTGAACACAATGTATTTATGTTTATATCACTTTAATGCATTCTGTTTGATAATTACTAATGATTTATGTGTGGAATGTTTAAATCAAACAGATGAAAATTACCAAAGAGATGAGTTTGATGTTGCTCCCCTTCAGCAGGTTAATTTCAGCTAACAATGATTCTTGATCACAAGGGATTGTCAGGAGGTCAGTGAATTATACCCCTGAAGAAGGGGAAATAATTCATGACGTATCAAATGAGCAACTCACAGAGCTTTTCGAGCTAAATCCACATGAGATAGTAAAAGATGCTCCGACATGCGATTTGACTAGTGACGAAGAGCTCAACGATGTTGATGATGTAGAGATCGAAGATGTCACTGCCGAGGATTACCCTCAGTACACTGACAATGAGGGAAATGTGGTCCCCAATCTCGGTGAATCCCTTGTCAGCGATACTATTGAGGTGTTGAACAATATGGAGCAAGAAACAGAGAAAGCAGAAGACACAGCCCAAGCTTCAAATGATGATGTCGACATTCGAAAGGCTGAGTGGGCTGGATGTTTTGAAGAAGTTAGAGCCCAATGTACTGCACCAAAGAAAGATTCCTACACCAAACTCTATAGGGTCAAGAAACATCACAAGGTGTCAGGAAAGATCATAGCATGGGCGTATTTTGAGGATCTTAATGCTTATGCGGTTAAGAGAGGACAAGGCATGGAGTACTTTAGATTCCCACATGATCTGAAGACTCTACCGGGTTTTAAGCTCAACCAGCTGGCAAAATTAAAGCTTTTGTATGCTGATCCGAGGAAGATGTCAGCCTGGTTTGAGGCTACCCTAAAGAAGGAGTATCACACCAGATGGGTTAACTTCAGACCCCACAGCCTACTAGGTATATCAGATGGTCTGAGGTTGATGCCATTACTAGCAGCCTAAGATAGTGTTGAAGTGGAATCCTCCACGCACAATGTCAAGAGTCCCACTTAGGGAAATGCCACAGGATTTTACTCCACACTTTAAGTGGTGGTACTACGATTGGAGAACAGTTGAAGCGGTCATAGTCCTAAGCAAAGAGAGACAAATGGATACGATCAGGTATTCGACCCGATGTGGCTTACAAACTTGTCGGAAAATGATGTATATACGTTATACAAGTGGCCACTGTTCTATGATACGCAAGATATTGTACAAGCCCTCCAGTTCCAGAACGTTATACAACTCTGCTTTGCGTTGAGATTCACACGGGAGTCACAAAAGAGGAGAAGTACAATAAATACAAGGAGGTTATGTAGAAAACAAAAGATTAGAGAGATCTAGGTCCAAGGGGAGTTTGTTGATACATGTATGTCCCTAGATCATGATATGAATGTATTAGATCTTGTTTGTCTGATTCTGAGGTAATTCTTGAAATGATTAATGAAATGATATTGCTTGTTTGATATTTATAATGTTTCATATTTCATTAATGAGTTGACATTGAATTGGTTAATTAGATTTGTGGTTGTTTGAAGTGTTATACATAATGTTATATTAATTAATTAATGCATTCAAACTTAACAGAATGAAGTTCTCATGCGAGTGGCCCATGCGAATGGACCATACGCATGAATAACTTCATACGAATGACTCAGTCGCACGACGGAACCAGGAGACTGGATCAGTCGTATGATTATAACATGAGATTGACTCAGTCGCATGACTGAATACTCAATCATGCGAATGAATCAACCGCATGGTTCAATCGCACGACTGAACCATACTAATGGTTCAGTCGCACCATTGAATAATACTAACCTATAAATACAACCCAATTCGTGAAAAATAGAGAGCTTCAGATTACTTACGACTCTAGACGTACCCTAGCCGTCTAGAAGCCTCATAATTCGTTCTCCAAGTTCATAGAACACATTAGATCGATTCCCAATCGATTTCTAACGTGAGTTTCAATTCTTGATTGATTCTTCGTGTGTTCTCACTGATTGGATCGCCAATCAAATAGGATTCCGCACTATTTGATCTGGTTTACACGCTAATCACTAGGTATTTCGTTCAAATACCAGGTCCTAACATATAGTTATATCTTCTTATTTACCTAAAACTAGAACTCACTCAGCAAAGCTCACTTTTATGCATAATAGTTGGCAGGTAAATGTTGATGCTGAGGATGGCACCATGAAGCTACTTGAGGAGCTATGGATGGCATTCCTGTTTATGAAATCTTTTATTGTAATTTAAGAACAAGTACTAATCTTTGTTTACAGTTAAAGGACAAATGTATTAGTACAATATGGTTTCTAAGTTTTAAATAAATGTCTAATTACTACCGCTGCAATGTTTTTGTTATTAAACAGATTTTATGCTATGATTAATCAACTACGAGGCTTCCCAAGAATGGGGCCTTACAAGTTGGTGTCAAAGCCAAAGTTTAAGAGATTAGGTAAACTATTTTCAAAACCTAAACTTAAACTAAAAATGGGACCGAATGAAGGATGCCAATCCAAGTAGCTACATGCCATCAGGTAAAAGTTTCATGTAAAATTGGGATTATGTGCGTGCGCTATATGTTCTATGTGCTTCAAGATTTGAATACTGACATGTGTTAGGATCGTGATTGCTTGGGTAGGAGAGTAAGGTAAGTAGTTAATCACACTTGGCCATTGTAATTAAGGACTTACCGTACTTATAATGATGTGACCAATTATCTTGAATAACCGTTTTGGTTTTTGAATGTTATAGGAATTAGTCATGGCTAGTAGAAAATTAGGGAAGGCAACCCGAGGAGGTGCTTGTGGCAGCGTACTACTGTACCACGTGTCACCCTGAGCAATCTAATGCTCTCGAGATTGTTCATGAGGAGTCGACCTCCATAGTCACCTGGAGGGGGAGGGATCAGGCACCCTTAAATCTACTGTGAAGGAGACTATCGCTGATGAGGTCTACAATGTTATACAGAATGTGTTACCCTCAGTGGTGACTGAGGTGATTAAAGCAGTTAGGGATGGAGAGAAAGCTAGGAAGGCAAATGAGAAGAATTCAGGGAAGTCCGCTGGGAGGATTGAAGAATCTGAAAAGGAGCCATCAAACCCTAAGGTGGTACTTCATGATAATGATAGTGGTAAAGAGTCTGACAAAAAAGACTACTAAGGGGTGTAACTATGGGGCATTTCAAAGGTACAAGCCCCCGACCTGTGACGGTAACGGCAATGCTACTACCGCTCATCGTTGGGTTAGAGAGATGGAAGCGGTACTGGAAATTAGTGAGTGCAGGGAAGATTCAAAAGTTAAGTTTTCCACTCATTCTTTCGTCGACTCAGCATTGTGCTGGTGGACAATATTGTCCAGGCTGAAGGAAGCGATTGATAGCCAAAATGAGGTGGTTTTAGTTGAAAGAGTTAGTTCTAGAGGAGTATTGTCCATATCGGGATTAGATATGATTGAGAAGGAATTCTTGTATTTGTAGGCTAGGAACATGACTCATCAAGAGTATACCTCCAAGTTTAATGAGCTTGCAAGACTTGTGCTAGACATGGTTGCTCCTGCATCCAAGAAGATCAAAAGATACATATAGGGTCTACCTGTGGATATCAGGAAGCACATGATTGCAGCCAGACTAGGCACATTTAGGTCTGTGGTGGATTTAGCTGGGAAGTTATACGATGAGAGGGACCCAACGCCTGTGTAGAAGAAGGTGGAGAAATGGAATGGGAACAAGAATGGAAATGGGAAGAAGTTTCGAGGTGATAACGTCAGTTGTGGAGAGAAGAGGATGCGGGTTAAGGATCAATCAGGGAGACGGGGAAATACTGGTGAAGGAGGTGCTTGTAGAAAATGTGGAAAAGGTCATTCGGGGGAGTGTAGAGTTAGGACTAGAAAATGTTTTAAATGTGGGGGCGAGGGCCACTATGCTAAAGATTGCAAGGCGGTGAAGTGTTACTAATGTGGCGAGATAGGACATGTGGGGAGGGACTGAAAGAAAGGGAAATCATGAGGATTGGGAATGGTTAAAGCTGGAGATAAGGGAAAGGGTGATGGTCTGAAGGCAAAGGCGAGGGCATTCAACAGAAATCGCGAGGAGGCCAGGGCAGATCTAGAAGTAGTTTCAGGTATGTTTCTAGTAGACCATGAATATGCTTCAGTGCTCTTTAATTCTAGTGCTAGTAGGAGTTTTGTGTCTGCTGCCTTTTGCCGTTTGTTGCATAATAAGAGTAGAACATTAGATGAGCCTTTCTATGTAGAAACATCCATTGGTAAGTCCATTAAGGTAGCTGAGGTGGTTGAGGATTGCCTAATAAGTTTCCTGCTAGGTTGCATGTCATGGCCTTAGGAGGTTTCGATGTGGTGTTAGGCATGGATTGGTTAGCTAGCTATGAAGCCAATATAGTATGTAGCCAGAAGGTCATTTGTCTAATAGCGCATGATGGTAGATCTGTTACAGTTCGTGGGGATAAGGTGTGCTGTGTATAGAAGGTCGTCTCGATGATCATAGCTAAAAAGTACTTGAGACGTGGATGTAGCGCTTACTTGGCCTATGTAAAAGATGTGGATGCGCCAAAGCCATAATTGTCAGACGTGCCGGTAGTGCGCGAGTTTCCTGACGTCTTTCCTGAAGACCTGACTGGTGTGCTGCGTGACCGCGAAATCGAATTCTAGATTGATTTGCTACTGGGAGCACAGCCCGTCGCTAAAGCACCATAACGATTAGCACCTTCGGAGATGGTACAACTAAGCGACCAGTTGCAAGATTTATTAGATAAGTCCTTCATCCAACTGAGTATCTCTCCATGGGGTGCTCCGGTTTTAATCGTCAAGAAGAAAGACGGTAGCATGTGGATGTGCATTGACTGTCGCGACCTCAATGAACTGACCGTAAAGAACCGGTATTCGTTACCAAGGATCGATGACATGTTCGATCAACTTCAGGGTTCTTGATGGTTTTGAAGGATAGACATGCGTTCTTGTTACCACTAACTAAAGTTGAAAGAGCAAGACATTCCTAAGACAGTGTTTCGTGCGCGTTATGGACACTATGAATCTCTTGTCATGTCCTTTAGTTTAACCAACACGCCAGCTGCCTTTATGGACCTTATGAATCGGGTATGTCGACCAATGTTGGATAAATTGGGAATAGTGTTCATCGATGAAATCTTGATTTATTCAAAAAGTGAAGAAGAACAAGCCGATCATATTCGAGAAGTATTGGAGACACTCAGAAGCGAGAAGCTATATGCTAAGTTCTCTAAATGCGCATTTTGGCTTCGAGAAGTTCAATTTCTGGGTTATGTGGTTAACCCGAGGGGATCAGGGTGGACCCTACAAAGGTTGAAGTAGTTTCTGAGATTCGTAGTTTCTTAGGCCTGGCAGGTTACTATAGGAGGTTTATCGAAGATTTCTCCAAGATAGCTTCTCGTTTGGCTAAGCTGACCCAGAAGGACATGAAGTATGAATAGGGTACTAATCAGGTGAACGCCTTCCTAGAACTAAAGATGAGGTTAACTCAAGCCCCTATCTTGACGTTTTCTGAAGGGAACGAGGACCTCGTAGTCTACTCGGATGCCTCGTATGCAGGATTGGGTTGTGTGTTGATGCAACGAGGGAAGGTGATAGCCTATGCTTCTAGACAATTAAAGGTCCACGAGGCCAATTATCCTACCCATGATTTGGAGTTAGTTGCGGTGGTGTTTGCATTGAAGATCTAGAGGCACTACCTGTATGGGGTGAAGTGCACCATCTTCACTGATCATAAAAGCCTAAAGTATTTCTTTGAACAAAAGGAACTCAACATGAGGCAGAAGAGGTGGTTGGAACTAATCAAGGATTATGACTGCAAAATTCATTATCATCCAGGCAAAGCCAATGTGGTTGCTAACGCCCTTAGCCGGAACGGACAATCTGAACCAATTCGGGTGAGGGCTTGCCAGATAATCATGACGCTTGATGTTATGACACAAGTGAGGGAGTTTCAGGATGAGGCATTGAGAGAGGACAAAGTCAACTCTGAAAGAATGAAAGGAGAAGTTTCTGATTTGGCGGAAAACACCCTAGGTGTTAGAACCCGATTTGGGAGAATGTGATCCCTCTCTACGGGAATCTGAGGGAGAAGATCATGGATGAGGCTCACAAAACTCGATATACCATTCACCCCGGTGCCATGAAAATGTATCAAGATCTGAAGAAAGATTACCGGTGGTCGAGAATAAAGCAAGATGTGGCTATGTATGTGAGCAAGTGCGTGACTTGTCTGCAAGTGAAGGCAGAGCACCAAAATCCATATGGGAAGATCCAGCCTTTGGATATCCCTGAGTGGTAATGGAACACATCATGATGGACTTCATCACGAAGCTACCTCGCACGGCAAGAGGAAGCAACGCGACCTGGGTGATTGTTGACCGGCTAACAAAGAATGCCCATTTCCTACCAATTCGTGAGACATATTCCTCTGAGAGGTTGGCGAAGCTATTTATCAAGGAGATCATGGCTTGTCATGGTGTGCCGGTGTTGGACCAAAAAAACCAATGAGCCTGATCAGAAAAACCTCTAAGTCCCACAGACATCACAACAACTGCTGAAGACTTGATCAGCTGTTTGACAAAGTCTGAAGATTTCAATAGCTGAAGACTAAAGTATTGAAGACTTCAAAAGCTGAAGACCAAAGTCTGAAGATCACAGCTAAAGACTAAAGTACTGAAGACTTCAACAGCTGAAGACTTCAACAGCTGAAGACCAAAGTCTGAAGATCAACAGCTGAAGAACAAAGTATTGAAGATCAACAGCTGAAGTACAAAGACTGAAGACATCAGCTGATGACAACAGCTAAGTTCAAGTACAAGTACTGAAGCCTTCAGAGTTTGTTACAACAGCTGAAGAAGCATTCTTCAGTTGTTGTGATGGTTTCCTTTAAGTAATTTTCTTTTTGTTTCAGTATTTGTAAAATGACTGAAGAGCATGTTCTTCAGTCGTTGTAGTTTCAGTAGTTTCTTTTTGGATTTTGTAGTGATAGTTAACACAGCATTTTTGTAAGAAGATGTCAGTTGTTTGACATCTTGAGTAGTTGTGTTAACTATCAGTAGTTTGAATAAATTCTGTTAGATGTCACTATCAAATGACATCAGCAGACGTCACATCTCCTATATAAGAGGTGTTGACCTAATTGTATTTGTGACATTCTGTTACCACGAAAGCGAATATTGAATGACATATATTTTGCAGAATTCTTTCTGTCTATAACCGTTTGTTCTTACCTTGAATATCTTTTGTGTTCTTGTGAATTGGCTAATTCGTTGTTTGTTTTCCGCTGCTATACTCTCAAATCAATCAAACGTAGATCACTGATCCTAACAAATGGTATCAGAGCTGGTTAATCATTGATCGATCTAACAATTGATCATTGAAACTGCTATTTGATATCTATGTTTGATTGAATTAGCTCATTTGCAAGAACTGGTTATAGATTATTGATTTTCTGCCGCTTTCGTTTATTAATTTTGAGATCTCTCTTAGTTCAATTTGGTTTGTTGTGTTTTGTTCTAAATATGTTATAGCTTAATTGAATTTGGTTGAATCTAAGATGACTACTCCTTCTAATGACCCTCACAATACTGGTTCCTCAACCAAGCCTCCAATGCTGGTTAGGACTAAGTATAACATATGGCAACGAAGGATGCTTCATCACCTGTTTGTTAACAGTTCAGGTGTTGGACATCTGTGGTACATGGACCACATAAGCCTATGGTGAACAATCCGGAAACCAATCAAATGGTTCTGAAGAAGGAACAATACTCAGATGAAGATCGGAAACCGTTTGAGATTGATGCTAAAGCCCATGGAATTATGGCCATGGCACTGCCAAATGAAATCTATTCAGGGCTTATGCATCATGAAACTGCTCATGACCTCTGGAATGCACTGAAGGAACAATTTGGTGGAACTGATGAGGTCTTAGCAAACAACAGAGAAATCCTCGCCCAACAATATGAGACATTCTCTCATAGAAAGGGTGAGACACTGACTCAACAGTTTGAGCGTTTTTCCTGTTTGATCTTTGAGCTGAAAATGGTGAAACAGGAATACACCAACAGCCAGATGAATAACAGATTCCTCAGATCACTGCCTGAGAGATGGGACACATACACTATTGTCCTACGCTCCAGTGCAAATCTGGATAGCCTATCTCTCACCCAACTTCATGGGAAACTGCTTACATTTGAAAGAGAGATAGAGCAAAAAAAGGAAACTGTCATCACTAGGAAAGCTCACTGATGACTTTGTACCAGGGAACACTGCCTTGGTTGGTCATGAGTCAGAATATGCTGCATCTGAAAGCAATTATGATGAGCATATTGATTTCTCTTCAAACAGTTCTGATCATGTATTTGTTGCTATTGATAGTCATTCTGGTAGTAATAGTGACAATCTATGCTTCATAATGGATGATCTGAAGGGAATTGCTGATGATGATTTAGAAGAGATGGATATTCTAAGCCAAATGTCCTTAGTTAATATCAAATCTCAGAAGTTCTACAAGAGAACTGGCAGGAAATTTCCTGGACTCTCTGGCAAAACCAAAGTTGGTTTTGACAAGAGTAAGTTGAGGTGTCACAAATGACAAAGGCTTGGACACTTTGCAAGAGAATGTAGATCAACTGGATCTAACTCTTATGCACCCTTGTGACTTTTCCTAGCACTAGTCTACAAAACAGAGGGCAACATCCTGCTGGTTCTGGTCATCAATCACACCCTGTATCTCCTACATACTTTGTCCCCCAGGGTCCAATGTCATATCCTTTTCCCTGCTATTACTTGCCTCAGGCAAATCCGGTTCAAGCTCCAATTGCACAACAACCACATGCATTACCTCAATCTCAACCTTCCCAATCTCATCAACAAACTCAACCTCAACAACATAACTTTTTCACCCCAGGAGTTGTTGACTGGAGCAATTTACCAGATGATTTGTTTGGTCATGAACAACTGTTCTCTGGTGCTGGTCAACATGGTGGTGACAGTCCTTTTGGAAATCTAGCTCTTATGGCTTTGGAGTCTACTGATACTTCATCCTCTAATGCCTTTACACTACAGGTATCACAGGTATCCTCCGAGGCAAAAGCCAAACTATGTTCTGAAACATGCATAGCTGCATTTGCATCTATTGGAGAAGCACATGTAGCTTTAATTAACAAGAACATTGAGCTAGAACAAACAATTTACAAAAGCAAAGCTGAATTTGAGTCTGTGATTAATGATAAGAATGATGAGATTTACAAACTTAAATGCCAAATCACTGATGATAAGGCTAGGGAAGAGATACTTCTAGAGAAGTACAGAGACCTCAAAGAAACACTTGCAACTACCTAGGTAGAGTGTGATCGATGGGTAAATTCTTGCAAGGGTTTTGAAATGCTTCTAAGTAAGCAATCTGCTTCCAATGTGAAGTTTGGCATTGGTTATAATCACCCTGCTCCTCCTACAGATTTTACTCCCAGAGCAGAGGTAGAATCTGATGGTGAAAGCAATAACTAATCCTTTTCATCATGTGATCTACTATCTGATACAGCACCATCAGAAGTAGAAGCCAGCATTAATTCCTCTCAGACCTATCAGCTGATGTTGATGGTTTAAATGCTGACACTCACATGATCACAAAGCTGATCACTCCAGGTGATATTTCACAAAGTACTGAAAGTACTAAAAAGAATGTCATAACACCTGGAGAACAAGCCCAAACTACTACATGTACTAAAGGAAAGAAAACTGCAAGTAGAAAGGGTGGGAAAACTTTGAAGAAGATATCAAGAAAGCAGGTACTAAAGGAAAGAAAACTGCTAGTACTGATAGCAAACTGCTGAAGAACAAGTCTTCAATAGTTTCATCTTCTTCAGCAGATGATCAACTTAAGATGAAGAAAAAGCCATGTGAGATATGTGGCTTATTCAATCATCTTACTGATGATTGATCATATAAAAGTGCTCCAAACTCAAACATAATGAAAACATTAAAGAGAAAATGGATAAAATGAAAACTGAGTTTGAAATCAAATTTGTACCCAACATCAAAACCTATGACCCCAAAATCCAAAAAGAAATCCAAAAAGAAAGGGGTTAAACAGGTGAAACCAATTAGATGCTCTTGTGTTGAAACCACATAGAAGAAAATCCATGCCAAAGGATTCTTCTTCTTCACCATCTCCATCCCCTCAGGCTGTTATTCATAGCAAGTCTGTTAGTTTACCATCTGTTGATGTGAATAGACCTAAAACCAAAAAGGTTTGGGTCTCAAAAACTAACTAATTGTTTATGATTGCAGGGTTCTTCAGCATGCCAAAGTAGCATCTGGTATGTAGACAGTGGGGGATCTATGCATATGATAGGGAACAGCTCTCTTCTTCATGACTACTCTAAGGAAAGAAGGGGTTTGTTTCTTTTGGCAATGATGCTAAGGGTTACATCATTGGAAAAGGCTTGTCTCCAATGGAGAAATAAAGTTTGATGATGTTAATCATGTGGAAAATCTCAAGTACAATCTCTTGAGTGTCAGTCAAATGTGTGATAAAGGCCATGTTGCTCTTTTCACCAGTCAGAACTGCAGGATTCTGTCATCCAAAGCTCTGAATTTGATTGATAAGGTGTTGGATGATCACACTCTCAAGGGCGAACAAGACAGAAGAGTGTATGCCTTAGATCTTTCCAAGAAAATAGATCTCACAGGCCATCCTTGCCTATTTTCCAAAGCCTCTCCTCAGGAATCTAAACTGTGGCACAGAAGGCTAGGTCATGTTAATTTCAAAAACATGAATCAGCTGATCCACAATAGTTTAGTGAGAGGTTTACCAATAAAGGAGTTCCACTGTGATGAAACCTGCACTGCTTTTTAAAAGGAAAACAGCACAAAGTCTCATTTCCTCCTATTAAGAGCCTAAGTCCACTGCCTGCTTGCAACTACTGCATATGGATCTAATTGGTCCTGTGAGAGTGATGAGCATGGCAAAGAAGAAATACTGTCTGGTAATTGTAGATGATTACTCCAGATTTGTATGGACTTTCTTTCTACATTCAAAGGATGAGGTTGCTTAGAAGATTATCAACTTTGTGTTGTATATTGAGAAGCAGTATTCCCTTTCAGTCAAGTGTATAAGGAGTGACAATGGAACTGAATTCAGAAACCATACACAGGATGAATTTTATCTTTCAAAGGGAATCAAAAGGGAGTTTAACATTCCAAGGACTCCAGAACAAAATGGAGTTGTGGAGAGAAAGAACAGGACCCTAATTGAAGTTGCAAGGTTTATGTTGGCTGACTCTGGTTTGCCACTGACCTTTTGGGCTGAAGCTGTTAACACAGCTTGCTATGTGCAGAATAGAGCCTTAGTAAATCAGAGGTTGATGAAGACTCCATATGAAGTTCTACATCACTTGGCTCCTCTAATTTCATTTTTCAAAGCATTTGGGTGTCCCTGTTTTATTCTCAACACAAAGGATCAACTCCAAAAATTTGATCCTAAGGTGGATGCAGGGTATTTTGTTGGTTATTCATCTACTTGCAAAGCATACAGAGTCTTCAACTGCAGAACAAAGATAGTTGAAGAGACTTTGCATGTGAAGTTTAATGAATCTCCAATGGACAAGATTCCACAAAACCGTGTGGAGTTGTTTGATTTGGACATACTGCAATATGTTCCCTATTAACCTCTAGTTGTTGCAGACCATATGGATAAATCATCTTCTGCAGCATGTCTTCCACTTGGTGGTATTGATGATGATGATGATAATATCAATACTCACCTATTCAAGTTTGGTGACCAACTGCATGTGTCTGCTAAACTTGATGTTCCTGTAGCTTCAGCAGTTCCATCCACAACAAATGCTGATGAGATTTCTGATTCCTTTACATCTTTTGAGTTACCATCAAATTCTTGGTTTCAAGAGTCTGCATCAACATCTGCTGCTGCTGAAGGTTCTACAAACACTTGCACAGATATCATTGTTTATCAAGAGTTGAAGAATCACCCAATGTCTCAATTCATTGGTGATATCAATGCTGGAGTTTCAACAAGAAGTCAATTGTCTAGCTTCTGCTTCTATGCTCTCTTCATTAGTCAGCTAGAGCCAAAGAACTATCATATTGCTTTAAGAGACAATGGATGGGTTGAAGCCATGCAGCTTGAGCTACTTCAGTTCAAGAAACAACAAGTGTGGGAACTGGTTCCTCTACCCCCATGTAAGTGTGCAATAGGCACTAAAAGGGTGTTTAGGAATAAAACTGATGAAAATGGGCTTATTGTTAAGAACAAGGCTAGATTGGTTGTACAGGGGTTCTCACAAGAAGAAGGTATTGATTATGATGAAACCTTTGCCCCTGTAGCCAGACTAGAGGCAATTAGATTTTTCTTAGCATATGCTGCATTCCACCATCTCAAAGTTTTTCAAATGGATGTCAAAAGTGCATCTTTATATGGCAAAATAAAAGAAGAAGTTTATGTGTGTCAACCACCAGGTTTTGAGGACAATAAACATCCTGAATGGGTTTATAAACTTGATAAGGCTCTTTATGGGTTGAAACAAGCTCCTAGAGCCTGGTATGAGACACTTTCCACTTTTCTTCTCAAGAATAATTTCACTAGAGGCTCCATAGATAAAACTTTCTTTATTAAGAAGGTGGATCAGCATAAGCTACTTGTTCAAATTTATGTTGATGATATTATTTTTGCATCCTCTGATCCCCAGTTGTGTGATGATTTTACAAAATTAATGAAAAAGAGGTTTGAAATGAGTGCAATGGGAGAATTACAGTTCTTTCTAGGTTTGCAAATCAAACAAAAGGCTGATGAACATCAGTCAAAATATACAAAAGATCTTTTGAATAAGTTTGATTTACAAAATTGTAAGCCCTGTTCTAATCCCATGTGCAACACCACACAACTGGATGCGGATCAGAAAGGTAAAGCTGTTGATGAAACACTTTACACATGTATGATTGGGTCCTTGATGTACTTAACAGCTTCTAGACCAGATATCATGTTTGCTACTTGTGTTTGTGCTAGATTTCAGGCTGCTCCTAAAGAGTCTCATTTGATTGCAGTCAAGAGGATCTTTAGATATTTGCAAGGTACACAATCTCTAGGTTTATGGTATTCCACTGGACACTCTTGCAAATTAGTTGCTTTTTCAGATAGTGACTATGCAGGGTGCAAGTTAACTAGAAAGTCAACTTCTGGTAGATGTCAATTCCTAGGCAACTGTTTGATTTCTTGGCAGAGTAAGAAACAAACATCTGTTGCTACATCCACTGTTGAAGCAGAGTACATTGCAGCTGCATGTTGTACTTCTCAGGTACTCTGGCTTTAGAACCAACTTTTGGATTATGGCATTATAGAGACTAAGACTCCATTATTAATGGATAGTGCTTCAGCTCTGTGCATTGTCAAAAATCCAGTGCAGCACTCTACGACCAAACATATAGAGATCAGACATCATTTTATTAGGGATTGTTTTGAAAAAGGTCTGATTGATCCTAAGTTTGTGCCTAGTGCTGATGAGCTTGCAGACATTTTTTCTAAGCCTTTAGATCGTTCAACTTTCAAAAACCTAGTGTTAAGGCTTGGTATGCTGCAGCTAGAATAAGTGATAACTACTGATGATCATTAGTACCATATCACATATAGTACTGATTTTGTTAAAACAACTGATAAAGTTACAACTACTGATGTAGTTATAACTACTGATGTCAGTAAAAACAGATAAGTACTGATGTCCTATGAAACAACTGAAAACAGCTAAAAGGCTGATGAGTAAGTGTTGAGGACAGTATGAACCAGCTGAAAGGCTATGAATTGACAAAAACTACTGATGAGAACTTTCTCCTCAGTTGTTTCTACAACTGTTGTTTCATCCTAAACAACTGATGACAAAACCATGTCGTCAGTAGTTTCACAACTACTGATGACTAACACCAAGTCATCAGCTGTTTACAACAACTGATGACAAAACCATGTCTTCAGTAGTTTCACAACTACTGATGACTAATACCAAGTTATCAGTTGTTTACAACACCTGAAGACAAAACCAAGGTCTTCAGTAGTTTCACAACTACTGATGACTAAAACCAAGTCTTCAGTTGTTTTCAAACATCTGAAGTCAAAACCATGGCTTTCAGTAGTTTTATAACTGCTGATGCCTAAAACCAAGACTTCAGTTGTTTCAACATCTGAAAGGGTCGTACCACGTCATCAGTCGTTTACAACTACTCATGACTAACACCAAACCCTTCAGTCGTTTTCTAACCCTTACCCTATAAATACCCAATACCTAACCCTTCAGCGCTTCATCCTCACCAAACCTAACGTTCAAATCTCCAAAACTTCTCACATTAATGGCGACCATGCAACTCAAACCACGCCATAACTGTGTTGCCTACCTCACAAAATCACCTTATGGGACAAAGTTCGACAACGCCATTGATCTAATGGTCCAATCTCCCTACAAAACGGCCTTCCTTCTAAATCCCATCATTCATGCCGAATCCCTTCACCAGTCTTGGACGAACGTCACCCTCACCACTGGGGAGAACAACATCGAGTCTCTCTAGTCGCTCGTCAACAACCATCAAGTGGTCATCACTCCTGATATACTTCGCCAAACCCTAAACCTGGATGATGCCACTTTTCCTGCTGGGTATCCAAAGGGCACAACTGATTTATCCTTTGCCCACCATGGATATCAGGGAAACCTTAGTGCCTCTACCATCCTGAAGAAACATTTCCATGATGCAGAACGTCTTATATTTCACATGGTAAATGTTTGCTTAGCTCCTAAGACTTCCTCTTGGGATCAAATGTCTACAAGGTGGCAGCAGGTATTATTCTCTATCCTTGAGCACCAAGACATAAACTTTTCTGAAATTATTTTTCTTGAACTTAAGGATATGGCCTCAAAACCTCTTTCTAATCGATAGATATTATATCCTCGGTTCATTATGGCCATCATAGAGAATCAGCTGAAAGCTGAGGGACTTGTTGGCCTTGGAGTCCCTGCAATGGCGGTATTGCCTCAAGTATACTCCAGGCACAACTCTGACCAAACACTGAAACAGGCTGCCAAACTACAAAAACCCACGCAGTTGGAACCCACAACCACCACCTCCAGAACCAGAGTCCCCACCAAACCTAAATCCAAAAAGCCAAAAACGGCTACTCAGGGAGATGAGTCCCGTGAGGCTGCCCCTGTACCACAAACACAGGAACCACATACTGGTATTAACCCCCCAGTTGTGTCAAAGACTCAACCTGCCAAAGCCGCACAGGTATCCTCTCAACAAGATCCTGTTGCAACCAATATTAGGGAACCCACACTGCTGGAACCTATCTCACTTGAGAGGGTTACCATTGAAGCGCACCATTCACCCGGGTGCAATCTGCTTCTACCCAATCACCACATGCAACCGCCCCCCAAAGTCCTACATTAATTGTTGCACAAGTGCTGAGTCAGTTGCACTCCTCACCCCCTCCCCAGATACCAATTACAACTAGGCATACCTCTACCATTGAGGGGGAGGACCAAAGTGCCTCTGATAACCCACAGCATAGGGGTTACAATATTCCATCTCCTAGTGTAGAAAAGGAGATTGGAACTTCTGGTGAGGCTGCCACTTATCCTGCTTCAGCATATGATCAGGATGTAATTGGTACAATCACTAAGACCTTACCAGAGGCAACTGCTGATGACGGACATAGTCCTAAGGCAGGAAGTCCCCAGTTCCAAGACAAAGGGGCACATGCTACAACTGATCTACACTCAGTGCATGTTCATCCTGATTCTATCAGGAGGTCAGGTGATTCAGTAACTACTGAATATGACCTGGGTTTCTTTTACGATGTATTAGCCCAAAACACCATCCTGGAAGAGGAGGTGAGCAGACTCAAAGAGCTTCTTGCCAAAACTTCTGCGGATCAAAGACCATCTGCCACTCAAACCCCACAGATGGCACCTTCATCTGAAGGTCTCCTAAACACAGAGGCACTCCCAAATTCTCAGCCACCTGCCTCTACTTCTGGCATTATTTCTCAGGAACAGAACCCCCCTGAGCAAATAGCTGCTATCTTCCAAAATTCCCTACCTCTCATCACACCTATAATCACTGATATAGTGATCAAAACCATTGATGAGAGGCTTTCCTCAGTAATACAACCATTGATCGAGGAAGTTGTGGTCAACAAGCTTTCTGACAATCAAACCCTTGCAACCAATGCAACAAAAAAGGGGGAGATTCAATCAGTGAAAGCAAAAAGAAAGAGAAGTGCAGAGAGGAAAGAGAAAGAGAAAGAAACAGAAGTGACAGAAGTGGAAAAGGAGAAGGAGTTGACTGTGGAGACTGAAAAAGAGAAGGAGAAGGAAGCTGACATGGAGAAATCAAAGAAAAGAAAGAATGAAAAGGAGACTGCCTTGGAGCTGATGGTAAAAGAGGCTGATGCCAAACACAACAGATCAATGGATAACATCATTGATCAGTTGTTTAGGCAAGGCCATGACACTGACAAACTTGACTCTGAGATCAGAAGATTAGCGATTGAAGAAATCCAAAATAGATGGGCAAGTTATGATGTGTTAGAAAAAGAAAGGCTGGAGATCAAGATCAGATTTATAGCAAAATATCTTGGAAGATCAATGATCGAAATCAAGGCTTGGTCCAGGGACAGAATCTTGGAAATAACCACCAAGATCTATTCGTCTGAAGTATACACTAAAGGATTAGTTATTGAAGCTTTGAATGAAGCTGGTGCTGGGAGCAAGATTGAACTAGCCAAGCAATCTAAAGCCACACTCACTTCCAAAATGCTAGAATAGCCTGTCAACATTCCCACATCAAAACCACCAAAACAACAACCCACCAAACCAACTCCCTTTCCCTCAAAACCAATAGCCGATGATGTACCCCAGAAGAAGAAGAGAAGGGTATTGAGGCTAGAAGATAATGAAGAAGATGATGATGAAGATGAAGATAGGCTGCCACTCTTAGCTGTTATACAGTTTCCGAAGGCCACAAGTCACTCTCCAACAATTACTCCTGAAACTCAAAGACAAATTATGAAAGTGAAGCTAGAAGAAGAAGAGCTTCACAAACAACACGATGAGGAATTGTTGAGGAGGGTTGAAAAAGCATATGCAGCCACATCTTCTATCATCAACATGAAGAAGCATACTCTCAGATTATACACTCTTAAGCATACATTTCAATATCAAAAGGAGAGAGTGAGGATTTGGCCTGATCCCAGGGTGTCTCACAGGATTCACAAGAAAAACATTCCACATAGATACATTGGCCAGGTGAAGAAGATTGTAGATGAAGTGATGTCACTGGTCTTTGTAGTATCACCCTGGGAAAGATTAGAAGACTTCAAGAAAGCTTATAAAGCTAACCAAACCCCACAGAAGATGCTGGAAAACAAAATGGTAAAAAAGGGGTTAGTATATAAGTGACTTGAAGAAGTCAGAAAGAATGAGCTCCAGTTGTTCCTAGAGGGTAATCACCCTGATGAATTTGTTTATAGAATAATAACAACTGTGGAGCTAAAGAATGGGAAACAGGTCAAATACCTATCTGAGTACTATGGGCCTGAATCATTATTTGAAGGAGGTGCTGAAGAGCTGACCATGGAGGAACAAATTACCTTCCTTGAGGCCTACACAAGAGAGTCATACAGACTCATAGTGGGGAAGTAGATCTCATGGATGGGGTAACAACTCTGTGTCCAGTTCCCCAAGACAGAGTTCCTATTCATACTTTGCCAAACAGATCATTTAGACTTCTTCCCAGGCCTGTGCTTACAAGGGTCACTTCTGAGCTGATCTAGAAGACAAAAAGACCAATCCTTATGCCATAATAAGTGGGACATCTTAATAAGTTGAGGTTTTGGCTGCATTGGTTCAGGGGGAGTTTGTTGGACCAAAAGAACCAATGAGCCTGATCAGAAAAACCTCTAAGTCGCACAGACATCACAACAACTACTGAAGACTTGATCAGCTGTTTGACAAAGTCTGAAGATTTCAACAGCTGAAGACTAAAGTACTGAAGACTTCAAAAGCTGAGACCAAAGTCTGAAGATCAACAGCTGAAGACTAAAGTACTGAAGACTTCAACAGCTGAAGACTAAAGTACTGAAGACTTCAACAGCTGAACCAAAGTCTGAAGATCAACAGCTAAAGAACAAAGTACTGAAGATCAACAGCTGAAGTACAAAGACTGAAGACATCAGCTGATGACAACAGCTGAAGTTCAAGTACAAGTACTGAAGCCTTCAGAGTTTGTTACAACAGCTGAAGAAGCATTCTTCAGTTGTTGTGATGGTTTCCTTTCAGTAGTTTTCGTTTTGTTTCAGTATTTGTAAAACGACTGAAGAGCATGTTCTTCAGTCGTTGTAGTTTCAGTAGTTTCTTTTGGATTTGTGTAGTGATAGTTAACACAGCATTTTTGTAAGAAGATGTTAGTTTTGACATCTTCAGTAGTTGTGTTAACTATCAGTAGTTTGAATAAATTCTGTTAGATGTTACTATCAAGTGACATCAGCAGACGTCACATCTCCTATATAAGAGGTGTTGACCTAATTGTATTTGTGACATTTTGTTACCACGAAAGCGAATATTGAATGAAATATATTTTGCAGAATTCTTTCTGTCTATAACCGTTTGTTCTTACCTTGAATATCTTTTGTGTTCTTATGAATTGGCTAATTCATTGTTTTTTTTCTGCTGCTATACTCTCAAATCAATCAAACGTAGATCACTGATCCTAACAGCCAGTGTCTATCGTCTCGGATAGGGACACACGGTTTACGTCCATGTTCTAGAAGAGGTTTCACGACTCAATGGGGACTAGACTACATATTAGTCCGGCTTACCACCCCCAGACGGATGGTCAGTCGGAAAGAAAAATTTAGACGTTAGAAGACATGCTACGAGCGTGTGTAATTGACTTTGGAGGAAGTTGGGATGAGCACTTACCATTGGCAGAATTCTCATATAATAATAGTTACCATGCCAGCATCGGTATGCCACCTTATGAGATGTTGTATGATAGGAAGTGCAGAATGCCTGTGTATTAGGGTGACATCAGGCGAAAGGAATTGGGAAGTCTTGAAGTTATTGAGGTCACAACTGAGAAGTTAGATAAGATTAAGGCGTTCATGAAAGCTACAAAGGATCGCCAGAAGACTTATGTTGATAAGAAGCGTAGACCGATAGAGTTTGAGGTTGGTGACAAGGTTATGCTCAAGGTATCGCCCTGGAAAGGGATCATCAGGTTTCGAAAAAGGGGAAAGTTAAGCCCAAGATTCATAGGACCATTCTGTATTATTGCAAAGGTAGGGGACGTGGCCTACAGACTAGAATTACCCGATGAGTTGAGTGGAATTCACCCTATGTTCCATGTATCTCATCTTAGGAAATGTCTAGCAGACAATGATGCATTTGTACCATTAGAAGACATTGAAGTCGACGAATGACTGAAGTATGTAGAGCAGCCGCTGGCCATCCTTGATTGGAAAGAGAAGCACTTACGTAATAAAGTGGTTCCGTTGGTACAAGTACAGTGGAGGCACAGAAAAGGATGAGAATCTACATGGGAGACCATGGAGGAGATGAAGAAAATTTTATCCTCAATTGTTTGATGACTGACAGGTTTCGAGAAGGCAACCTAAATAAGTGGGGGAGACTTGTAACACCCCGAAAAGTCAAAACAATTCATCGAGGATAATGGACTTAATTTATGGGTATTTAATAAAGGAAGAAAATGGGTTATGGGCTAATTAGGCTTATAGGCAAGAGCCTAAGTGATTTAGGGCCCATAATCAACCTTCAAACCCACCTAATCAGCCACCACCTTCCACACTTGAACCCTAGCCACCAAATTTCATAGAGAGAGAAAGTAGAGAGAGAAAGTGAAGAAAACTCAAGATTTGAAGCTTCAAAGGTTAAAGGATGAAGATCTGAATGATTAAGCATCAAACCATAAGAAAGGAGCAACAAATCCAGGTTGTGTAGTGTGATCTTAGCCTTGTAAGCTTAGTTTAGAAGTTGGTCTCGGTATCCAAGTGAGTTCTAGATCCCCTTATTTGTAAAATTTTCCATTGGGGTTATTATGCATACTAAATATACGTTTTTAAATTACCAAGTTTTATGAAGTTTTAACGGGAAGATTGAACTTTTTTTCTATAAGGAAATGTGTTATATAAATACTTAAAAAAAAAATTTTCGCACTGACCTGGCAGCCCGGGCCCAGCGAGGGGCGTTGCCCCTTGGACCCCACTAGGGGCTGCCACCCCTGAACCCCTGTTGTCCCGCGGAGGGTCAGTTATGTTATGTACATAATAAGTTAAGTATTATATATAGTAAAGTTGAAGATTATATTAATGAAATGTGAAACTTAATGAATGTTACCCCGAGCCCGTATGATGATGAAAAGTCTTGCAAGAACTATGATAGACTTTACTTATTTGAGTATGATGTATGATGATTGATCCGTATTCATGAGCGGGCTATGTGCCTTGCAATGTGGATCAACTGTCGGGGGTTAGCTACCATGATGATGTGTACCGACAGGGATCGACATTCGTTGTCGATCAACATGGAGCTCTTGCTTTGTGCAATCTCGTTTATGATGAAGTGAAAGACATGAAAGAATGAAAGATAATGAACATGCTTTTTTAAGATGAAAATGTTATATATTATGTATGCGTGTTCATTATATGATGGATAAAGTTATATTTTCTTATTTACCTAAAACTAGAACTCACTCAGCAAAGCTGACTTTTATGCATAATAGTTGGCAGGTAAATGCTGATGCTGAGGATGGCACTACGGAGGTACTTAGGGAGCTATGGATGGCATTCCTGTTTATGAAATCTTTTATTGTAATTTAAGAACAAGTACTATGCTTTTTTTACAATTAAAAGACTAATGTATGAGTACAATATGGTTTCTAAGTTTTAAATGAATGTTTATTTATTTCCGCTGCAATGTTTTTGTTATTAAACTAATTTTATGCTATGATTAATCAACTGTGAGGCTTCACGGGAACGGGGCATTACAA
This sequence comes from Flaveria trinervia, assembly GCA_025506515.1. Taxonomy (NCBI): domain Eukaryota; kingdom Viridiplantae; phylum Streptophyta; class Magnoliopsida; order Asterales; family Asteraceae; genus Flaveria; species Flaveria trinervia. The sequence goes on from CM046441.1 coordinate 20,599,773, forward strand.
TATAAGAAACCTGCTTTTGCACAAAACCATTTAAACAATCGGGGATGTCTGTATCTTCTTTTTAATTTGCCAAATTTGTTTTGGTTTAATTAATTTGGATTTGAATGAATTAAATTGAAATCATTTTCTATTTAGAACAAAAGGAAAAGATTTGGTTTTAAACCATTGGTCATTTTCATCTTTGAATCATGTGAAACCAGCTTCATGTGAAAAGGTTGGATGGAGGGTTTTTCATCCAATCATTCAAAAATATGTGCTTTTTACCTCTTGATCCAGAGAAGCAACTCATGTTCCCTGACTGGGTTGAGTAAGATTGAGATTCTTACTGTGAATCAAATATGGTAATCAAGTCAGTGAATGAATGGCGGAAACAAACAATCAAAGAACATTCAATGCAAGAAAATTACTCATAAATGCTTTTGTATTGTATATATGAAAGTTGATGAATTATAGAGAATAATTACAACAAAAATTCTCTATGTCTATCTACCATCATGCCAGGTACGAGGTTATCTATTCTATTTATAGGCAGACAAGATGACTGTTACAAAATGACTAAACTATCCCTGACCTATTACATCAGAACTAGGCAAAGTCTTGATCCGCATCTTTACTTGTTCATCTGAATTGACAAATGCGGATGAGTTAACTTGATCAGCATTTCTTCACTTGATCATCCACATAGTATGTTGGCCATCCGCATTGGTTAATGCAGATGAACAAATACTTATGCGCATTTTTTCGGTCATCCGCATTTGACAAATGCGGATGAGCAAAGTCTTGTCCGCATTAACTTTTAGTCTTCCGCATTTGTCAATGCGGAAGAACAAATACTTGTCCGTATTTGATTATGTCTTCCGTATTGACAAATGCGGAAGACAACCTTTGTTCTTTTTCTTAGAAGAATCTTCATCCTCATTTCTTCTTGGACTTAAAGGGATTCCAGCAAAGCAATCATCAAATCACCCATTGAGTTGGCATGTATTATCCTTTTAGGGTGCAACAATACTCCCCTTAAGGATTATATAGCCTAGTTTTCTTCAATGTTTGGGAGGTGATTGATGTTGTGAGGATTCTACTGGGTCTTCTGGAGGTAATAAGAATGCAGCTTTAGTTGGATCCAGGATAGCTTTGATCATGTTCACAAAATCTGTTGCTTCTGACATCCTGTCTGTACTTAGCACATGTATCTTCATTTTGCTCATGTTGTAGATCTTCAATTGGTAACTTCTTCAGTGAAATACGCTCCCATATGGAAATTGTAGAAAGGCCATCTCTATGAATCAGTAAGCTCCCCCCCACATCTACCTCAACTTTGACAATATTCCCAAGTTGCAATGGTGTCTTCTTTTTCTTTCTTTTGTCTCTTTTAGCACTTATCGATCATAAGCTAGTTTTAGCAACTTGATGCACTTTAGAAAGAAGTGCATATCTAGTTCACCCAATTTGTTGTTTATTTCCCTCAAGTGTCCGGTATATATGTAGTGGATGTATGATTCATCAAGTAGTCTTACTTCATATCCACTAAATAATCTTATTTCAGCTCCCTCCTTTCCTCCCCACTTTCTTTCAATCACCAACTCATAAGTTCTCTCATCATAGTACACATTTGAGATGGGTGTGGAGGAGTGAGTACCAGACACCATTTTCCTCTTAAATGATTCTGTTGGTTTCACCTACAACTCAGGAACACAACCTCTTTTGCTTGCATTTTCTTCTTCTCAAGGGGATTAACAAAGACTTTATCTTTTCTCATGCATATTGTATTTAATGAATTGAAATTGTTAGTTCTTCTGAACATCTTAAGTATGTTTTCAAATTCATATCCCCTGAACATGGTTGCATGATTGATCAGTTCCAGTTGAGCTAGTTCTTTTAAATCATGAATCTCCAGGGCATTTACAAGAGCTGAGTACTCTATAAAGAATTGGACTAGCCTTGAGATCCTTTTTACCATGAACATATTCCACATACTATCATATTTCCAAGAAATTATCTTTTGATCAACTTTGCCTTTGGGAGTAGACACCCCTCTGATTAACTCAGCAGTGGTTAATCCTTCTTGTAGTTTCAACTGAGGTGGTTCTGCAAACCATTCAGGGTACTTTTGTAGAATAGGATCCAATAGTTCTTGATCTTTCTGATTCAGCATCATGCCTTGAGCACATACTCTATATCTTGGCTTTTTGCTTGATATTTCTTCTTCTAACCTCTTGAGTCTTTCTTTCTTCTCATTAATCATTTGAAGAGTCGCAGCCCTTAATGAGTTCGTTTTCATGTTCCCAACCTTCCTTCTTGTGAACCCTTGGCTTGAAAGATAGTCCTTTATTTCCTTATCTGACATACTATAAGGATGAAGAAATAGTGGTTCAGGAGTTGGGGATGATTTCTTCATAGATGATAGTTTAGGCAGAGGAGCCTTCCTTGAAAAGATCTTTCATACTCAGTTGTAGTTGATTTCTTCATGGGAGGCAATTATGGTACAGAATCCTTTCTAATTACTGATTTCTCATACTTAGTTTCAACACTTGGATCCAGCAGCTTTTTCACTTTTTCTTCCTCTTCCTTCATTCCTTCATAGGTCATCCTAAAGACTTCATCTGGATCATACCCATTATTGATCAAAAACATAGTTTTTATCATTAAATCATCAGTTTGAGCCTTTGACACCATTTCTTCAACTGATTTTTCAGGTTTCAATGGATGGTCCATATCAACATCCTTTGTAGCATCATAACCTCCAGCTATCTCTCCTTCTAGATAAATGGTAACAGCTTGTTTCTTTAATTGAGCTTCAGCCTGCTCGGTTCTTCAAGGAATTCAGCTATTGCTACCAGGCTTCTTGGATCATCTTTCTGTTTCTTAACACCTTCTTCTTCAGCCACTAGTCTTTTACCCTTAGCCTTTTCAGCTAGATATTTTCTCTTTCTTGAGTATGTTTGAAGTTGTGGACTTGAAGTTTCATCCTTTTCAATCACTTCAGACTTTTTCACGTGTGGTTTGTTCTTGAACATTAACTTCTATTTACTCCTTCTATTTTCCTTTTCTTTTTCTAATTCTTTTTCTTTTTCTTTTTCCTTTTCACATATTTCTCTGATAATTTCTTTCTGTTCTTTAGTCAGTGACACAGCAGGGACAATCTGCATGCTCAACTCTTTCTCCAAAGGAACTGGAGATTGAGGGATGAATACAATAGGTTCAGAGTCAGTCCCTTGATTGTTCACAAATCCCAAAAATCATCATCTACACTGAATTCTTCAGATGTAAAGTTGTCTAAAGCATTGATAAGTTCCTCAAATTCAGCTTTCTCAGTATGAGTAGCATCTGTTTTTCCAGAGTAAATCACCATCTCTACACTTTGTTCCTCATGCTTTGTTTGACTTGTATCTTCTTCTTGTTCTTCATTGTCAGAGACAGACCGGTTCTCATCATTATCAACCTTTTCTTGTTTATCTTTCCTTTCATCAACCACAACACTTCTTTGAATCTCAATTATCAGCTCAAGTTCAGAGATCCTTTTGTTTTGGCTATGAATTTCATTTTCAAGATTAGAGATGATTTCAGCTTGTTCTTCAATAATGTTCTCTTGTTCTTCCATAGCTATGGTTTGAATGGCAAGAGTGTCAACATGTCCACAAACTTCTTCTCTAGAATGGTTCAGTGAAGCTTTTAAATAGTCAATCTCTGTTTCTTTTTCTTTTCTTTCAGCTTCATATATTTCTTTCAGCTCTTTTCCTTTTCATCAAGCTCTAGAATCCTATCATCAATGATTCTAGCTCTCCTATTTAAAATCCTTTCTATCGCTTCCACCTTTTGTAAGAGCTTAGATATCAGTTCATTTTTTTCATCAGGCCTGTTTACATTGGATTTAGCAAAGCTCTCTGGGGGAGCAGTCTCAGAAGTTGCTTTCTTTACAGGCATTTGAGCATGGTTATCCTCCTCATCTGAAGATGATTTGGATGCTTTAGAAGTGCTAGTTGAGTCTCCAACTTCAGCAGTGTAATCATGGGTTGGAAAAGGTTGGTATGGTGATATTGTTGAGTGATGAGATGGTAGTATTGGTGATTGATGAGGTGGTGATTTTGGTTGTGGTGATGATTGCGGTATTGGTTGTGGTGTTGGTTTTGGTGTTGGTTGTGGTGTTGGTTGTGGTGTTGGTTGTGGTGTTGGTTGTGGTGTTGGTTGTGGTGATGGGTGTGGTGTTGGTTGTGGTGATGATTGTGGTGTTGGTTGTGGTGATGGTTGTGCAGCAGCTTGTTCTTGTGCTTGAACTTTTTGATTTATCTATTGAATCATCCATGGAAGAGAGGTGAGTGAGCCCCACTGTAAAAGTTTTTGGGGTCCCTCTTATTTATGTAGTTGTATGATCTTGCATCATAGTGATGAATATCAAGTACTGGTCCCTCATTTGCAATATCTAGAAAGGCTTCATTTATCAGGCACTGAATAAATCTTGGATACATCAAGAACTTGTATCTTCTCCCCTCTTGAATGTTTGAAATCATGCCATTGAAGACATGGACAGACATGTTGAATGGCCTGTTTGAGCAGAGAGCATAGATTGTTGAGGATGTGGTGACTGGAATATCATTCCATCCTGTCTTTCTCTTGGATAGGTAGTGCTGAAACATGTGAATTAGGAATCTCCAAGGTAGATCAACTAATCCTTTAACAATTTGTTTACCTTCATATCCTCCTTCATAACCAATCTCAACAAAGAATGTTGTTACTTCATCATCATCCAGCTCTATTGGTGCATTGGCATCATCACCAAAATGTAAGCATCTTCTAACTGAATCTTTAATGATGCCCAAAGTGTGTTCATTGTCAATTCTTCCAGTCAAGGTTCTAACACCATCTGCTTCAATTATTTTAGCTGAGTTCCAGAAAGACCTTATGAGGTTCTCATAGATAGTGGGTCTAACTGTGATGGCATAAGCTACCCTTGTTGTAGAGATGAATCTAATAATATCTCTTAGTCCCTCTGCTTCTGGCACATCAGGGTTTAAATAACTGCTGACATTATGGAGCTTGCTCCATGAAAGATTTGCCATGTAATCTGCACAAGAGACATGTGTGTAGTTATCAATTTGCCTACTAATGGTCAAATATGAACGTTTAACATTACTGTATCATTGTTGTCATAACAAATTATGAGTTTGTTGTTCAACAATCATAGTTTCTATGTTTGAACCATTCATTAGATGATGCTACAATGATTTGTTACACATTTTCATTTTTCAATGTGCTCTGTTCTCACAGTAAACATGACTCTAAAGGTTTTCAAGATGTGTTGAATTCCTATTACTTTGTATATTTATTGAAGTCGAAAATGTAGATTATATCACATCAATAAGTCGAATTTTGGTGTTCTTCATTATCATTTAGTTCATTTTTGATTTAGGTTTAACAGTTCGAAAGATAGGTCTTGATGAAATTTTTGAAATTTCACCTTGTTTTGTTGTAACTGTAGTTTCCAAATCGATAACAAGAATAGATTGAGCAGAATCACACAAGACTTTGTGGTTGTTTATGATGAAGATGATCGAAGATGGTGTACTGTGTATTTGAGCTCGTCTCACTATAAAGTCTCTCAAATTTAAAAAGTATTAAATGACCCGTTTAAATTCCTTTAAATAGTTAAATAATGGCTTTCACGAGATTTTACAAGTTTTAGAGCAAATGCAGTCACCACTGTAGCAATGCGGAAGTCTAAATTTTCAACCTTTAGGTGACCCGCATTTGTGTACTGTTGCAAATGCGGAAGTTGAAATTTGAAAACATTGACTATCCGCATTTGTGTACTGTTGCAAATGAGAAAGTTAAACATTGATAATCATTGACTATCCGCATTTGTGTACTGTTGCAAATGTGGATGTTAAAATTTGAAAACATTGACTATCCGCATTTGTGTACTGTAGTAAATGCGGAAGAATAACTTGTGATTTTGTTCATCAGCATTAACACACTGTAGCAAATGCGGTAGTGTTGTTACTTGTTTCATCCTATCCGTATTTGTACACTGTGGCAAATGCAAGAGAGAGAGATGTTCATCAGCATTTGTCTACCATAGCAAATGCGGTAGAGTACAATCTTTGTCCGCATTAGTTTCTCTTTAGAATAGAAAGATACTCACATTGGTTAAATGTGTGGGTTACCTTCACCCGCATTAACCAATGCACTTACCTGCATTAACTTTGAACTTAATCAAAAGTTAATGTGTCTGACTTGATGTTTCATGTTATGAAGAAAAGTCTTTGAGTGAGTTTTCTTATGAAGTTGTTGACTGTTGAGATTGTCAATTCTTGCTTGGATTGACTTGTATGTCATAAGTGATACAAGTTTCCTAATTTTGACTGATCTTGGACTTTTAATGCTTCTAAGACTCTGCATAGACTGAGATACTATGGTATAACTTTTGCAACAAAACCATTATTTTCTTTTTGTTTTGTTTTGAATATATTAAGAAAATACTTTAAGCAAGAAAAGAAAATTTGTACAGACTTACTCAAAAATTTTAAATTACTCCCACTAAAGTTTGTATCCACATGTGGATAGAAACTTTAAAGATTTAAAACCTTTTAAATATTATTTTGATTTTTAATAATGAAGATAAAAATATCTTTTGTTGGGATCATATCAATCTTGCATTACACATGTGCATCCTTTATGATAAATTGTGGACATGTTTATGAACTTGAAGATTAAAGGTATGTTTGTCTGTTTAAACTCATACCAGGTTAATATTTTGATGCAAATGATATTTATCATGTTTTTGGTTGATTTAATATTTCAGTATGTACCTCACACACAAGCATGGAATGATCAACCATCCTTGTACAATGTACGGTAGAAGTTTTTCACAGCTTTTCTTACCAGGTCACTTAAGTTATGAAATATCATTTTCACTGATCCTCATTGGGATTCTTTTACTTTGATCCTTTTCTATGATGATCCACATTGGGATTCTTTTCATTTCACTTTGGAAGGTGATCCATGATAGGATTCTTTTGTTCATTCACTTGGAATGTATTACTTTTGTTGATTCATCCAATTTTGGATGTGTTCCATATTGTGATTCTTTTGGATCATACCATCTGCACTATGTGCAAGTTTCATCAGGTCTTTGCTCAGCAAAACAAAGATGGAACATGATATGGTGAAAGAGATTCATAAAGTATCATTACCTGGTGTGTTTAGGTTACTACACACATGCATTCAGATAAGCCAATACATACCTGTACTTTGTGATGACTGTTTCACAATTGAATAAGTCTTTAATTCATCACTGCCTGTATCTTTTCTTCCAAGTTGAGCCTACCCACATATCTGGTAAGTCATTTCAGTCTTTCACATTTTGAAATTAAGCACAGTGAATGATATAACGACTGTACTTATTCATTTCCCACAGAGTTCTTTTGTTCATCAAACTTGATTTCTTTTCGTGGTTTTGTGATGTTTTTAATTGTTTTTGATTTTTTTCATGGTTTTTACTTAAGGTTAATCATGCCAATTGACTGAACCAGTAATTCAAACCTACTAGGTTCGAATGCCTTAGTAAAAAATCAGCTAATGATTTTCAGTTGGTACTTGAATCAATTTTATTAAACCTTTTTCAGCACAGTCTCTCAAAAAGTGATATCAAATCTCAATATGTTTTGTTTTTGAGTGCTAAACTGGATTATTAGTTTTAAAAACAGCTGTTGTGTTGTCAATAGAAATTGGAGTGTGCAAGAAATTAAAACCATAATCAAGCATCTGGTTTTGAATCCAGAGTACTTAAGAGAAACATGCTGATGCAGAAATATACTCAGCTTTTGTAGTGGACACAGATACATTTGTCTACTTCTTGCATTGCCAAGATACCAGTTTGGGACCAAGAAATTGACAACCACCAGAGGTGGATTTTATATTGAAGTTGCATCCTCCATAATCACTGTCTGTGTAGGCAGAGAGATTAAATTCTCCTTCCTTTGGATACCATAATCCAAGAGCTGGTTTGCCCTTCAGATATCTGAATATCCTTTTGACTGCATTCACATGTGATTCTTTTGGATCAGCTTGATATCTAGCACACACACAAACACCAAACATTATGTCAGGCCTACTAGCTGTTAGATACATAAGTGAACCGATCAGTGATCAATAGTGAGTCTGATCAACTGGTTTGACTTCAGGATTAGGTCCAATCTTTATTTTAGTATCGACAAGAGTTTTGATGGACTGACAATCAGCAAAGTGAAATTTCTTCAACATGGTGTCTACATATTTTGATTGATTGATGAAGATTCCATCTGCTATCTGTTGGACTTGCACCCCTAAAAGAAGGTGAGTTCCCCATAGCACTCATTTGGAACTTTGAGTGCATAAGGTCTTCAAATTCTTTGCCGAGTTTCTTGTTTGTCGAGCCAAAGATAATGTCATCCACATAGGTCTGGACTAACAACATATCTTTTCCTCTTGTTCTTCTGAAGAGAGTTTGATCAATCTTTTCTCTTTCATATCCATCTTCAAGAAGAAAAGATGATAGAGTCTCATACCACCTTCTTAGGGCTTAATGAAGACAATAGAGAGATTTGTCAAGCTTGTAAACCTACAAGGGAAATCTGGATGTTCAAAGCCAGGTGGTTGACTCACATAAACCTCCTCAGCAATAATTCCAAATAGAAAGGCACACTTTACATCCATTTGATAGACAGTAAATTTCATGGATGCCGAATATGCTAGAAAGATTCTGATTGCTCCTAGTCTGGCAACAGGTGCAAACACTTCATCATAGTCAATTCCTTCTTCTTGAGTGTATCCATGCGCCACTAATCTTGCTTTATTTCTGATGACGATCCCTCTATTATCAGTCTTGTTCCTGTACAGCCATCTGGTACCGATAGGGTATTGTCCTTCGGAAAGATCTACCAGTTGCCATACTTCTTGCTTCTTGAATTGGAACAATTCTTCGTGCATTGCTTCAATCCAGCTATTGTCTTGAAGTGCCTCTTTTATGTTTTTGGGTATTATTTGACATAGAAAGCATGAGAACAAACAGATGTTTGCAATACTTGACTTGCTTCTAGTCACCCTCTCATTATGTTCACCAATAATAGTTTCAACTGGATGATTCTTGTGTATTCTAGTGTTTGGGATTGAGTCACCAACAATGGTTACATCAAGATTGGAGACATTCAATTCATTATGATCAAGGCATACTCATCTAGTACTGTTGTTGAATTTTGAAGATTGTCATACTCTGTTTCAGTTCCTGCTTCAGCTTGAGCAGCACTATGATTGCTTACATCATTTGATGTCCTTTGTGTTTCAATTGGAGGAGAAACCTATTTTTGATTTCTAACTTCGGTTGACAGATCATTTGAGTGGGAAGGTACCAGGCTTGGACCTCCTTCAGTTGAAACACTAAGGTTTTGTGATGGTTGTCTGATGGGATCAGCTTGAAGAGGAACATCTTCATTCATGTGTTCATCAAATGTAGGAGGAATCAAGGGAAAATCATCTCTTCTTTCTGTAGCTGACGAAGTATCATTTGAATGTAGATTTCCTGCATCAAACAAGTGAAATTGATCAAATGACTTTGTAAATGTGTCAATATCAAACAACCAGTCGGGACCATTTGTAGATTTGGGAAACGAATGTTCCTTGAATTGAATATTTGTTGATTCATCAATAATGTTCAATCTAGGATTGAAAACTCTATAAGCCTTTGAAACATAAGAATAACCTACAAAGAATCCTTCATCAGACTTGGATGAAAATTTTCCCAAATAGTCTCGGGTGTTTATTGAGACAAGACTACCAAATGATTTGAGGAATCCAATAAATGGTTTCCTATGAAAAAGCAGTTCATAAGGTGTCATGTTACTTTCTTTAACAATCAGAGTTTGATTTTGTACAAAGCAAGATGTGTTAACTGCTTCTGCCCAGAAGGTGATTAGTAGTTTAGCATTGGCTAGCATCGTTCTTGATGCTTTAATCAGTGTTCTATTTCGCCTTTCAGCTACCCCATTTTGTTGAGGAGTTCTAGCTACACTGAATTGTTGAGCAATGCCTTTGGTTGTACAAAAGGAACTCATACTTTCATTTTTGAACTCAGTACCATTATCACTTCTTATTATTTTAACCTTAATCAAGTTGATTTTCAATTTTAGTGATAAATTCTTGTATGATTTGGGATGCCTCATTCTTATGAAGTAGGAAGAACACCCATGTGTATCGTGAAAAGTCATCGATGATCACTAAACAATGTTGTTTCTTTCCCATACTCATTACATGAGTTGGTCCAAATAGATCCATGTGAAGTAGCTTTAATAGAGTATTGTTAGTGTTCACAAGCTTGGTTTTATGAGACGATTTGTGTTGTTTTCCTTTGAGGCACGCTGAACATGATCAATAAAAGTAAATTCTTTTTAAGGAAGACCAATGACATGGTTTCCTTTGACCAACTTGTTCATATTTTTAAAGTTTGTGTGCCCCAAACATCTATGCCAAAGCTGTGACTCATCAAATGATGCTTTAGACAAAAGACGTGTTTCTTCTTTAGGTGATGCAGAACACAGGTTTAAGACATATGTATTATTCTTCCTCAGTGTCTTTAAGACAACCCATTCTTCAGAGATCTGAAATCCAAGTTTCAGTATGTAGCAATGAGTGTCTGTAAAGTGAGTGGAATATTTATTGTCACAGATCTGAGACACGCTTAGCAGATTGAAATGTAGTTGTTCATAGTAGTTCACTCTGTCAAAGCTTGGCATCCTGTTTGTCATAGATCCTTCTCCTATAATTCTACCACCCTCTGAATCTCCACCAAATGCCACTGTGGTTCCTTGTATGTGCTTGAAGTCATGAAGGAAGGAACTATCTCCAGTCATGTGTCGGGAGAATCCACTGTCTACGTACCATAGGCTATTAGACCTGTGTGGATGAACCTGCAAGCAAAAAGAACTAGTTAGAATAAGGAACCCAAGCCATGATGGTCTTGGGTTTCCTGTTCCTATTCATGATGGTAACTTCTTGGTATTTTACTCTAAATTATGGTTTAGTTGGAGGTGTCCTAGGAGAGTTTTGGTAATGAATTGGGTGAGTCATCTCATCAACATCCACTAAAGATTCAGATGAGTAATGAATCGTTGGTCCCTGTTTCTTTGTAGAAATTTAACTCATTTTTCATTATCAAAAGTAGGTTTTTGTTTTGGAAGGTTAGTTTTGTGTTTCATTGTAAGATGTTTACTTTGACCCTTCCATAATTTCTTCAAAGTGTTTCTGTCATTTGTTGATGTAGAAGTCCTAGATTGATCATTGTAAAAATGAGGTCTGATAGAATGTGTGATAGTGGATGTTTTTGAGATGGGCTTGTGTTGGGGATTTCTCAAACCCTTTTGATTGAAGTAACAATCAGATGTATTATGATTATTCATGTCACAGACTGAACAATACTTGTTGAAATAGCAGTTTTGGTGGAGCGATTGTTCATGTCACAGGTAGAACAATATTGATTAAAAAACATTCATCTTTCTTATGATTGAACATTTCACAAATGTCATAATACATTTGTTTGTTTCTTGAATCAGATTTTTGATTTTGTGACTCAACTGATATTTTCTTTTGATGAGTCACTTTCTTTTCTTTAGGGGATGAATCAGAATCAGCCTTTTTTGTAGTTTGTTTCACAACACTACCTTTGTTTGATTTTCTAGGCTGTTTTTGTTTCTTCAACCCATTTCTCACCTCTTTTTCAAACTGGTAAACGTGTTCATTGTTACAGATATCAAACCCAACTCCCTTCCTTAATCTTGAAGACTGAGAGCCTGACAATGTTTTAGGTGTTGAATTCAGTAATCCTGTTTGTTTCTTTTGTAGTGAAACCTTTTCTGATTTGCTTGAATTGTTTGAAGATATGATCTCATTATCAAAACTGCTGTCAGCAGTCGGTTTCACTAACTTCAGTATTTTTTTACCTTCTAACACAGAGGGTATGAATTTTATAAAAGGGAAAATTGCTTTTACAGGGCTTGATGGTTTGATGACACTCACTATCTTGTCTCAACACTCTTTGATTTTGATTGGGTGACCTAACTTGATTTTATCCTCATTTGTTTCAATATAAACATCAGTTTTGCTTTTAGGATTGGTCACCTGTTTTACTACAGATTTAGGTTCCATAGTTTTAGTTTCAATTGCTTCAGTGAGTGAGACAGATTCAGGCATGACAGTGTATTTGTCATTGTATGGTGGAGGACATGAATTATACCCAATCCCTTACATGTCCTTTGGATCCTTTTGGAAATCAAGCATCTCTTGCAGCTTGACTGAAGACATTTGAAACTTTTTAAGTTTCACTA